>CM055121.1:205207921-205956255 GCA_029206835.1 Rana muscosa | reverse complement strand
CCAGAGAAACGGATTTTACGGTGAGTACAAAAATCCTATTTTCTCTTGTCATCCATGGACTGACACAGCGTGTCTTATACACCTTTACACGTGGGATGTCCCAAAGCAGTGTCAAGAGGGATGGGAGCAGTATAAATGGAAAACCAAAAACTTCACTCCAAACAAGGCAGAGCTCCTCAACGGAGGAGTTGCAACATCAAACAGCGGCCTGCAACACCTTGCGGCCGAAGGAAGCATCCGAAGATGCAGGAACATCAACCTTATAAAACTTAGAAAAGGTATGAACAGACGACCAGGTCGCCGCCTTGCACACTTGTGCAACCGACGCTTGATGTCGGAAAGCCCAGGAAGCACCAATTGCCCTGGTGGAATGTGCCGTAACCGGAAAGGGAGGCGCCCGCCCCTTGAGAGCATAAGCTTGAATGACGGTTTGTCTGATCCACCTAGAAATGGTGGCAGACGAAACCGCTTGGCCCTGCTTTGGACCAGAGACAGCCACAAATAGTGAGTCAGACTTCCGAATAGAGGCAGTAGCAGACAGGTACACCCGCAAGGCTCGTACCACATCCAAAGTGTGAAGCGCAAACTCTCTGGGATGCGATGGGTGAGGACACAAGGACGGGAGGACAATGTCCTCATTTAAGTGGAAGGCCGAGACCACCTTTGGCAGAAAAGAAGGTCGTGGACGTAACACCGCCTTATCCTTATGGATGACCAAAAAGGGCGACTTGCAGGACAAGGCCGCCAACTCAGACACTCGTCTAATGAAGGTAATGGCCACCAAGAAGGCCACCTTCTGAGACAAAGTCAAGAGGGGAATATCTCTAATATTCTCAAAGGGAGGTTCCTGGAGAACCGAGAGCACCAAATTCAGATCCCACAGGGGGAGAGGAGGCTTGACAGGGGGGAGCACATGGCGAACCCCCTGCACAAAGGTGCTAACCAAGGGATGACCCCCCAGCGGTCGCTGAAAGAAGATGGCCAAGGCCGAAATCTGACCCTTAATGGTACTCAAAGCGAGCTTTTGGGTCACGCCACGCTGCAGAAAATGCAGGATTCTGGGAACGGAATACGTTCGTGGGCGCCAGTCCAGCTCTTCGCACATGGCGATGTAAGCTCTCCAAGTACGGTGATAGATCTTTCTGGAGGAAGACTTCCGTGCCCTTAACATGGTCGAAATGACCGAATCCGAGAGACCTCGGTCTCTCAGCACCTGGCTTTCAATAACCATGCCGTTAAAGCCAGAGACTGTAAAGCAGGATGAAATATAGGACCTTGAGACAGAAGGTCCCCCCGTATTGGTAACCGCCAGGGAACGTCTGCGACGAGACGTACCAGATCGGCGTACCAGTGACGCCGAGGCCAATCCGGAGCAACGAGGATCACCGGAATTCCCTCGGTCGCTACCCTGCGGAGCAGGTGAGGCAGCAACTGCAGCGGAGGATAAACGTATATCAGGTGATACTGACCCCATGGGGCCACCAACGCATCCGAGGCATCCGCCCAGGGATCCCTGGATCTGGCCACAAACCTCGACCCCTTGCGATTGAGTCGAGAGGCCATCAGGTCCACATCCGGCGTGCCCCACCGTCTGCAAAGGAGTTGAAAGACCTCCGGGTGCAAGGACCACTCTCCCTGGTCCAGCGTCTGGCGACTTAGATAGTCCGCCTGCCAATTGTCTACGCCCGGAATGTAGACGGCCGACAGAGCCGGCACGCTTCTTTCGGCCCACCTCAGGATGCGGACGACCTCGGAAGCCACAGCTGAGCTCCGAGTCCCCCCTTGATGGTTGACATACGCCACTGCTGTGGCGTTGTCCGATTGGATCCTGATGGAGTGACCCTGTAGTATCTCCGACCATAAGGAGAGGCACAGTCTGATTGCCCGTATCTCCAGCACATTGACCGGTAAGAGGGCTACGTCCGGAGTCCAAAGCCCTTGGGCCGACAGGACTCCCCAGACTCCCCCCCCCAGCCCAACAGGCTGGTGTCCGTCGTGATCACCATCCATTGGATGGGGAGGAACGACTTCCCGGACCGAAGAGCCGGGGACCTCAACCACCACGTCAGGGACGCCCTGACTAGGTGACTCACCTGGATCTGAAGATCCAAGGACAACGGGGATTTGTCCCAAGTGGACAAGATCTCTTTCTGTATAGCCCTGGTGTGCGCTTGGGCATAAGGAACGGCCTCGAAGGAGGCCACCATGAGTCCCAGGACTCTCATGCAAAAGCGGATTGACGATCATTTTCGGGACGTCAGCACCCGTACTGCAGACTGAAGTGTCAGTAGTTTGTCTGGAGGTAGGAAGACTCTTGCCTCCAAGGAGTCCAGAATCAGACCTAGATACTCCAGACGCTGAGTCGGGACTAGAACCGACTTCTGAACGTTCAGGAGCCACCCAGACTCCCTGAGGGTCTGACTGACGATAGTCACACTTTCTTCCAATTCTGAGCCACTGTCTGCTCTTAGAAGAAAATCGTCCAGATAGCTCACGATAGCAATGCCTCGCTGTCTCAGCAAAGCTAGGACCGGAGCAAGCACCTTGGAAGAGCCACAAATTGATAGTGGACTTCGCGGACCGCAAAGCGCAGAAACTTCTGGTGGCTGGCGCAGATCGGAACATGCAAGTAGGCGTCCTTGATGTCCAAGGATGCCAGAAAATCCCGATGGAGTGTCGCGATCACTGTGCGAATGGATTCCATGCAGAATTTTTGCACCTTCACAAAGGCATTCAGGGCCTTGAGGTCCAGGATTGGCCGAACCCCGTCCTTTTTTGGAACAACAAACAGATTCGAGTAGAACCCCTGAAACCTCTCCTGGGACGGAACCGGCACAATTACTCCGGACCCGATCAAATCCTGTACAGCCCCCAAGAGGGCTGCCCGACGGGCAGGAAGGAGAGGGAGATTTGAGGGAAAGAATCTGTCTGGGGGCCATGAGCGGAACTCTATTCTGTATCCTGAGGTGACCACCTCGCACACCCACCGGTCGGAGATCCGGGAGGTCCACCGATCCGTGAACCTGCAAAGTCGTCCCCCCACCCCAGAGACGGGCAGGGGCAAGACTTCACGCGGAGGCGGGCTTGGGAGCCGGCTTGTTCGGCTTACGCACCCAGGGGCGCTTGTGCCCGCCAGCCGCACTGTTGTCAGTCTGGGATGGCTTACCCGTGGACTCTGACGGACGAAAAAAAAACCTTTTTTGCTGGAAAGGAAGGACCCGGTTTACGTCGGGCCTCCTTACCCTTGATAGTTTGAGGAAGGAGAGTGCTTTTCCCTCCCGTGACATCCTTGATGATGTCATCCAGAGCAGCACCAAAAAGTCTACCACCCTTAAAAGGTAGATCCGTCAGGAGCTTCTTAGAGGCTAGGTCAGCAGACCAGCATTTCAACCAGATGAGACGACGCAATACCACCGCCGAGACAGAGGCCCTGGATATTAAAGGGGCCGCGTCCAACGTGGCGTCGCACACAAATATCAGACCCTGCACCATCTGGTGGGCCAGAGCAATAGTGTCTGGAGGAAGGTTATACTCCTGCACAGTTTGGTGCAAATTTTTTGCCCATTCCGTGAGTGTCTGAGACACAAGGGTCGCCGCTACTACTGGCCGTAGGGCGGATCCCAACAAGGCAAACAATAGGATTTTTATAACAGCTTACCTGTAAAATCCTTTTCTTGGAGTACATCACGGGACACAGAGCGACATAGTCATTACTAATGGGTTATATAGTTACCGTCAGGTGCTGGCACTGGCAACTTCCAAAACCGGAAGTACCCTCCCCTATATAAGCCCCTCCCATCCGGGAGCACCTCAGTTTTGTAGCAAAGCAATAAGTGTCCCCAAAGAGGGGCGGGAGCTCTGTGTCCCGTGATGTACTCCAAGAAAAGGATTTTACAGGTAAGCTGTTATAAAAATCCTATTTTCTTTCTCGTACATCACGGGACACAGAGCGACATAGTCATTACTAATGGGATGTCCTAAAGCAATGCCAAATGAGGGGGGGGATACACCATATATAAGCTGAGCGCTATCAGACATGAGGATCTTTTGCGGCCTGCAACACACTGCGCCCAAAGGCGACATCCTCCTGACTTCTAACGTCCACCTGGTAGAACCTAGTAAACGTGTGTACTGAAGACCATGTTGCGGCCTTACAGACTTGAGCCAGGGAGGCCTGGTGATGCACTGCCCATGAAGTTCCAACTGCTCTCGTGGAGTGCGCCCTAACTTTGAACGGAGGCGGTCTACTTCTCAAGCTATAGGCTTGTATTATGACCTGTCGAATCCACTTGGCTAAAGTAGATTTTGACGCTGCCTGACCCCTTCTGGGGCCTTCCGGCAGAATAAACAAAGTATCCGTTCTGCGAATCTGAGCAGTGGCTTTTAGATAAGCTTTAACTGCTCTTACTACATCCAAAGAATGCAATAACTTTTCCTCTACCGAAGTAGGCTTGGGGAAAAAAGAAGGAAGAACCACATCTTGGTTCAAATGAAAACTCGATACCACCTTAGGAAGAAAGGCTGGATGAGGACGTAACACTACTCTGTCCTTATGGATAACCAGATATGGCTCCTTACAGGACATAGCTGCTAATTCCGATACTCTTTTAGCCGAACAAATGGCTACTAGAAAAATCAATTTCCTGGTGAGAAGCACTAAGGAAATATGCTGTAATGGTTCAAATGGTTGTTTCTGTAGAACCGACAGAACCAAGTTTAGATCCCATGGACATATGGGAATATTAACCGGAGGACTAATACGCATCACTCCTTGTATAAAGGCTTTGACTAGTGAATGCGAAGCCAAGGGCCTTTGAAAAAATATTGACAAGGCCGAAATCTGACCTTTGATAGTACTCAAGGCAAGCTTCCTATCTACAGCCCATTGTAGGAAGTCCAGAATTCTACCTATTACATATTTACGTGGATGCCATTTCCTGGCCTCACACCAGGCGATGTACGCCTTCCAGATTCTATAGTAGATCTGCCTGGATACCGGTTTCCTGGCATTGATCATGGTAGACACCACAGCATTAGAGAGCCCTCTCCTTTTTAGAATGTGGGCTTCAATAGCCAGGCCGTCAAACCTAGGGCTGGTAAGGAAGGGTGGTATATCGGTCCCTGCGAAAGCAGGTCCGGACGATGTGGGAGGGTCCAAGGACTCCCCACAGACATTTTTACAATCTCCGCGTACCATGCTCTTCGGGGCCACGCTGGAGCCACCAGAATCACTGGTTTCTTTTCTACCCTGATTCTGCGGAGTAATCGAGGTAACAATTGTGGCGGTGGGAATGCATATATCAGCTTGAACTGATCCCAAGGGAACACTAGGGCATCCGAGCCGCACGCTAGGGGATCCCTTGTCCAAGAGACAAACCTGTCCACTTTCGTGTTGAACCTGGATGCTAGCAGATCTACATCCGGTGTTCCCCACCGCTGACATATTGTCCGGAAAACCTCGGGATGAAGGGACCATTCCCCTGGGCATAATTGTTGGCGACTTAGAAAGTCCGCCTTCCAATTCTCCACTCCTGGAATGAATACCGCAGATATGGCTGGGACATATTTTTCTGCCCATTTCAGGATGTAATTTACTTCCCTCTGGGCTGCACGACTCCTGGTGCCCCCCTGATGATTGATATATGCCACTGCTGTGGCATTGTCTGATTGCATTCTGACAGGGGACCCTTGGAGTTTGGATGTCCATGCTACTAGGGCATACCGGGCTGCTCGTATCTCTAAGAGATTGATGGGCAGGGCCTTTTCTGCATCCGACCATCTGCCCTGGAGAGACTATTGCTCCAGTACTGCTCCCCAGCCTATAAGGCTGGCATCTGTAGTGACCACCTTCCAAGAAATCGGACTGAAGGATTTCCTTTTTTCCAGATTCTGGGGAACCAACCACCAACGGAGGCTCTTGCGAACGGAAGGGGACAAGGACATTGTAAGTCTAGGGCCTGAACTTTTTTGTTCCAGGCTGACAGTATGGCCCCTTGCAAATTCCTTGAATGGAATTGACCGTAGGGTACTGCTTCGAATGATGCCACCATTTTTCCCAGCAGCCTCATATACAGGCGTATGGACGGCTGTCTTTTTTGTACCCACTAAGTGGATCAAATCTTTCAAAGACAACATCTTTCCTCGAGGCAAGAATATTTTTCTCTGGCCTGAATCCAACCTTAGCCCCAAGTATTCCAGACCTTTGACTGGTTTTTAGGGCTGACTTGTCTCGGTTGATAATCCAACCGTGAGATTCCAGATACTTGATCGTCTTGTGAACGACCACGTCTAGTTTTTTCACTGAGTGGTCTATCAGCAACAAGTCATCCAGATATGCCATTATCATTACACCTTGTGTTCTTAGATTGGCCAATAAAGGGCCAGAATTTTTGTAAACACTCGTGGTGCTGTGGCCAAACCGAAGGGTAAGGCTCTGAACTGAAAATGGCGCCCTTCTACTGCAAAGCGTAGAAATTTTTGGTGGACTGGAAAGATGGGAATGTGCAAATAAGCATCTTTGATGTCGATCGTGGCTAACCAATCCTCCCCTTGTAGGGCAGTGGCCACCGATCGGATCGACTCCATCGGAAAGTCCTGATATACAGGAATTTGTATAGCCCTTTTAGAATTAATATGGGCCTCCCGTCCGCGTTTGCTTCGGGACTGTAAAGAGGTTTGAGTAAAACCCGAACCCTCATTCTTCCAGGGGAACCTCCATAATTACTCCTTGGAGCAATAGTTGTTCTAGTGCCAACAGGAGGGACTCTCTCTTCCGGGGATCCCTTGGCACGTTTGACCTCAAAAATGGGAAGGAGGAGAGTCTTTTAACTCCAAACTGTATCCCAAACCTACTGCGGAGAGCACCTATCTGTCTTGATCGTGTCCCGCCAGGTCTCTTGCGAACAACTGGAGTCCTCCCCCCACCCGACTGAGTGGGGGCTTCATGAATTTAACTTTGGGGGAGGTTTTGTACCTCCCCTAACCCAGGGTTTCTCATTACCCTGCTACTGTCCCTGTTTTTTACCCCCGGGATTTGACCGAGGAGGCCGTCGGAACTGTTACACAGCCGATGCCCCAGGGACTGGAGAAGCAGGCCTCTTAAAGAGGGACCTCTAACTCTGCTTTTAACCGGCAAGAGCGTATTTTTACCGCTGGAAATTTTCTGGATATATTTGTCCAGGTTTTCCCTGAATAAGCGTTCACCATGAAATGGGACGCTAACCAGCCATTCTTTACAGGGAGCTTCAGCAGACCAGTTTTTGAGCCATAGGAGCCTACGCATATGTACTATAGACAGCGTAAGGCGGGAGGCCTGATGGACTGAATCCTCTATGGCATCAACCGCAAAGCCTAAGGCTCTAGGTAGATCAGCTAGGGCAAAGCCTGCTGATCTGTCAAGTCCCTCAAGACCTGTTTCAACTGATCCTTCACTGCTTAGCAGACCCCAATAGCTGCTACTGCTGGTTGTATCACCAAGCAGATTTTCATAAGGACTCCAATCTTTTATCTATTGGGTTCTTGAACATTTGGACATTATCCACTGGACATGTCAGTGATTTATACATACAAGAGATGGCTGCGTCCATTGTAGGGACCTTCCATTTTTTTTTTTTTTTTTTGATGAACTTATCCTCCATGGGATAGACCACCGGAAATCTCTTGGGGGAATAAATATTTTCTCAGGACGTTCCCAATCCTGGTAAATGAGCCCTTTCAGTAAAGGGTGAAGTGGAAAAGAACAAACAGTCTGGGGGCTTCTAGCGACCCCAACGAGGATACAGTAGTGGTTGATGGTTCCGCAAGGTGCATTTTTAAATGCTGATCGGACCATGTTAGTCAGAGACTGAACCCATAATCTTTCAGCTTGAGATGCTGAGAAAAGGTTCCCCCACTGTTGATTCCTCTATAACAGAATCAACCTTATCCTGATCCCCTTCAGGCAGGTCGATCCCTGTATGGGACTGTTGCTCTGCTAACAGGCACTCTGAAGGAGGAGACGGAGATCGGGCGTGCTTTCCCTGACAGGGAGGCAGCGATAAATTTTGACAATCTCTCTCTAATCCTCCCAGAGCTGAGGAAAAAACCTCTTCTGTTACATACACAGGAGCAGGTGACTGAGGACAGCCACAGTACCAAGTACCCCTGCGGGGTCTCTACGGTCACTTACCTCTGAACTTCAGGGGAGACTGGTGCAGCAGGAGTATGCCCAAGATCCTCAGAGCCCGATGAGACCCCCTTCGCTTCCTGGAAGATTCAGTTCCGGAGCTACTGGACGGCATATTCCTAAGCCTAAAGCTGAGGTATTCCAGCCGTAATACACCACTTTTACTGAGAATAGTCTAGCACAATTGCTGCTATATCACAGTTGGTGTCTACTAATGTGCCTTTCTAGGGGATGCCTGTATCAACCGCTTGCTGTATGCCTTTAAATGTTGCCAGCTCTGTCTCTGTACTTCATAGCCAGCTTACTGCAATAATGTGGCTTTTTAAAAACCTGCTGGGACGCACGCACATGCGCAGAAGCGCTGCGGCGCGCACAGAGCGTCATCCCCCAGGCCCCGCCCCTTTTTCCGGCCACCTCTATATATAGAGGCGCGTGCACGCGCGCGGCCACGTGCGCCTCGGCGCTAATTTTCAAACATGGAAACCAGGGACAGGAGCCAGGGCCCCCTTTGCCGCAGGCCGGGGGATAGACGAACACTGCAACATGGCAGAGGAAACAGTTTCCTGTAGGAGAACTCACCAGCTGCCTGGACTTTGCTCTCTGAGAAGAAACTAGTCCATATGACAAGAAAAACATTCCACAGCGGCCTCTAGTGGACAAACACAGGTACCGCAGTTTAATATACTAAACATATATAGAAAAAACATTCTTTTTTTTTTTTTTTTTTCTTGACCACCATTAAAAATTATTACATTTTTTTAGTAGTTACAGGCATGCACAGATATTAGCGGGAATACCGTTAGGTAACAGACATAAAGACAAATTAGGCTTGGGGGTCCCCCAATAGAACCAAGTTCCTGGGGGCCCCCACTTACCTGTTCCCCGCCGCAGGACTTTGTTTGGTCCACAAAAGCCCAAACTTCACCTATCACGGCAGGCATTGTAATCAAACCTTCAGGGACCGGGTTCCCAAGGATTCCACTCCCCTGGACCTGTATAGCACCCTGCACAGAAAACATCTTGGTCGTGGGTATGACCAGAGCTCTGGATCCCAGGGTCCAGCTCTCCTAAGAGAAGCATTACAGGCAGAACCTTGCTCTTCTCTGCAAGGCCCGGGTACCGACCGTTTAGCTATGAAGCTTTTTTGGTCGGATCCGGAATAGCTTACTGAGGCCCAAAAGAACCTGTACGCAAGCTCAGTGAAAAACACATGTTTCTTCTTGGCCAACACCTTAGACACTGGCAAAAAACTGAGGTGCTCCCGGATGGGAGGGGCTTATATAGGGGAGGGTACTTCCGGTTTTGGAAGTTGCCAGTGCCAGCACCTGACGGTAACTATATAACCCATTAGTAATGACTATGTCGCTCTGTGTCCCGTGATGTACGAGAAAGAAATGGCTCTACTCACCACTTCTGACCTCCTGTCAGTGGGGTCCTTAAACGCAGGAGTCCCCTCCATCGGGAGAGTGGTGGCCTTGTTTAAACGGGCGACTGGAGGGTCGACCACCGGGGGAGAAGCCCACTTTTTAAGCAGGGCGTCTACAAAGGGGTATCTAATAGACAAACGCCGCGGGACCATGAAAGTCTTCTGCGGCTTTTCCCAGACCTGGTCAATGAGCTGGTCAAAGAAAGGTACATATGGAAAAACCTTTTTAGAAGGCTTGGTCTTAAAAGAACCAAAGGAGACTGTATCCGCCTGAGGTTCTGCAGTCGCAGCATTTAGCTTGAGAGTGTCCCTCACAGCATCAATGAGTTCACTAACAAGCGCCCTGTCATTTACTGACTCAGAACTGGAGTCTTCCTCACAAGGAATGTCCTGTTCAAAACCATCCAAATATTCAGAGCTAGGGTCCTGAGCAGCAATCGCTAGGCCCATATCTGAATCAGAGCACTCCCCTTGTGGAGATAAAGTGGGGAGAGGGCGCTTTTTTGCTCCCTTGTGCTCACACACAGCTTCCATCCTGGTCAGAAATGATTCCAGGACTGCCGACAACTGGCCCATAGGGACCGCAGGTGCTGGAGCACTGGCTGCTGCCTCTGGCATGTTAGGGGAAGCTGGTGACTGACTCCATAATGTCCCCCTCTGAGACCACCCACAGGCTGTGCTGACTGAAGTAGGGGAATGCCCAGGGGACCCACCAACCTGACCAGGACCGCTCGGTTCCGCTGCCCTGTCTCTCCGCGCCGCGCTGCTCAGCGTGAGTGAGCTGAGAGGAGAGAGACTGTGAGGAGATTCGCGCCGTTCCTGAGCGGCGCTAGAGGCCAAACTAGAGCTAAAAGAAGGTGCGGCTACAAGAAAATGGCCGCCGCAATGTGCTCTGGCGGCCACGGCAAGATGGCCGCCAATGTAAAAAACAGCACAGTCACCAAACATGGCGCCGAACGGCGCCCAGGCCCCTCACTCTCAAATAAACAGCCCCAGCGAAATGCAGAGCAGCATGAGCCCCCCCCCCAGGACAGTATGGCCCCCAGGCACCCCACACAGTACAGCGCCAGCGAAGTGCACAGAGAGTGACATTAAAAAACACAGGGGGAGACAGGGAAATCCCCCACATAAGAAACACACAGCATGTACTCACCTGCAGCCAGGAGAGACTACTTACCCGTCCCCTGAGGGACCCACTGGTGTGTTTCTGACAGAACTATCACAGTGCGGTACTGAGTAGCTGTCGGCCCGGTCCACCGCGAAAGATACAGCCGGACTGTTCTATCTTGAGAGGACCGCGGAGCTGGAAGCCCACCGGCCACCCCTGGAGTCGTGGGGCATGTCGTGAACTGAGTCTCACGCACACAAGGCGAGGATCAGCACGCTCGATGGTCGGACAGGGAAGACTACGAGGATATCTTGTACCCAACCTGTTGCCCAGCCGACAGTTGATAAAAGATCTCAAAAGAGAGAAAGAAAAAAAATAGGAAAAAATTCCAAAAGGAATAAAAATAGGTCAGGAGACTGGCTCCTGAAAGAGCCACGTCTTCTCCTTCTGCTAGGCAGAAAAAAAACTGAGGTCTGCTGACTGCAGTGGGAGGGTTATGCCGGAGGGACCGCCCCCCTGGGCGGGGCTGTTCAGCTCTGGCTGTTTAGAATGTATGTATAACATCTCACATTCTGCCTAGGTCTTCTGCAAGCAGGGACATAACCCACGTGTAAAGGTGTATAAGACACGCTGTGTCAGTCCATGGATGACAAGAGAAATAGTGAACACATGAAATCAAAAAGGAGGCAGAGAAGAGGCCCTACGCATATTCCATAACCAAAACAAATCTTCTCATGATTGTGGCAATATGGGATATACCATTCAGTCCCAAGAGCATTGTATTTCCAATTACCAGAAGAGACACAGGAAGGTGAGGGATAAGATGGGTATATTGGTGTTACACCATAATTAACGCTGCACAGATAGGGCTGTGAATGACTCAAAGCAACTTGGTCTCAAATATCCATCATAGTAAAAAGATTTACTAAAACTGGAGCAGCTCTGCATCGTAACCAATCAGCTTATAGGCTTTAGGCCCCATTCACACTTGAGTGAGTTTCAGGCATTTTTTATATGAGAGTTTTGAAAGCATAGTACAGGCATTGGAGGCTGGGTTCACACTTATGGGGATTGGATGCGGGTTTCTCTGCATCCAATTCGCATGACAGGAGACGGTGATCGGCTCTCAATGGAGCCGGTTCACACATCTATCTCCGGGGCAGAGCACACAGCAGAAGGGTCCTGTGCGTCTTTGGCTCCGTTTCAGGTCCTAATTTGGACCTGAAAATGGTGAACGGGGATGCACCAGACCCCCTGCTGTGCCCCGCGCCACACATAGTGTGAACCCGGCCTTACATGTGTATTCAAGCTTCAATTGTTTTTATTTTAGCCAATAGAAAGCATTAGGAGGAGGAGCTGCCGTTTTGGCAGAAAACATGCAACAAAACGCTTGTAAAACAATCATGTTGAGAGTTTTTTCAAGCTTTGCCATTGAAGTCTATGAGGCCAAATGTGTGCAGACTAAACCCCTGTTTTAACGCATACTGTTAGATAGGTTGATTCGGTTGTCAGCGGGCTGGCCGGTGAGTAAAGCTTGTTTTTTTCCATGGGTTTGTTTGCATCATATGTAGCCTTCCTATGCTACTCACTGCAAAGGCCAGTTATAGGTGGGGGTGGTGGACACCTTCTTTGTTGTAGTATTACTGTTATACTGGTCAGGCAGCGCACTGACACCTTTGCAGCAATTGTGCGATTTGCTGGGTGTTCAGTGTGCTCCTGTACCTTCAAGAAGGGGTGGCTCCCTTCAGTCCACCTGACCTCCACCTATCCATCAGAATGCATGTGCTTCCACTGTGGAGTCTGTCATAATTTAGAGCTAGGACCACAGATACCAGGGTGCCGTGACGAGGCTCTGTGGCTTACGCATGTATTTGATAATGTGTGCAGACTAAACCCCTGTTTTAACGCATAGTGTTAGATAGGTTGATTCGGTTGTCAGCGGGCTGGCCAGTGAGTAAAGCTTGGCTTTTTCCTTGGATTTATCCTTGGGTTCGTTTGTATAATACGAGGCCAATCTGCCTAAAAGAACCTCATGTACTTTGAGCCAGCGTTTTGCTACCAGCGACAAATGCTCAGATGTGAACAAGGGCCATGGAAAGGAATGGGATTTTGTTTGATGAGCGTATAAGGCTGCATTCACACCTGGGCGTTCTGAATGGATTGGGATGTGCAATAAGGTCATATGAGCGTCATATACAATCTTTTGGCTACATAGTGCATCATCACTGGTGCTACTGTGTATGCTCAGCCCCTTTAGGCCCAATTCACACTTGACAATTTGAAATCGCTATGATTCTGCCCATGATTCCAAAGCTCGTGGCAATTGCTGCAAAACGCGTGATGCACGTTTGGGCGATAATTTAATTTGACAGGTTGCAGCCTATTGTGGGCAATCGCTCTGTTCAAATGCGACGCCGACTTTGCGGTGCAGCATCGATTTGGGTGCGACTTGGATAGACATCTGTGCATGAAGTCGCACGATTTCAAAGCCGCAGTCAGTCAATGTGAATGAGAACGTATCTAAGTTCTCTGTAGTTCCCCCTCACTGGGTTGCTAGCACTGAACTTCCTGAAGACTCTGCTCTTCCGCTCTCCCTGTATCATTACATTCACACTTCTGGGGAAGGTTTCCCTATCACTGATTGCTTTGAAAAACGTATTAGTACTGACAGACGGCTTTGTTCAAATTTAAAACTACAGAACTAATGGGGTAAGGCTGTGCTTCCCATATTGCAACATCTTTCCCATATCTCAACTGCTTTGTCCGAATTTGAAATTACAGAACTAATGGGGTAAGGCTGTGCTTCCCATATCTCAACATCTAACTTTAAATGCTTCACTGCAGTGCCCAGTTAAAAACACAGTACAAATCATTGCTCCTATATGGGGAGAATGGACCCAGAGTCTTGTGTTATACACTATAAAAAGAACTACAGATAGCTGCAAATACTTCCTTCCCAATCCAGGAATACTCTTCCTTGGCAACGCCCATAATGAGAACACAAACCACAACCAAACTCTTTGAAACTATTGACATGTATTCTCAGAATGCTGCACTAACATCCAAGTAAAATTTTAGGCATTCCTTGCAGTAGGAGTTTCATTTTTGGCTACTGTCGACATATGAATGAACACAGTTTAGTGCTGTCCATGATATTCTATTATTTGCACAAATAGTTAATTTTTAGAACAAGCTTTCAAGGGCCACCTCATTCCTCTTAGTCCAAGCAGTATTGCCCAAGAAGGAGGGGCTAGACCAGGGGTGGCCAACCAGTGGCCCGTGGAGCCCCCTGATGTGGCCCGCGACCTCCTGCTCTGGGATGGCGTATTGGCAAGCTCAGATTGTGGGTTGTCGACCCACCATCCCAGAGCAAGAGTGTTGTGAATGAAGCCGGCTGTAGAGGAAGCAAGTGGCTGCGGAGCACAGCTGCATAAGCCAATGCTTCCTGTATAGCGCCAACTCCTGTCACAGGCGGGGTGATACCAAATTCTCTCCGCCTGGGACAGCAACAGCCGACTATACCTGAATAGAAGACTGTTATTAAAGGTAGGTTTATTACTAAAATCACAGGTTATATATGGGCATATCTGTTCTTCAGTGGTTACTGGGCTGCTTTCAAACTGATCTGCAGGTGCAGCGCAGAACACCTGCAGGTTACCTGCACTGAGCCATAGACTTCTATTATTACCTGAGGGTTTAGTGCACTTCAGAAAGTGCACCACCCCTGCATGATATAATAGAATTCTATGGCAAAGTGCAGCTAAGCCACAGGTGCACTGCGCTGCATCCTCGGTGTGGGTAAACCACAGCACGTCAGTGTGAAAGCAGTCTTAGGCTGCTTTTGACACGATTGGTCCGACCCAATCAGAACCTCCGTTCACCTCTATTGAACCACAGATGTAAAAACGGACGTGTGGCCATTTACACCACCTACCTCCAATCCGATCCGCTACAAAAAAAACAGAAGGGGGAAGCCGTCCCCTTCCATCTGGGCAGATTGAATCGGAGGGCCCATAGAGTAGAGCGGCTGTGTCAGCTCTGAATATGCAGAGTGGACTTGGTCCTGTCATCCGCATGCTCTGCTCATTATGGCCCGTGACTGGTTACCAAGTCGCTTAAGTGGCCCTCGCTTTTCAAAAGGTTGGGCACCCCTGGGCTAGACCCTGAAAGCTTGTCCTGAAAATGTAACAGTTAGTGCACATTTTTTTTTTTTTTTTTTAAGTATTATGGACAGTACAGTACTCGCCTGTATTTTTGGCAAGACGCTCCCTAAGACTAGCCTACATCTAAAAAGGGATGCCGACACTGCATTTTTCTTCATTAGAGCACTGAGATTTCCTCAAGTTGTCATTTTGAGAGTGGTTATAAAGCTTTGTTTTTTAATAAAAACAAAACATGCCTATACTTGCCTGTTCTGTACAATGGTTTTGCACAGAGCAGCCCAGATTCCCTTCTAGGATCCCCCGTCAGCACTCCTGGCTCCTCCTCGAGGGCTTTGCCTCGGGGCACCTGTGTGTGTCATCTCCGAGTCCCACTGCTGCATCCATTGACACAGGCAGCAGGACTCTGCCCCATCCCCAGTTCCCGTCACCAGATTTTACTGACAGCAACGGGAGCCAATCGATCCCGCTGCTCTCAATCTGTCCTATGACGAGAGAGACAGCGGCATGAACCGCTGTGCTCGTGCACATCACCGGATCGGATCGGGCTCAGGTAAGAAAAAGGGAGGGTCTGGAGGGCAGCTGCAGCACAGAAGGGTTTTCACCTTAAATGCACAGACCTTAAAGGCGTTGTAAAGGCAGAAGGTTTTTCTTATCCTAATGCATTCTATGCATAAAGATAAAAAACCTGTGTGCAGCAGCCTCCCCAGCACCCCCTCATACTTACCTGAGCTCTTCTCAATCCAGCGATGTCCACGAGTACCTCAGCAGTCCGGGACTCTCCCTCCTGATTGGCTGAGACACAGCAGCAGCGCCATTGGCTTCTGCTACTGTCAAAGTCAGTTAGCCAATCAGGCAAGAAGGGGCGAGGCCGAACCGCAGCTGAATGGACACACGGAGCTGCAGCTCGGCTGCCCCCATAGCATGCTGCTTGCTGTGGGTGCACTTGACAGGGAGGGAGGGGCCAGGAGCAGCGAAAAGAGGAGGATCCAGGCTGCCCTGTGCAAATACACTGCACAGAGCAGGCAAGTATAACATGTTTGTTATTTTAAAAAAATCTGCGTCCATTTTGCAATAGTGTGAACCCAGCTTAAGGCTTTAGAACCACTTGAAGGGCGATCTGTCCATTCAGGAATCAGTCTATGAATGGACATGGTGAAACAAACAGCGATTTCTTTAAAGCAGCCAATAGATGATTGGCTTATTTTCAATCAACCAATTGGCTGATGGAAAAAAAAAAAGGAAGAACGTATTCGCCAATCCACACAAGAAAGGTGGATTGGAGACATCCTCCCCGCTGTCCAACTCTATTCTGATAGTAGGACTCTTCTGCTGTCAGAATACACTGATCAGCGGCTGCAGCTGCTGATAAACAAAAGTTGTCCCACATTCCCATTCAACAGAAGTCGGTCATTAGATTGATATCATTAAAACAATTAGATCAATTTCTGATGAGCAGGAACAGCTATACGTTGATCGAAATTCTGGTCCCTGCCGAACCAGCCGAATCTCAATCCATCTATGGCCAGCTTAAAACAAATAATAAAGGTTAACAATCTCAAAACAGTTCCCTAATATCCTTGCAATGTACATAGATCATATAGAGAGAATTGTCATTTTCTCAACAAAACCAAGTAAGGCTTTGACAGGTGACCTCTATCCAAAGAGCTGAACATACCTGACCCCCTAGATGGCGGACGCTCATGGCGCAGAAAGAACCGGGCTTCATTCCACTGCATCCCATACTTCTGCAGAACATCGTACATCCGTTCATTGTCTGCTACAGGACGTTCTGAAATGCAAAATTAGGATTGCGGGTTAAATACATTTTAAAATAGGTATGAGATAAGTGCTGATAAAAACAGGATATTTCAGAAAAAAATATTTAATCTGTTGTGCTGCAGTTCTGTGTAGGAAGGAGAGAGCAGAGTGACAGAGAGATTATCTCTCCAGTTCAGGCGGGGGGGGGGGGGGGGGGGGCAGGGACACAAGACCACAGGTTGCAGGAAAGTAATTTTCTCAATTCCCCCATCAACACAGACAGTGTTGATGTGGGAATCTCTCCTGCCAGGCCACTGTCCTCCCCCGGCGGGGGAAGCTGTTCCCGCCGGGAGAAGACAGTGATTATTGCTAGCAGCTGCTAGCGATAACTGCAGGTAAAGCTCAGCATGCTGGTTGTACCCAAGTTGTTCCATCAACTTGCTACAGTCAGCCTGCCCATAAAGATTTAAACAGTGTATGGCCTGCTTTACTGAACTGCAGCAGAGAAAAATTTTTTTAAATAAAGTCTCCTACCTTGCCAGACTGAGCTTTACTGGGATATAGCTGTGAAAATATAGGAACTGGATAGACAGAAATACAAATCCTTTGGCAGGTAAAAGAGCTCCAATATATACAGCTCATCTGTGTATTTTGCCATTTGCCTAAAAATTTGCCTGATGGCGAACCCATGGCACAAGTGCCACTGCTGGCATGCCAGGAAAAAAAAAAAATTTGAGAAAAGCACACACTTTAACACTGAAATCGTCCACACCGCACACTACATCTCTCACAGGTCCCTAGGCTAGCGGCGACGTGTCAGAGTGGGCGTGAAAAAGTAGAAACGGCCAGGGGTGACGTGTGTGAATGCGCACACAAATCCAATCATAGACACTGTCTCATCCACACAGCACCCCTCATCAAACTACAGCTCCCACAAATCTCTGGGGCCACTGGTGACGTGTCTGGGGTGGGCGTGCCTGAGAGAACACGGCTCCCACACGGCTGGGATCGATCAGGGGTGATGTGCAGGCGGGAATGAGCTGCCAGATTGGGAAACACTGGAGACAGGTGAGAGGTTTATCTGGACAAAAAGTAGAAAACTGGGAACCACACTGTGCAATACAAATATTACTGAGAGCTCATCCACTCACTATCCAAAAGGGAAGTGGGGCTCAGTGGCCAAAAAGCTGCATACAAGGGAGAAGGACTGTGCCAGGGAGAAGGAACAGTCAAGATGCCACAAAATAGAGACACAGGGATATAGCAATCAAAAAAATAGAAAACAAAAATGATGGAAAATTAAATGACAAAAATGTAATAATTAGATGCTTTTCCACCTACAACCATCTAAAAAGACAAAAACGTTGTCTAAAACAAAAACCATCTAGGCACCGTTATACATCCACATATCCAAACAATCGTGCAGTAACCATATAACCATGGAATGTATGGCTGGGTATACCCAATGCCCAGCAAATGCATCCCTGCATTCTGAGCGCAATGCACTCCTGATCCCTGCATTCTGAGCGCAACGCCCCCTTAATAACCAGGCCATTTTTTGCGATACGGCACTGCGTCGCTTTAACTGCTAATTGCGCGGTCATGCGACGTTGTACCCAAACAAAATTTACGTCCTTTTTTCCCCCCACAAATAGAGCTTTTTGGTGGTATTTGATCACCTCTGCGGTTTTTATTTTTTGTGCTTTAAGGGCCAATTCACACCAGACGCAGTTCCTCCGTGTGCTTTTTTTTTCTGCACAAAATGCATGCAGTGTTTTCCCATGTATTCCAATGGCTCTTGTTGACTCTAGTTCACACCATGCAGTCAGTTTCCGGTGCAGAAACTGACCGGAAACTGACTGCATGGTGTGAGCTAGAGCCAACAAAAGCCATTAGAATACATGGAAAACACTGCGCATGCATTTTGTGCAGAAAAAAAGCACAAGGAACTGAACAGAACTGCGTCTGGTGTGAACTGGCCCTAAAACAAAAAAATTGCGAAAAAAAAAAAAAAAGAAGGGGGATACGGTATATTTTTTACTTTTTGCTATAATAAATATCCCCAAAGAAATAAAAAAAAAAAAAAGTTTAGGCCGATATGTATTCTACATATTTTTGGTAAAAAAACAAAACAAAAAAAAACCCTGCAATAAGCGTATATTGATTGGTTTGCGCAAAAAAGTTATAGCGTCTACAAAATAGGGGATAGATTTATGGCATTCTTATTTTTTTATACACTAGGAATGGCGATCAGCGATTTTTAGCGGAACTGCGACATTGCGGCGGACAGATCAGACACTTTTGTGGGACCTTAGACATTTATACAGTGATCAGAGCTAAAAATAGCCGATTACTGTATAAATGTCATTAGCAGGGAAGGGGTTAACACAAGGGGGCGATCGAGAGGGGTAAAATGTGTGTCCTAGGGAGTGTTTCCAACTGTGGGGGAATAGGACTGCCTGGAGGAGGAGACATATCGCTGTTCCTAATAGGAATAGATCTATCTGTCTCCTCTCTATTGACAGAACGGAGATCTGTCTGTTTACATTGACAGATCTCTGTTCTGTCTCACAGGAGCGATCGCGGGTGCCTGGCGGACATCGCTGCCACCAGGCACATACATCGGCTCCGTTGTCGCGTGCCCCCTAGTGGTCTTAAAGCAGCCAACGTACCAGGACGGCGATTCGTCCAGGAGAGCCAACCTGTCGCAGTACAACTGCCATGGCTGGTCCTCAACTGGTTAAAATGGCTACGGCCCATAAAAACAAAACAATGGAGGTTATAAATAAGCTCGAGAATAGGAATACAAAGAGGCAGGAGACCTGGGTAACCGACACGTCATGCCTAAACTCAATCTACATTTGGAACAATGACAAAGGCTGAAAGGGAAGCGGCTCTGCCAGGCAGTTCTCACGTTTTCCCAATGAATAATGGGAAATGTGCCCGCTGAGCACTGGTCCTTGTCCTGCCAGTGGCTGATGCAGGAGGACAAAGAGCCATTCTTCTGAGCTCCACACACAGAACAAACAGCTTTGTACATCTATCATCCGTACACGCTACACACCACTACACTTCCCAGTCATCCCACACATCTCCCTGTATACGTCACAGAGGCTCTAACTGATGGTCCTGGGCATGACCAAGGCCTGGATCGCTTTCCACCCTTCATTCAACTACATGGGTTATATTTATGGTGAGAAGGGACTAAAGGAATCAAAAAGGCATTCCAATCCAATCAGTGCATTGAACAGTAAGCCTTCCTAAAACCGAAGGTATTCACATGTCCCATTCCAGCACATATCCAAAAAATAAAGAGGATTATTTCACATTTTAGAACAGTGGATGAAGCCATTCCTTTATTCTGTTCATGCACAGAACTCTAGATGAAAGCTACAACTGATAAAGTATACTATGTAATATAATAGTGTATCACCATGATTGAGATTATATATATATATATATAGATATAGATATAGATATAGATATAGATATAGATATAGATATAGATATAGAGAGAGAGAGAGAGAGAGAGAGAGAGAGAGAGAGAGAGAGAGAGAGAGAGAGAGATTTTTTTTATATATATATATATATATATATATATATATATATATATATATATATATATATATATATATATATATATATATATATATATATATATATTACACACACACACACACACACACACACACACATACACATACTAAGGCCCTGTTCACACCTATGCAACATGGTTGCGGCTTAAACCGCAACCAATTCGCATAACATTATAAAATACATTGATTTTAATGAGGCTGGTTCACATATGTGCGATGCATTCGCACTGCGCATTGCCCAAAAAACGTGTGCGTTTTCTAGGCATTGCGGTGCGGCTTAGGTGCGAATTCAGGACCATTATCTTCTATGGGCACGCATCTGATGTGTTCAGTTCTCATCAGGATTTCTCTCCTTCACCTCACTACACTTCCCCGCTCCCCCTCCTCCCTCCCAGGTCACCAAATTCGCAGCTAGAACAGAGATGACCTGCTGAACAGTTCTCTTATCTTTTTGCAGAGATAAGAGAGCTGGAATTCACACTGCACAAGTGTGAACCCAGCCTAAGGGCATGGATTACTGGAACCATGTCCGTGGTCTGATGAAACCAAGATAAACTTATTTGGTGTCAAGCGTGTGTGGCGGCAACCAGGTGAGGCGTACAAAGACAAGTGCGTCTTGCCTACAGTCAAGAATGGTGGCGGGAGTGTCATGATCTGAGGCAGACTCCACAGACGACCACTGCCTTGCTAAAGAAGCTGAGGGTAAAGGTGATGGACTGGCCAAGCATGTCTCCAGATCTAAACCCTATTGATCATCTGTGGGGCATCCTCAAAACGGAAGGTGGAGGAGCGCAAGGTCTCTAACATCCACCAGCTCCGTAAAGGCCTCATGGAGGAGTGGAGAAGGACTCCAGTGCCAACCTGTGAAGGTCTGGTGAACTCCATGCCCAAGAGGGTTAAGGCAGTGCTGGAAAATAATGGTGGCCACACAAAATATTGACACTTTGGGCCCAATTTGGAAATTTTCACTTAGGGGTGTACTCACTTTTGTGGCCAGCGGTTTAGACATTAATGGCTGTTTGTTGAGTTATTTTGAGGGGACAGGAAATTTACACTGTTATACAAGCTGTACACTCACTACTTTACATTGTAGCAAAGTGTCATTTCTTCAGTGTTGTCACATGAAAAGATATAAAATATTTACAAAAATGTGAAGGGTGTACGTACTTTTGAGAGATAGTGTGAGTGTGTGTAATATATACATATACACACACACACACACACATACACACACACACACACACATATATACATCCCCAAAAAAGTTCTAGCCCTTACCTACTGTACCCAGTGCTTAAAATGTTTAAAGCCAAAACTCTAGGCAGATATAAAAACACACACACACACACACACACACACACACACACACACACATATATACATCCCCAAAAAAGTTCTAGCCCTTACCTACTGTACCCAGTGCTTAAAATGTTTAAAGCCAAAACTCTAGGCAGATATAAAAACACACACACACACACACACACACACACACACACACACACACACACACACACACACACACACCCCTCAGGTTCATCAATACATCATTAAATGTATTTATTTATTTTTTTTTCAAATATAAAGTTTTATTGTTTTTTTAAAGATTAAGACAGACATAAAATAAAAACGGAAACATACATAAAATAATAGCATTACCGTACTAATAGAGTGTAACATAAGAAATTCACACATATTTATCTGGGACAGGGCTGGACATTCATTTGATTTGGACCCCGCTACAAGGAAAACTATAATCCCCGGGCTCTTGGCTATCCGTCCGCGAACCACCTCAGACGTGCAACATTACTCTAGGGTCGTTTGAGTAAAGGGTATCGTCCTTCCCCAACTAACCGGAGTCCGATTGCCCTGTCCAAGTCTCCTGACTCCTTTAATAATCAAAAAGACAAGAAGAAGAGAAAAAAAAAAGAAAAGAAATTTGAAAAAGGAGAGATAAAGAAATAAAAAAAAAACTAAAATCACTAGAGGGAAAGAAGAGAGAGAAAAAAAAAAAAGAGCGAGGAAAAGAGAAAGAGCAAATGGGAGAGAGGGGGGGGGGGAATGGGGAAGGGATGAGAGAAAAAAAAAAAAAAAGGGGGGGGTGAGGGTGATGGTGACCCGGGGCTGAGAGCGTGTCACCCGTCACAGTGGCTAGTCGGGCCGTAACCCCTCGCCAGATTAAGAGTTAAGTAGGGCTGATCCTTCATCAGAGAAAATAAAGATGTTCCAGAGCCTCCATGCCTTAGAATGCTTCTCCTGTTTGTTTTGGGCAGTGAGGATCAAGATCAAGTCCTCCAATTTTTTGATATCATCCACTTTGCGCAACCACATCCCCACTGACGGGGGTGAGCTTTTCTTCCAGCGAAGGGGGATGCAGGATTTGGCTGCGTTCAGCAAGTGCCGAATGATTGACTTTGTGTAGCTCCGTGCCGGTATTGAGGAGGCGTGAAGCAAGAAGAAGGCGGGGTCGTCGCAAAGTACATGGTCAGTAAATTTCTGTGTGATAGTTCTAACTGCCGTCCAGAATTGATGCAAACGGGGGCATGACCAAAAGATATGCAGAAGCGTTCCCACCTCTGTCTGGCATCTCCAACATTTGTTTGTGGAGGTAGGGAAGTATCTATGCAAGACCTGGGGTGTGTAGTACCACCTGGTTAAAATCTTATAGTTAAGTTCTTGAACTTTTGTACATATCGATGTTTTCAAGGAGAATCTAATTATCATCTGTTTTTGAGTGTCGGTAAATGAGCACTGTAAGTCAGTTTCCCACTTCTGCAAGAAGGGTAAGTCAGGTTGTGTGGGGGGGGGGGGGGGAGTTCAGTAGCGCATACGTCTTGGATAATACTCGAGGCAATGTCCCCTCGTCCCTGCAGTACTCCTCAAAGGTTGTCAGGTCTCGCTGATATCGTGCCGGGTTTGCTAACGAATGTAGGAAGTGATGAAGGCGAAACGCTTTCCAGAACGGAAGTTGGAAGTGACCCGCCTCGCTAGTCAGGGCTTGAATCGAGGGCCACTGAGTGCCCTCCAAAAAATGGGAGGCCCGGTCCCTCCCCATCAATGCAAGTGACCTGTACTCCGCTGATTCCAGCCCCGGGGGAAACGCAGGGTTCCCTAATATTGGGTACAGAGGTGAGTCACCCGAGGAGAGGTGTGTCGATAGTAAATTTGTCGCCCCTACACGAAGAGTGGTGCCAATAACAGGATGGGAAGTCAAGGCTGGGGGCAGTCGGTCAAAGCACCAAGTGGCGCCCCTCAATGGTATCATTGTTTGGGCTTGTTCCAGTTGAACCCAGAGTTTAGATGTTCTGTGTCGGTTCCAGTCTATGATTCTGCCTAGATGCACTGCCCCGTAATAATTACGTAGATCTGGCAGGGCCAGTCCTCCCAAGTGTTTCGGTAGTGTCAGAAGGCGTCTACGTAGCCTGGGTTTGGAGTTGGCCCATATAAAGTTAATGAAGAGGGAATTAACCTGTTTAAAGTACAGGGGTGCAATCCTGATTGGGAGAGCCTGGAACAAGTACAAGAACTTGGGTAGGATGGACATCTTAATAAGGTTACACCTCCCGAACCAGGAGTGCAATCCCCTGGTCCACTCCTGTAGCAGCAGCCGCGCCTTGGTCAATAAAGGTAGAAAGTTAAGGTCGAAGGTGCGCTGCAAATCGCCCGGGATCTGAGTACCTAGGTACGTCAGAGATCCGTCCGACCATTTAAATCTAAACTGGGATTTCAGTGCGTTCAGCCTATCGAGAGGAACGTTAACCCCCATTGCCATTGATTTGTCAAAATTCATCTTGAGATTGGAGAGGTTTCCATATCTATCGAACTCCCGGAGCAGGTTCGGAATGGACACTACCGGGTTAGTCAAGGAGAACAGTAAATCATCAGCATACGCCGAGATTTTGAATTGCGTCTCGTTCACGTTGACCCCCGTAATGTCGGGGTTCGCACGTACCGTGCACAGGAGTGGTTCTAATGTCAACGCGAAGAGCAGGGGTGAGAGCGGGCACCCCTGTCTAGTTCCGTTCGTGATAGGGAAAGTTTCTGACAGGATACCGTTGGCTTTGACCTGGGCCGTGGGCTTGGAGTAAATACTGGAAATCCAATTGAGCATTTTAGGCCCCAAGCCAATCTGTTTAAGGACAGAGAACATAAAGGTCCAATTGACTCGGTCAAACGCCTTCTCAGCATCTGTGCTGAGGAAGACGCATGGAGTCTTTGACGTGGCCGCTATGTGGACCAAGTTGAGCACTTTGATGGTATTATCCCTAGCCTCACGGGCCGGGATGAAGCCCACTTGGTCCAAGTGAATAATATCCGGCATAAATTGGGTCAATCTGTTGGCTAGGATTTTAGTGAAAAGCTTGAGGTCAGTATTTAATAGGGAGATGGGCCTGTAACTGCCGCACGCGGTTGGGTCTTTACCTTCTTTAAGAATAAGGGAGACGTGCTCGTAAAGTATCTCTAGGGAAGGAGCCCCCCTCCCCAAGGGCGTTGAACATCCTCACCATGTAAGGCCCCAACAGCGGGAGGAGGGATTCGTAGTACTGCAAGGTGAACCCGTCGGGACCCGGTGCCCTGCCGGGCTTCGTCCCTCCCAACGCCCGTTTCAGTTCTTCAACATTAATGGGGTCGTCTAAGATCGTTCCCGTCGTCGTAGGGAGTTGAGGCAGTTGTGAGGTGGCTATATAGTCTATCGTCACGTCCGTAGGGGTCCTAGGCGAGAAGTTATAAAGAGAAGAGTAGAAATTCCTAAACTCCTGTGCTATGTGTGTCGGCATGGTTTTCCTTTGTCCCGAGGGAGATATTATGTGGGGTATAAATGTTTTAAGTCTTTGACTCCTGACCGCTCTAGCGAGAAGCTTCCCACATTTATTTCCCGATTCGTATGCGAGCTTTCGGCAGTATTGTAACGCTGCTTTAGCTCCATAGTGGAGCAAGTCCACCGTTTGTCTCCTAAGGGAAAGCAGTTCAGCCTCCAGAGGGGGCGCCGGTGTTCGCTTGTGCTTAGATTCCACCACGCGAATCCTATCCAGAAGCTGCAGCAGTTGACGTTCCCGTTCTCTTTTAATGCGTGCCCCGTGCTTAATCAGTAAGCCCCTGATAACGGATTTATGTGCCTCCCACAAAATACCCGGGTCGCAGTTGTCTGTGTCGTTAGTTCTAAAATAATGGCGCAATTCACTTGTGACCTCTGCCATGACTTCCGGCGTCTGCAGCAAACTTTCGTTCAGGCGCCAGAACCTAATCTGGTCGCCGAGGCTGCTGATAGATCATAGCGCAAAGTAATGGGTGCGTGGTCCAGGAGCCTCATCAGGTACCAAGATGGCGGACACCACGAGGCAGGGCCCTCTCGGTACACAGCGTCCGCGGGACTCCCCTCCCGCACCGTCCCCCTCCTTGGCCCCAGAAATGGACTTGGACACCCCAGCGGTCTTCTCCTCAGGACCCCAGGATCTACTACACCCGTACCATGCCCCGCTTACCTTGAGAGCCGACGCCGAACTACGGGCACTACTCCAGGCTTTACCCACGAGATCTGACTTTGAGGCGCTAGCTAGCAGGCTGGAGGCAGCTCACCGCGAGGAGATCTCTACGGTGAGAGAGGAGGTGAAGTCGCTGTCTGAGCGGATGGGAGCGGGTGAATCATCGGTGGATGCTCTGGAGAGGCGCATGGCGGCGGTGGAGGCGATGCAATCAACCCAGGCAGCTGCGGTCCTCACACAACAACTTCAGTTAGAGGAAATGGAGGACCGCAGCAGAAGGAACAACCTGCGACTGAGAGGGATCCCAGAGGCCACGGAGGCAGAGGATTTAGCAGCATCTGTGTTGGCGATATTCCGAGACATGTTGGGGGTAGATTTCCCAGCCAACTTGTCGTTTGACAGGATCCACAGAGCGCTGGGTCCCCGCTCGACAGACCCGGACAGACCGCGGGACGTCCTCCCGCATCCATCAGTATGCGCACAAAGAGATGGTGCTCCGGAAGGCTTGGGAGAAGTAGATTTTGATGGTGCTTCCTTACGAATCCTCCCCGACCTCTCCAGGGCTACTTTGCAGAGACGAGCCATACTAAAACCTGTACTGGAAGTGGCCCGCCAATCGGGAGTCACCTACAGGTGGGGATTCCCCATATCGGTGACGTTCAAGAAGTCCCAACAGATGTTTACCCTGCGCACCCCCTCGGATCTACCTGACCTCTTTACCTTCCTGGAAGCTGACCCCGTCGTTGTACCAGACTGGCTACAGCTACTGCAGCGCTCGGTCCCCCGCTCTGGATTTCCGGGACGACGGAGAGGCCGGTCACCCAGGCCACAGAGGGATCGGCGCCGATTGCGCTACGCTTCCGCGGAGGAATCAAGGGAGGCCTGACAGCGGCAGGCAATGAGGTGAGCCATCGGATGTCGATTTGATCCTGCTCCCCCAGTTTTGAAGTTTTTTTTTTGTCCCTCTCTCCCCCATTTGACCCCCCCCCTCGAGGGGTTTACTTTCTTATGTTATTTCTCCCTCCCCGGGTTGCCTCCTCCATCCCTTGGGTGTCTAAGCCACGATCACCCCTAATCTCACTACTATGCCATGGCTCATAGCCCCTTGCACCCCCGGAACAGGCTACTGGACTTTCTGGACTCGTGTTGGTGGGGGGACGCCGGCACCCAGTTCCCTGGGGTTTGTTTTTTTTTTATCTTCTTTCCTGCTGTGTCCTCCCCCCCTCCACCCTACCCCCTGCAGGAACGTTGAAACACGCTGGAGGGTAGCTGGGGGGCTGCTCGGGGCCCTCCTTGAGAGGCCACAACGCATTACCGTATGCCGTCGGCGGACAGTACATGCCAAGAAGAAGAAGGGTAACGAGACCCTAGGTTACTCGGTTGAGATTTCTGTTGTAATTTTCTGTATACGACTGATTGACATTTCTGTGTTTTTTCTATGTTAGGTGTCTCACCAGTATGTTAGCTGATGGACAGCGCTTCACACAAGGGGACTCTCGGAGGGTGTTATCCTTGAGGGGAGGGGGTGGGTGTGAGTCCCTGCGGTCTCTCTCGACCGGGGGGATACGACAGGGGTGGGAGGCCCAGGGTTTGACCCAAGGGGTCGGCCGTTGACGTCCGGCGTGGGAGCTCTGGTGGGAGGTTTGGCATTGAGGGGAGGGTTGCCTTCCATGACTACGATGGCTCACTGTTCTGTTATGTTATGCACTTTTGATTAGATGTATGTTTTTTTTTTTTTCCTCTTTCTCCCTCTCTCCTGGAGTTACACGGTTAATTTGTGTCAGCGGGCTGGGGGGGCCGGGTTGGGCTGGGGTGGTTTCCCTCGGTCCTTTCTAACCTCCTCCCCATTAGGCCGAAGCATCACCCCTGGTGTGAACCGGGGCATGCTTTTTTTTTTTCTGCGAACGGAATTCGTTCACATCTCTTAGTAAGCTGGACGGTTAATACTGTCCGTTCTATATAGTCTTGGTATTTTAGGATAAGTGCGTGTGTGTGTGTGTGGAGGTGTATATATCTGCATATTGCATACGTTTTTTTTTTTTGTTTTTTTTTTTTTAAATGTATTTTTTTAATACAAGCAATGTAGGTGCCTGCATTTGACCTAGTATCAGCCTCATGATCCCTGTACAGCAGAGCTCAGCCTGTGGAAATGGTGGGGCACAGGCGGACTGGGCTTGTGCTGTAGTGCAAGCTGACAGGAAGAGAGCGCAGAGTGCGGCAGGGAGACGAGTTTATTGGTCGGCTGCTTCTGCTTTCACTGCCCAATCACAGGGTGGGGAGGAAAATATTAAAGTGGTAGTAAACAGTTTTTAAGTTTACCTCCAGGTAAGCTTATAGTAAAAAGTGTTTTGCATGTAAATCCAGAGTGCCTAGAAACGCCTTCTCCTCCAGACTGAAATCCACCCATCAATACTGAGGCAGAGCGCTGTGATGTTTTCAGGAAGCTCTGTACAACATTCTGCCACTCCTCCCACCAGCCATGATGTGCCTGCACTGCACAGAAAAGCACAGAGATCCGGTGATGACATCACTGGGTGTTACATTTTTAAATAAAACCTATTTAGCATGATGGGAAGGGAAAGGCAAAACCAAAATAAAAGCAGATTAAACTCAAGCTAGTGTGCATTAAGCCTTAAAAGCTGAACAAACGATTCTAACCGCTGCCAACTAGCAGTTTTTCACATTACAGGAAACTCCAATAAACGACAACGCTTCTAAAATGCTGCTAAAAGCCGGCGGTCTATCGAAAACTGCACTCCGGATAATGCCTCCGACAATCTGCGCATGCGCAGTAAGCAACATCACTCCAAACACTGCGAATGCGCAGATCGTCGGAGGCATTATCCGACGATCTGCGAAGAAAGAATGTAAACGTCAGATTCTGCCTGCCTCTCTGCTCATGTGGGAGAATTGACCGATCACGTGACAGGTGGATTTGGGTATGTTGCAGGGCGGGCCACCATCCTGCAACACACCCAAATCTGCCCTTCAGCACAACAAAACCCGCCTGTCACATGATCGGTCAATTCTCCCGCATGAGCAGAGAGGCAGGCAGAATCTGATGAATACATTCTCCCTTTGTAGATCGCAGGATAATGCCTCCGATCTGCGCAGTGTTGACGTCACGCCAGCTGATCAACTTATCAGCTGGAGTGACGTTGCGTTCTGCGTCGGAGGCATTATCCAATGGGGATGCACTATTTGATAAAACACCGGCACAAAGATGCCTTTTTAGCTTCTAGTGTGCATGGAGCCTAAAATCTAGAGCTGCACAATTCTGGATAAAATGAGAATCGCGATTATTTGTTAAAATAATAATATAAATAAAAAAAATGTTTGAGGGTTCCAAGTAATTTTCTAGCAAAAAAAATAAAATACTGATTTCACACCACATGCAGTCCAGTGCGGGTTTTTTTCTGCATCAAAAACGCATAGAAAGTAGGTTATATGGTTTTCAATGACAGTTCACAGCAGTGCTTGCAGTTCCAGTGCTTTCCAGTTCCAGAAAAAAAAAGTAGAACATGTTGCATTTTTCCTGCACTGGAACGCTGTAAAAAGCATTAAACACACTGGAATGTACTGGAACGAATCTAAAACGCACCAAAAATGCACTCTTATTTAACCACTTCCTTACTGGGCACTTAAACCCCCCTCCTGCCCAGACCAATTTTTAGCACCGACGCACTTTGAATGACAATTGCGCGGTCATACAACACTGTACCCAAATGAAATTTTTATCATTTTTTTTCCCACAAATAGAGCTTTCTTTTGGTGGTATTTGATCACGTCTGCGGTTTTAAATTTTTTTTTTACTTTTTGCTATAATAAATATCCCAATTTTTAAAATAAAAAATAAAAATAAAAATCTCAGTTTAGGCCGATACGCATTCTTCTACATATTTTTGGTTAAAAAAAATTGCAATAAGCATTTGATTGGTTTGCGCAAAAGTTAGAGCGCCTACAAAATAGGGGATAGATTTATGACTATTTTTTTTTTTACTAGTAATGGCGGTCATCTGCGACTTTTGTCAGGACTGCGATATTGCGGAGGACAGATCGGACACTTTCGACACTATTTTGGGACCATTCACATTTATACAGCGAACAGTGCTATAAACATGCACTGATTACTGTATAAAGGTCACTGGCAGGGAAGGGGTTAACACTAGGGGGCGATCAAGGGGTTAAATGTGTTCCCTGGGAGTGATTCTAAATGTGGGGGGAGGGGAGTGACTGGGGGAGGTGACCGATCGGTGTCCCTATGTACAAGGGACACACCATCGGTCTCCTCTCCCTGACAGGATGTGGATCTCTGTGTTTACACACAGAGATTCACGGTCCTGCTCTGTGACTGCCGATCGTGGGTACCTGGCGGACATTGCCGGCACAGCTATTCTGCGATCCGCGGCGACGCGCATCGTGGAAGTAAACAGGGGGACGTCCAGGGACGCCCTCACGGCAGTTCAGGTCCGCGCTGCGGCCGTCTTTCGGCCATAGCGTGGATCTGAAGTGGTTAAGGTTAAGAAAAAATAAAGAGGGGGAAAAAAATACAATGGACTGCATCAAAATGCAGAAAAGCATCTGGAACGCGTTTCTATGGTGTGAACTGGACCCAAGTCTTTAAGTGGTTCAACTGACCTCATTTACAGACAGAAATTCATGTATTTGATCTAAAAGAACTGAGAGATACATGGTTTCTCTTTAGCGCTGTTGATAAACATTTGCCGGCTGAGTTTTTTCTTTTCTTTTGACAGCTCTGAGCAGAGAACAGCTCGGCACTTGTTTAAACACAAAATCGGGGAAGTGCTGTATGAAGATCATCAGAGGGGTTGAATCGTGATCACGATTTTTTAACGATTAATCGTGCAGCTCTACTGAAAGCTGGCACAAAAACGCATTTTTAAGCCAGAGTTTTTCTGCCATTTATTTAGCCTTTATTGTGCAATGTGCATGGAGTCTGAAAAGGCATAAATAAAACATTGTAATCACTGAATATATACACCATTATTTCTGACAATTTAAACAGCTCAGGCTAGCTGAAACAAAGCAATCCTAAATTTAGCATGAAGGAGGTAGAAAACAAAACACACCATAATTAAACTATATAAAATGCTCTTAAAACAAACAATTCACATCCTTCCTGCTATAAAAAAAAAAAATAGATCCACCTCGCTTAACCCACAAGAGGCACACACATCACCCCATACAGGACCCATCTGCTAATTACATATCCAGAACAACGGACAACACACACACACACACACACACACACACACACACACACACACACACACACACACACACACACACACACTAAAGAAATACGACATTCTGAAGCCTAAAAATGCATTTCTAGTTTTTAATAAAAGCAGGAAAAGGTTAACATGCAATATTTTTTTTTTTATAGAAGTGTGTCCCTACTGGTAGATTGCTCTCATTTTCTATGAAACACCACCCTTAGCCCTGGTTCACACTGGTGCGATTTGACATGTCAAATCGCATGTCAAAATCAGCAGCATTTGCTGGCAATGGCACCGTCCTAATCGGTGCGACGCTGCATCTAATTGTAATTATTAATTGTAATGTAATTTCCAGACCTAAGGCCACATTCACACTTCTGCTTTACAGGAACACATGCAAAAATCACACGTTTTCCCACAACACACAAAAAAGAACAACCCTTTAGCAGACACTCGGCAGTGCCATTAATTCTTAATGACACCCCCATGCATTTATTAAGGTGCATGCGCTCAAATGTATGGTAACAAAATACCATGTGTTCTGGTGCACCATAACTTCTAAAGCGGTTATAAACCGCTGGACTTTTTTTTTACCCTGCAAGGTAAAGGCATAATGGGCTAGTATTAGAGGTCGACCGATATGGGTTTTTCTCTGGCCGATGCCGATGCCGATATTTTGAAATTGGGGCGGCCGATGGCCGATATATGATGCCGATTTTTGTGGCCGATATTTTAGGCCGATTAAAAAAAAAAAAAAACCCTCACCCACTCTATTCCTTCCTGCTTACTCCTGTCACTCTAGCACACACTTGATGTCCTCAGTACAGATGGCACTGGTTTGGAACTGGCAGGTGGCACTGGTTTGGAACTGACAGATGGCACTGGCAGGTGGCACTATTGGAACTGACAGATGGCACTGGTTTGGAACTGACAGATGGCACTGGCATGTGGCACTGGCTGGCGGTACTGGTTTGGAACTGACAGATGGCTCTATTGGCACTGGCAGGTGGCACTGGTTTGGAACTGACAGATGGCACTGGCAGGTGGTACTGGTTCGGAACTGACAGATGGCACCGATTGGCAGCAGGGGGCACTGGTTTTGGAACGGACAGATGGCACTAGTTTGGGACAGATGGCACTGATTGGCAGTGGCACTTGCAATTGGAACTGGGTGGCACTGGCGTGTGACACTGGTTGGCACTGGCTGGTGGCACTGACAGATGGCACCGATTGGCACTGGCTTGTGGCACTGACAGATGGCACTGACAGATGGCACTGGCTGTGGCACTGATAGATGGCACTGGCTGTGGCACTGATAGATGGCACCGATTAGCGGTGGCACTGATTTGGGTGGCACTGACAGATGGCCCTGATTGACACTGGCTGGTGGCACTGACAGATGGCACCGATTGGCGGTGACACTGATTGACACTGGCTGGTGGCACTGATTGACACTGGCTGGTGGCACTGACAGATGGCACTGACAGATGGCACTGGCTGGGGGCACTGGCTGGGGGCACTGGCTTGGGCACTGACAGATGGCACTGGCTGGGGGCACTGACAGATGGCACTGGCTGGGGGCACTGACAGATGGCACTGGCTGGGGGCACTGACAGATGGCACTGGCTGGGGGCACTGACAGATGGCACTGGCTGGGGGCACTGACAGATGGCACTGGCTGGGGGCACTGACAGATGGCACTGGCTGGGGGCACTGGCTGGGGGCACTGACAGATGGCACTGGCTTGGGCACTGACAGATGGCACTGGCTGGGGCACTGACAGATGGCACTGGCTGGGGGCACTGACAGATGGCACTGGCTGGGGGCACTGACAGATGGCACTGGCTTGGGGCACTGACAGATGGCACTGGCTGGGGGCACTGACAGATGGCACTGGCTGGGGGCACTGACAGATGGCACTGGCTGGGGGCACTGACAGATGGCACTGGCTGGGGGCACTGACAGATGGCACTGGCTGGGGGCACTGACAGATGGCACTGACAGATGGCACTGGCTGGGGGCACTGACAGATGGCACTGGCTGGGGGCACTGACAGATGGCACTGGCTGGGGGCACTGACAGATGGCACTGGCTGGGGGCACTGACAGATGGCACTGGCTGGGGGCACTGACAGATGGCACTGGCTTGGGGCACTGGCAGGTTTCACACTAAGCCGAGTGTAATGTGTGAAACTGACAGAGAGGAGAGAGAGAGAGGGAGAGAGCTGTTAGAATTGAGCTCGATGTGGGGGTGGGCGGGCCAGCAGCTAAATTACACCAGCCAATGATTGGGCTGCTTTAGACGTAGTGGCCCGCCCAGATACCATCCCATTGGCTGGTGTAATATCTGCTGGGTCCCGCCCACCCCCGACATCAAGCTGACACATCCTCTCTCTCTCCTCTTACTTTCAGTTTCACACACACACACAGCACGGCGCTTGATGCTGCTGAGTGTGGAGAAGTGTGGAGGAGGGAGGAGGAGGGGGGAGGAAGTGCAGCCAGTGAATAATATCGGCCAGTTTTGATATTAATCGGCCAAAGCCGATTTATCAAAAATGCCTAAATATCGGCCGATATATCGGCCAGCCGATATATCGGTCGACCTCTAGCTAGTATGCATCGCATACTAGCCCATTATGTTAAACTTGCCTTAAAACAAAGCCCTCCCACGACGAGAAGTCAGATCTAGAGGCCGCTTCCATGTTCACTCGGACTCCAGCTCTGTGACTAGCCGGAGCCAGTGATGTCACTGGCTGCATGTAAACTAAATATCTCCTAAACGGCACACGTTTAGGAGATAGTTACATTACCTATAGGTAAGCCTCATTATAGGCTAAGGCTTACCTATAGGTAAAGTCATGCATTGAAGTTAACTTCCACTTTAAAGGGTAAGGGATGTCTGTGCGCTCTGTTGCGCCTCCATGGTGTGAATGATGCCCAACCTAAATTCATCACCCCCCCACGCAGAGCCATAATTACCTGCATCTGATGGTCATGGTTCCGCACTTGTTTACATCCAGACTTCTATGGGGCCGTGTCCTGAAGCAGGAGATGATCGGAGACAATCTCATAGAAGTCTACTGGGCTGTAATGCACAGGATAGTGAAGATTTGCGGCACTGGATGTAAATGACCAGCAAACCTGCATCCATCCGATCAAGGCAAGTATGCATTCTGGAGAGGGGGGGGGGGGGGGTTAGGTTAGGTCAAAGGCATGAGGCAAAAAAGGAGAAGTGCATCATTGTACACTTCTCTTTTAAAGAAATAAAAAAAAAAAAGTGTGTGAACCTCCATAAAAAAAAAAAAAATTCTGCTGAGGTACAGTACAGATTTTGCTTCTAAAGCCAATAATCTATAAGAGATGAAAAGACCAAAATTGTTTTTCTAATTGCATTAACACATAGTATGGCCAAGATTTACAGTCAACTGTTACAGGTTTTGGAGACTGGACACTTCCCATGAGGATTATGGATGGAACACATTAAAGGAGCCATTTTCCAAGGAACCCATACCTGATCCACGCCAAAATTCGGACAAATGGCATTCCAACTCTCCTGTCTCCTTACAAAGCTCCACCACATCTCTGCAGGTGGTCTCTGGAGTAACGGGAACCTCTGTAAAATGTTGCTCATTGTTACTGAGATAGACCGTAAGAAACATCTGTGGAAGAAAAAAAGTGAGTAGACATTAGGACCATTAAATAGGAAAAAACCATATAGTTGTGTAAAAAAAAAACAAAAAAAAACAAAAAAAAAAACACACACAACATCTTGGAAAGAATCACTGTTTCCACCTAATAACTCAGAGAGCTTGCCAATCCAGGGGAACTGGAAGGTCTACGGAGGCATTAAAGACATCTCCCTGGGAATATTGATCATGTTAAATTTGCTGGTCAATTATTAGCCGCTTATAGATAAAGATTTATACTGTAATTTTATTTTTTTATTTTTTTAAATTGGAAAAAGGACCAAATCAAAGCACTGAAGCGTGGATTTTTTGTTACTTGTGGGTAAAGAAAAGAATATGTAGTTCAGTCATTTACAAATCTCCAACCCCCATCTGAAACATGTGGTCACTTAAGATCGGTTCACTCTGCTACGACCTGAAAGTCACGTGACTTACAGATTCGTGTTTGAAGCAACTTCAGGGAATCTTCCTGTAATGTCGGATCCAAATCGCATCAATTAAGATGAGGATCCGACTTGGAGGCAACTTCCATTAAAGTCCATGGGCCCAAGTCGGATAGAAGTCACCTTGAAGTAATACAGAAACCTTTTATAATGTCGGAGCGACTTCAGCAGTACCAATTAAGACAGCTCTCATTGACCAACATGAAATTTTACATGTCACATGACTTGGGGTGTCACAAGTTGGATCCCCAGTCGCGGCAGTGTGAACGGAGCCTTATGCCGCGTACACACAGTCGGAATTTCCGTCGGAAAAACCTTCGATGGTTTTTCTGTGGGAATTCCGCTCAAGCTTGGCTTGCATACACACGGTCACACAAACGTTCTCTGAACTTTCGACCGTCAAGAACTCAGTGACGTACAACACTATGACGAGCTGAGAAAATTAAGAAATTCAATGCTTCCGAGCATGCGTGTTTTTTTGCGCGTTGGCATTGCATTCAGACGAGCGGAATTTCCGATAGGAACTTTTTCCGTTGGAAAAATAGAGAACCTGCTCTCAATCTTTTGCTGGCAGAAATTCTGACAGCAAAAGTCCGATGGAGCATACGCACAGTCGGAATTTCCGACCAAAAGCTCACATCTGACTTTTTCTGTCGGAATTTCTGACCGTGTGTACGCGGCAGAGGCACAATGGTATAAAGTTTGTACCCCGCCACAACTTCTCTCTTTCCACTGCGTTCAAGCGTTTGCTAACTACAGAACATTTTTCATGTTGTGACTAAACATTGTCAGTTATGGCCTTCAACTCAGTACAGAGAACTTTGCTCCCCCACTTATACTCCCAGCGCAAGCAAAAATACAAATTCCAGAGCCACCCCAGGGGTAAGGCAAGTTAGTGTACAGGAATAGCAAAATGCATAGATCTGGAGACAAGCTGTTCTAGCTGTGCCTTTACAGTGGATAGGGAAAGTATTCAGACCCCCTTAAATTTTTTCACTCTGTTATATTGCAGCCATTTGCTAAAATCATTTAAGTTCATTTTTTTCCCTCATTAATGTACACACAGCACCCCATATTGACAGAAAAACACAGAATTGTTGACATTTTGCAGATGGTCCCAAGTATTCAGACCCTTTGCTGTGACACTCATAGGCCTCATGCCCACTGGCGTTTTTACAGCTGCGTTTTTTGCAGCTTAAAAACGCCTGTCCATGTTATTGTAAATATTTTATTTTTTTTATTTTTTTTGAAAAAAAAAAAAAAAACGTCGGAGCTAAAAACGCGACCGCGCGTTAGTGCGCGTTTTTTGACGCTCGCGGTTTTTTCTGCCTAATACTGACGCTGAGGAACGCACTGGTCCTGGGTTTTTTTTACAGCTTACAAACACCTATGCTCTTTACAGCTCAAAAACGCCTAGGTGGGCATGAAGCTATAGACTAACATGGACAGGCGTTTTTAAGCTGTAAAAAAACGCTCAAAAACGCGGCTGAAAAAACACCCGTGGGCATGAGGCCTTATATTTAACTCAGGTGCTTTCCATTTCTTCTGATCATCCTTGAGATGGTTCTACACCTTCATTTGAGTCCAGCTGTGTTTGATTATACTGATTAGACTTGATTAGGAAAGCCACACACCTGTCTATATAAGGCCCCATGCACACGAGACGCTGTTATTTGCTGTTGAACGCGCGTTCAGAGGCAGTTGGACGCTTTTTTCAACTGCTCCTGAACCCATTCAATGTTATCCTATGTGTCCATGCACACAGTCTCGTTTTTTGGCGTTTACAAGCAGTTGCGTTTAACCTCGTTTTTCCAGAAGCAAAAAAATGGGTTCAGACGCAAAAGTTTTCCACGTTTCAGACGCTAAACGCTGCTAAACGCGGCTAAACGCGGTACCGGCGTTTTGCCGCGTTTGCGTTTATAAGCGTTTTTAAAGGTGACCTATTTTTTAACATTAGAAATCTCAAAAATGATGGCAAATGATGAAAAACTATTAAAAAATATAAAAAAACTGTAATTGCTTGCATTGCATTGTGGACAATCCACAACTTGTGGCAGGTAACGTGGCAAGTGGACAATCAACAACTTGTGTCAGGTGATGTGGCCAGGTGACGTGGCCAGGTGACGTGGCAAGTGGACAATCCACAGCTTGTGGCAGGTGACGTGGCCAGGTGACGTGGCAGGTGATGTGGCCAGGTGACGTGGCAGGTAACGTGGCCAGGTGACGTGGCCAGGTGACGTGGCCAGGTGACGTGGCAAGTGGACAATCCACAACTTGTGGCAGGTGACGTGGCCAGGTGACGTGGCAGGTGATGTGGCAAGTGGACAATTCACAACTTGTGGCAGGTGACGTGGCACGTGATGTGGCCAGGTGACGTGGAAAGTGGACAATCCACAACTTGTGGCAGGTGACGTGGCAGGTAATGTGGGCAGGTAACATGGCTAGGTGACGTGGCAGGTGACGTGGCAAGTGGACAATTCACAACTTGTGGCAGGTGACGTGGCCAGGTGACGTGGCACGTGATGTGGCAAGTGGACAATCCACAACTTGTGGCAGGTGACGTGGCCAGGTGACGTGGCAGGTGACGTGGCAGGTGGACAATCCACAACTTGTGGCAGGTGACGTGGCCAGCTGACGTGGCAGGTAACGTGGCCAGGTGACGTGGCCAGGTAACGTGGCAAGTGGACAATCCACAACTTGTGGCAGGTGACGTGGCCAGGTGACGTGGCCAGCTGACGTGGCAGGTGACGTGGCACGTGATGTGGCCAGGTGACGTGGCAAGTGGACAATCCACAACTTGTGGCAGGTGACGTGGCCAGGTGACGTGGCCAGGTGATGTGGCCAGGTGACGTGGCAGGTGACGTGGCAAGTGGACAATCCACAACTTGTGGCAGATGATGTGGCAAGTGATACGCTAAATACAAGTACACTGCTGCTCTCTCAGCTGCTGCTACTCACTCTGGTCTCACAAACTGGCTGAAATGGTTAAAATTTACTGTTTTTTGAGCTTAGGGAGGGTCTATGATGAAACGCTTATAAACGCAAACGCGGTTAAACGCCGCTAAACGCAGCCGCAAACGCGGCAAAACGCGCGTTTATAAACGCCGGTTTCAGCGTTTAAAAACGTGTGTTCAGCAGAGTTTGCACCTGCGTCTCGTGTGCATGGGGCCTAAGACCTTGTGGCCTGGTTCACACTGGGGCGACAAACGCTCCGACATTGGGAGCTCATGTCGCATGACGTGTGAAAATCAATGTTTGCCTATGGGAGCCGTCTTAACTGGTCCGACACATGTCGGTCCGACTTTGAGAATGCTCCCTGCACTACTTTGGTCCGACTTTGATCTGACTTCAGCCCATTGACTATCATTGAAGTCGGATCAAAGTCGGACCGCAGTCTTGCATGATCCGACTTTGGCATGCGACTTGTGCTGTACTGCTCTTGAGGGGGAACTCCAGGCCAAATTTTAAAGAAAAAACCGGCATGGGTTCCCCCTCCAGGAGCATACCAGGCCCTTGGGTCTGGTCTTGAAGGGGAACCCCTACGCTGAAAAAACGGCGTGGGGGTCCCCCCAAAATCTAAACCAGACCCTTATCCGAGCACACAACCTGGCAGGCCACAGGGGAAGAGGGGGGGACGAGAGCGGCCCCCCCTCCCTCCTGAACCGTACCAGGTCGCATGCCCTCAACATGGGGGGGTTTGGTGCTCTGGGGCAGGGGGGCGACCTGCGGCCCCCCCACCCCAGAGCACCCTGCCCCCATGTTGATGAGGACAGGGCCTCTTCCCAACAACCCTGGCCGTTGGTTGTCGGGGTCTGCGGGCGGGGGGCTTATCGGAATCCGGGAGCCCCCTTCAATAAAGGGGCCCCAGGATCCCGGCCCCCCCACCCTATGTGAATGAGTATGGGGTACATCGTACCCCTACCCATTCACCTGGTGGAAAAAAATTGCAATAAAAAAACCCACACAGCTTTTTAAAGTATTTTATTGCACAGCTCCGGGGGTCTTCTTCCGACTTCGGGGGTCTCCGGTGTCGTCGCCGCGCTCTCTGGTTCTTTCTTCTGCCGGGCCACCGCTAACTTCTTTAGCTCTTTTGCTAGCGGAGGCCCGGTCTTCTCCGTCGCCTTCTTCTTCTCCCGCTCTCCGGTTCTTCTGCCGGCCCCTCCACTAACTTCTTTAGCTCTTTTGCTAGTGGAGGGGCCGGTCTTCCCGTCGCCGTCTTCTTCTCTCTTCTCCTTCTGGATGTTGACGCGTCGCTTCCTCCCGCTGTAATACTGGCTGTCCGCTCCGCATTAATATAGGCTTCTCATGACGTCACAGTCACATGCTCCGGGGCCATGTGCCCCGGAACATGTGACTGTGACGTCATGAGAAGCCTATATTAATGCGGAGCAGAGAGCCAGTATTACAGCGGGAGGAAGCGACGCATCAACATCGAGGAGGAGAAGAGAGAAGAAGACGCCGACGGCGGAGAAGACCGGCCCCTCCACTAGCAAAAGAGCTAAAGAAGTTAGTGGATGGGCCGGCAGAAGAAAGAAGCGGGAGAAGAACCGGATAGTGGGAGAAGAAGGCGACGGAGAAGACCGGGCCTCCGCTAGCAAAAGAGCTAAAGAAGTTAGCGGTGGCCCGGCAGAAGAAAGAACCGGAGAGCGCGGCGACGACACCTGAGACCCCCGAAGTCGGAAGAAGACCCCCGGAGCTGTGCAATAAAATACTTTAAAAAGCTGTGTGGTTTTTTTATTGCAATTTTTTTCCACCAGGTGAATGGGTAGGGGTACGATGTACCCCATACTCATTCACATAGGGTGGGGGGGCCGGGATCCGGGGGCCCCTTTATTGAAGGGGGCTCCCGGATAAGCCCCCCGCCCGCAGACCCCGACAACCAACGGCCAGGGTTGTCGGGAAGAGGCCCTGTCCTCATCAACATGGGGGCAGGGTGCTCTGGGGTGGGGGGGCCGCAGGTCGCCCCCCTGCCCCAGAGCACCAAACCCCCCATGTTGAGGGCATGCGGCCTGGTACGGTTCAGGAGGGAGGGGGGCCGCCCTCTCGTCCCCCCTCTTCCCCTGCAGCCTGCCAGGTTGTGTGCTCGGATAAGGGTCTGGTTTGGATTTTGGGGGGACCCCCACGCCGTTTTTTTTGCCGTAGGGGCGCCCCTTCAAATCCAGACCAGACCCAAGGGCCTGGTATGCTCCTGGAGGGGGAACCCATGCCAGTTTTTTCTTTAACCACTTGCCGCCCGCCCTATAGCGGATTGACGTCGGCAAAGTGGTTGCAGAATCCTGACTGGACGTCATATGACGTCCTCAGGATTTTGAGCCGCTGCGCGCCCCCGGGGGCGCGCATCGCGGCGATCGTTGCTGCGGGGTGTCAGTCTGACACCCCGCAACACCGATCTAGGTAAAGAGTCTCCAACGGAGACTCTTTACCACGTGATCAGCCGTGTCCAATCACGGCTGATCACAGTGTAAACAGGAAAAGCCGGTCATCGGCTTTTCCTCACTCGCGTCTGTCAGACGCGAGTAGAGGAGAGCCGATCGGCTGCTCCTCTGACAGGGGGGGTTTGTGCTGATCGATTATCAGCACAGCCCCCCCGAGGATGCCCACTGGACCACCAGGGATGCCACTACACCACCAGGGATGCCCCTAGACCACCAGGGAAGCCCACAATAAGGTATGCCACCCTAGACCACCAGGGATAATGGATGCCAATCAGTGCCACAATAGATGCCAATCAGTGCCCACAATGGGCACCACTGATTGGCAGGCATTATTGTTTGGCACTGATTGGCATCCATTAGTACAGTGCCACCTATCAGTGCCCACCCATGCCACCTATCAGTGCCCACCCATGCCACCTATCAGTGCCCACCCATCAGTGCCCACCTATCAGTGCCCACCCATGCCGCCTATCAGTGCCCACCTGTGCCCACCCGTGCCGCCTATCAGTGCCCACCTGTGCCCACCCGTGCCGCCTATCCGTGCCGACGATCGTTGCCCACCCGTGCCGACGATCGTTGCCCACCCGTGCCGACGATCGTTGCCCACCCGTGCCGACGATCGTTGCCCACCCGTGCCGACGATCGTTGCCCACCCGTGCCGCCTTATCCGTGCCCATCAGTGAAGGAGAAAACTAACTTATTTACAAAGTTTTGTAACTGAAACCAAAAAAAAAACTTTTTTTTTTCCAAAATTTTCGGTCTTTTTTTTATTTTTTAGCAGAAAATAAAAATCGCAGAGGTGATCAAATACCACCAAAAGAAAGCTCTATTTGTGGGAACAAAATGATAAAAATTTAGTTTGGGTACAGTGAAGCATGACCGCGCAATTGTCATTCAAAGTGCAACAGCGCAGAAAGCTGAAAATTGGTCTGGGCAGGAAGGTGTTTAAGTGCCCAGTATGGAAGTGGTTAAAATTTGGCCTGGAGTTCCCCCTCAAGATTCATACCAAACACAGTGCCTGATATTGGCGGGGATCCAAGTCGGATCCCCGTTCATTGAAAGTCGGAAATATGTCGGCTTCATGTCGCAGGGCAAAGTCGGATCCAAAGTAGGACAGATGTCGTGTCGCACTAGTGTGAACCCAGCCTAAGGCTGGGTTCACACTGGTCCGACAAATGCTCCGACATTGGGAGCTCATGTCGCATGACGTGTGAAAATCAATGTTTCCCTATGAGAGCCGTCTTAACTGGTCCGACACAAGTCGGTCCGACTTTGAAAATGCTCCCTGTACTACTTTGGTCCCACTTTGATCCTACTTCAGCCCATTGAATATCATTGAAGTCGGATCAAAGTAGGATCCTTGTCCTAACCATCCGACATTTGACATCCGACATGGTGATTACAGCAGCAGTAAAAGGAATTTATCTCACCCTGGGATTGTTTTGATTGGTCAAAGGACAAGTCAGACTATCACAAAGTCGGATCAAAGTAGTATCCTGTTCATGAATGTCGGATGGATGTCGGACCAATGTAGGATCAATGTAGGACTGATGTCGCAGAGCAAAGTAGGATAACACAGCTCACAGGGCATGTCGGAGCAAATGAGAATCATGAGGTCAAAAGGAACTGCCTAAAAAGCTCAGAGACAGAATTGTGGCAAGGCACAGATCTGGCCAAGGTTACAAAAAAATGTCTGCTGTACTTAAGGTTCCTAAGAGCACAGTGGCCTCTATAATCCTTAAATGGAAGATGTTTGGGATGACCAGAACCCTTCCTAGAGCTGGCCGTCCGGCCAAACTGAGCTATCGGGGGAGAAGAGCCTTGGTGAGAGAGGTAAAGAAGAACCCAAAGATCACTGTGGCTGAGCTCCAGAGATGCAGTCGGGAGATGGGAGAAGGTTGTAGAAAGTCAACCATCACTGCAGCCCTCCACCAGTCGGGGCTTTATGGCAGAGTGGCCCGACGAAAGCCTCTCCTCAGTGCAAGACACATGAAAGCCAGCATGGAGTTTGCTAAAAAAAAACACCTGAAGGACTCCAAGATGGTGAGAAATAAGATTCTCTGGTCTGATGAGACCAAGATAGAACTTTTTGGCCTTAATTCTAAGCGTTATGTGTGGAGAAAACCAGGCACTGGTTATCACCTGTCCAATACAGTCCTAATAGTGAAGCATGGCGGTGGCAGCATCATGCTGTGGGGGTGTTTTTCAGCTGCAGGGACAGGATGACTGGTTGCAATGGAGGGAAAGATGAATGCGGCCAAGTACAGGGATCTCCAGAGTGCTCAGGACCTCAGACTGGGCCAAAGGTTTACCTTCCAAGAAGACAATGACCCTAAGCACACAGCTAAAATAACGAAGGAGTGGCTTCACAACAACTCCGTGACGGTTCTTGAATGGCCCAGCCAGAGCCCTGACTTAAACCCAATTGAGCATCTCTGGAGAGACCTAAAAATGGCTGTCCACCAACGTTTACCATCCAACCTGACAGAACTGGAGAGGATCTGCAAGGAGGAATGGCAGAGGATCCCCAAATCCAGGTGTGAAAAACTTGTTGCATCTTTCCCAAAAAGACTCATAGCTGTATTAGATCAAAAGGGTGCAAATACTAAATACTGAGCAAAGGGTCTGAATACTTAGGACCATGTGATATTTCAGTTTTTCTTTTTTAATAAATCTGCAAAAATGTCAACAATTCTGTGTTTTTCTGTCAATATGGGGTGCTGTGTGTACATTAATGAGGAAAAAAAAATGAAAAAAAATGAACTTAAATGATTTTAACAAATGGCTGCAATATAACAGAGTGAAAAATTTAAGGGGGTCTGAATACTTTCCGTAACCACTGTATATTGCTCAATTAGCCATAAAACTCTGTAATTGGTTTCAGTGGTCCTATGGCATCCCCTTCTTCACAAGTGGAATTTTATATATATATATATATATATATATATATATATATATATATATATACTGTGACAGCAGGAAGGTAAAGTCACCTGGTTGCATCCAGGGGGGTAGATATATTTCTCCCAGATTCAGGCTTTATGCTGACTTATACAACTAGGGTGGAGAGTTGTATAAGCCCAGCTGAGGCTAGTAGGCTCATGGATGACTCATACCTCTAGGGAGAGTGCTGGGCGTCGTGAGGCAGGGAGTTGATGAGACCAGCTGAAGCTTGTCAGCTCATTTAGGCCTCTATAAGAACTCCCAGATTCATTAGGTGTTAGCTCATGCCTGGACCCAGACCTGTGTGGACTGTCTAGGGAGAGTGAACCCCTGTGCGGTGAGGCAAAGCCTGTGTGGCTATTTGTTTGGACTTTTACTAAACCAGGGACTTAGGGACTAGGACAGCACCAGGCTGATCCCAGTTGTTAGTTTAGGAAACCTGCATGTTTAGTCAGAGGTCAAACTGACCAGGATTTATTTTGTTTATGTTTCTTTTTGGCTTTGCTGTGTTTTTGTCACTGTACATAGAGAAATAAACCGCACCTTTTGATTTTGAAAATCACAACCTCCGTCTGCTGGCCCTGTTTTTGTGTGGGGAGCCCAACCAGGGGGTCACACACACCCGCTACTGAGTTAACCCCCTCACAGTTGGTGGAGAATGCAGGCAGTTTTTTTTAAGCCAGCATGGAGGAGATACTGAAACAGCTGGCTCTAGCAAATGCCAATCAACAGCAGACAAATGCAGGTTTGCAAAGGAGCCTTGCAGCCCAGCAGCAAGCTCATCAACAAGCCCAGCAGCAATCTGAGGCCCGCTTCATAGACCTGTTACAGAAGCAAGAGCAGAGACTACAACAAATGGAAGCAGTAATGCAGCAACGTCCGCAGACCAGTGAGGAAAGCCGTCCCACTAATACCGCGTCCTTTGGGGTGAGTCGTTTATTGACAAAAATGACTGGAGAGGATGATCCAGAGGTATTTTTGACCACATTTGAAAGGACTGCTGAAAGAGAAAAGTGGCCTGAGGAGCAGTGGGCTGGACTGGTGGCTCCTCTGTTAACTGGTGAATCGCAGAAGGCTTACTATGACCTAGAGCCTGACCAAGCAAAAGACTATGTGATGCTAAAAGCTGAAATATTGGCAAGGCTGGGTGTCACCCTGGCTGTCCGGGCTCAGCGTGTGCATAACTGGACTTTCCAGCTTGGAAAACCCCCCAGGTCTCAAATGTATGATCTCATTCACCTGAGCAGGAAGTGGCTACAGCCAGAGACTTTGTCCGCACCAGAGATTGTGGAACGTGTTGTAATGGATCGGTTTTTGAGAGCTCTTCCTACTGCCATCCAAAAATAGGATTTTTATAACAGCTTACCTGTAAAATCCTTTTCTTGGAGTACATCACGGGACACAGAGCGACATAGTCATTACTAATGGGTTATATAGTTACCGTCAGGTGCTGGCACTGGCAACTTCCAAAACCGGAAGTACCCTCCCCCTATATAAGCCCCTCCCATCCGGGAGCACTTCAGTTTTGTAGCAAAGCAATAAGTGTCCCCAAAGAGGGGCGGGAGCTCTGTGTCCCGTGATGTACTCCAAGAAAAGGATTTTACAGGTAAGCTGTTATAAAAATCCTATTTTCTTTCTCGTACATCACGGGACACAGAGCGACATAGTCATTACTAATGGGATGTCCTAAAGCAATGCCAAATGAGGGGGGGGATACACCATATATAAGCTGAGCGCTATCAGACATGAGGATCTTTTGCGGCCTGCAACACACTGCGCCCAAAGGCGACATCCTCCTGACTTCTAACGTCCACCTGGTAGAACCTAGTAAACGTGTGTACCGAAGACCATGTTGCGGCCTTACAGATTTGAGCCAGGGAGGCCTGGTGATGCACTGCCCATGAAGTTCCAACTGCTCTCGTGGAGTGCGCCCTAACTTTGAACGGAGGCGGTCTACTTCTCAAGCTATAGGCTTGTATTATGACCTGTCGAATCCACTTGGCTAAAGTAGATTTTGACGCTGCCTGACCCTTTCTGGGGCCTTCCGGCAGAATAAACAAAGTATCCGTTCTGCGAATCTGAGCAGTGGCTTTTAGATAAGCTTTAACTGCTCTTACTACATCCAAAGAATGCAATAACTTTTCCTCTACCGAAGTAGGCTTGGGGAAAAAAGAAGGAAGAACCACATCTTGGTTCAAATGAAAACTCGATACCACCTTAGGAAGAAAGGCTGGATGAGGACGTAACACTACTCTGTCCTTATGGATAACCAGATATGGCTCCTTACAGGACATAGCTGCTAATTCCGATACTCTTTTAGCCGAACAAATGGCTACTAGAAAAATCAATTTCCTGGTGAGAAGCACTAAGGAAATATGCTGTAATGGTTCAAATGGTTGTTTCTGTAGAACCGACAGAACCAAGTTTAGATCCCATGGACATATGGGAATATTAACCGGAGGACTAATACGCATCACTCCTTGTATAAAGGCTTTGACTAGTGAATGCGAAGCCAAGGGCCTTTGAAAAAATATTGACAAGGCCGAAATCTGACCCTTGATAGTACTCAAGGCAAGCTTCCTATCTACAGCCCATTGTAGGAAGTCCAGAATCCTACCTATTACGTATTTACGTGGATGCCATTTCTTGGCTTCACACCAGGCGATGTACGCCTTCCAGATTCTATAGTAGATCTGCCTGGATACCGGCTTCCTGGCATTGATCATGGTAGATACCACAGCATTAGAGAGCCCTCTCTTTTTTAGAATGTGGGCTTCAATAGCCAGGCCGTCAAACCTAGGGCTGGTAAGGAAGGGTGGTATATCGGTCCCTGCGAAAGCAGGTCCGGACGATGTGGGAGGGTCCAAGGACTCCCCACAGACATTTTTACAATCTCCGCGTACCATGCTCTTCGGGGCCACGCTGGAGCCACCAGAATCACTGGTTTCTTTTCTACCCTGATTCTGCGGAGTAATCGAGGTAACAATTGTGGCGGTGGGAATGCATATATCAGCTTGAACTGATCCCAAGGGAACACTAGGGCATCCGAGCCGCACGCTAGGGGATCCCTTGCCCAAGAGACAAACCTGTCCACTTTTGTGTTGAATCTGGATGCTAGCGGATCTACATCCGGTGTTCCCCACCGCTGACATATTGTCCGGAATACCTCGGGATGAAGGGACCATTCCCCTGGGCATAATTGTTGGCGACTTAGAAAGTCCGCCTTCCAATTCTCCACCCCTGGAATGAATACCGCAGATATGGCTGGGACATATCTTTCTGCCCATCTCAGGATGTAATTTACTTCCCTCTGGGCTGCACGACTCCTGGTGCCCCCCTGACGATTGATATATGCCACTGCTGTGGCATTGTCTGACTGAACTCTGACAGGGGACCCTTGGAGTATGGATGTCCATGCTACTAGGGCATACCGGGCTGCTCGTATCTCTAAGAGATTGATGGGCAGGGCCTTTTCCGCATCCGACCATCTGCCCTGGAGAGACCATTGCTCCAGTACTGCTCCCCAGCCTATAAGGCTGGCATCTGTAGTGACCACCTTCCAGGAAATCGGACTGAAGGATTTCCCTCTTTCCAGATTCTGGGGAACCAACCACCAGCGGAGGCTCCTGCGAACGGAAGGGGACAAGGACATTGGTAAGTCCAGAGCCTGAACTTTTTTGTTCCAGGCTGACAGTATGGCCCTTTGCAACTTCCTTGAATGGAATTGACCGTAGGGTACTGCTTCGAATGATGCCACCATTTTTCCCAGCAGCCTCATGCACAGGCGTATGGATGGCTGTCTTTTTGAACCCACTAAGTGGATCAAATCTCTCAAAGACGACCCCTTTTCTTGAGGCAAGAAAATCTTTCTCTGGTCTGAATCCAGCCTTAGCCCCAAGTATTCCAGACTTTTGACTGGTTTTAGGGCTGACTTGTCTTGGTTGATAATCCAACCGTGATATTCCAGATACTTGATTGTCTCGTGAACAACCACTTCTAGTTTTTCCACTGAGTGGTCTATCAGCAACAAGTCGTCTAGATATGCCATTATCGTTACACCTCGTGTTCTTAGATTGGCCAATAATGGGGCCAGAATTTTTGTGAACACTCTTGGTGCTGTGGCCAGACCGAAGGGTAAGGCTCTGAACTGAAAATGGCGCCCTTCTACCGCAAAGCGTAGAAATTTTTGGTGGGCTGGAAAGATGGGGATGTGCAAATAAGCATCTTTGATGTCGATCGAGGCTAACCATTCCTCCCCTTGTAGGGCAGTGGCTACCGATCGGATCGACTCCATCCGGAAAGTCCTGATATGTAGGAATTTGTTTAGCCCTTTTAGATTTAATATGGGCCTCACGTCCCCGTTTGGCTTCGGAACTGTAAAGAGGTTTGAGTAAAACCCGAACCCCCATTCTTCCAGGGGAACCTCTATAATTACTGCTTGAAGCAATAATTGTTCCAGTGCCAACAGGAGGGATCCTCTCTTCTGGGGATCCCTTGGCACGTTTGACCTTATAAAGCGGGAAGGAGGGGAGTTTTTTAACTCCAATTTGTATCCCAGATTTACTGCGGAGAGCACCCATCTGTCTCGGATCGTGTCCCGCCAGGTTTCTGTGAACAACTGAAGTCTTCCCCCCACCCGATTGGGTGGGGGCAACCCTTCATGCATTTGACTTTGGGGGAGGTTTTGTACCTCTCCTGCTCCAGGGCTTCTTGTTACCCTGCAACTGTCCCTGATTTTTACCTCCGGGATTTGACCGGGGAGGCCGTCGGAACTGTTTCACAGCCGATGTCCTAGGGACTGGAGAAGCCGGCCTCTTAAAGGAGGGACCTCTAACTCTATTTTTAACCGGCAAAAGTGTACTTTTACCGCTGGAAATTCTCTGGATATACTTGTCCAGGTCTTCCCCGAATAAGCGCTCCCCATGAAATGGGAAGCTGACCAGCAATTTTTTACAGGGAGCTTCAGCAGACCAGTTTTTGAGCCATAGAAGCCTGCGCATATGTACTACAGACAGCGTAAGGCGGGAGGCCTGATGGATTGAATCCTTTATAGCGTCCACCGCAAAGCATAAGGCTCTAGGTAGATCAGCTAGGGCAAGAGCCTGCTGATCCGGCAAGTCTCTTAAGACCTGTTTCAACTGATCCTTCACTGCTTGGCAGACCCCTATAGCTGCCACTGCTGGTTGTGTCACCAATCCTGCTGTAGAAAAAGCAGATTTCAATAATGACTCCAATTTTTTATCTATTGGGTCCTTGAACATTTGGACATTTTCCACCGGACATGTCAGTGATTTATTCACACAAGAGATGGCTGCGTCCACTGTAGGGACCTTCCATTTTCTGATGAACCTATCCTCCATGGGATAGACCACCGGAAATCTCTTGGGGGGAGTAAATATTTTGTCAGGATGCTCCCAATCCTGGTAAATGAGCCCCTCCAGTAAAGGATGGATCGGAAAGGAACAAACAGTCTGGGGAGCTTTTAGCGACCCCAACGAGGAGACAGAAGTGGAGGATGGCTCCGCAAGTGGCATTTTAAATGCTGATCGGACCATATTAGTCAGGGACTGAACCCATAACCTCTCAGCATGTGATGCTGAGAACGGCTCTTCCACTGTTGATTCCTCTACAACCGAATCAACCTCATCCTGATCCCCCTCAGGTAGGTCGACCTCTGTATGGGACTGTTGCTCTGTTAACAGGCACTCTGAGGGAGGAGACGGAGATCGAGCGCTTTTCTCCTGTGACAGGGAAGCAGCGATTAATGCTGACAATCTCTCTTCCAGTCCTCCCAGAGCTGAGGAAAAAACCTCCTCTGTTACATACACAGGAGCAGGTGAACTGAGGACAGCCACAGTACCAGGTACTCCTGGGGGTGCCCTACGGTCACTAACCTCTGATTCTTCAGGGGAGACTGGTGCAGCCAAAGCATGCCCAAGATCCTCAGAGCCCGATGGAGACCCCCTATTCCTCCTGGAATTTCTAGTCCCGGAGTTTTTAGACGGCATATTCCTAAGCCACAAAGCTGAGGTATTCCAGCCGAAATACACCAGTTACTGATAATAGTCTAGCATAAATGCTGCTATAATAAACAGTTGGTGTCTACTAATGTGCCTTTCTAGGGGATGCCTGTATCAACCGCTTGCTGTATGCCTTTAAATGTTGCCAGCTCTGTCTCTGTACTTCATAGCCAGCTTACTACAATATTGTGGCTTTTTAAAACCTGCTGGGACGCCCGCACATGCGCAGAAGCGCTGCGGCGCGCACAGAGCGTCATCCCCCAGGCTCCGCCCCCTTTCCCGGCTCACCTCTATATATAGAGGCGCGTGCACGCGCGCGCGGCCACGTGCGCCCTCGGCGCTAATTTCAAACATGGAAACCAGGGACAGGAGCCAGGGCCCCTCTTTGCCGCAGGCCGGGGGATGGACGAGCACTGCAACATGGCAGAGGAAGCAGTTTCCTATAGGAGAACTCACCAACTGCCTGGACTTTGCTCTCTGAGAAGAAACTAGTCCACATGACAAGAAAACATTCCACAGCGGCCTCTAGTGGACAAACACAGGTACCGCAGTCTAATATACTAAATATATATAAAAAAACATTTTTTTTTTTTTTTTTTTCTTGACCACCATTAAAAATTATTACATTTTTTTAGTAGTTACAGGCATGCACAGAATCTTGCGGGAATACCATTAGGTAACAGACAGAAAGACAAATTAGGCTTGGGGGTCCCCCAATAGAACCAAGTTCCTGGGGGCCCCCACTTACCTGTTCCTCGCCGCAGGACTTTGTTTGGTCCACAAAAGCCCAAACTTCACCTATCACGGCAGGCATTGTAATCAAACCTTCAGGGACCGGGTTCCCAAGGATTCCACTCCCCTGGACCTGTATAGCACCCTGCACAGAAAACATCTTGGTCGTGGGTATGACCAGAGCTCTGGATCCCAGGGTCCAGCTCTCCTAAGAGAAGCATTACAGGCAGAACCTTGCTCTTCTCTTTGCAAGGCCCGGGTACCGACCGTTTAGCTATGAAGCTTTTTTGGTCGGATCCGGAATAGCTTACTGAGGCCCAAAAGAACCTGTACGCAAGCTCAGTGAAAAACACATGTTTCTTCTTGGCCAACACCTTAGACACTGGCAAAAAACTGAGGTGCTCCCGGATGGGAGGGGCTTATATAGGGGGAGGGTACTTCCGGTTTTGGAAGTTGCCAGTGCCAGCACCTGACGGTAACTATATAACCCATTAGTAATGACTATGTCGCTCTGTGTCCCGTGATGTACGAGAAAGAAAGTGGGTAAGCCATGGAGACCCAGAGACGGCCGGTGGTCTTGTGGATCGTGTAGAGAAATACTTGGCTACAGAGAACCTGACGGCCTCTTCCAGAGACTCTCGGACTTTCCACCCTAAGACCAGACCATCCCCAGGGGCGGATAAGAGGATTCCAAGGGGTGAGGGTGGAGAGAGTGAGAGGGTGGGAGCTCTACCCAAAGTTTGGCGAGAACAGCCTGGGAAGTCAGGGGCTCAAGAGGCAGCCAAAAGGATTGTTTGCTACCGCTGCCGGCAAGCGGGACATATTGCAGCAAATTGCCCGGTTGTGGAGGAACCCATGCAATGTGACTTTCTGACGGACAGACGTCAGTCGCTGTGTGCGACAGTCGCATGCACTGCCATTCGGGGAACTGAGAAACATTTATGCAAAATGTGTATTAATGGTAGAAATGTTGTGGTATTACTGGATTCAGGTAGCCTTGTGACCCTGATAAAGGCTGAATTAGTTAAAACAGAGGTCTCTGGGAATAGCAAGGTAGCTGTTATTTGTGTGCATGGGGACACCCGAGAGTATCCAGTGACTACAGTGTGTTTCGAGACCCCCAAAGGTACCCTCTCTCATCCAGTGGGGTTAGTATCTCAATTACCGCATGATGCCATTGTGGGAAGAGATTTTCCGAAGTTCTGGGAACTGTGGGATGATCCTGAGCCCCCCACTGGTGCCTCTATGTACCAGGAATGTGATAGCCAGAACTCCTCTGAGAGTGGTGAGGACTCTCCAGAATTTCCCTTGTCAGTATTGGCAGGGGAGACTCAAGAAACTGGAGAGGAGCCCACCTCCTCAGACGAAAACCTACCGTCTGTGGAGTTTTCTGATCTGGAGGTTCACAGGGAAAATTTTGCCACAGAACAGTTAAAAGACCCCGCCCTAATAAAGGCACGGGAAAACGTAGTGGAAATAGATGGCGAGTTAGTGAACCCAGATAATACCTGCACTTACCCATACTTCAGCGTAGAGAAGGACCTACTGTATCGGGTGGCAAAAAGGGCAGAAGAAACCGTTGAGCAGCTTGTGGTGCCCAAACCTTACAGGAAGTTGGTGTTGGAGTTGGCCCATGGGCACATTCTTGGAGGTCATCTGGGGACAGAGAAAACCCGAGAGAGGGTATTACAGAGATTCTATTGGCCTGGGGTGATGAAGGACATAGAAAATTATTGTTCCTCCTGCCCTGTGTGTCAGAGGTCGGCCCCGATGCCACATTTCCGTAGCCCGCTGGTCCCTCTACCCATCATTGAGGTCCCGTTTGAGAGAATCGCAATGGATTTGGTAGGTCCTATAATCAAGTCCGCTAGGGGGCACCAGTACATATTGGTTATAATGGACTATGCCACCCGTTATCCAGAAGCGATCCCTCTCAGAAATACCTCGGCCAAAACCATAGCCAAAGAGCTATCTCTTGTTTTTGGCCGGGTGGGTATTTGTAAAGAACTGCTTACGGACCAAGGTACACCCTTTATGTCCCGGGTTATGAAAGAGCTGTGTAAATTGTTCAAAGTGACGCAATTGCGTACATCTGTGTATCACCCCCAAACCGATGGGCTGGTTGAAAGATTCAACAAAACCCTAAAACAAATGTTGAAGAAAGTGGTGGATAGAGATGGAAAGGATTGGGACTGTCTACTTCCTTATTTGATGTTTGCTATTAGGGAGGTGCCCCAATCCTCTACGGGATTCTCCCCCTTTGAGTTACTGTATGGGAGACACCCAAGAGGGCTGTTGGATATTGCCAAGGAAACTTGGGAAAGTGAGAGTTCTCCCCACAGGAGTGTGATTGAGCATGTCGCCCTGATGCAAGATCGAATTGCACAGGTAATGCCCATCGTGAAGGAACATTTGGCCCAAGCGCAGTTGGCACAGCAGAGAGTGTACAACCGTGGAGCAAAGACCCGTACCTTTTCCCCGGGGGATAGGATATTGGTACTTGTCCCTACGGTTGAAAGTAAATTCCTTGCCAAATGGCAAGGCCCCTACGAGATAATGGAAAAAGTGAGCGAAGTGAATTACAAGGTCAGACAACCAGGAAGGCGAAAGCCCGAACAGATATATCACGTTAATCTGTTGAAAGCCTGGAGGGATAGAGAGTCCCTAGTCGCAGAAACTTGGTCACCAGCTCAAACTGGTTGCGTGATTCCGGAGGTTGGAATAGCAGCCAGCTTGTCACAACCCCAACAACAGGAGGTTAAGGAGTTTGTGCTTCGCAACAAGGAGGTGTTCTCTGAGCTGCCGGGACAAACATCTGGGGTAGAGCATGATATTATTACCCCGCCCGGTGAAAGGGTGAAGTTAAAACCCTATCGGATCCCAGAGGCCCGACGGGAGGCAATACGGGAGGAAGTACAGAAAATGCTGAACTTAGGGGTGATAGAGGAGTCCCAAAGTGATTGGTCTAGTCCCATTGTGTTGGTGCCTAAACCGGATGGGAGCTGGCGATTTTGTAACGATTTTCGTCAGTTGAACAAAGTTACAAAATTTGACACCTACCCCATGCCACGTATAGATGAGTTGATCGACCGGCTGGGAACAGCCCGATACATGACGACTCTTGACCTCACAAAAGGGTATTGGCAAATTCCCCTGGCCAAGTCGGCCAAAGAGAAAACCGCATTTGTAACCCCAGACGGGGCGTTCCAATATAAGAGAATGCCGTTCGGGTTACAGAATGCGCCGGCCACATTCCAGCGGAAAATGGACCAGATACTGAGGCCCCATCGGAAGTATGCTGCGGCTTACCTGGATGACGTAATTGTCCATAGCACAGATTGGGCCTCACATCTGCCAAAAGTGCAAGCAGTCCTAGACTCTATCCGGGAAGCGGGGTTTACGGCTAACCCCAAGAAGTGTACCATTGGGCAGGAGGAGGCCAAATATCTTGGGTACACCATTGGCAGGGGAGTGATAAAACCCCAACTCAACAAAGTCGAGGCCATCCAGAGTTGGCCACGTCCCAACAGCAAGAAGCAGGTACGGGCCTTTCTGGGAATCGCGGGTTATTATCGGCGCTTCATTCCCCACTTTGCTTCTAAGGCTGTGCCCCTAACCAACCTGACGAAAGGGAAAGGGTCGGTCATGATTAAATGGACCCCCGAGGCTGAGGCAGCATTCCAATTCTTGAAACAAGCCTTATGTAGCCAGCCAGTGTTGTACTCACCCGACTTCTCTAAAGACTTTGTCGTACAAAGTGATGCGTCAGATGTGGGGTTAGGAGCAGTATTGTCCCAGGTCTGGAACGGGGAAGAGCACCCAGTCATTTACCTCAGCAGGAAGTTGAAGTCCCATGAGGTAAATTACGCCACGGTTGAAAAGGAGTGTTTAGCGGTGAAGTGGGCTCTAGATTCCCTTCGGTACTATCTGCTAGGTAGGCACTTTGACATGGTTACGGATCACGCTCCGTTAAAGTGGATGGCTCAAAACAAGGAGACAAATAGAAGAGTGAATAGGTGGTTCCTGGCCCTACAGGAATTCAACTTCACAGTAAAGCATCGCCCTGGCGTTCAAATGGGGAATGTGGATGCTTTGTCTCGAGTACATGAATGCCTGATTGCTGGTGTTCCAACCCCAAGGTTAAAACAAGAGGGGGGGGTATGTGACAGCAGGAAGGTAAAGTCACCTGGTTGCATCCAGGGGGGTAGATATATTTCTCCCAGATTCAGGCTTTATGCTGACTTATACAACTAGGGTGGAGAGTTGTATAAGCCCAGCTGAGGCTAGTAGGCTCATGGATGACTCATACCTCTAGGGAGAGGGCTGGGCGTCGTGCAGGCAGGGAGTTGATGAGACCAGCTGAAGCCTGTCAGTTCGTTTAAGGCCTCTATAAAAACTCCCAGATTCATTAGGTGTTTGCTCATGCCTGGACCCAGACCTGTGTGGACTGTCTAGGGAGAGTGAACCCCTGTGCGGTGAGGCAAAGCCTGTGTGGCTATTTGTTTGGACTTTTACTAAACCAGGGACTTAGGGACTAGGACAGCACCAGGCTGATCCCAGTTGTTAGTTTAGGAAACCTGCATGTTTAGTCAGAGGTCAAACTGACCAGGATTTATTTTGTTTATGTTTCTTTTTGGCTTTGCTGTGTTTTTGTCACTGTACATAGAGAAATAAACCGCACCTTTTGATTTTGAAAATCACAACCTCCGTCTGCTGGCCCTGTTTTTGTGTGGGGAGCCCAACCAGGGGGTCACACACACCCGCTACTGAGTTAACCCCCTCACAATACATATACACACACACACACACCTCCATTTTTCTAAACAAATCTATAAACGGTTCTGTATAGAATTATTTTTTTTGACGGGGAGGGTATAAGTGGAGAACTCTTCAAAGCAAGTAACAAATGAAGAATACAAAAGCCAGCGATTCCTTTAATGGGCAACTTTTAAAGAGACCAGATGACAAAAAAGCCGTAAATGCATAGCAACAATATCCTTCGAGATTGCATTATAAAATGAATCCAGCCCAGTGTACTAGTAATTGGCCGATAATGCAGGTATAAACCGCATTACCGAACTCTGTATAAACAGTAGGCTGTATATACAATCCATATGTAATATGGGAAGTATTTGCTCTTGGTGAGATGCATGGCTTAAACAAATATATTTGAGCTGTGCACACACAAGAGTCAAATTACATACAATGGTAAAAGGAAAAAAAATAACAAAAAGTAAATACATAAGCAATGTAACTGGATGACTCAGAAATCCTGTGCCACTGACATATGTACAGGAACATGGACTGAAAAGGAAAATAAAAATGTAGAAGTTCACCTAGGTTGGTTCTTGCCAAAATCACATCACTGTGGCCCAAAAGCAGCATTCCCAAAGTCTGTAGAATATGGCAACCACCTTAAGGGCCCATTCACACCATTTGCATTGGGATATGCTGGGTATTGTTGCCCAATGAAGTCCCAATTTGCACTATTTTGTTGTAATGGTGCGTGCTTACAAAAGAAATAAAATTATATATAATTAGAATTATTTGTTTTTTTTAATTTACGCACATACGTTACTTTTGTTTTTTAGCGCAGTGGATTGCAGTGAACACACCACTGTGAGAATAGAACTTCAGGTGATATTAAAAGGATATAGCACAGAGCGGTCTCTTACCTACTTTTTTTTCTGTTACCCGCCATCGCTGTCCACTCCAGAGTGTGCTTTTTTTTTTCTCTTTACCTTAAAGCGGAGTTCTGCCAAAAAAAGAAGTAATTAAAAAGTCAGCAGCTACAAAAAGTGTAGCTGCTGACTTAATAATCGGACACTCACCTGTCCCATGGTCCAACGATGTCCCACTCCTCTCCTCTCCGCGGCCCCAACATTCTTACTGTGGGCACCCGGCTGTGGCTTCACAGCCGGGCACGCACTGCACATGCGCAAGCCGCGCTGTGAATGGCCGCACAAACTTTAGGAAACTGACGTGTCCCAGAAGATTGCAGGGAGGGATGTGGCATGTCAGGGGGTCACGGTCACTTAAGTGGAAGTTCCATTTTTGGGTGGAACTCAGCTTTAAGCCTAGGTTCACACTGCTGCGGGATAGAAATCGGATTTCATACCCGCATATCAGTCTGACTTTGGGGGCAATTTCAAAGACTTCTGTGTGGGTTCCTGCACAGAGGTCTATTGAAAATCGCACCCGAAGTCGCCAAAAGTAGTACAGAAACGACTTTTCGGGATTGATGCAGCACTGCAAAGTCGCTGTTGCACCGATTCGGATTGTGCCATTGCCAGCAAAGCCGCCGATTTAACATGGCAAATCACATCAATGTAAACCTAGGCTAATGCAAGGTTTTGACTTTAGAACCACCTTAATGAAAGGTCACTGATGACATTTCAATGAAGTTCTACAACCTCAATTTCAAGAAAGCTGTGTGAAAACTACATAAAAACAGAATGCAACAATTTGCAAAGCGTTCCTTTCCCAAAACTCCAGCAACTGGTCTCCTTAGTTCCCAGACATTGACAGTTTTGGTAAAAATAAGGAGGGGATGCTACACCGTGCTAAACTCCTGAGAATGTACAGTATGAAAGTACTGGTTAAAATTGCTTGCAGTTAAACCCTACCTACTCCTCGTGTCACCCTTGCAATCGCCCAGGAGCCCATCTGCACCCTTAAAAAATAAATATACTTAGTTATTTTCCCCCAGGTGTCTTTGGTCTAGTGGTGTGAAAGCACAGGTCCTCTTCACCTCTTTCATCCTTCAGCAGTGGACAGATCCTAAATGCTGCAGAGAGGCACCACAAAATGACGTGGCACTGCTCCCTACGGCATTTATCTGTAGGTCTAGGTCAAGGTCAGTTTTGACATCCTGGGCATCTTTCAACCTAAAAGAGGATCAGCGCTGAACCAGTGAGTGTGCAAGTCTACAGGACACAGCACCAGAGAGAAGTATAGCAGATGGAGCTACATTTTTAAAAACTTTTTAGGCCCCTTTCACACTGGCAGAGTCCGCTAGCAGAGCCACCTGCTCAGCGGGGGATCTTTCCGCTGATCCTCGCTAAGCAGGCAGATGACAGGCTTGTGTCCTCTATGGGCTGTTGGATGGAAATGGACCGCCTGTCTGTTTACATCCAACGGTTATCCAATCCGCCAGATGGACAGGGAACACATCCCCATCCATCTGTTTTTAGTGAACGGGATCATATCGCATGTCGAGGAGTATCAAAGACACGTTTGTTGACATCTGCCGCTCCATAAAGAGCAATGAATGGTTCGATCGGGTCCGCCTGAAAAACTGATTTGTCCGTCCGTGTGAAAGGGGCCTTAGGAGCCACTGGGGGGGGGAGATCTACTCTCTCTCCCCCCCCACCCCCATTATCCAAACTAGAATTGGGCTTTTAGGCCCCATGCACACGGGACGCTGTTAAACTCACGTTCAGAGGCAGTTGGACACTTTTTTCAACTGCCCCTGAATGCATTCAATGTTATCCTATGTGACCGTGTACACGGTCTCGTTTATTGCCGTTTATATGCAGTTGCGTTTAGCCTCGTTTTTCTGAACGCAAAAAAATGGGTTCCACGTTTCAGACGCTAAACGCGGTACCAGCGTTTTGCCGCAATTTTGTTTATAAGCGTTTTTAAAAGGTGACCTATTTTTTTTTACATTAGAAATCTCAAAAATTATGGCAAATGATGAAAAACCATTAAAAAAAATATACGTGGCAAGTGGACAATCCACAACTTGTGGCAAGTGACGTGGCCAGGTGATGTGGCAAGTGGACAATTCACAACTTGTGGCAGGTGATGTGGCAAGTGACACGCTCAATACAAGTACACTGCTGCTCTCAGCTGCTGGTACTCACTCTGGTCTCACAAAATGGCTGAAATGGTTAATAAATACTGTTTTTTGAGCTTAGGGAAGGTCCTTATGATGTTTAACTAAACGTTTCTAGACGCAAACGTGGCAAAACGGGCATTTCTAAACGCCGGTTTCAACCTTCGTACAGAAGAGTTTGCACCAGCGTCCCGTGTACATGGGGCCTAAGAGAAACATAGACAAAACGTATTTGACGCTGTTAATCGCTCAAGGGTTTGGAGACAGGGTGGTAACTTTCGGGTGACCTTTGATACGCCAGCTAAAGCTTTAGGCTATGCCAAGGTAATTCCAAATAATAGGGAAACATAAATCTTTTATCATTGTGCAGGATTCAGTCTTCATTTTCTTATAAAAACACAGAAGATTCAGCTTAGGTTTCTGCATCCATTTGGTTGTAGTTTTCCTAAAAATGATAATATGGATGTGCCCATTTCCCAAACAAATGAGGCTCTATTTTACATGAAAGGTTTCCACTTAAAGGTGAGGTGAGATCACCCATTTTTTTTACATATAATCTTTATTTAGCGTTTTAAAATGTAGAAAACAAGCAAAGAAAAAAAAAAAAAAAAAAACGAAAAAAAACCAAACCCACCAGGGAAAAAAGAAATAAAAATAACAGAAAAACAAAAAACAAAAACATATATGTTCATCATTTACATGCAGTTAAACATTACCGTAGACCGCAAGCCTTATCAGTGTTGTAGGATCCCTACGGGTTCCCATAAGTTCTGGACAAATTGGTCCCTGTGGACAAAACCACTCTTCCTACAAGGAGAGAGTAGGGGATTTCCATCTTAACTGACAGGAGTTCTCAAAAGGCAAGCATATTAAAAATGACCAGTAATATTGGAAAAATATTAGAGAGAAAAAAAAAAAATATTAGAGATATCACCCATTTATAAAGGACGAGTGACCCTCAGGGGTTAAGCTTGGAATTGTTCGGCCTGCTGTGAATTGTTGCCAGGAGTGCAGCAATTAATGCGGATATTTCATACACAGATCTGCTGCGAGGACAAACCTTTCACCTATATAAAAATAACCTTGCTATTCAGCACATATTATGTGAAGTCAGGCGCTGTGTGATTGCAGGGACAAGTCCCAACCCCAATCACTGGCGCAGAAGGAAATTCTGCAGAAAAGCCTAAAAGGTACAATCCAGTCAATCACGGAAACGAATGAGAAGACACCGACCACCTGCTACATACCATGTCTCTCATCTTCTAAAAAGCTCCAAATTGCGATATGGCGTGCTCCCTTGTTCCCGCCCTCTTTATGACTTCAAGTGCAGCCCCCAACACTGGAGTGAACTCATTTTAATGCTCATGTATCATTTGTGTGTAAAACACAAGTAGTGTAATGAACACACTGTGCCGGTTCACACTACAGCCACATGAAAGTCGGCACGACTTTGCGAGGCAACTTCAAGTTGCCTCCAGGACAGGCGACTTTGCCAGTGGCCAATCAAACAATAATCAGCTCTGTGGGAGGGAGGGGTTTGCCTGAGAAAACTATTTTCTCTTCCTGTAAAGTTGCTTCAGTTAAGACACTGATCTGACTTTGGAGGCGACTTCCATTGAAATCAATGGGTACAAGTTACCTTGAAGTAGTACAGGAACCTTTTCTGAAGTCAGAGCGACTTCCGTAGTGTACATTAAGACGGCTCCATTCACTTTAATGTAATTTCGCATGTCAGGCGACTTGGGGCGACACAAGTTGGATCCCAAGTCGCAGTAGTGTGAACGGGCATTAGGACCTATATACACTACTGCATTGCAGTAACACCTGTCAATGCACATTACAAGCAATGCTGCACCATTCATTTTGAATTGCACCCCAATGCACAAAAGGTAACACATCAGTGTTGTAGTGCACAGCAACACACGGTAGTATAATGCTTTAGAAAAAAAATAAGACACATCCAATCTTTGATGCGTTTTGAGTGCGTTTGGAGCCATTATTTTCAAACAGGCTGCCTTAAAAAAGGAGCTTGTTTGGCTGTTCTTCTCCTGTGGATCACAGGATTGCAGTTGGTTCCGCACTGCTGTAACCCGTTTTCAGCAGACAGCGGACTAAAGCCCGCTGACATCACAGAGTTGGTCCAGGCTCAGGACAGTTTGCAACAAATAGTCGGGATCCACCCACATGCCTGAACCAGCATTCGGCTCAGCGAGCTGCTGAGAGCCTGAGCCAGCCACTCCCACTGCCTCCACAACCCATGTATCCATTTAGACACAGAGCCGCGACCAGGCCACCACCCCCTTTCTCCACTCCACCATTGGCTGGCTGGCTGACTTTGACAGCCAATGGCACCATTTCTGTGTCTCAGCCAATCAGGAGGAGTGTCCCAGACAGCTTAGACATTCGTGGACATTGCTGGAGAGAGACGGGGCTCAGGTAAGTAATAAGGGGGTGCTGGGGAGGCTGCTAAACACAGAAGGTTTTTTATCTTGATGCATTAAGAAAAAAACCTTCTGGCCTTTATAACCCTTCAGTGTGCAGCAGCCACCCTCCAGCACCCCCTAATACTTACCTGAGCCCCCTCTCTGTTCAGGGATGTCTACGAGCATCTCAGCCGACCGGGACTCTCACTCCTGATTGGCTGAGACACAGCAGCTGCGCCATTGGCCAACTGACTTTGGACAGCAGCAGGAGCCAAACAGGAGAGAGAAGGGTGGGGCCAAACCACAGCTCCATGTCTGAATGGATACACTGAGCTTTGACTCGGCTCGGGTGCTCCCATAGCAAGCTGCTTGCTGTGGGGGCACGCAACAGGAGGGAGGGACCAGGAGCACAGAAGAAACACCCGAGAAGAGGAGGATTCGGGTTGCAAATCCACTGCACAGAGAATTTTTATAAACTGTTAAAAATCGCTTATTGTCAAAGCTTAATTGAACAAGCTGAAGTTAGGGCCCTTTCACACCGATATGCTTTTCCTGCATTTTTTCATTGCAAGAAAAACATTTCCCTTTAAATCCTATGGGACTTTTCATACCACTGCGTTACCAGTGCAGCGCGTTTTGAAAAGTTCTGCATGCTGCATCTTTGGTGTGGTTTTCAAACCTGCACCAAAAAAAAAACAAAAAAAAAAAAACAACAGCTTCGGATTGAAAGAAATGGAAATCGCAGCACATTTGCGGGGAAAAAAGTGTGTCACGAATTTGCATTTTTGAGTCACATGTCCATTTTTCACAGGTGCATGCAATCTGAAAAAACGCACAAATGCATCTGAAACAGAAAAACCATGGTAAAACCGCATATGCGTTTTTAGCACGATTTTGCTACAGAGCAGTGTGAATGTACCCTTAGAAGCGGATTGGTTACTAAGCACAGCTGCACCAGACTGTGTGCTCCAGTTTTAGTAAATAAATACGTTTACTAAAGCCCTGTGTGTTATAAACAATTGCCACTAGGGGCACATATGACAGGGTGACAACAAAACCGAGACCAGACCATTGTCACCCCATTTATAAAGTGCCGCACAAGGACTTCCCAGGTAGAATTGTTGGGCATCTTTAAGAAAGGTATACATTTAAAAATAAACTTTTGAAACTACTTTTCTTTGTTAAAGAAGATTTTGTGATTGGGTTTATAGATACTTTAGCAATGGGAAAGTCATAATTCAGCAACAAGGGGTGTATGTGCCCCCCGACACCTCCAACGTTAACACCCCCCCCCCCCCCCTTCACTTGCTATAAACCAGCACAGCAGCATCAAGGTTACAAACGCCCTCACAAGTGCTGTCTGCTTTTTGAATAAAAATGAAATGCATTACAATAAAAAGCTAATAATAGCACAGAAGGAACGCCGATTTATCACATTTTAATTCTGTCACTAATGTGATCTGGCATAAGGCCACAAACGATCGCTCTGTATGGGAGGGGGGAGATGATCTCACTGTGTTGGTAAAAGGTCGTCACTTCCAAACATAACATATGTTTTGTGTGGACAGCAGGGACACAACCCGCAGACTATTCCATACGGCATACACAGTACGGTTGTTGGAGAGATTACATGACCTCCAGTGTGACTCATATACAAAGCCGCACATCAAGCACACAGTGTATTCCCAGCCAGGGATGAGCTAAGCCATAACTTTGTATCCAGCCACATTGGCATTACTCACAGCGCTGATAACCAGTTCCCCCGCTTTACTGGCCACACAGGATCCACATCAGGAACACAAAGGCCATCTACCGGAAGACTCATTCAACTTCTCTTTAAGTGGAACTCCAGGGTTTTGTTTTTTTCCTTTGGGAACAGCACAAGTGTAACAGTATCCAACGCCCAGATCTCTGCAGTTTACTGTACGAATCATACCTTCATTTCAGGCTGGATACCACATTACACAATAAAGGATCCTGTCATTCTCTCTCCTCCCGTCAATTCACAAAAAGCCTTGTATTGTATTCACAGAATGCAAGGTGTTCGATTCATGGATAATCCTGACATCTTCCAGCCCCTCCCTACCATTTGTCTATTCACAGAATATCTTACAATCTGTGAAAAAATACTAGGCTTTTTGGGAATGGACGGGGGGAGTGAATACGTCAGTCCTTTACTGTATGAGAGCTAGAGCGCTGGAAGAAAACTGGCGTCTTAAAAAGTGTTCCTTTGCATTGTGTAAAAAGGCTGTTTGATCCTGTATTCTCCGATCCTCCCCTTCTTCCACTGTCCCCAATCCATCTGCTGATAGAACAGAGCCATGGAGTAAAGTTGCACATGCTCAGTTTGGTGTGTTTGCTAGAAAGTTTGTTTTTCTTGGGAGAGTACATGTGATCAGCATTGTCCAGGCAGATTTAGGGGTCCTGCAGCCTTATAGGACAGAGGAGAATGAAAACTCCTCCTACAAGCTTTAACCAGACACTAATAGAAGTCACAAGACTGCTATATACCGCTGATGAGAAAAGGTATTTAGCAGTTTATATTTACCAAAACTTTTGCGTTTCCATGTTCTGTGGGGGACCAGATATAGTGAATGCAGGGTCCTGGGTTTAGTAACACCTTAAGTATCCATTGTCAACTAAGCCACGGCTCAAAATTTAAAGTCCTGAGCTACTAGACAGGCCTTAAGGAGTAACTCGCCACCAGTTGCCCCACCCAACTCCAACCCTGCCTCGCCCCTAAACACGCCCTCGTAAATTATCATATCAGTCAGATCAATGAAATATCATTGCCGATTGCTGGTATTTTTTTTATTTTTCAGTGTATTAATTACATATTATACTGAGGGTGGGGCGGACAGGGCAGCCATCAGAAATTTTGGGATCCCTTGCAAAAAAAAAACCCCACACCTATAACCAAAGGGCTCCCAATACACTCACAATACAGAAGAATGCTTGGAACGTGCCTGCCACTAATTGCAAGGCATTTTCAACTCCACTTCATTGGTAAGATTTTTTGAAGAACCCTACCTGCTGTTTGCATTTGAAGTCGGCGCCAGCATCCACAACTCCCTAACCTTCTAATTTGTACTCTCGGTGAAGGGGGTTGAAGCTGTATTAGTGCACTTGTAACAATTAGTCCTGAAAACGTAACGTTTAGTGGAAGTGGAAACGTATCACAGACTGGACTGTACTCACTCTGGGTGTAAACTCCTCTTCCTTTAAAAAGGGGTTGTAAACCCTTGTGGTTTTTCACCTCAACGCTTTCTATGCATGGAGGTAAAAAACCTCTTGTAGTGCACCAGCCCCCCAGAGCCCCCCCCCTTTTACTTACCTGGGCCCGATCGTTCCTGTGCCGGGGACAAGCACACACGCTCCAGCCAGTGTCTCCGGTCCTGATTGGCTAGACTGATAGCAGCAGGAGCCATTGGCTCCCACGGCTGTCAATCAAATCCAGTAACACCGCAGCCGGGGGCGGGGCTGAGTCCTGCTGTCTGTGTCAATGGACGCAGCAGCAGGACTCGGAAGCACGCCCACACGAGTGCCCCCATGGAAAGCGGCTCTCTGTTGGGGCACTCGAGAAAAGAAGGAGCCAAGAGTGATGCTGGGGGACTCCAGAAGAGGAGGATCAGGGGCCGCTCTGTGCAAAAACCTTGCACAGAGGTGGCAAGTATATATTTTTTTAAAACACAAGAAAAAAAAAAATAGGATTTTTTACTCACCGTAAAATCCTTTTCTCCGAGTCCATGGACCGACACAGCTTCTCTATTGACAAAGTGGGTATTATCCGTTAATTATGAGTGACTAGGCAGAAAAACTTGTAAAAAGTGTTGCATCACACCTTCTACAGTACCGCCCAGGGGGCGGACCCTCTGGGTATACCCTCTCAGTCTGCATCTTCGCAGATCAGTTCGTCAAAAAGCAGTACAAACTTAAAAGGAGGGGTGGGTGCTGTGTTGGTCCATGGACTCAGAGAAAAGGATTTTACGGTGAGTAAAAAATCCTATTTACTCTTTCGTCCATGGACCGACACAGCTTCTCTATTGACAAAGTGGGACGTCCCAAAGCAGTGTCAGAGAAAAAACGAGGGGTGGTAACAGCATAAAAATAAACTTCACCCCAAACACAAAACAGCACTCCTCCAACGGAGGAGTTGCAACTCTAAACAGCCGCTTGCAGAACCTTGCGGCCGAAAGAGGCATCCGAAGATGCACCTACATCAACCTTGTAGAATTTTGTGAAAGTGTGAGCGGACGACCAAGTCGCCGCTTTACATAGTTGGGAAACAGACGCTTGATGTCGGAAAGCCCAAGAGGCACCTATTGCCCTGGTCGAATGCGCCGTGACAGGAAAGGGGGGCGCCTGACCCTTTAAGGCGTAAGCCTGGATTACTATCTGTCGGATCCACCTAGAGATGGTGGCCGATGAGACTGCTTGGCCCTTCTTGGGACCAGCCACCGAAACAAACAGTGAGTCTGACTTCCGGAACAGGGAAGTAGCAGATAGGTATACTCTCAAAGCTCGGACAACGTCCAAGGAATGCAACGCCGACTCCTTAGGATTTGACGGCTGAGGACACAAGGATGGAAGTACAATGTCTTCGTTGAGATGAAAAGCCGAACAGACTTTCGGAAGAAAGGAAGGCTGTGGCCGCAGCACCACCTTATCCTTGTGGAAAATCAAATAGGGAGCCTTGCAGGACAAGGCTGCCAGCTCAGAGACTCGTCTAACTGGCGTAACAGCCACCAAAAAGACCACTTTTTGAGAAAGTGTCAACAGGGGAATATCTCTAATATTCTCAAACGGTGCCTTCTGAAGCACCGAGAGGACCAGGTTCAAGTCCCACGGAGGTAACGGGGGACGGACCGGAGGGGCCACATGTCGAACCCCCTGCACAAATGTACTCACGAGAGAGTGAGTCGCCAGGGGTCGCTGAAAAAAGACAGCCAGGGCAGATATCTGTCCCTTAAATCGTACTTAGGGCAAGCCTTTGGTCCACCCCATGCTGTAAAAACAGCAGGATTCTGGAAACCAAATAGGTACCCGGATGCCATTTCATTTCCTCACACATGGAGATGTAGGCCCTCCAAGTGCGGTGATAGACCTTCCTAGAGGACGGTTTTCGAGCACTTCTCATAGTAGAGATTACTGAGTCTGACAGGCCCGGTCTCTCAGTACCTGGTTCTCAACAGCCATGCCGTTAAAGCCAATGACTGTAAAGCAGGATGGAATATGGGACCTTGCGATAGCAGGTCCTTCCGTAGTGGTAGGCGCCAGGGGACGTCTGCTACCAGACGTACTAGATCGGCGTACCAAGGACGCTGAGGCCAATCTGGAGCGATTAGGATCATTGGAATTCCCTCTGCCTCCACTCTGCGGAGCAGAAGAGGAAGAAGCCTTAAGGGAGGGAAGGCATAGATTAGCCGATACTGACCCCACAATGCTACCAACGCGTCCGTTGCGTCTGCCCATGGGTCTCTTGACCGGGCCACAAACCTCAATACCTTCCGATTGAGTCGGGAAGCCAGAAGATCTACGTCTGGTGTGCCCCATCTTTGGCAGAGGAATTGGAACACCTCCGGGTGCAAGGACCACTCTCCCTGGTCCAGCATCTGGCGGCTCAGGTAGTCCGCCTGCCAGTTTTCCACACCCGGAATGTACACGGCCGACAGTGCCGGTACGCTCCTCTCTGCCCACTTCAGGATGCGAGCGATCTCTGATGCTGCAGCTGAGCTTCTTGTTCCTCCTTGATGATTGACATATGCCACTGCTGTGGCGTTGTCTGACTGGATCCTGACTGGACGCCCTTGCAGTCTCTGAGACCATTTGAAGAGGCACAGCTTGATCGCCCGGATCTCCAGGACATTGATCGGCAGGAGGGCTTCCTCTGGGGTCCAGCGACCCTGCGCCGACTGGACACCCCAGGCTCCTCCCCAACCTGTAAGGCTGGCGTCCGTCGTGATCACTATCCAGTAAACCGGAAGAAATGACTTCCCGGCCATTAGAGCCGGTGCTGTCAGCCACCATACCAGGGATCTCCTGACTAGGTGGGCTCACTCGGATTTGATAATCCAGAGATGAAGGGCATCTGTTCCATCTGGACAGAACTTCCTTCTGTAACACTCGAATGTGGTATTGAGCATATGGGACCGCCTCGAAGGAGGCTACCATGAGGCCCAACACTCGCATGCAAAAACGGAGTGACGACCAATTCCTGGAAGTCAGCTGCCGTACTGCAGCCCGGAGGGTCTGCAACTTCTCCACAGGGAGGAATACCTTTGCCTCTGAGGAATCCAGAATCAACCCCAGGTACACTAGGCGTTGAGTGGGCACCAATACTGACTTTTGCGTGTTTAGTATCAAACCACAGTCTCGAAGAGTCTGACAGGTAATGGACACGCTTACCTCTAATTCTGAGCATGAAGGGGCCTTCAGCAGAAGGTCGTCCAAGTAACCTGTGATAGCGATACCCCGCTGTCTTAGAAGTGCCAGAATCGGAGCGAGCACCTTGGTGAACGTCCTGGGTGCTGAGGCAAGGCCAAGCGGGAGGGCCACAAACTGGTAGTGGTTTTTCCCGATAGCAAATCGCAGAAACCTCTGGTGTCTGGAGTATATGGGGACATGCAGGTATGCGTCCTTGATGTCCAAGGAGGCCAGAAAGTCCCCCGGATGGAGAGCCGTGACTACAGATCGAACCGACGCCATCCGAAACCTTTGTACCTTCACAAAGCAATTGAGGGCTCTGAGATCCAAGATTGGACGAACCCCCTCCTTCTTTGGCACAATGAACAGATTTGAGTAAAAACCCTGACCCCGTTCCTGTTCTGGAATAACTACCCCGCGCTCCAGTAGACCCTGGACCGCCCCATACAGGGCCTCCCGACGGGTCGGTAGTAGCTGGAGATTGGAGGTGATGAATCTGTCTGGTGGACAAGAGAGAAATTCTATCTTGTAGCCTGAGGAGATTACTTCGCAAACCCACCTGTCGGAGACTAGAGCTGTCCACTGAGTCGCGAATTTGCGAAGACGTCCCGACACCCGAGAGCTGGGTGGGGGCGGACCTTCATGTGGACGCAGATTTGTCCGCAGGCTTGTTGGGTCTGCGGGACCAAGGACGCTTCTGTCCTTGGGCAGGCGCTTTATCGGCCTGGGGTCTTTTCCCTGTCGCCTTAAGGGGGCGAAAAAAACACTTACGTGCAGTAAAGGAGGGCCCTTGCCCTTGGCGTGGTCCCTTACCCTTGCTAGTTTGGGGAAGCAAAGTGCTTTTACCTCCTGTGGCATCCTTGATGATGTCATCCAGAGAAGCCCCAAAAAGTCTGTCGCCCTTAAAAGGCAGATCCAACAGGGCTTTCTTGGAAGTCTGGTCCGCAGACCAGCCCTTTAGCCAGATCAGGCGGCGTATTGCTACTGCATAAACCGAAGCTCTTGACAGCAGGGGAATAGTATCCATGTCTGACTCGCAGACAAACTTAAGGCCCTGGACCAACTGGTCGGCCAAAGTTATCTCATTAGGAGGAGCATCTCACTCCTTTAACCCCTGGAGTAGCAATTTTGCCCATTCAGTAAGTGTCTGAGACACTAGGGCCCCCGCCAATGCCGGGCGTACTGCCGAGCCTACCACTGAGTATAGGTAGCGAGCGAGTGCTTCAGCCTTCTTATCCACAGGGTCCTTGAAAACAGGAGCCCCTTCTGCTGGAATAGTGGTGGCTCTATTAAGTCTGGACACCGAAGGGTCCACTATAGGGGGAGAGGTCCATATCTTCAGAAAACTCTCCTCAAAGGGGTACCGTACTGCAAACCTCTTAGGGGCTGTAAAGACCCTCAGTGGGTTCTCCCATTCCTTGTATAAGAGTTTGTCAAAATAAGACACACAAGGGAACACCTTAGCAGTGCGGGCAGGTTTACGAAACCCAAAGGGGACTGGAGTATCTGCTACTTCTGCAGTCTTTTCCAACTTTAGCATATCCCGCACTGCAGTAATAAGGTCAGATACCAAAGCCGTCTCGCGTACTGACCTGGACTTGGAGTCCTCCTCACTGTCCGATCGGTCACGGTCTGCAGTCTCTGATGCATCAGAATCTGGGCCATGAGCCGTAGCTGGACCTGGTTCTGCATCAGAAATATCCCCAGAAGATTGCAGGGGACGGGGGCGTTTATTACCCCCTGTATTCCCGTGTGCTGCTTCCACCCTGGCAGCAAACGCCTCTAGGATTGCCGACATAGCGTCCATAGACACCTCAGGGACACCAGCTGCTAAATCTGGTGTTTCAGGGGAGAAGACATCTGGCTCAGATGCCATGCTGACCACACGCTGACACCCACAGGGCTCCAGGCAAGATATCAATAGGCCACCCTCCTGTGCTGCAGAGAGGCTGGGTCACCCAGAGGACTCACCACCCTGGATAGGTACTGCTATGCTGCGCCTGTGATGCTATCCCCCTGCTGCTGTGTCAGTCTGCTTCTTTTATCAGCACTTCCTGTGTGAATTTTCGCGCCAGTGTAATGCACCCTAGAGGCCGGAGGCTCTCGCAAAATGGTTGCTAAAAACGTCTGTATGGAAGATAATGTGGGCTCTAAGAAAATGGCCGCCGACAGAAGATAGAGGTCAAGCAGCCATAGCCCACAAAAAGATGGCCGCAGAACGGCAATATCTGCATACAGGGTGGACAAACATGGCCGCCGATCAGCTGATAGGGGCCAGTGGGTGTGGCCGAACCACAGGAAGATGGCCGCCGGGTAGTCACAAGAGGCCAAACTTGGCATGGACCACCTCAAAATGGCTGCCGACAGCATGGAGGAGGAAGGACACAAAACACAGGTAAGAAAAAATGACATTTCCTTTAAATGTTAGTTACAGCCAGCCCCGCTCCAGTGGGACCCCCTAGGTGACCCCCAGCACCCAGCAACCTTTAGCTAGAAGCCCAGGGAGGAGGGAAAGGCAGGGAGAGAGGGAAGAAAGGGGCCACAACCACATACTTGATCGCTCCAGGAATGTCCAGCTAAATCACCCAGCCGAGGCAGGGGAGTTTTACTTACCTATCCTGCATGTATTCTGCTGGAAGACATTCCAAACAGATCATCGTCCGCGCACGGAAGGTGACTGTTGGCCAGGCATGCTGTGATTGGACCCAGAAGGGACGATCATATGTATGCCCTGGAGCATGACGCTCACCGGACAGGCTGCTGCGACTCAGCCGTAAGGTCAGCCGAAGCTGAGCGGTCCGATGCAAGCCTTGGAGCGTAAGCTCACCGGCCAGGCTGCTGCGACTCGGCCGTAAGGTCAGCCAAAGCTGAGCGGTCCGATGCAGGCCACCCGTGGAGCGACGGGCATGTCGTGGAAAACCCAGCGCGTAGCTAGGGTCGGCACACGCTCGATGGCCGAAACTGGGGAGACTACAATGATCGAGGATCCAGCCTGTCACCCAGTCGGCAGTTGATCGAAGATCGCAGGAAACAACAAATGTAGCAAAAAAAATAAAAATTTATATATATATATATATATATATATATATATATATATATATATATATATATTATATATTATATATATATATTAATATATATATATATAATATATAATATATATATATATATATATATATATATATATACACACACATATATATATACACACACATACACACACACATACACAGTGCCTTGCGAAAGTATTCGGCCCCCTTGAACTTTTCATCCTTTTGCCACATTTCAGGCTTCAAACATAAAGATATAAAATTTTAATTTTTGGTGAAGAATCACCAACAAGTGGGACACAATTGTGAAGTGGAACGAAATCTATTGCATATTTTAAACTTTTTCAACTAAGAAAAAAATGAAAAGTGGGGCGTGCAAAATTATTCGGCCCCCTTGCGTTAATACTTTGTAGAGCCACCTTTTGCTGCGATTACAGCTGCAAGTCGCTTGGGGTATGTCTCTATCAGTTTTGCACATCGAGAGACTGAAATTCTTGCCCATTCTTCCTTGCAAAACAGCTCGAGCTCAGTGAGGTTGGATGGAGAGCGTTTGTGAACAGCAGTTTTCAGCTCTTTCCACAGATTCTTGATTGGATTCAGGTCTGGACTTTGACTTGGCCATTCTAACACCTGGATACGTTTATTTGTGAACCATTCCTTTGTAGATTTTGCTGTATGTTTGGGATCATTGTCTTGTTGGAAGATAAATCTCCGTCCCAGTCTCAGGTCTTTTGCAGACTCCAACAGGTTTTCATCCAGAATGGTCCTGTATTTGGCTGCATCCATCTTCCCCTCAATTTTAACCATCTTCCCTGTCCCTGCTGAAGAAAAGCAGGCCCAAACCATGATGCTGCCACCACCATGTTTGACAGTGGGGATGGTGTGTTGAGGGTGATGAGCTGTGTTGCTTTTACGCCAAACATATCGTTTTGCATTGTGGCCAAAAAGTTCGATTTTGGTTTCATCGGACCAGAGCACCTTCTTCCACATGTTTGGTGTGTCTCCCAGGTGGCTTGTGGCAAACTTTAGACAAGACTTTTTATGGATATCTTTGAGAAATGGCTTTCTTCTTGCCACTCTTCCATAAAGGCCAGATTTGTGCAGTGTACGACTGATTGTTGTCCTGTGGACAGACTCTCCCACCTCAGCTGTAGTTCTCTGCAGTTCATCCAGAGTGATCATGGGCCTCTTGGCTGCATCTCTGATCAGTCTTCTCCTTGTCTGAGCTGAAAGTTTAGAGGGACAGACAGGTCTTGGTAGATTTGCAGTGGTCTGATACTCCCTCCATTTCAAAATGATCGCTTGCACAGTGCTCCTTGGGATGTTTAAAGCGTGGGAAATCTTTTTGTATCCAAATCCGGCTTTAAACTTCTCCACAACAGTATTACGGACCTGCCTGGTGTGTTCCTTGGTCTTCATGATGCTCTCTGCGCTTTCAACAGAACCCTGAGACTATCACAGAGCAGGTGCATTTATACAGAGACCTGATTACACACAGGTGGATTCTATTTATCACCATCAGTCATTTAGGACAACATTGGATCATTAAGAGATCCTCGCTGAACTTCTGGAGTGAGTTTGCTGCACTCAAAGTAAAGGGGCCGAATAATTTTGCACGCACCACTTTTCAGTTTTTTATTTGCTAAAAAAGTTTCAAATATCCAATAGATTTCGTTCCACTTCACAATTGTGTCCCACTTGTTGGTGATTCTTCACAAAAAAATCAAAATTTTATATCTTTATGTTTGAAGCCTGAAATGTGGCAAAAGGATGAAAAGGGCCGAATACTTTCGCAAGGCACTATATATATATATATATATATATATATATATATATAATCTCTTTTTTCCCCCGGACCAATGGGCCCGAAGGGAGCCATGTCCTACTCCTTGCTAGACAGAAAAAAACTGATCTGCGAAGATGCAGACTGAGAGGGTATACCCAGAGGGTCCGCCCCCTGGGCTGTACTGTAGAAGGTGTGATGCAACACTTTTTACAAGTTTTTCTGCCTAGTCACTCCTAATTAACGGATAATACCCACTTTGTCAATAGAGAAGCTGTGTCGGTCCATGGACGAAAGAGTAAAACCTTTACAATCACTTTAAAGTATTACTTAACCCAGGACCCTCCATTCACTATATCTGGTCTCCCACAGCACAGAACATGAAAATAAAAACCTCTCTAGCAATACACACCAAACTGAGCATGTGCAGCCTGACTGAGCATGTGCAGCCTGACTCCATAGACTGTGTTATCAGAAAATTATCAGGGGACAGTGGAAGGACGGGAGAATCGGAGAAGAAAGGATCAAACAGCCTTTTTACACAATGCAGATAATTAACCCCTCAGGTTCCACAGTGAGTATAACAAGCATGTTTTACTGCATATACAGACTGATTTTACTGTTGTGGGTTCAGTAAAACATTTGATCATGTACAGGGGGCAGGGGGTTAAAACCAACCTTTGCCAATCTGATTATTACCAATAGGCAGCAGAGAAGCAAAGAAAACGCAGCTTGGGAGGCCAGCATGGGGAAAAGACAGGTTCTCCTAAGGGAGCAGTGCTGAGTGCAGACTGTACATAATACAGGTGTTTTATGTCAGCTCCCAGTAGTACATTCAGTCCTGCTCTGATGAGAGGTGTGTGATAAGAACAGCAACAACATGGTGTACACGCCGATCATAACCCACATGCCTGGCATTCCATGAATAGATCACCTCTGCCCCAGCCACACAGATGCAGAGAACCAGAGAGACTGTGCTATTAGGGGATTACAATGGCTCATGTAGGACATTTCTTGTGCATATACAGTACACACACGTCATTTACACTCCCACACTAGGAAGTTCAGTGTAAACTGCGGAAAGTTAGCCACCCATCTGACAGTTCTTCCAGTAAATCCCGGATTAGGACGATGGGAGGGATGAAGATTCGATTCTAAAAGGTGCAGAAAGGATTACAGGGAGCACCCCAAAGAAACTAATTATGCTGGGGATGTTTTTAGAACACTGCAAACAATTAAAGCACACCCAATTTTATTTTTAAAGAAAACAACTCTAAAAAGTCTGACACAAGGTATGATACTTTGACCAGATCACCCAGCAATTTGTTTTTATTGAATCATTCCTTTGAACTTCAAAGTGTATCATGCCGTTTTCGCACATTTGTATTCACTTCTTAAAAAATGTAGAGGAACACTGCAATCGAAAAACGCATTACGAAGAAAAGTACATCACACTAAAGGGCCAATTTACTAAAGAGATAGATAGAGATATATATACTTTAGGGCTGCAACTAATGATTATTTTTATAATCGATTAGTTGGCTGATTATTGTTTGATTATTAACCAAAAAAAAAAAAAAAAAAGGGTACTGTATATACTCGAGTATAAGCAGAGTTTTTCAGCACATTTTTTTGTGCTGAAAATGCCCCCCTCGGCTTATACTCGAGTCACCTTTTTGCGCCTAATCTCCCGGATTTGTGGACCCACTACCGGCCGACCATAGGTCCCCTGGACCCCAAACTTGGCACACATGTATCCCCACTCTTCCTCTACAAGTGTGTGAAGTTTGTTGTCCGGGAGACCTACAGCCAGGGAGCACCGATTTTTTAAAGCCGGGACCCCCTTCCATAGACTCCCATGTTAAAAAGGTAATTTCTCTGGTGACATTGGGGACCTGGTACAGACCGGTCGTAGGTCCCCTGGACCCGAACATTGGCACACATGTAGCCCCCTTTTTTCCTCTACAAGTGTGCAAAGTTTGTTGTCTGGGGGACCTATGGCCGGGGAGCACCGATTTTTCAAAACCGGGCACCTCTTCCATAGACTCCTATGTTAAACGTCAGTCTAGTCATGGTCACAGTGAGGCGGCATGCAGATGGACACCCTAGGCTTATACTCAAGTCAATACGTTTTCCCATTTTTTGTGGTAAAATTAGGTGCCTCGGCTTATATTTGGGTTGGCTTATACTCGAGTATATACGGTAATTTTGCTGTGATTTGCATTTTTACTTTTTTTGGCCAATTTGTTGTTGAGCAGATTAAAAAACACAAATTGCTGCAAAAACGCATTGCATGCTTTTCTGCAGCTTCTCCATTGAAGTATATTGAACCAAAAAAACAAAATAGCACCGTTTTGCGTTACAAAAAGTCCTTGCCCTTTCCAAATACGCAGCAGCTGAAAAAAATCATGGATGTGAACGTGTCCCATAGGAAACCATGTAAATGCACTGTAGTGCGTTTCTGCAGAAAACAAAAAACAAAAAAAAACAGGTGTGACCCGGGCCTAAGATGTTTAGTAACATAATGGGGTTAAAAAAAAAAAAATTAGTACAAAAAGAGCAAAATAATCACTACTGTAAGGGGTTAATTTTTTACTGTGGGACAGTGAAAGTAATGTTTCAGTAGCGATTTGCTCTTTTTGTACTATAAAGGGATAATTTTAGTTTCTTTTTTAACCCCATTATGTTACTGGCCGATTAATCGATTATGAAAATAGTAATCTATCAATTTCATAATAGATTAGTTGTTTCGAGAGAGATATAGAAATATAATATAGATAGATATATACCGTATTTATCAGCGTATAACACGCACTTTTTTCCCCTTAAAATGAGGGGAAAATCGTGGGTGCGCGTCATACGCCAATCCCAGCTGATTGTGAGCAGAGCGATCGCCGCCGAGATACACATAGCCGAGTGTACTCAGTTCTTCTCGGTTTCGCTCACAGTCACGCCCAGTCCCGCCATTGGACCTGTTATATGTCCATCATAGGGCGGGACTGGGTGTGACTGTGAGCAGAGCCGAGTACACTCGGCTATGTGCATCTCAGCTCCGCCCAGTCGCTGTGATCTCGGCAGCGTTTGCTCCGCTCCGCCCAGTCTTGGCGGCGCCAATTTTAAATTCGGGCAAGGCTGCAATGGACACTGGGGCAAGGCTGCACTGACAAGGCTGCAAATGACACTGCATTAATGGGCATTTAAATGCAAGTCGTTTTTTTTCCTTAAAATTCCCTCCTAAACGTGCGGTTTTTTTTGCTTGCATTTTTGCTTGCACGTGATTGGATGATGGAACGGTCTATTTGTCTTTAGTAAAGCAACCACTTAAGCCGGGCACACCCCATTAGTTTTTTTTTTCCATTCAACTCCACGGGTTGAATGGAAGAAAAAAAAAAAAAACTGTCATCTCCAGTTGGAACCGCTGTACACCGCCACTGCCCGTTTTAACCCCTTGCTTGCTATACTGCACATTTGCAGGACACTTGCAGAGTGGTTTCATTCACTTAAATGGGTCATGCTTGGCATGTGCTACACCCACCAACCATGACAGGGCGTACAACTCCTGCTGCGGCTGTGACATGTGTACACCCTGGTTACTGCAGCTTAAGTATGGGGTTTTACCACCCCCCAAACTGCAAATGTAAATGAACCTTTACTGGTCTAAGCCCCCTATAAGGCCGCTTATACACTGAAGTGCTGCAATTTACCTGTAGAGCCAGGTAGACAGGAGCCAGCACTACAGAGGAAGCATCGGCATTTGCCCTCTACTACAGCTCCAACTTTACAAGTAGTCCCTCTGCATTGCACTCTGTTTGATGATGCTCTGGAATGGCAGGTCAGCAAGCCCAGACCGCAATCTACCAGTCACCTGGCTGCGATCTACAGGTTGCTGACCTCCAAATTAGAACAGGAAAAAAAAAAACTTCAGTAAAACAAAGCAAAGAAATCAGAGGTGCACCAAATGAAAATTTGTGCCAAAACCTAAAATGTAGGATGCCCTTGGCACCATAAGCACAGTAAAATCACATACATTTTCGGCACCATTATCAGCACCTTTTTCGCTTATTGGCAAAAAATAAATAAAAATTCTAAATAAACTTGAGCCCATCAGCCTTCCTTACATCAGAGTCCCCATCAAAATCCCTTGTATATTATTATTTAAAAAAAGGTACTTATATAGCGCTGTCAATTTACGCAGCTCTTTACATATACATTGTACATTCACATCAGTCCCCACCCTCAAGGAGCTTACAATCTAAGGTCCCTAACACACATTCATACATACTAGGGCCAATTTTAGACAGAAGCCAATTAACCTACCAGCAGGTCTTTGGAGTGTGGGAGGAAACCGGAGTACTCAGAGGAAACCCACGCAGGTACAGGGAGAACATGCAAATTCCAGGCAGGTAGCGCCATGGTTGGGATTTGAACCAGCAACCCTTTTTACTGGTAGGTAAGAGTGCTACCCACTACACCACTGTGCCGCCTATCAGAGTTCTCCTTCCATCCAACTTCCCCCTTCCATCCAGGTCCCATAAGAATCCTACTTACTATATATCCGAGTTCCCCCTTACATCCAGGTCCCATAAGAATCCTACTTAGTATTTATTCGAGTTCCCCCTTCCAAAGTTACCCATTAAAACTTTTCTTATATCAGCGTTCTCCTTACATCAAAGTCCCCATTAGAGTTTCCCCTTAGATCAGAGTCCCCCCCCCCCCACTTAGATCCAGGTCACATCAGAGTCCTCTTCCTACATTAAAGGGACACATTTGGAAACCCCTGGCTTATATTAACAGTGATTCGGTTTTAACCTACTTGAAAGTGGATCAGTCACAAAGTAAGATACCTTTGAAAGAACTGGCAGTAATCTCCAGGATAGGAACGCTCACTCGGTTTTCATAGTGACGCTGATGTCACTTCTCCATTAACAGCATGCGTCAAAGGAGTGCAACAATTTCTTTCACACGAGTATTCTGCTTCCTGGCAGATTCCATATTAACAGCACACAATAAATCTGACAGTTAATAAACATTTGAGAAACAGTGATGGGACTGTCATTTGTGAGCAGCCTGGAGCTATGGGCCTTCATTTAAAACTTTTCCTTTCTGCAGAGCTGTCAGAAGAAACTGTAAAAGTGAAAGAAATGCCACAAGCAGAAGCAAGAGGTAAGCTGAGCGGGCTGTAGAACAATAGAAGGGAGGTAACAGGGGGAAATGCCCCAAGTCGTTGACAGCTCAAAAATAAAGAAAGGAAGAGTGAAGGAGCTGCGTTACAGAGTCTCCTTTCACGCGGTGAAAAAGATTATGCGATAAGTTCGGGTCTCCGGTTACGGATTCTGCTGGGTACACAGCAGTGCCTGCTCAGGAGGAATGTGCAGGTATCTGGTTAGGCCTGCAAAACACAATCCGGATAAAAAAAAAAAAAAAAAAGGAACCAATTTGTGTTTTTTTTCCCCCCTATTACGAATATACAGTATATAAAAGCACAAAACAACAAAGAACAAAATATAAATATATATCACCCATCAGATATATGTAAATGTTTAAAGCCTGTAACTGCCATATACACTATATTACCAAAAGTATTGGGACGCCTGCCTTTACATGAACTTTAAATGGCATCCCAGTCTTAGTCTGTACGGTTCAATATTGAGTTGGCCCACCTTTTGCAGTTAGAACAGCTTCAACTCTTCTAGGAAGGCTGTCCACAAGGTTTAGGAGCGTGCCTAGAGGAACGTTTGACTATTCTTCCAAAAGTGCATTTGGAAGGTCAGGCACTGATGTTGGACGAGAAGGACGGGCTTGCAGTCTCCAATTTATCCCAAAGGTGTTCTATCAGGTTGAGGTGAGGACTCTGTGCAGGCCAGTCAAAGTTCCTCCACTCCAAACTCGCTCATCCCTGTCTTTGACTGTGCGCAATCATGTTGGAACAAGAAGGGACCACCCCCAAACTGTTCCCACAAAGTTGAGAGCATGAAATTGTCCAAAATGTCTCGGTATGCTGATGCCTTAAGAGTTCCCTTCACTGGAACTAAGGGGCCAAGCCCAACCCCTGAAAAACAACCCCACACCATAATCCCACCTCCACCAAAATGATTTGGACCAGTGCACAAAGCAAGGTCCATCTCCTAGATTGTAAGCTCTAACGAGCAGGGCCCTCCCATTCCTCCTGTATCGAATTGTACTCTCTGCCCTAATGTTGTAAAGCGCTGCGCATACTGTCAGCACTAAATCCTATATAATAATAAATAAATAAATAAATAAATAAATATATATAAGACATGGATCAGCGAGTTCGGGGTGGAGGAACTTGACAGTCCTGACCTCCACTCGATAAAACACCTTTGGGATTAGTTAGACTGCAAGTTAGGCCTTCTCGTCCATCATCAGCGCCTTACCCCACAAAAGCGCTTCTGGAAGAATGGAAGACACCCTCCTAAACCTTGTGGACAGCCTTCCCAGAGGAGTTGAAGCTGTTATAGCTGAAAAGAGTGGGCCAACTCAATACTGAACCCTACAGACTAAGACTGCAATGCCATTAAATTTCAATACTTTTGGAAACATATTGTACTTGTATCTGCTCATGACATACATACATACATACATACATACATACATACATACATAGTTGGCAATGGTTTCCCTTTAACCACTTCCCGCCCCGTCAATAGCAGATTGACGTCCGGGAAGTGGTTGCGTTATCCACACTGGACGTCATATGACGTCCTGCGGGATAACAGCCGCAGGACGTCATATGACGTCCTGCAGGATAACAGCCGCCGCGCGCCCGGGGGGCGCGCATTGCGGCGATCGGTGGGTCAGTCTGACCCACCGCTACACTGATCTCGGTAAAAGGCCTCCGGCGGAGGCTTTTTACCACGTGATCAGCCGTGTCCAATCACGGCTGATCACAATGTAAACAGGAAGAGCCGCTGATCGGCTCTTCCTCACTCGCGTCTGACAGACGCGAGTAGAGGAGAGACGATCGGCGGCTCTCCTGACAGGGGGGGTTCGCGCTGATTGTTTATCAGCGCAGCCCCCCCTCGGATACCCACACTGGACCACCAGGGACGCCCCCCAGGACCACCAGGGAACCCCAAGCATGTGGATGGCCAGGTAAGTCCCCCATGGCCATCCACATGCACAAAGAGATAAAAAATATATGCCAATCAGTGCCCACAAATGGGCACTGATTGGCACCATCATGGCACAAAAAAATGCATGATGCCCAGCAATGCCAGCCACCAGTGCCACCTACCAGTGTCCATTAGTGCCACCTATCAGTGCCCATCTGTGCCCATAAGTGCCCGCCTATCAGTGCCTATCAGTGCCACCCATGAGTATCCATCAGTGCTGCCTATAAGTGCCCATCAGTGCCGCCTATGAGTGCCCATCAGTGCCGCATACCAGTGCCACATATCAGCGCCCATCAGTGCCACCTCATCGGTGCTCATCAGTGTCGCCTTATCAGTGCCCGTCATTGAAGTAGAAAAGGTACTTATTTACAAAAAAAATAAACAGAAACAAAAGAAAAACTTATTTTTTTTCTAAATTTTCACTCTTTTTTATTTGTTATGTAAAAAATAAAAATCGCAGAGGCGATCAAATACCACCGAAAGAAAGCTCTATTTGTGAGAACAAAATGATAAAAAACATGTTTGGGTACAGTGTTGCATGACCGCGCAATTGTCATTCAAATTGCGACAGCGCTGAAAGCTCAAAATTGGCTTGGGCAGGAAGCTGTATAAGTGCATGGTATTGAAGTGGTTAATAAGCCCTAACTTGGATTCTAACCCAGAGAACACGCCAGAGTCCGGGCGGTTAGGTGGAGTGTAGCAGGAAGTACTTGAAATTTGTGTGAATTGTTTATACAGCTCTGAATACCATGTCAGCTTTTCCTCTTCACTGTACTGCTCAGAGAGCTCATTGCTTTCATTGTGATCCTGTTTATAAGGGAAGACAATGGATCTCTCATCAAAACTGGATGAAGGTGGGAGGTGCTGCCAACAGCAACCAATCAGATGCAGGTTTTCATTTCCTAGCTTTTAGATGGGAATAAGGACAGTGAGATTCAAGCCAGTTGCTGATCCATAGAGGTTTAAGTGTAAAGACACTTATTTGTTGGATTGCAATCACACAGCATGTGTGGATGGACCATAGAGCTGCACGATTACTCGTTATAAGATCGCGATTTTGATTCACCCCCCCTGCGCGCGATCTCCAGGCTGGATTAGCTCGATTTTTGTATTTTCGTATTTCCGCGCCGGAACCAGCATGGAACGCAAATGGCGCTGACCGGAACTGACGTCAGCAATAGGAACCGACGTCAGTCAGCAGAGAGCGTGATGCGCCGCACGTTTTTTCGCCCGCTCCAGCCCTCTGCTTATTAGCATTCCTGAAAAAACAGAAGGCGTGAGCGGCAAAGCAGAGGGCTGGAGAGGCGGGGCGGTATTAGGAGAATTTGCATTCGTGAGTAACAGTAGGAGGGAGCGGCAATGTACAGGGCTGGGGGGCGGAGTTCCGATAAGAGCCGAGAGCTAGGGGGGTGGAACAGAATTCGGCGGGGAACCAATTGTCAGCACAACACCTGTTAATGAAACACCACAGTGAATGCGTATTGCACACTGAGTGTGTGTGCACCAGTATTGATCCGATGATGCTAACACACACACGTGAGTACCGGCAACCACTGGCACTGTCCCTTTTAAAATATTATGAATATTACCACAGTCTGAGTCAGCTACCCATATTATGAATATTACCAGTCAGCTACTCCAAACTCTGGGGTAGCTGACTGTGGAAATATTCATAATATGGGTAGCTGACTCAGACGGTGGTAATATTCATAATATTTTAAGTCCACTCCTCACATGCCCCCCCCCCTTTAATAGCCTGTCTGACTGTCATCTGCAAGGTCTGGGGCACAGTCAGACAGGCTAATAAAGGGGGGCATGTGAGAAGTGGACTTAAAATGCCAACCACTGTCCCTTACGAGACTGCGCACAGATATTTTATATCTCTCATGTTCAGAGGTTGTAAATCTGTAAAATATTTATTTCTTTGAGAATCGTGATCTTCATTCTATGCAAAAGAATCGTGATTCTCATTTTTCCCAGAATCGTGCAGCTCTAACATTGGACCACAAGTACCTGCATTCCTTTATACACTTTTCTCTAGGGAAAACTGTCCTTGTCTGGAGTTGTCCTTTAAAAAAATTAAAAAAAAAATCGGTTACCATCTCTGACCACATGCAGGCAAACTATCAGAGCAGAATTCAAACTCCCAACTTTCATTTAGTCTTCTCAATTACTCTACTACAAAATATGTCACGGGAATTACAGCATTGTCCATCTGCGGTAATTAAATAGCTACTCCCTGTTTATGTAGGGAACAACGCTATATTAAGAATAGAATTAGGGCGATAGTTTCTCTTCTGTGTCTGCCTGAAGTAGCAAATGAGGGGACCATTATAATGGTATTAAAAGCTGAAATCTGGGCTAAACTAATATAGTCTACATATACGAGGCATTTGTATTCTTACCTAAATCTTGGTGTGCTTTGCGTATTTCTGGCAGATCTGTGCAGTAAACCAGCATGAAATAATTCCCCTCTGTACAGGAGCTTCCTGTAATAAAGACCAGTCACTGCTGCTGCTCTCCTTCTGCAGGGTGACTGGTCTCGTCTCCGCCCCCTCCTATAGTTTTCTGCAGGCAGCCTGTAGTGGGTGGAGCCTGATGGGTTTCTCCCACAGGCAGTGTGCAGCACAATGATGATGTCACTGCTACTTTTATATAGTAATATCTGAGTCTGCACAGTCAAATGGTGCACACAATGTATTTATATGGCTGCAGTTTGGCTTTAAAAGACATGTAATGTACAATAGCATAAATATACAGGTGCATCTCAAAAAATTTGAATAAGCTTCAAAAGTTAATTTCAGGTAATTCAATTAAAAAAGTGAAACTCCTATAGATTCATTACACACAGAGTGATATATTTCAAGCATCATTTTTAATTTTGATGATTATGGCTTATAGCTAGTGAAAACCCCAAATTCAGTATCTTAGAAAAAACAGATTATTACACAAGACCAATAAAAAAAAAGGATTTTGGCTTACTGAAAAAGTATATCCATGTACAGTATAATATGCACTCTATACTTGGTCGGGGCTCCTTTTGCATGAATTACTGCATCAATGTGATGTGGCATGGAGGCGATCAGCCTGTGGCACAGCTGAAGTGTTATGGAAGCCCAGGTTGCTTTGATAGCGGCCTTCACCTCCTCTGCATTGTTGGGTCTGGTGTCTCATCTTCCTCTAGACCAGGGGTCTTCAAACTACGGCCCTCCAGCTGTTCAGGAACTACAATTCCCATCACGCCTAGTCATGTCTGTGAATGTCAGTGTGTTGCAATGCCTCATGGGATGTGCAGTTCTACAACAGCTGGAGGGCTGTAGTTTAAGGATCCCTGCTCTAGACAATACCCCACAGATTCTCTATGGGATTTAGGTCAAGCAAGTTTGCTGGCCAATCAAGCACAGTGATACCATGATCATTAAACCAAGTATTGGTAGTTTTGGCAGTGTGGGCAGGTGCCAAGTCCTGCTGGAAAATGAAATTAGCCTCTCCATTAAGCTGGTCAGCAGAGGGAAGCATGAAGAGCACTAGAATTTCCTGGTAGACGGCTGCGCTGACTTTGGACTTGATAGAACACAGTGGACCAACAGCAGCAGATGACATGTCTCCCCAAATCATCACTGATTGTAGAAACTTAACACTGGACCTCATGCAACTTGGAGACCGTGCCTCTCCACTCTTCCTGCAGACTCTGGAACCTCGATTTCCAAATGAAATGCAAAATTTACTTTTATCCAAAAACAGGAATTTGGTCCACTGAGCAACAATCCAGTCCTTTTTCTCTTTAGCCCAGGTAAGACACTTCTGCACTGTATGCAGCGCTCCCAAACCGCCCAAAAGATGCTGCTTGCAGGACTTTTCCCCAACATCCCGCAAGTGCACCGCCCCAGTGTGAAAAGACACTGCAATGAATGGGAGGCAGTTTTCAGGCCCTATTTCAAGAGCTAAAACGCCTGAAAACCGCCTCAATGTGAAAGGGGCCTTAAAGGCTCAGGAAACCTTTACAGTTAGCCGATTAGAGTGTGACACCATGAGTCTATAATATTGAACTTTTTCACAATATTCTAATTTTCTGAGATATAGAATTTGGGGTTTTCATGAGCTATAAGCCATAATCAACAAATGTAAAAGAAAGAAATTAGGGCTGTGGAAATTAACTATTAATTCCTCGATTAATCGATTGTTTTGATCGATCAAAATTCTTTGGGCTTGCTGTGTCCATCTGAAGGGCCCCTTTGCTGTGCTTTCATATCTGCATGCCGGCGGGACCTTACTATCTGCCACATGCAAGGGCTGTTACACTTTCCTCTATCAACCTGGGATTCTACAGCCATCCACTGGGAGTTGTGATAGTTCCCTTCACGGGACATCTACATGCCGACGGACTGATGTTAACCCCTCCTCATCTGGATTCAGCAGTGGTATCGTTGTACACATTTTTATACCAGTATACTTAGCTACATGTTTTTATGACTGCTTTTGCTACCGTTTGGTATTACTCGCACTATTTTTACAGCTACATTGATTTTATCTCCAGTGCAATATTTATTTTGTTACCTACTTGAAGACTATAAAAGTTTTAATGCTATTCCCATCGAGCGCTGCCTTTTGTGTGTTTTTTATATCCTGCTATCGATTTTTCCAGAGGCTGGTAGCTGCACTGGGAATCGGTCTGCAAGGAGATCAGCTAAAAGTAGTTGAATCTGTATGTGCGTTATAATTAATCGAAATTAGTCGATTAATCGATTTATCGAACACGAAAATTTTAATCAGTAACAGCCCTAAAAGAAATACTTAATATAATCACTCTGATTAACAAATCTTTACAATATAGGTTTCACTTTTTGAACTGAATTACTGAAAATAAAATTAACTTTTTGATGATATTCTAATTTTTTGAGATGCACCTGGAGAGTCCTGGTGCCCAGCCTGCGGCCCAAGGGCCACATGCGGTTGATCAGTATATGGATATCAAAAAGGGTTATACTGCGCTAATTCAAAACCTAAAACAAGCGGCAACAAAAGGGTGTTATACAACACCAATGAACAATGGTAAAAAGAAAAAGCTGCGCTATACATGAACCTATATGACATTGACTACCATACATCAAACGATCAACTCAGACATGTGAAAGTAAGAAAATATTTAGAAAAAAAAAAAAAAAGTATGAATATACCACATATCTAGTGAACGAATTAATCAGTGTAACCTATTCCGTGAAACTGTGAATATGGTAAACAATACAGGTGACACTGATCAACTCCAAGACCGAGGAGGTAAAAAAAAAAAAAAAAAAAAAAAATGGAGAAATAGAAAAATACATATAGAAACTCAATCCATGTGTAAAAAAAAATAAATAATAAAAATCCTCCGTGTTCTCAGGAACAGTCAATAGTGATGTCATAAATGGCAAAAGAAAAGTCCAAATATTCAAAAATCCACAACATTGGGAAAGAAGTGAGGATAGGAAAGCGCCTCCACCTAGGTATACACTACCGTTTACCAGATAGGTGTGATCTCTTATTACAGGAGATCAATATTCGCATAGGCTAATAACCCATTGTCAAGTCACCTGTGGCCAGGTGACAGATGCACACCGTAGTGGGTCAGGAGTGCACCACAAGGTAGTGAACCCTGTGGCTGACTGCTGCGGATGGAATACTGGGTGGTTGTGGAAAGCGGGACCAGAGGAGCACAACCGGGATCCACAGGGAGCTAGAGCCGAGATTCCCCAGGGAGTGGAGTCTAAGACCCAGCAGGTTTTCGCCAGAGCCTCTAGTGGTGAGGATGTTACACTGCAGGCTGGGTCCAGGTCGCGGCCCCTAGAGTCCCCTAGCTCATGCCCCATAGGGTAAGGAGAAGAGAGAGGGGAAGCAGCAGCACAGGATACAATAGTGAGGGGAAAAGCCAAGGTCAGGGCAACAAGCAGATAAGGATAAACGAAGGACAAGCCAAAGGTCAAGGGTCACAAGCAGACAGGTATAGTCGGGAACAAGCCAATATCGTAACAGAGAGCCAGACGTAGCACACGGCAGGCAGGAACCCAAACACACAATGCTAAAACAAACACGTTGCTCAGCAAAGCAGGCTTGCAGTACACAGGTTAATATAGTGTTCTGTGATAGGCCCTGGGGTGGAGTCAGGCTGGGAGGAGATTATAAAGGAAGCCAGGTGAAAGGGTCTGGCCTCTAAGATGAACACATGAGGAGAAAAAGGTAAGATGGCAGACAGACATTAGTGCATATCCATGACACCCAGTCTGGGGTTCTCTGTATAATGCAGTAAACACCTCAGCTCCCATAGATTTAGATCTCAAACAGCATAAGGAATCAATCCAGGGTATTACCTCATAAGGACAAGATAAACGAACATAGCGTAAAACCCTTTAAAGTTTATTGCAGTAACATAAAGATGCGCACTTACAGTTAAGACGTTTAAAAATAGCATATAAGAACAATCGAGCAGGCCGGCTCTTCGATTAGCAGCCTGCATCTTCTGGGTCTAGCTTGCAACGCGGTGACGTCAGAACGTCGTTCCTCCCAACGTTTCGTCGCTAGAGGGACGTGGTCATTATTTATTTTTTAAATAGAACATGACTACATGTCTGCAATACATGCACATTTCACAACATGTTTTAGAAAAAGTATATTTCTGCACTTCCAGAATTCCTAAAGGGATAAAACCATGGTGAAAAACGCATGCATTACAAAGATGTACTAAATGTGTTTGTTTTGTTTTTAGCACATACACTTTCACAGCAAACTAGACTAAGCCCAGGTTCCCACTGATGCGGGTTAGAAATAGTGCGAGTTCAACTGAACTCGCACGATTTCAAACCGGCAGTGCAGTTCGACTTTAAGGGCGATTTGACAGACATCTATTCAAATCACCCCCGAAGTCGTCAAAAGTAGTACAGGAACTACTTTTGGGAATCGACGCAGTCTCGCACCGATTCAGATGGTGCTATTGCTGGCGATTTGGCATGCGATTTCAGATGTCAAATCGCATGCTAAATTGGCCTAATGTGAACGTGGGCTTAAAACCTTATCCAAATCACTCAGCTTAAAAGGGTTAGTAAACCTCTGAAAAAAGAATGAAGCCCTTCCAGTGGTGTCCGTTCACCGCTGAGAGCCAATGTCTTCTCCGGTCTTTTCTTTCGGGATCTCGGACTCTGGCACAGAGTGTCCGGAGCCACGATGACGTCACTCTCGGGCATGCGAGATGGAGCTCTCTGAAGAGCGCATGCACCGCTGAGGTTCGTGGCTGGATGCAGGGTGAATATCTCCTAAACGGTGCAGGTTTTACCTACAGGTAAGCCTCATTATACCCAATTGTTAAGGCAGCAATAGCAAAGAGCCATAATAGAATGATTAAAAAAAAAATAGTCTGGACGCTTTCCTTACAGCCGTTACTTATAATTACTAAAACAAGTATGGAAGGTTTTGTCTGCCAGTGGACCGCAGTGGTCTGAGAGGTTTGCCTTGATGTTTCTTTACTCAGTCAAGTTTACCAAGTAATCCAAAACCTGATCTTTAAAACAGATTGTAACCTGAAGCAACCAACAGACATTAGGTTACAGATTGTAAACTACAAATGGTAAGTGTCAGTTAAACTCCGATCATTATGGGAAAAAAAATCTTCTGTTTGCCCCTCTTAAAAGAAAAAAAGACCACTATGAGTCAAAGTATAAAGAAATGGCCTTTTGTGAAACCAATTACAGGTCAAAGGGCAGAAGAGGACTGGGGAGGACACTGGGTGTGCTGGAGCTGAAAGTAGGAATCCCATAAAAACACAGACGAACGCCACTTATCCAATTATCCCATAACTTTTATTGTCACAACAGATTTTCATTATGCCTTGAAGAACCGTCTTCATCTACCTAAAAATCAGAGCATTTTGCAAACTAAAAGCACCAATCTAGGGTTGTCCCGATACCGATACTAGTATTTGCACGAGTACTTGTACTTGTGCAAATGCTCCCGATGCCTGATCCGATACCTGTGATGGGGAGAGAGAGGCGGCGTGCAACAGGAAGTCCGTGGGTGGAGTCAGCGGGCAGAGTCAGCGGGCAGGTAAGCTGGTGGGGGGGGGGGGGGGAGGGGGCAGCCGCATCATCAATCGGTGACCGGAGCCGTCACATTGGGTAACTGAAGTAACGCTTCGTGTTGCCGGTGTACACCGTCAGTGCTTTAACCAATCCCGGGTCCCGACGCCCATCTTGGTACACCCTGCACTCGGCCACATTAAGCCAGCAGCGGACATCTTGTTACACCCAGCCCATATAGTTTGGGCTAGGTGTAACAAGATGTCCGCTGCTGCTTTTATGTAGCCAAGTGCAGGGTGTAGCAAGATGGGCGTTGCAGGCAGCATAAAAAAATAGTTTAGGTTGCTTTCATGTCATTTATTTCAGTGCCTGCCCATAAGTGCCAGCCATCTGTCAGTGCCCATCCATCAGTACCAGCTATCCATCAGTGCCACTGCCAGCCATCAGTGCGTGCCACCTATCAGTGCCATCTTTCAGTGCGTGCCACTCATCAGTGCTGCATAATCAGTGCCACCTATCAGTGCCCATCCATCAGTGCCACTGCCAGCCATCAGTGCGTGCCACCTATCAGTGCCATCTTTCAGTGCGTGCCACCTATGAGTGCCATCTTTCAGCGCCAGTTATTAGTGCGTGCCACTTATCAGTGCTGCATAATCAGTGCCACCTATCAGTGCCATCTTTCAGTGCATGCCACCTATCAGTGTCATCTTTCAGTGCCAGCCATCAGTGCGTGCCACTCATCAGTGCTACCTATCAGTTCCCATCCATCAGTGCCACTGCCAGCCATCAGTCAGTGCCCATCAGCCAGTGCCATCTATCAATGTGTCACATGACATTAAAAAAAAAAAGTATCGGTAATCGGTATCGGCGAGTACTTGAAAAAAAGTATCGGTACTTGTACTCGGTCTTAAAAAAAGTGGTATCGGGACAACCCTACACCAATCCATTGCAACCAAAGTACCATTCCAAAATCCACTTGCTTTCTACTGCGCACTTAGATATTTGTTCAATAACTGCATGAAAATTTTCATGTTCTCCCTGTGTGGGTTTCCTCTGGGTACTCCGTTTTCCTCGCAGACTCCAAAGACATGCTGGTAGGTTATTTGGCTCCTGTCTAAATTGACCCTAGTATGTATGAATGTGAGTTAGGGACCTTAAATTGTAAGTTCCTTGAGGGCAGGGACTGATGTGGATGTACAATATCTGTATATGTGTAAAGTGCTGTGTAAATTTTTTGTGCTATATAAAGAACCTGAAAATAAAAATAGTTTGTTAAATAAAATCTAAGCGGATCTAAACTTGTCGATTTAAGTTTAAAAAAACAGTTTCATTCCCAACACATGCTGGGAATGTAACAGTCACATTGGCTGTGCTTCCAACCAAACTGAAACCATCGGCTGGTGTCATAACAGATCACATGTGCAGCATCATGGCCATTGAGGATCAAACAGAGGCTAAGATGGCAGCTTCCTTGGCTGAAAATAGGAGGGTTTAGTTCCCCTTTAAGTGCATCTGAGCAGGAAAACAAAAATGTAGTCATATCGCAGCTTACCATGCTTAGATATAGTGGCTGTATACAGTTTCATTTTTCAGACCAAGTACATTTCTGGCAAGTATAGAAAATACCTATCGTTTTCCCCAGAAATGCCACATTCCTTGTCACTTTATTTGAGCTGCAAATAAAACGCAAACATACTTTATTTATTGTGTAAACTACTAGTCCCATCAATCCCCCATGTAATAGAGAGGAACAAAAGGCAGACAGACATGTTGGAAGTCCATCTTGGGCTCCCTCCATAGACACAGAGAAATAAGTGAAAACATAAAAAGGTATAGGAAGTATGTTTACAGGCACACCCCACCTAAGTACACAATTGGGTTTATTTACTAAAGCTGGAAAGTGTAAAATCAGGCTCACATCTGCATAGAAACCAATGCTCAGTGATGACAGCCAGACGTTTTGATAAAAAGCAAAAAAAGAAATAAAAAATATAACCAAAAATAGCTTACTTTAGCCCAAACAAGCAGGCCCACCGCCAATCTTTTTGGCCCTATACTAGAGGTTGGGCTCCTCCATGGTAAGGGTTGCAGACAGGCCACAAGGGGGGGGGGGGGGGTGTCAGCAACCAATGTCTCAGCTTGTCTGAGATTTCACACTACTTTGCTCACAGCTTGGGAGTCTCTCTCTAATCCACTTCCCCGACACAGCTGCCGATATCCCTTTGCTGCCTTTCAAGCCTCCCCCGCCTGGGACTTAAAGTGGAAGTAAACCCTCCTATCGTTTTGAGCCAAGGAAGCTGCCATCTTGGGCTCTGATCTTCAACTACCATGATGCTGCACATGTGATCAGTTATGACACCAGCCATTGGATGGTTTGACAGTTTGGTTGAGAGCACAAGCAATGGGAGTGTTACATTCTCAGCATGCCGGGAATGTAACTTTTTTGAAACTGTTAAAATTGATGGGCTTACCTCTGCTTTAACACCTTCAGGACCAGAGTCCTGGTAGTCAGGGTTTGGAGATTCTTCCCACCCAAATCTTTGAACCTCCGAAATTCCAGGTCCCTAATAAGAATTTATCAACTAAGAAAGAGGACTGATTGTCAGCGCTCTCTTCCAACCAGATCACCCCAGAAACTCACACTCTGCATGGGTGAGAACACGGAGTACTCAAGCCCAGTCTTTAAAAACTGTCCCTATTAAAAAAGGGACCACAACTCAAATTATTGGTGCAATATACCTGCCGTCCAGGACACACTCCCTGTACAACAGCGCTGGCTGTGGAATGTTACAAGTTTGAAATAAAACTTCAATTTGAACACTTGTGTGGCACTTCCATTTTCAGACTCAAATAATAAATCCAGGAAATAACTGGCAGCCAAGATTCAAGGCAGAACAATAACCTGCCAAAAGGCAAGGCCAAATGGAACGGGACAATGGAAGCAAGGTTTTAAGTATACTAGAGACTGCAGGTAGACATAGTTGTTGATCAGTCGTTAAGTCGTGTCCGACTCTTTGTGACCTCATGGACCATAGCGGGCCAGGCTTTTCTGTCCTCCACTGCCTCCCGGAGCTTGCTTAACTTAATGTTCATTGTTTCAATGATGCCATCTATCCATCTTGTTTTCTGTCATCCTCTTCTTCCTTTTCCTTCCATGCTTCCCATCATTAGGGTCTTTTCCAATGAGTCCTCTTCGCATTAGGTGGCCAAAAGTATTTGAGTTTTAGCTTCAGGATCTGTCCTTCCAGTGAATATTCAGGGTTGATTTCCTTCAGGATTGACTGGTAATGGTATTAATAAAATAGCCAATAGCCCGGCATCATTTTTTTTTCTCCAGCATCTACTACAAAACTGAAATAAGTTTTGCATGGACTAACCCTTTATTAACCCAAGTAAAATTTTGGCAAATATTGGTCTGCTATCGTTATCACTTTTCCTTTGACTCTCTAGTGTTTGAGCATTTCTTATGTCCACACAAACTAATGTTGTATACACAACAAACACCAGCACCACCTAACTAGTCCTTATCAATGAGGGGTTAAGTTGGAGATGGCAGAGTGTCATTATGTCTTGTTTGGTTAATGATGTGTACACAACACGCTAATGAGATAGTCAGAGCCTCTTGACTACCTATATCCTCTCCTTCCTATGTTTGTGTAGGGTGGGGAACCAGGTAGCTGCTAGTTGTCTCAGGTAATGCCAGGTATACAGGGATTGCTTACACAGCTAGATCCATCTCCTTTCCTTATCTTAAGCTGGGGGAGGGCTGCACAGTACTCCATTAAGTAGGCCATGTCAAAACAAACTAACTGCTCAAACTTCAGCAAAAACCTACTAGGGCTTCCTGTACACTTATGCCTCGTTTACACTGAGTGGAACGGTTCGGGTCGGTACAGTTTGGAAGGGTTAGAATGGTCCGGCCTATTCAGGTGAGCGTTTCCACTGCAAGTCACACCGTCAGGGGCCATACAGGGTTTAGAAAAAATGCCTAGCGTGTCCGCCAATCAGTGGAATGTATTGTGTGACTCCAGTAGCTCCGCTCTAACCAAACCGTACCATTTTCTATGGCCCCACATCTGAAGCAGGACCCAGAATGGTGCGGTTCGGTTGTATGGGCCGCTTTCATAATGGAGACACACAAAATAGCGTACCGTACCGAACCAACCCGAACCGATCCGCTCAGTGGAAACGGGGCATAACAGCTCTTTAACTTGGAGCTAGGAGCTTCTGGCTTTTTTTTTTTGCCAAAGCTCATAAACTCAACTCCATAAAAGCCTAAGTGTCCATGTACAAATAGGCTTTTAGGATGGTTTAGGAGCTGCTGCGGTTACGCGAGTTTCAACCTCCCATCCCTTGAATGCAGACAAATCGGGTTCAGGATAGCAACATTTTGCCCTCCGGACACAAAAACAACGAAGTCACGGTAAAATTGTCGCACTATTTTGCCGCGTTTTCCCACGGCCATAATAGGCTGTGTTGTACATGAAGCCTAAGGATTACTTAAAGTAAACCCTTCATGTCAGAAATACGAGGGATGTCATTGCTGACTACCCTCTGAACACGCTATGCTGACCAAATTGGCTTTCATAAAATAAAGGAAACTGCAAAACAATGCTTCAATCTGATCACATAACATAACCCCAAGATGGGCATCAAGCATCCATCGGTTATAAAAAAAAAAAAAAAAAAAAAGAAGGAATATGTAAACCCAAAATTTCATATTCCTGATATGTGTCTGCTGTACCATATACTTGTATGAGAAAGCATCCTCTTCTCTTTGTATTGCTTCCTTTGTGTGAAATCCCTGGTGTTCTTGCCAGTCCCTCTGCTTTCCTATTAAAAACTGACCACACTAAGCAGAACATACTGGGGTCAGTTCTCTAGCTGTGCTGGGAGCGGAGTGTGCTCTCCTACAATAATCAGACTTGTGCCAAAAACCTAATGCCTTGAACAGGGTTTCACAGGGAGGATCAGTGTGTAGCAGTTTGTCCTCCCCCAGCTCTTATGCAACTGAGAACAGAGGGAATGTGATTACTTACAAAAAAGGGAAAAAGAGGAAGGTATTTATAAAGTTTATACATACATATTTTGCCTTTCATTTCTATTTTAAACTGAATAAGTTGTTTTACAAGGTGATCGTTTACAATCACTTTAAAGGCTGCTTTCACACTGATCCTCTTATGTTTATTTCTTCAGTAAGATAAAAAAAAAAAAATGCATTACTTTAAATCCTATGTAGCTCTTTACAGCGGTCAGTTGCGCTTCAGTTGTGTTTAAAAAAATCCTGCTTGCTGCATTTTTTGTGCATGCTTGGTCAGGTTAAAAAAAAAAAAATGCGCACCCCCCCCCCCCCCCCATTGAAACGAATGGAAATGGTATCAAAAGCGCAACACACCTGAGGGAAGGTCTTTGATGTAAAAGCAAGGAGAGTTAAAACGTAATGCAAACGCATCAAAAACGCACCATGTGTTGCGGTAAAAACTCTGCAAAAATGTGACAGTAACGCATATGCATTTTTCAGGCAGTTTTTCTGCGAAGCAGTGTGAAAGTGCCCCAAGTCATACACATATGGAAAGAATAACATACCCTATACCGTTCCAGGGCTGCTTGGCTGCTGTGGTATACAAGTTGTGCATTGCAGCAATCAGAGCACAAGGAGTAAGCTAGAAGGAAATAATGAGCTCTGCAGAACACTGCGAACCTTAGCTATCACACACACAGGTTTATCAGGAAGTTGGAAATGTCTGTTTGATCAGATCTGGATTCTACCCTTTCCTGTGAAGGAAAGCCTGAGAAAGATCTGGTCAGTCCTTGATAACCAACAATGCTTAACCACTTCAATACCAGGCAGTTACGCACCTTCCTGCCCAAGCCAATTTTCAGCGCTGTCAAAATTTGCATGACAATTGCGCGGTCATGCTACACTGTACCCAAACAAAAGTTTTATCATTTTTTTCCAACAAATTGAGCTTTCTTTTGGTGGCATTTGATCACCTCTGCGATTTTTATTTTTTGCGAAACAAATAAAAAAACACCGAAAATTTTGACAAAAATAAATAAAAATAAAAGTTTGCTTCTGTTAATTGTTTTGTAAATAAGCAAGTTTTCTTCAATGACGGGCACTGATATGGCTGCACCGATGGGCACTCATAGGCGGCACTGAGAGTGGGCACCACTTGTATGTAGTGTTCCATAATGTTGCCAGTCAGTGCTCATTTGTGGACACGGATTGGCATATATTGGGCATATTTTTTTTATATGTGGATGGCCATGGGGTACATACCTGGCCATCCACATTTTGGGGGCTTCCCTGGTGGTCCTGGCAGCATCCGCAGGGGGGCTGCACTGATAAACAACCGGCTCTTCTCTACTCGCATCTGACAGACGCGAGAAAAAGCCGATCAACGGCTCTTCCTGTTTACATCGTGATCAGCCGTGATTGGACACGGCTGATCACGTGGTAAAGAGGCTCTTTACCGAGATCAGTGTAGCGGTGTATCAGACTGACACCACCGGTCGCCGCGATGCACGCCCCCACGGCGGCTGTTATCCTGCTGGACGTCATGTGACGTCCAGTGAGGATAACGCAACCACCGCCTGACCGTCATTTTGCTATAGGCCGGGCGGTAAGTGGTTAAAGCGGAACTAAACTGTCTGCATCTGAACACCACAAACACTATTGAATTAATAAAAAATCCATGTCTTTATGCTTTATTTTGTTGACAAATCACTTTGAAAAACAAACCCCCCCCCCCCTGTCATTTCTGGTCGTGACCATCTTGAGAAGGGAAAATGATTCATACAGCATTTACTTCCTGGAATCCATCTGCCCTTAGCTCAGATGTCCTTTGTAATGTCAAGGTAATCTTGAGAGCTCTTTCACCTTCTTTCATGTTTTTTCCTGCACTTTTCAGCTATTGGGGATTGTTTCACACTTCACATTATCACTAGCTTTCATTCTGTTACTTCCACCATGGTTATGCATTTTGGTCACCACTCTTACTCAAATTTCTTCATTCAGGCTACTCCTACTTTTGGGATTTTTATTACTTTACTATAGACCATACATCTAGGATTATAGAATTTATTTATATCCACAGAAGGGGAGCCCAAACCCACTGTCATTCAATCATCGTTTCTGTGGGCTCCTGGCTGTTTCCACTTGCCTCGGTCACCTCAGCTCCCATGGCAGACATTTTCTACAGTCCTCATCCTCTAGCCTCATATATACTACAGCACATGTGAGTACTCCAAGGGGCAACAAGTTCATCCTTCTATTCACCTTTTGTTCCATCCTTCAGATGTATATTAGATCCTTGGTTATTATGTTCTAGTTTTTTGTAGAGTACTGTTGTATTCACTCCTGAAGAGTTGCTATTATCCAACGAAACGCGTCAGGCTCATATTAGATGCACCGTGTTTACATAGAAAGGCTTGTGCAGCCATCTATTTCATCATATTCAAGAATTTATGACAACATTTCATCCATGATAGAGGCCAATCTTTCACACCATACTATGCCATTTCCTTTGTTATGTGTTATATGCATGTACCTTTTATGAGATGTTGTTGTCATCCAAGGTATAAACATACGCTTTCTAAATATTGACTATTTCATAGCCTCTAGAAATATGCCTCATTTAAAGTCCCTACCTCCTGCTTTTACACATACATAGGGATGGAGGCGCATGGATACATCCCTGTGTTTAAAACAAGTAAACAGGATATACTTTCCTATCCATTTACTAATGCTAGCAACATCAGGATTAGAAATAATCAATGTTGATTAGGAGAGTGACAGGTTTCCTGATCTGAGAGCTAAAAACAGAAGTCCCACAGTCCATCAATATCTAAATCTGATTATAAAATCCATCCTCTGCACAAGAGCATTTTCTCCTCCCCATATCTAGCACTTTGCTCACAGAGAACATACACATGGGAAAAGCGAAGTTTCGGGTAGTTATCTCTGAACAATTGTTCTACTCATTGTGCAAACACAGATAGTAATGCATCTTACAACAATGATTGCACGCTCCACTGAATACAATGTGTTCTGCTAAAGGATCAAAAGCTTCATGGAAATTGCCCTTTAGGATTTTAAATGTTTTCTTGTTTGCATTAGATGAGCTTTGTTAAACCATTTAAAGCAAAGGAGATGCACCATTTTATTCAAAGATCTGAAAGTGCAAATGCAATTTACTTAGGGTTAATGGGTGGTAAAGCACATCTAAAATCTCTACAAAAAGAAAAAATGGTAATGAGGAAATCAAAAAGGAATTTCCTAAATAAAAACATGAAAATTAAAAAAACACTTATATTTCCACCTGTTACCAAATGTGTTACCTAGCTGAGTTTCAGCATAGAATATACAAAGATAAAGCTTAGGTGGGAATACAGATGACCAAAAAAGATTCACTGTGGTCAGTCTAGACAAAATAAAACTGCACAGGCCAACCATGATTTTCCAATTCCACCACATCTCCAAACTCTGCTTCCAATCTTCATCCTGAAGAATATATTTCATACAGCGGAATTACAGGGAATGGCATTTAGTTGGCATTGCCAAGCAGTCAGTATCACATGGAACAGTCAATGATCTCAAGACAGTGTGAAGCCCTCACCAGAGCATGGACTACAAAGGACATGGAGGGGTTATAGTGCATGCAATCACTATGGCCTTCCGAAACTGCCATGGGAACCCCAGAACTGAAGCATACTAAAATGTACAACTTTCAACAGTCTTTTGAGGCACCTGTTCTGATCTATGGAAGGCAGGAGGTGCGAGTGAGCTCCAATAGCCTCAAAAGGTTTATATATCCAAAAAGGCAAGGTACCCAGTGTTATGAAGCTTATACGTTGCCTTCCGAGGGAGGGGGTGGAGTGGTCCATTGTTTAAGGCTGGATTCACACTAGTGCGAATTGGATGTGGATTTTTTGTGCGTCTTTGGCTCCATTTCAGGGCTGAATTCCGCCAAAAATATGCCCCGATTCGTCCCTGAAATGGAGAACAGGGACGCACCAGACCCCTACTGCGAGCCACATCGCAGCAGTGTGAACCCAGCCTAAAACAGAGATGGCTTTTTGCCTGGAACTCCACTTGAAGCTCATGTGGACTAGACATTACATCTCTGAATATGCTGCTGGTGAAATCCACACAAAAGACAAGTTCCCAGAGAGCCAGGAACCGTCACCTCATTTATTACAAGAGTGAACTTTGCTCTATCCAACTGCTAAAAAAAAAAAAAAAACACCTTGACTATTTGAACACAAATACAGATCATACCTATCATACACAACAAATCTGCACCTTCCTCTGCAAACATCTCTTAATGATGCCATCTTATACAACTAGCACATATAAAACGCTCAGGACAAAGCTACAGTGTTGATCCAAGTTATTTTTATTTATAACATAATCAAGACCTTTTAGGCTCGGTTCACACTGAGGCAACCTGTAAGGCTACTTAGCCGCCTGACAAGGCGCGCTCCATTCAGTGTAATGGAACTGTTCTAATCGACTTAGAAGTCAATGCAAGTCGCTCTGAAGTCACCCCCAAATGGTACAGGAACCTTTTTTCGATTATAGAAGTAATTTGCAAGCCGTGCTGAAGTGTCGCTGTATGGGGCGGCATCGGTCGGGTGACTTTAAAGCCGTCCCAGTGTGAACTGAGACTTAAAGTGGCCCTGAAGCCAAAACTTTTTGGGTTTTATTGTCATTTGTATCCCTGTTGGGAATGGGCTTGAGTTACATTCTAATCTTAACTTATACCGTGTTTCCCCGAAAATAAGCCCGGGTCTTATATTAATTTTGGCAACAAAAGACACAGTAGGGCTTACCATGTAATGTGCTGTCTTCTCTCTCCCTCTTCCTCCTTCTGCCCGACAGGAATCCCCAGTGTGAACCGAGTTAAAATGCTTGTAAAATCATATAAATTTACTCTATTACAGTAGTATACAATGTACAATGTGTGTGTTTCTGTAATATAATTGTGCCATATACCTCCGTTATAATGCCGCTCTGCGCTTTTGTGACCCACCGGAGCTCTCTTCCCCAGAATTATATTACAGAAACACACACACACATTGTACATTATATACTACTTTAATAGAGTGGATTATAGGATTTTAAAAAGGCATTTTAAACTAGGGCTTATTTTCGGGGTAGGGTTTATATTGCAGCCCTCCTAGAAAATAATGCTAGGTCTTATTTTCAGGGTAGGTCTTATTTTCGGGGAAACACTGCAAGAGTAATGGTTCCAGCAATCAAAGCAGTTTGGAGTCCAAAGCAGTAGTAAACAAAAAAAAAAAAAAAAAAAAAAAAAGTTTCCTTCGGCAAGGCAATATTATAAGGCATCGTACATTATGAAAGACTTCCCTTGAAATAAAACCCTCCAGCGGCGCACTCACTGCTACAGAGGTCTTCCTTCCGGGTTCGTAGGTTGCTGCTTGAATGGCCGAGCCGCAATGATGTCACTCCTGCGCAAGCGAGTGAGAGTTATAGCCATGGCACAGAGCTATGAAGGAACGGGACAGGTATGCCGTTCCTTCAGCGAGCATGCGCCGGTGACGTCATTGGCTGCTGCTCACTGGAAGATCTCCTAAAAAGGTGCATGTTTAGAAGATATTAAATTTTACCTACAGGTTAGCTTATAAGCTTACCTGTAGGTAAAAAAAAAAAATATATATTCTAAATGTGGAGTTTACTACCGCTTAAAAAAAATAAAAAGAGTGCTGGCCCTCCAAGGGCGGCTGTACGGGCCCACCTGCAGGAAAACACAGGGATTCTTACATAAGACCCTCCTTGTGCCTCCAAACATCTGTGTGAATGAGGCCTTACTATTTTTTACAATAAACAAAAAAAAAATCCTGGAGTTTTATTTGATATAGAAAAAAAAAGGGGGGGGGGGGCAGCAATTTTTTTTTTCTTCTTTATTTTTATATCAAAAACTTTCATACGGATGTGGCCATGTAAGTGCTTTCCTTTACATTTTTGGAGTTCTTTATTCTGACTGATAACACAGACGCTTGGATCTTGTAGAAGGTAAAAAAATGTATTCTTTGCTCATCGAGAGGTTTCAAAAACAGAGCTGGATAGATTTACTTGCAAACTAGATACCGCTTGGAAGAACACTCACATAAAACCAGATCAAAGTACACAAGTTGTAGCTGCCAAATCTAAATCATTCTCTAAGGCCCCATGCACACGAGACGCTGTTATTTGCTGTTGAACGCGCGTTCAGAGGCAGTTGAACGCTTTTTTCAACTGCTCCTGAACCCATTCAATGTTATCCTATGTGTCCATGCACACACTCTCGTTTTTTGGCGTTTACAAGCAGTTGCGTTTAACCTCGTTTTTCCAGAAGCAAAAAAATGGGTTCAGACGCAAAAGTTTTCCACGTTTCAGACGCTAAACGCTGCTAAACGCGGCTAAACGCGGTACCGGCGTTTTGCCGCGTTTGCGTTTATAAGCGTTTTTAAAGGTGACCTATTTTTTAACATTACAAATCTCAAAAATGATGGCAAATGATGAAAAACTATTAAAAAATATAAAAGAAAACTGTAATTGCTTGCATTGCATTGTGGACAATCCACAACTTGTGGCAGGTGATGTGGCCAGGTGACGTGGCCAGTGGACAATCCACAGCTTGTGGCAGGTGACGTGGCCAGGTGACGTGGCAAGTGGACAATCCACAGCTTGTGGCAGGTGACGTGGCCAGGTGACGTGGCCAGGTGACGTGGCAAGTGGACAATCCACAACTTGTGGCAGGTGACGTGGCCAGGTGACGTGGCAGGTGACGTGGCAGGTGGACAATTCACAACTTGTGGCAGGTGACGTGGCACGTGATGTGGCCAGGTGACGTGGAAAGTGGACAATCCACAACTTGTGGCAGGTGACGTGGCTAGATGACGTGGCAGGTAATGTGGGCAGGTAACATGGCTAGGTGACGTGGCCAGGTGACGTGGCAAGTGGACAATCCACAACTTGTGGCAGGTGACGTGGCCAGGTGACGTGGCAAGTGGACAATTCACAACTTGTGGCAGGTGACGTGGCACGTGATGTGGCCAGGTGACGTGGAAAGTGGACAATCCACAACTTGTGGCAGGTGACGTGGCTAGATGACGTGGCAGGTAATGTGGGCAGGTAACATGGCTAGGTGACGTGGCCAGGTGACGTGGCAAGTGGACAATCCACAACTTGTGGCAGGTGACGTGGCCAGGTGATGTGGCAGGTGACGTGGAAAGTGGACAATTCACAACTTGTGGCAGGTGACGTGGCCAGGTGACGTGGCACGTGATGTGGCCAGGTGACATGGCAAGTGGACAATCCACAACTTGTGGCAGGTGACGTGGCAAGTGGACAATCCACAACTTGTGGCAGGTGACGTGGCAGGTAACGTGGCCAGGTGACGTGGCAGGTAACGTGGCCAGGTGACGTGGCCAGGTGACGTGGCCAGGTAACGTGGCAAGTGGACAATCCACAACTTGTGGCAGGTGACGTGGCACGTGATGTGGCCAGGTGACGTGGCAAGTGGACAATCCACAACTTGTGGCAGGTGACGTGGCCAGGTGATGTGGCCAGGTGACGTGGCAGGTGACGTGGCAAGTGGACAATCCACAACTTGTGGCAGATGATGTGGCAAGTGATACGCTAAATACAAGTACACTGCTGCTCTCTCAGCTGCTGCTACTCACTCTGGTCTCACAAACTGGCTGAAATGGTTAAAATTTACTGTTTTTTGAGCTTAGGGAGGGTCTATGATGAAACGCTTATAAACGCAAACGCGGTAAAACGCCGCTAAACGCGGCCGCAAACGCGGCAAAACGCGCGTTTATAAACGCCGGTTTCAGCGTTTAAAAACGCGTGTTCAGCAGAGTTTGTACCTGCGTCTCGTGTGCATGGGGCCTAACAGTTTTCTCAAATCGTTAACCAAAAGTTCAAGCAAGGGTTAGAGCAACTGGCAGTGCTTACAAATAATGACCCATGGATCACATTGTTAGTGTGGAGTATATTGCATCGTGTTCTCTTACAAGGAGGAGCAGGAATTGGACGGAAATGCCGGATGCCTGGGGCCAGCAGGTGACTCAGTCCAAGTCTATGGAAAAGTATACAGTACAGACCAAGGACAACGTGTACAAAGAAATCACCTGGAGGGGTCACGTGATTAGAAGGCCAAAGAATTTGATTTGACATGACGACATGCAGGAACAAAATTTAAAGAACATATTTTTTGTATGTTTGTTTCTTTCTGTTTGTTGGTTTGTCTTAAACCTAATAAAAATATCTTTAAAAAAAAAAAAAAACAGAATTAATCTATCTAAAGAAGTTTGATTTAAGATACATTAAAGTGGAGCTCCACCCTAAATAGCAACTTTTGCTATTTGGAACCCCCCCCCCTCCGGTGTCACAATTGACACCTTTCAGGGGGGAGGGGGGTGAAGATACCTGTCTAAGACAGGTATTTTCACCCACATCCGGGAGTCCTGTCTCCGGGAATCTGCGGGAGTGACGTCACTTCCCGCAGACTTCCCTTGGTGTTCTGGGAGACACTCGGCTCCCAGAACACAGGAGCACCAATCAGAACGGCGCAGCGCGACTCACGCATGCGCCTTCCTGATTCCCTCAGCGAGTATGGCGGAGGGAGCAGCAGAGCGACGAGCGGTCGCTCGTCCTCTGCTGCGGACGTCGCTGGACTCCAGGACAGGTAAGTGTCCAAATATTAAAAGCCAGCAGCTGCTGTAGCTGCTGGCTTTTAATATATTTTTTTCCGGCGGAGCTCCACTTTAACCACTTCCATACCGGGCCTATTTTGGGATTCCTCTCCTACATGAAAAAATAATCTTTTTTTTTCTAGAAAATTACTCAGAACCCCGAAACATTGTACAAGTTTTTTTTTTAGCAGACACCCTAGGGAATAAAATGGCGGTCGTTGCACAGTATTTGCGCAACAATTTTTCAAACGTGTTAGTTTTGGGGGAAACAAAACAGTTTTGTGAATTAAAAAAAACAGTAAAGTTAGCCCAATTTTTTTGTATAATGTGAAAGATGAGGTTACGCAGAGTGAATAGATAGCCAACATGTCACGTTTTAAAAAATTGCACACACTCGTGGAATGGCGCCAAATTTTGACACTTTAAAATCTCCATAGGCGACGCTTTTAATTTTTTTTTTTTTACAGGTTACCAGTTTAGAGTTAGAGTTAGTATCACTCTAACGCACGCGGCGATACCTCACATGTGTGGTTTGAACGGCATTTACATATGTGGGCCGGACTTACGTGCGCGTTCGCTTCTGTGCAGGAGCAGAAGGGGACGCTTTAAATATTTTTTTGTGAGAATAAGTCCTTACATTTAAATAGCACCTGTCACTCCAGATCCATCATGGCAGCGCCTGTTAGCGGGCATCCACTCACCTGCTGCCGTCACGTCCCTCACCTTGTTGTGTCACTGTCGCATCACCAGCCGTCCTATTAAAGTGAATGGGACTGTTGGTGAGTCAACAGCGAGTCAGAGGAGGAGCCACTGCGGGACAGAGATGACAGTTGCTCTTTAAAAATTATGATTTAAAGCAACTTGATCTAAATCAAATCCACCCTGCCTTGTAAGGTTTATTTTTGCCATCTGTGTGCCATTGCGGAGATTTCCCTTCAATTCCTGTCCCATAGCCAAAACAGGAAGTGAGAGGAAATCCCTGCAAATTAAGGGAATCTCTTGGTCACCAGAACTAGTGTCCCCATTGGAAGATTTCCCCACTATTACTTTTCTGGGGACAGCCCAAAATTTGGGATTTTCTTTTACTTTAACTTTTGATGAGAACGATAAACAGGACAAAGAGCAAATTAATCTCCTTAACAGGGGCACAAACAGCAAAATAAAACTGACAGGGGTTCTATTCCAGCTCAGTAACTAATGTCTGCCTTTATTTTGTTAAGCGCTGCGCAAACTGTTGGCGCTATATAAAACCTGAACAACAACAACAACAACAGCGAGATGGCCCCTGCCCCTACCTATAAGTGACCTTCACAGCAAGGAGCACATGGAAGGACAAACACATGAAAGACAAAACCAGAGAAAAGCTCATCTCACCATCCAGGGAATTTTCTCTGGTTCTAATCCATCTCCCCTCTATAAAAAAAATAAGAAAGTTTTGCCTTTAGTTATACTTTAAGCCATGCCATACATGAACCCGAAAATCAGCTGGTCCCTGCTAAACGGACTGAATTTCGATCCACCTATGGGCAGCCTAAGAGTACATTTGATCCGCCCACCTGCTATTGAGTGACATTGCAGCCATCATTGATTCTTACAACAGAAGCACTTGTAAGCACAAGAAAATCAATGAAACACCATAGACTTGTTAGGAGACCGCAAGTACTCAGGGGACATGTAACCCCCGCCGTCAGCACATCACAGGGATTTGGAGCTTGTGTGTTCCAAGAGAAGAAGCTCCGGGAGCACTGCACTTAAACAGAGCGGGGGGGGATATTTAGACCTGGTTCACATTGATGCAATTTGGCATGCGATTTGACATGTCGGCGTCACACGATTACCAAAAGTAGTTTCCTTACGACTTTTGCCAAATTTGGGGAGCAATTTCCATTGACATCTGTGCAGCAACCCGCACAGATGTCTCTAAAATCGCTCCCGAAGTCGAGACTGACATTGTGCGTGTTCAGCTGAATTCGCACAATTTCATTCCTGCCGTCAGTGTGAACCAGGGCTTAATTCACTCCTGTGATGGTGGGTGCCAACAGTAATAGCTGAGCCTCACTTAGCAATGTCCTGGGAGTTTTCAGGCAAGGCTTCTAGGAGGTACGTAAATGGCCTACAATTATAGCAAAGTTCAATTCAATTTTGGTCAAAGTTGCAGTTCGTTTTCACCTACAGACTTTTCTTATCTGCAGACAGTTTTTTGGCAAGGATGAACCTAAAAAAAGGATACTAAAAATATTTACAAAGTCGGAATATACAAGAATGAATACCATTTAGGCCCCTTTCACACTTGTATGACCTGAAAGTCACACAACTTCGATGCGACTTGAAGCAATGCCTGTGTAATCTTGAGGGCTACGGACCTCAAGTCGCATCAAAGTAGTGCAGGGACTACTTTGAAGTCTCTGCGAATTGAAGTTGCAGATATTAAAAAAAAAAAAAAAAAAAAAAAAAAAAAAAGGTACTCATTGGAAATCATGGGGTACGACTTTCATGCGACTTTGCAGTCCCAAGTCACAGGACAAGACGCACAAGTGTGAAAGGGGCCTTAGACCAGAGCAAATGCATATACAAGAAAACATGATTTACAACTCGAGGGTTCACTTTAAACCAGAAAACAGCTTTATGGAAGGAAGATCACTGTGGGGTTGATGTACTAAAACTTGAGTTCAAAATCTGGTGCAACTCTGCATAGAAACCAATCAGCTTCTTCAATTAAGCTTTGACAAAAAAAAAAAAAAAAGAAAAAAAAAAAAAAAAACACCACAACCTGGAAGCCGATTGGTCGCTATGCAGAGCTGCACCAGTTTTCCACTCTAGTTTTAGTAAATCAACCCCATTGTTTACATTTTTATACTAAATGCTTCTCATTATACAACCTTGCATTCTGAACATCTATTGGACTCCTGTCAGCTTGTAATATTCTACAAATGTTTGGGATCAATAAACAGACTTGCAGACTCCAGTAGCACAATTCCTTTCAAAACTTTACACCACTGAAATACCTACCAGTACAAGATCTGTCTGGGTGTTGTCGGCTGTGATCAGCTTCCCCCTGTGGCTCTGCGCTAGACAAAAGCAGTAGATTTCCGAGCATCCAATTGTTGCCGCCATCAGCATAGAACTTTGGTGAACCAGCAACCAGTGAGACCCAGACAGGACTCACACTGACAGGTAACTATTTCACCCGATTTTTTTTTTCTATTGAACAGGTGCAGAAAAAGCAACAGACCTTGTAACGTTAGGCATAATCCACCTTTTTGCAAAAAAAAAAAAAAAAAAAAAATGTAAAAAGCAGAAATATTGATCTGCTAAGGCCCCATGCACACAGTGCGTTTTTACAGCTTAAAAACGCCTGTCCATGTTTTGTAAACATTTTTTGACCTTTATTGCACCAAAGACATGCATGTCATGTAGCGTGGGCGGAAACCCACGCAGACTGCACAGACATACCAGGTAGGTATGTTAGTATGTGGATATCCAATTGCACAAATTTAGACTGTGCATAACGCCGAAGCGCCCATACCAATGGAGTGTGGGAGGGAACCGGAGTACCCGGAGGAAAACCACACAGACTGCCTACACATACCATGTAGGTATTATAGCATGCGTGATAAACATATTTAACTGTGCAGAAGGCCAAAAGGCGCACATACCGTCAGCGCGTGGGAGGAAACCGGAACACTCGGAAGAACTCCACACAGACAGCACACAGATACTGTGTAGGAATGATAGCATGTGAATAGGGCTGGGAAAAAAATCGATTTTAATCTTGAATCGAGTTTTGAGCTCAAATCGATTCAGTTTTGAAGAAAATCGATTTTTTTAGATTTTTTTTTTTTTGGAAAAAAAAAAAAAAAAATTTTTTTTTTTTTTCTTCCCTTCAAAGTTTCCGTAGCAGGACTGCAGGGGGCGTATCCGGAATGGCACTGGGCAGTGTTACCCCAATTACATCTACTCGCTGCAGCCGCCATCTGCCTACCTGATCAGCGTGTCATGCAGACAGACGGCGGCCATTGCAGTGTTCAAAAGCCGCGCCTCCCGAGTCCTTGTCGTCTGTGATAGGCGGAACACTCAATTTCACAGCAGGCAGTATTCAGCCTATCACGGACATCCTCTCATCCTCGTCTGTGTTATGAGGATGACCATGATAGGCAGAATACTGAATGCTGGGAAATTGAGTGTTCCGCCTATCACAGACGACGAGGAGGCGCGGCTTTTGAATACTGGAATGGCCACCGGTGTAGCAGTAAAATCCGTATACCATGAAAATCTGCATCAGGTACGGGCACAGTGATTGAAGCATGGGCACAGTGAGACACAGGTACAGTGAGGCACGGGCACAGTGAGACACAGACACAGTTCAATTCAACTAAGAGTAACCTCAGGATTTTTTGTTGTTTTATTAGCTAAATCCAAATACAGTATTAATAATTTGGATGTTTAACAAGCTTTGTTGCACACTGCAAAAAACAACAAAAGGTCACAAGCGCTAAATTGGTGGATAAAGAAAAAAATATAATGGATGATAATAATAATAATAAGAAAAAAATCCCAAATATTTTGGGAAGTACAAAGTATCCAAAAGGGGGAAAAAACAGGATCCAGCGCAGCAAGAAAAAATCCGTACCCAGAAGTACAAAATACACAACATGCACACAATATAATCCAGCGCTCATGGAACATACATTATTAACTATTGAAAACTCTTGAAGAATTGATAAAAAAGCTTAGTCCATTTATCCATTTAATCACAATAAAGAGAGGGATCCAATCCCAAATGTGCAGAGGGCAAATGAATCTTAACTCTCCAGTTGCCAGTGGTGACAAACTTGTTAAACTTGCAGTGACATCCGTGGAGCAAGGAGGGGTTAAAACAAAGCCTGTGGCATGATCTCCGTGTGAGCACAGTACCTTGAATGATGGACAACAGGCAGACCAGCGTGTGGAGGGCCCTCCAACCCAAAAGGATGCAGAGCCAGGATCGCAGCAAGGCTGGGACAGAAGGAATCGCACACAGAGTTTCAAGAGTTTTCAATAGTTAATAATGTATGTTCCATGAGCGCTGGAATATATTGTGTGTTTGTTGCACACTGACTTTGCAGTTAGAGAAAGGGTTTGCCTTTGCAATTTTGTTTGTTGATGCACTTTAATTAATATAATAAAAAAAAAAAAAAAAAAAAATCGAATCGAATCGTAAATCGAGTTTTTTATAAAAAAATCGCAGATTTTTTTTGGGGGGAAAATCGCCCAGCCCTACATGTGAATCAACATATTGCACATGTTTATGCTGTGCATTTCCATTAAAGCGTGGTGGGAAACCGGAGTACCTGGAGGAACCTTATGCAAACAGTATACCCATACTGTAAACCATGTATAGTATGTGCAATAAACATATTGAACATGTCTATACTGTGCAGAGAGCCGAAGCGCACATACCATGAGAGCGTGCCGACCCAGAGAGTATAATACATACATACATATACTGTGAATGTATCTGGAGTCGTGCATAAACATATTTTGTACGTTTATATCATGTATGGCACTGAAACACAGCATTGGAACGTGGGGGGGACACCCACACAGACACAGAGACCAATAACACATACATACACACTGTGAATGTATGCAGTGTAGGAGGTATAGGATGAGTTAAATTATGGTGCAAGAGGCGCATAATCTTCTCTGTATCATTCCAACCTGCTTGACTGTGCTGCTGAAGCAGCATGCAGGTAACAGGTAACCTCTGATCCTCAGACCGTGTGTCTGTCAGAGCTCAAAGCGTCTCTCAGGAAATGGCGGGAAATGTTGCCTCAGAACATCACACAGAAGGCTCACAGGGACTAGAGACATAAATGAAGTCCTCCCCCCCACCATGCTGCACCGACCAGGGGGGAGGGAAACACTGTGTACCACTGTATTATCCATGCTGCTCTTGACGCAGCGTGTGAGGAAAACAGTGAGGAAGCTGTGTAAAAGAAAGGCTTAAAGTAACCAAGGGAAACAGCGTCCACCTGAGGTACTTCAGCCACAGCAATTCCAGCTTGAGAGTGTTCCTCACATCAATGAGTTCACTTACAAGCACCCTATCATTCACTGACACAGAACTGGAGTCTTCCTCACAAGGCAATGTCCTGTTCATAAACATTAAATATTCAGAGCTAGGGTCCTGAGCACAGTAGCTAGGCCCATATCTGAATCAGAGCACTCCTACACTAAAGATTTTTCTGGGGAGAGGGGGCTTTATAGCTCCTTTTGCTCGCACACCGCTTCCATTCTGACAAGGAATGATTCCAGGACTGCTGACAACTGGTCCATAAGAACCGCAGGTGCAGAAAACATATGAACATGTTTACTGTGCAGCACTGCCAGTTGCCCCAGGCAAGTTTGGAGAGCAGGTGTATCAGTCTCCATAACGCCACCCTCCGAGACCTTATACACTATACAGTGAAAATACAGTCCACCCACTGGCTACGCTGAGGAGGGGATACCCGGAGGACTCACCAACCCTTAAAAAGGAACACTACAGGTTCCCGTTTTTTTTTTTTTAAATAACAAACAGTCTATACTTACCTCCACTGTGCAGCTCGTTTTGCACACAGTGGCCCCGATCCTCCGCTTCTGGGGTCCCTCGGCGGCTGTCTTGGCTCCTCCCCGCAAGGACTCCACACCATAATGTGAGCGAGCTCGTATGGTGTTGAGTTATTGCGGGCGCACTCTTGTGATACAGCGGCGGCCATAGCCTCCGACTGTATCACTCGGCCCCGCCCCCCGGCGCCCCGCGTCATTGGATGTGATTGACAGCAGCGCCAGCCAATGGCTGCGCTGCTTTCAATCCATCCAGTGTAGCCAATCGGCGGCCAGGCTGAAAACCGAAGAGGATGACGGGGACGAGCGCGGGACTTTCGAGGGGCCAGGTAAGTAAAACGGGGGCTCGGGGGGGGGGGGGCTGGGGCGGTATTGTCGAATGTTTTTTCCCCTTAATGCATAGGATGCATTAAGGTGAAAAAACATGTAACTTTACTACTCCTTTAAGGACCGCTCAGTCCTGCTGAAGAAACCGCGCTGTGAGCCTGAGGAGAGTGAAGAATCTGGGAGGAGATGGTGTGGAGATTCGCGCCGCAGTGCCGCCGCTAGAGGCCGAAGCCGAAAATAAATGTGCGGCGGCTACAAGAAAATGGCCGCCGGTCGCAGCTATAACTGCGCCATTGAACCACACCAAGATGGGCACCGAGCGCGAAATTCAAAGCTCTAATGCGCGCAATAACCACCTCAAACAGCGCTAATGCACGCGCTGATGGTGCACGCAATAATCACCTCACACACCAGAAAAACTGCCCCTCTCTCCAGAACCCACTACAGACATGAGCGCCCAGCCAGGCCAGAGTGACCCCCAAGCACCCCCACAGCACAGCACCAGTACAGGGTGCAGCATAACAGGGGGGAGACAGGGAGAAACCCCCCATATAAAGAAACACAGCCAGCATGTACTCACCTGCAGTAGGAGAGACTACTTACCCGTCCCTTTCAGGGACCCACTGGCTTGTTTCAGACAGACCAATCACAGAGCAGTACTGCGTAGGTGTCGGCCCGGTCCACCACGAGAGATACAGTCAGTCAGGTACTGTTCAATCTTGAGAGGACGGCGAGAGCATAAAAGCAACCCAGCCACCCCTGGAGTCATGGGGCATGTCGTGAACCGAGTCTCACGCACACAAGGCGAGGATCAGCACGCTCGATGGTCGGACAGGGAAGACGAGGATACCAGTGTACCCAACCTGTTGCCCAGCCGACAGTTGATTGAAGGTCTGAAAAATAAAATTCCCAAAGGAATAAAATTTAAAAGTAAAATCTTCCAGGAGACTGTCTCCTGAGAGATCCACATCTTCTCCTTCTGCTAGGCAGAAAAAAAACTGAGGTCTGCTGACTGCAGGTGGGAGGGTAATGTCCGGAGGGACCACCCCCCTGGGCGGGGCTGTTCAAAGCTGGTTTGTTCTAGAATGTATGTTGCTAACAATCTAACATTCTGCCTAGATCTTCTCCTGCGAGCAGGGACATATACCCACACGTTTACAGTAGGGCTGCAACTAACGATTATTTTCATAATTGATTAGTTGGCTGATTATTGTTTCGAATAACCGTAAAAAATAAAAAAAAGGTAATTTTTCTGCGATTTGCATTTTTTCATTTTTTTTTGGCCAATTTGTTGTTGGGCAGACTAAAAAATACAAATTGCTGCAAAAACACATTATTACATGCTTTCCTGCAGCTTCTCTATTGAAGTATATTGAACCAAAAAAACAAAATAGCACCGTTTTGCGTTAAAAAAAGTCTTTGCCCTTTCCAAATACGCAGCAGCTGAAAAAAATCATGGATGTGAACGTGTCCCATAGGAAACCATGTAAATGCACTGCAGTGTGTTGCTGCAAAAAGCACCAAACAGAGGTGTGACCCAGGCCTGAGAGGTTTAGTAACATAATGGTGTTAAAAAAAAAAAAAGTTTGTACAAAAAAGAGCTGTAAGGGGTTCATTTTTTACTGTGGGACAGTGAAAGTAATATAAACAGTAGCGATTTGCTCTTTTTGTACTGTTAAGGGCTCATTTTAGTTTTTTTTAAACCCCATTATGTTACTGGCCGATTAATCGATTATGAAAATAGTAATCGATTTCATAATCGATTAGTTGTTTCGGCCCTAGTTTACAGTATCCAGCTGTGTCAGTCCATGGACGATAAGAGAATGTATGTATGTATGTATGTATGTATGTATGTATGTGTGTATGTATATGTTGGACTTGGATGGACTCCAAGATAGTCAGATGTATATGGATGCATACCCATACCATATACATCCTCCTGGTTATAGACCAACATGGATCCATTCAGATCCTCCTGAAAAACAGAGACAGATCTGATCAGAACGCCCATATGAGGGGTCTTAAGACAGCTGTCATAGGGAAATTTCATGTCATCCGACTTAGACTCTCACAAGTTGGATCCTATGTCGCATCAGTGTAAACCAAGCCTAAGGGGTCATTATCTGCGCTTAGATCCATAACTGATATGGTTCTGAATACAGCACTATTAAATGCTATAAGCCTCTGCACACAGGCCCCCAGAGCACAGCTGTGTAAGCCAAAACAACCACATTTTAGGTTGTGTGCTTGCAAACATTTGAGCGAACGTTTACATGCGTCCGGCATCCATGAACCCTTTTCATACTAATATACTAACAATGTGTAACCCACCAGCCTTCAGTCATTCATGAATAATTGCCGAGGTCACTCTGCATCATTGCCCCATGAATTACTCATTTAGGGCTGACATGTAAACATCAATAGCAAGGCGCAGGCACTGCTGATCAAATTGTTGATATGTCAGCCCTGAGTAGCGATGGTGGCCAACAGCATAGTGCATGCATGTTAATGTAGCACAAACATTACAAGTGTACATTGTACAGAAAAGTTCAACAGCAGGATTGTGTTGCCAGTAAGATCCTATGCAAAGAGACTCTGCATGCATGACGCCTGATAGTGGTAACCAGGAAAAAAACAAAGTGTGAATCTCCCAAGTAGGGATGCAAACCACATTCCAACAATAACAAAAAATAAAAGTTTTTAGAGATACACTTTAAAATAAGTTATGATTTTAGGAATATAGAAAGTAGCAGGAACATACTGCAGTTCCCAAGAAACAAAATAAACACTGGATGACTCCCTCCTCTTACTGATTAAATGTAACTTGGGGGTGAACAAACTGAATGAGTAACCAGAAGTTATCTTTTTCTGCTATTCACTAAAAACAATAAATTATGCATTTAGTTCCAGGATTTTATTTATACACAGACAGACCCACTAGTAACATAATGGTAGGTTAATTGGCTTCTGTCTAAATTGGCCCTAGTATATGGATGTGAGTTAGGGACTTTAGAGTGTAAGCTCCTTGAGGGTGGGGACTGATGTGAATGTACAATGTATATGTAAAGCGCTGCGTAAATTGACAGCGCTATATAAATACCTAAATAATAATAATAATAATTAAATAAATAAAAGCACTGCATCAGAGGGGAAGGGAAAAAAAAAAAAAAAAAAAAATCGCTGGACCCAGCAGAATCAACAGAAGAATGCCAGAAGGATAACCTGCTGATAACCTCTGCCTCTCCCACCATGACAGATTTATAGCCAGGATTTACACCAAAGATTGCACAGCTTTATAAAATCATTTAAAAAGGGACAAAAATATCCAGATGCAACAAATCAGCAGTTCTTCAAAACAACAGCTATATCAAGAACATTTGAGTATTTTTATATCCATTTTTGTATCGTTCTGCATTCCCCCCCCCCCCCCCCCCCCCCTGTAAAACTTTGCAGCGACTTTGTATCCAAAAAGCAACACGGAAGGTGAAAAACACTTGTATGAGCTAATAAAGAAATAAATAAAAAAATAAAATAAAGTACACGTCTTCGCGGGGGGCGTGTTAAAACAAATGAAGGGCAGGTTTTGCAATTGCAAAACCCACCCATCAACACGGCCCGCTAAGACGTGTACTTTATTGGTAAAATCACCCTCGCCCCTTGCAGAGTAGCACTAGCATCTGCAGCATGTGTCAGTCATTGCGCAGGCACTGTGTAGAGCTGTCTCGCGGCTCTACATGTTCGGCTATTTTCGGAGGCTCATTGAGGTTCGTACTGCGCAAGCGCCATGCCTGCGCAGTACAGGGGGGGGTCGTTATCCACCGGGGAACTTTTTCGGCAAGACACCGGCTCCTTTAATTATGCAATCAAAGTTTGTAGATTAGACAGGGCTACCCACAGAAGGCATTTCGGCTGATTCAGCAGGAATTGGCAGACATTTGATCCATGTATAGCCAGCTTTAGGCTAGATTCACACAAATTGTGTTGTGTTTAGTGTACACTGACCAGCACTGGGGGCGGGGCCGAGTCATACAAAATCGGCGGCTTTGGACGCCGATTGTGCGCCCGCAAGGTAACCCCCCCCTCAAGAGAGAGCTTCCCAGGAGGGGGTTAGCTCTTGCGGGGAGGAGCCGCGAGTGCCGCCGCTGGACCCCAGAAGACGAGGATCGGGGCCACTCTGTGCAAAACGAACTGCACAGCGGAGGCAAGTATGACATGTTTGTTATTTTTATTTTTATTTATTTTTTTAAAGTGAACCTTTAGTGTCACTTTAAGTAGAACTTAAAAAGGCAAAACTTTTTTTTTGGATAGAGGAGGAGATGGAGAGCCCCATCTCTGTCCATGAATGAGATTCTCCTTCCCGATTGGCTGAGACACAGCAGCGGCGCTATTGGCTCCCACGGCTGTCAAAGTAATCTAGCCAATCAGGCGGGAGAGGGGGTGGGCTCCATGTTTGAATGGATACACGGAGCTGTGACTCAGCTCTGGTGCCCCCATAGCCAGGAGCAGCAAAAAGGCACCTGAGAAGACGAGGATCCAGGCTGCTCTATACAAATCCACTGCAACAGAGCAGGCAAGTATAACTTGTTTGTTATTTTCATAGGGAAAAAAAAACAAGCCTTTACAATCACTTTAAGACTAGTCTTCCTTCACATGGGCAATTATTCCAGCAGCAACAATCAGAAAATTCCAGCGGTTGGGATGACAGGCGCAAGCGATCAGTGGCAGATGCTAAGCCTGTATGAAATAATGACAGACTTAAGCCCTGTACACACGATTGGATTTCCTATGGATTTTAAACAAATGGATTTTTCCAATCGGAAATCCGATGAAGCTGACTTCCATCAGTCTTGCCTACACATCATCAGTCAAAAAACCGATCGTCCCAAACGCCGTGACGTAAAACACTCCGACGAGCCAAGAAAAATTAAGTTCTATGCTTCTGAGCATGCGTGGGTTTTTTTATCCGATGGAGTTCCCCACAGACGATAGTAATTTGCTATCGTTTTTTTTCCCCCCATCGGATAAATTTAAAACATGTTCTATTTTTTCACACCGATGGGTCCCATACACGATCAGTTTGTCCGATGAAAAAAGACCATCGGACCGGTTTCATCGGTAAAACCGATCGTGTGTACAGGGCTTAAGAGAAGCTGTCAGGCCCCCTTTCACATGGGAGGTCTGACTGGGATTGGGTCCACCTGTCCGTTTTTTAAGCAGACATGATCAGATCATCCATTCTCCTCTATGGAGCAACGGATGTAAACAGACTTGTGTCTGGTTACACCGGCCTACCTTCAATCTGATCCAATACAGCAAAAAAAAAAAAAAAAATGAAAAGGGGATCCGTTCCCCTCCATCTGGCCGGATTGGATCGGAGGGCAATTGGGTGTAAACAGACAGTCGGTCCATTTACATCCGATCGCCCATAGAGCAGAGCGGGCAAGGCTTGTCATCCACCCCCTTTGCTGTGCTCAGGGGACAGATTCCCCGCTGATCAAAGCAGAGTTGAGCAAAGTGCACCCTGTACAAAAGGGGCCTCACTGTTCACATGTATATCCGTGCATGCAGAAGTCACCTGCTGTATAGGACAGATGTCTGACCCAAGGTGCATCTTTCTGCATCCAGCAGCAATCATCTGTTCACAATGGCAGGTAACCACTGTATTGTGCGTTTACCCACAAACCACCACAGACGCCGACAGGTTCTTATTCACACAAGCAGAGCAGTCCCAGATAAACATCAAAACCGGTGAATCCGCAGACCAGCCCTAATGGCCATGTGAATGAGGCCCCAATTGTAAATAACAGGCAGCGATCCAGGAGGTGGCATACACATCCTGAGATTTAACTATTAATGACCCAGCAAATTTTAAGCGATTTCCAGGACTTAATACTAAAGACAATCTCTGCTTACATATTGTTCCCCCTTATAATATGCCCAATTTCAGTTAAACAGGTTTGACATGTTATATATGTGCAATACAGTTTAATTAAAATAAAAAAAGTGTGCGTGTCAGTAGCAATTAATATTTAAGCAATCAGATAAGGATCACGGCTACACAGATGTCCAAGCCAGACGTTCTGCGTGGTGCAGGTACTTGAAAAAAACAAAAGCCGCCTCCATTTACATCACAAAGCCAGTAACCAGATCCCACGATATTTACTTTCTGTGTAGCAACCAAGCAGACGAGAATAGGGGCAAAAACAAGATACCATCATTACAAACACACCCCTCCTTCAAGGCAAAAAAAAAAAGAATAGAAAGTCCATTATTTTCCATGGTTTCTCAGGCTGAAACCACAGAACTTTTTCAGCCTTTGGAAGTTATTATTCAAACATTCATATCATAACAGAAAATAAGTCACCAATCAGCAACAATGCAATAAAGCAATAAAAGTCGTTTCTTATGCAGAAAAGTGTACAGAACTTCTGGATAACATGTACATCATATGAACGAGGCACTTACCGGCATCATTTTGGGTCCGTACCGCATTTACGCTGAGGAAGGAGGCAGAGCCCAGGAGGGAAAGCGATGGCGTGCTGAGGATCAGGATCCTGCTGCTCAGTCTAAACACAATCAAAGGATTTTGGATGGGGGCAGGGACCTGCGAAAAGATTAACAAGAATGCCCGGTACTTAGATTCTGCTAGGAAAGTTCCTCTCTTTCTAGAAGCCTGTACAATGTGTTCATTGTCTCCATACCTTCTGATTACAACACTATCTGACTGCACTGTTCTGAAGAACTCATCTACATAACATATTATTGCATAACCTTCTCTGATAGGCTTGTAAGAAAATGCTGCCCCCCCCCCCATCCTAGTGCAGCCTGGCTTCTCTTGGCCCCCAAATTCAGACATTTATCACCTTATACCTCTACCCCCCATGGTGATTAGTCAGGACCCCAGACACCCAAAATCTGATTCAGAAAACAGTCTTTTCTTCCCATCATTTGTACACCGTACCCCGGCAGCCCTCCTTCCCACTGCAATCTGCATCCAGAAAACTCACAACCTAGAGGTGGACGATTAATTGCTGAATTATGGAGGCAGCGATTCCAGACAGCATTTTCTAGAAGCCAGGTTACACAAATTCCTATCCACAACAATGTCCACAAGGCTGAAAAATAAGATGCTGGATGAAATGTAAGCATACCGGCTGCCTTGGCTGCTGTCCAATGCAAGCTTACTGTATATCCAGCCACCTGTCTCCTCCCTGAGATCGCTTTCAGAAGACCCACCTCATATTCTGGTGACCATCTCCACCAGGGCCAGATTAAGAGCATCATGGGCCTGGTGCTGAGGATTTTGGCGGGCCTTTTTATGGAAACAAAATGAAAATGCAAACAATTTTTCGCTAAAACAAATTAAATATACTCTCACCAGTAATACCAGCCGTGCAGCAGCAACACCACCTGCTATGCAGTCTCTCACCAGCAGCAACATAGGGAGCCCACATTTCCAAACTGCCATTCAGGGACACCCCCCCTTCACAAAAAAAGATGAAGGTGGGGGGTGTAGTCTCAGGGGCTGATGGGGAAATCGGCAGTGGGGGTGATTTGTCAGGCAAATGGCTGGTGTTAGCACTTAAAATCATCTTGACACCATGCTTGATATGGTGTCAGGATGATCAAATTCCATTATTTCTATTACTACATTGTAATATATAGTGAAATAGTTCAACTCACCATAATGCAGAATCAGCTTGTCACTTGCCACCAGATGCAGCTTGTTACCTTGCCACCCATAGCCTGCCACCAGATGTAGGTGTATCACTTTCCACAGCTGCCTGCCACCAGATGCAGCATGTCACTTGCCACCAGCAGCCTGCCACCAGATACAGTGTGCCACTTGCCACCAGCAGCCTGTCACCAGGTACCGTGTGCCACTTGCCACCATATAGTGTGCCACTTGACACCAGCAGCCTGCCACCAGATACAATGAGGCCCCTTGCCACCAGATACAATGAGGCCCCTTGCCACCAGATACAGTGTGCCACTTGCCACCCACAGCCTGCCACCAGATACAGTGTGCCACTTGCCACCAGCAGCTTGACACCAGATACAGTGTGCCCCTTGCCACCATATAGTGTGCCACTTGCCACCAGCAGCCTGCCACTAAATACAGTGTGCCACTTGCCACCAACAGCCTGCCACCAGATACACTGTGCCACTTGCCACCAGCAGCCTGCCACCAGATACAGTGTGCCACTTGCCACCTGCAGCCTGCCACCAAATACAGTTTGCCACCAGCAGCCTGCCACCAGATACAGTGTGTCACTTGCCACCCACAGCCTGCCACCAGATACAGTGTGCCACTTGCCACTTAGCAGCCTGCCACCAGATACTGCGTGCCACTTGCCACCAGCACCTTGCCACCAGATATAGTGTGCCACTTGCCACCAGCAGCCTGCCACTAAATACAGTGTGCCACTTGCCACCAGCAGCCTGCCACAAGATACAGTGTGCCACTTGCCACCAGCAGCCTGCCACCAAATACAGTTTGCCACTTGCCACCAGCAGCCTGCCACCAGATACAGTGTGCCCCTTGCCACCAGCAGCCTGCCACCAGATACAGTGTGCCACTTGCCACCCACAGCCTGCCACCAAATACAGTTTGCCACTTGCCACCAGCAGCCTGCCACCAGATACAGTGTGCCACTTGCCACCCACAGCCTGCCACCAGATACATTGTGCCACTTGCCACCCACAGCCTGCCACCAGATACACTGTGCCACTTGCCACCAGCACCTTGCCACCAGATATAGTGTGCCACTTGCCACCAGCAGCCTGCCACTAAATACAGTGTGCCACTTGCCACCAGCAGCCTGCCACAAGATACAGTGTGCCACTTGTCACCCGCAGCCTGCCACCAAATACAGTTTGCCACTTGCCACCAGCAGCCTGCCACCAGATGCAGTGTGCCCCTTGCCACCAGCAGCCTGCCACCAGATACAGTGTGCCACTTGCCACCCACAGCCTGCCACCAGATACAGTGTGCCACTTGCCACCCACAGCCTGCCACCAGATACATTGTGCCACTTGCCACCAGCACCTTGCCACCAGATATAGTGTGCCACTTGCCACCAGCAGCCTGCCACTAAATACAGTGTGCCACTTGCCACCAGCAGCCTGCCACAAGATACAGTGTGCCACTTGCCACCCACAGCCTGCCACCAAATACAGTTTGCCACCAGCAGCCTGCCACCAGATGCAGTGTGCCTCTTGCCACCAGCAGCCTGCCACCAGATGCAGTGTGCCTCTTGCCACCAGCAGCCTGCCACCAGATGCAGTGTGCCCCTTGCCACCAGCAGCCTGCCACAAGATACAGTGTGCCACTTGCCACCCACAGCCTGCCACCAGATACATTGTGCCACTTGCCACCCACAGCCTGCCACCAGATACACTGTGCACCTTGCCACCAGGTATACTGTGCCACTTGCCACCAGCAGCCTGCCACTAAATACAGTGTGCCACTTGCCACCAGCAGCCTGCCACAAGATACAGTGTGCCACTTGCCACCCACAGCCTGCCACCAAATACAGTTTGCCACTTGCCACCAGCAGCCTGCCACCAGATGCAGTGTGCCCCTTGCCACCAGCAGCCTGCCACCAGATACAGTGTGCCACTTGCCACCCACAGCCTGCCACCAGATACAGTGTGCCACTTGCCACCCACAGCCTGCCACCAGATACAGTGTGCCACTTGCCACCCACAGCCTGCCACCAGATACAGTGTGCCACTTGCCACCCACAGCCTGCCACCAGATACAGTGTGCCACTTGCCACCCACAGCCTGCCACCAGATACAGTGTGCCACTTGCCACCCACAGCCTGCCACCAGATACATTGTGCCACTTGCCACCAACAGCCTGCCACCAGATACACTGTGCCACTTGCCACCAGCACCTTGCCACCAGACATAGTGTGCCACTTGCCACCAGCAGCCTGCCACTAAATACAGTGTGCCACTTGCCACCAGCAGCCTGCCACAAGATACAGTGTGCCACTTGCCACCCACAGCCTGCCACCAAATACAGTTTGCCACCAGCAGCCTGCCACCAGATGCAGTGTGCCTCTTGCCACCAGCAGCCTGCCACCAGATGCAGTGTACCTCTTGCCACCAGCAGCCTGCCACCAGATGCAGTGTGCCCCTTGCCACCAGCAGCCTGCCACAAGATACAGTGTGCCACTTGCCACCCACAGCCTGCCACCAGATACATTGTGCCACTTGCCACCCACAGCCTGCCACCAGATACACTGTGCACCTTGCCACCAGGTATAGTGTGCCACTTGCCACCAGCAGCCTGCCACTAAATACAGTGTGCCACTTGCCACCAGCAGCCTGCCACAAGATACAGTGTGCCACTTGCCACCCACAGCCTGCCACCAAATGCAGTTTGCCACTTGCCACCAGCAGCCTGCCACCAGATGCAGTGTGCCCCTTGCCACCAGCAGCCTGCCACCAGATACAGTGTGCCACTTGCCACCCACTGCCTGCCACCAGATACAGTGTGCCACTTGCCACCCACAGCCTGCCACCAGATACATTGTGCCACTTGCCACCAGCACCTTGCCACCAGATACACTGTGCCACTTGCCACCAGCACCTTGCCACCAGATATAGTGTGCCACTTGCCACCAGCAGCCTGCCACTAAATACAGTGTGCCACTTGCCACCAACAGCCTGCCACCAAATACACTGCCACTTGCCACCAGCAGCCTGCCACCAAATACAGTGTGCCACTTTCCACCCACAGCCTGCCACCAAATACAGTTTGCCACTTGCCACCTGCAGCCTGCCACCAGATGCAGTGTGCCCCTTGCCACCAACAGCCTGCCACCAGATACATTGTGCCACTTGCCACCAACAGCCTGTCACCAGATGCAGTTTGCCACTTGCCACGCAGCAGCCTGCCACCAGATACTGTGTGCCACTTGCCACCAGCACCTTGCTACCAGATATAGTGTGCCACTTGCCACCAGATAGTGTGCCACTTTCCACTCAGAGCCTGCCACCAGATAGTGTGCCACTTGCCCCCGGATACAGTGTGCCATTTGCCTCCCACAGCCTGCCCCAGATACAGTGTGTCACTTGCCACCAGCAGCCTGCCACTCCCTCCAGGACTCTGCCCCGTACTGGCACTGAAAGGTGGCACTGATGAGCTGGACTAATGGGCAATGATAGGTGGCACTGAGCTGCACTGATAGGTGGCACTGATGAGATGCACTAATGAGCACTGATAGGTGGCACTGAGCTGCACTGATAGGTGGCACTGGCTAGCTGCATTTATGGGCACTGATAGAGGGCACTCACTGAAATGTGGCACTGATAAGATGCACTGATGGGCTGCCTGCACTGAGATAGCCCCCCCCCCAAAAAAAAAGTTAACCACTTAAGGCTTCAGCCAGTACTGTACTAGTACACACTTCTTCTGCACAATTAGACCTATCTGTCTGACAGTGACCTCCCCAGCAGTGGGCCAGCGCTCATGGCTTACTTACTTTAATTTTTACTGTCCTTCTCCTGGCTCTCACAGCACCGCACACACAGAACTCCTTTCGCAAGGCAATCGAGCCTCATAGGACGCCGGGGACGGCCTCTGGATGATGACGTCACGCCGCCGAGACGTCAAGCTCCGCCTACAGTGTTTGTGTTGAGTACTGAAAGGGGAGGAGCACGCTCAGTCTCGGCGCACTGGCACTGCCTGCACCGCAAGAGGCTCTGCTGTGGATGATAGCCGCGGCTCACGGCCGCTACTCGGGGCCTGCGATTAAATGATGTTCGGCAGACTGACTCAATATTGGGCCTATGAATAATGCAGATGCAGGCTGCAGCTGCCTGCTGCCTGGACAATGTGGATGTATTATATAGCAGCCGACGGCCGGGCCCTGGTGAGAGAGTTTGGGCCTACATTATGATGGGGGCCTGGAGCTGCAGCTCCATCAGCCCCTATGTTAATCCGGCCCTGATCTCCACCATCCCTCACACACTACCATCCATGATGTCACTTCTGCCACCCTTCTGATGACTACTACAATACCACCCACCTTCACACCCAGCACCCATCTGCTCCTTGTATGAACTTCTCACACACATCTATAAAATGCCAAAACCCCCCTTCTCCTTGTACGTGTACCCACCTACATGTTCCAACACCTACCTACTCCTGTCATCTGGTCCCCCTCCAGAAAAAGATATGCTTAAAGCGGAGTTCCACCCAAAAATGGAACTTCCGCTTTTTGGAATCCTCCCCCCTCCGGTGTCATATTTGGCACCTTTCAGGAAGGGAGGCGGGGGCAGATACCTGTGTAATACAGGCAGATATTTGCTCCCACTTCCAGGCACAGATCACCGCGGTGACCTACGCCACGTCGGTGCCTACTCTGCCCCCCCACCCTGCTGTCTTCTGGGACCTGTGTGTCTCCCAGAAGACAGCAGGGACCAGTGAGGACGCGCAGCGCGACTCACGCATATCGATGAGACACATGAGAGACAAATCGGCTTCGGGACCCGACATCACGGGCGCCCTGGACAGGAAAGTGTCCATATATTTAAAGTCAGCAGCTGCAGTCTTTTAATAATTTGTTTTTCGGCGGAACACCGCTTTAAGGCTCCATGCACACTTAGCGTTTTTTAAGCTCCTAGAAGCTAAATAGTGTTATCCTATGTGTCCATGCACACTACGTTCATCTATTGGCATTTTTTTGAGCTTCAGCATCTAGGAGCAGAAAATAAAATGTTTTTGTAGAGTTTCTTGGAGCTCCTAAAAGCATTTTTTTAGCTCCTTTCCCCCCTTTTACTGCAAAAATGCTAAAAAAAACGCTAATGCCGCGTACACACGATCGGAATTTCTGACAACAAATGTTCGATGTGAGCTTTTGGTTGGATATTTCGACCGTGTGTAGGCTCCATCGGACATTTGCTGTCAGAATTTGCGACAACAAATGTTTGAGAGCAGGTTGTCAATTTTTCCGACAAGAAAAGTTCTTGTCGGAAATCCTGATCGTGTGTGGCCATTTCCGACACACAAAAGTTCAACGCCTGCTCAGAATCATTGTACTTAATTTTTCTCGGCTCGTCGTAGTGTTGTACTTCTCCGCGTTCTTGACCATCGGAATTTCAGAGCAACATTTGTGTGACCGTGAATATGCAAGACAAGTTTGAGCCAACATCCGTCAGAAAAAACAAACAATCACAGTTTTGTTGTCGGAATGTCCGATCGTGTGTACGCGGCATTACACTCCTAAAACGCTACAACAAAAAAGACTATTAGCAGCGTTTTTTTTAGCTTAGAAAAAATGCTAGTGTGCATCAAGCCTTAGTCTTAATTCCCTGTCCTCCTTGCAACAACTCCCACCTATAGCAAAGTCCTGACTTGCAAGTCCCAACATCTCTCTACTTTAACTACGCTCCCCTTCCGTACACACACATCCTCAATGCTGGCTTTACACACAGCAATTGTCAAACACCATATAGCTAAGGGCATCCCACTGCAGTTTCAATGTTTTGTTAGAAATGGAAATTGGTATGTTATTCTAGTATCACCCCTCCCCCTACACATCTGAAGGTTCTGACACCCCTCTGTCACCTGGTCACACTTCCCCACCCGACAATATATGCAAGTTAATACCACCTTGTAATTATCACCAACTCAACTGTAAACTCCCCCTATAGTTCCTGACACCTTCCCCTCTCTTAGTAACTATCACTTCATACACACCTATCATCACCTCTCTTCTATTTATTTATCTATCAGACCTGACATCCCTCTCTCTTCTGATACCCCCTACACACATACCTATCAGACCTGACATCCCTCTCTCTTCTATTACCCCCCTATTATACCAATCAGACCTGACATCCCTCTCTCTTCTATTACCCCCCCCCTATTATACCTATCAGACCTGACATCCCTCTCTTCTATTACCCCCTACACACATACCCATCAGACCTGACATCCCTCTCTCTTCTATTACCCCCCCCCCCATTATACCTCAGACCTGACATCCCTCTCTCTTCTATTACCCCCTACACACACCTAAAATCCCTCTCCCTTCTATTACCCCCCCCCCCATCATTTTACCCATCAGACCTGAAAACTCTCTTTTATTACCCCCCACTCACACCTATCAGACCTGACATGCCTCTCCTTTCTATCCCCCCACCCACCTATTAGATCTGACACCCCTAGCTATTCTATTACCCCCTACACGCACCCTCCCCCCAAATGCCAATCAGACCTGACATCCCTTTCTCTTCTATTGCCCACTACACACACACCCACCTATCAGACCTGAAATCCCTCTCACCTGTCTCCCCCAATGCCTATCAGACCTGACATCCCGCTCTCTTCTATTACCCCCCTACACACATACAGCAAAACTATAGGTAATGACATCCTTCTGTCAACAAGAAACTGGAACACTTCCCTCACCTGTAAAGCTGGCTATACATGGCTTGAATTTCAATCCATGCATGACTGTTATCGATCATGAGAAGTTAAACCATCGTTCAACTTCTCATGAACTGGCTTGTTGGATATTTTTGATCAAGCTATGCAGGCAATTGATCTTTGTATTCTGATAGCGGGGGAGTCCCACTGTCAGAACACAATGACGCAGCGGAATGGGTTCCTCCATCCACCTGGAACGTGTGGCTGGGAAAATCGTTTCAGTTTTTATGTTAAACCGGCTGGAGGAACGAAAAAAAAACAGAACCATGTATGGCCATCTTTAAGCCTAGTACACACCGGAATGCCGGGTGACATCCGCCAGTTTAATAAAAAAACATCCGACATTCGGCCCGTGTGCATGGCAGCTGGTCCAACAGAAGCCAGCCGTTCTTCCAGCTTCTGTCAGACCAGCATGCTGGAAAACCAGCAGCCGACCAACCGGCTCCCAATCAGAGCGCTGACTGGAGTGTTCTGGCTGCCCCCTTATCAGAACACAATGGCTCAGCAGCAGAGATCGCTGTACTAACATCAGATTGTTAGAACAGCGGCTCCTCCTGAGCTGTCAGTTTTTGTTTTTTTTTCCCAATCCAAAATGATGGCGTGTATCAGGCTTTAGTCTGGACACCTTGATCCCTCTTAGTATCACCCCAACACGCCCTGATTATTAGTTACCCCCCCCTCTCACACACCCCGAAACAAATCTGTCAGGGTCATGTCAGACGGGCAACTTTGTCGCAGAGATGAAACACAGCTATGGCCAACGCCAGCGATTTGTACCTAGTGATGTCATCGCGGAGTCGCTGGTGAATTGTTGATGCTACAAGTGAAATGAAAGGAGTGCTCTGGCACTGGGGGGGGGGGGGTAAGGGGGTGCACTAAGCCATAGAGGTGAGTGCAGGTAGGTGGTCGCTGGCGGGTGATCACTAATGTAAGACGCTGCTGTGACCCTATCAATGAGCTGCAGATCACTGAAGAATGACAGAGGTATCAATTCCATAGAGAAGAAAACGTTTCCTTAGTACTGTCTACCCTAACATTGGAAAGCGCTGCGCAAACTGCAGGCGCGATATAAATCCTGTATAATAATATTATTGGATGTTGTTGATATAATAATAATAATAGGGATCGCTGAAAATAAATCTGATATGACACCCCCATACACACCTATAAATCCTGACACCCCCCTTAAATAATGCTCCCCCCCCCCACACACATCTATAGTAATACCCCCCTCCCCTGGTAACTCTACTGACACCCCCCAGTCTCTGGCACTGCTCTCCAGCGCCCCACCCTGTACAGGACAGAGATGACACCCAGCTCGTGCCCTCACCTCTCTCAGAAGAGCGGGGGAGGGGTTCTCCGGTTTCTATGGACGGTCACCCACCCTCCGCGGTGTCCTGCGTCTCCCGGTACAGCTCTGTCTCCCGGGAACTCCGGCTTTGTCTGGCGGAGGTGGGCGGTGCCTGTACGGAGTAAAGAGACGATACTGACCCACCCCCCCTCAGCCTCTCCTTCTCCTCCTCCTCCTCCCTCTCAGAAGCGCCCGCTACAGCCACGCCCCTTTTCCTTAGTATCTTTTAGAGACTCCAGTCACGTGACTCGTCCGCGTCACTCCACTCTTCTTTAATATCACGTGACCCTGTTGTCGCTTTTGCTGTTTTCCGTAGTTGTCCCGTCTAGGTGTCACCTATGTGTGTGACAAGGCACGACAAGTGCAGCGCGGGGATGTAATATCGTCCTAAGTTTAGGAAAAAGTAAAATGGCCGCCGCCCATTCCTTGGAAATAACACGAGTTTCCATGGCAACAACAGGTGTCAATCACCCCGCTGAGCTGTACAGGCGGCTGGCTTCAGATTTCCTATCCAACCTGTAATGTTCCTGACTTCCTGTGCTTCCCATCCCCACTGATCCCCATAACACCTGTTACCATGTCTACTAAGGCCCCTTTCACACTTGTGCGTCTTGTCCTGCGACTTGGGACTGCAACGTGACATGACAAGCCCGTCGTACTCCATGATTTCCAATGAGCACCATTCATATCTTCAAAGTAGTCCCTGCACCACTTTGAGGCGACTTGAGGATCCCTAGACCTCAACATTATACAGGCGTTGCTTCAAGTCGCGGCAAAATTGCGCAACTTTCAGGTCACACAAATATGAAAGGGGCCAAAATAAAACCTTTATTTATACTCACCTTTCCGGGGAGAAGGCGTGCGAGGGGGGTAAGTTCAAGTCAAACTAAACCCATCCGTTTTAACAGTTTCCAAAAACAGTTACAATAAGGGCATGCTGTGATCAACTGTCACTGTGCTCTCAACTGTCACACCATCAAATGTCTGGCCATAACTGATCACATGTGCAGCACCTTGGCAACTGCAGATCATAGAGGCTACGATGGCAGCTTCCTTGTCTGTAAAGGATAGGTAGGAGGGTTTAGTTCCCCTATAATACTTTTCTGTCTTGCAAAAAGTTTCAGGCTCTGCTGATATCCGACACTTCTAGGTGTGTCAAAAAGTCAGAGGCTCTTTACCCAGATCGGAGATGCGGTGTGTCAGACTGACACACCACATTAACGATCTCCGCGCTGCTCGCCCCCGCAGGTGTGCAATCGCAGGTTATTCTGATCACGTCATATGAAGTCGGGTCAGGATAACAGAACCGCTTTCTGCACGTCATATTGCTATATGGCGGGCGGGAAGTGGTTAAATACTGTATTTCACTATATAAGCTCAGTTTACTGGTAAAAATAAGTGTGAAATGCAAGACTCTGGTGGGTGTAACAAGATGTCCGCTTGCCGCCTTCTGCCTGTATCCTTACTGTGGACGAGTGGGGGGTGTACCAAGATGGCGGCAACGGAATGTCACTTCCGTTACAAAATCTGACAGTGGCAACCCTACTCTGGGCACATGTCTTTATGGACCTTGCTTTGTGCACTAGTGCGCAGTCATGTTGGAACAGGAAGGGGCCGTCTCCAAACCAAACTGTTCCTATAAAGTTGGGAGCATGAAATTGTCCAAAATGTCTTGGTATGCTAACGCCTTAAAGTGATATTAAAGTCTTGGTTTTTTTTTTCTTTAAAAATAACAAACATGTTACACTTGCCTGCTCTGTTGCAGTGGTTTTGCACAGAGCAGCCCTGATCCTCCTCTTCTCGGGTCCCTCTTCGAGGCTCCTGGCCCCTCCCTCCTGTTGAGTGCCCCCACAGCAAGCAACTTGCTATCTTGGCACTCGAGCCGAGCCGCAGCTCCGTGTGTCCATTCAGACACGGTGCCGTGGTTCGGCCCAGCCCCCTCTCTCTCCTGATTGGCAAACTGACTTTGATTGACAGCAGTGAGAGCCAATGGCGCCGCTGCTGTGTCTCAGCCAATCAGGAGGGAGAGTCCCGAAAGGCTGAGGCACTCATGCCCATTGTTGGATAAAGATGGGGCTCAGGTAAGTATTAGGGAGGCTTCTGCACATAGAAGGTTTTTTTATCTTAATGCATAGAATGCATTAAAGTGGTTGTAAACCCTTACATACCACTTTAACCTACAGGTAAGCCTAGATTAAGGCTTACCTGTAGGTGCAACAAATATCTCCTAAACCTACAAAGTTTAGGAGATATTTGCAAAATAAAGGCACCGCTGTCTGCGGCGCATGCGCCGTAGACAACGGTGCGCAGGTGCACTGACCTTCTGTCAGAAAGGCGCGAGTGGCGGCACCCCCGTGCATGCACGGGAGTGACGTCACGCGACTCTCCGGCCAGTCACAGAGCCGGAGTTCGCGGCCCCCGGAAGAAGAGGGGTGAAGATGGACGCTCGCTGCCATGAAGGAAGACGGCGACATCGCGGACTTCTACTGCAGGTAAGTGTCACATAATGGGCTACTATGCAATGCATAGTAGCCCATTATGCTTTACCTTTGCAGGGAAACAAAGAGGAAGTAAACCCATCAGGGTTTACTTCCTCTTTAAGATAAAAAAACCTTCTGCCTTTACAACCACTTTATGATTTCCCTTCACTGGAACTAAAGGGCCAAGCCCAACCCCTGAAAAAACAACCCCACACCATAATCCCCCCTTCACCAAATGATTTGGACCAGTATACAAAGCAAGGTCCATAAAGACATGGATGAGCGAGTTTGGAGTGGAGGAAATTGACTGGCCTGCACAGAGTCCTGATCTCAACCCGATAGAACACCTTTGGGTGAATTAGAGTGGAGACTGTGAGCCGGGCCTTCTCATCCACATCAGTGCCTGACCTCATGAATGCGCTTCTGGAAAAATGGTCAAAATGGTCAAACATTCCCGTACACACACCTAAACCTTGTGGACAGCCTTCTCAGAAGAGTTGAATCTGTTATAGATGCAAAGGGTGGGCCAACTAAATATTGAACCCTACGGACTAAGACTGGGATGCAATTAAAGTTCATGTGTGTAAAGGCAGGTGTCCCAATACTTTTGGCAATATAGTGTATTTCTGACCCTGCACTCCTTATGCCATAGTGCATAAGACATACTCATACCTCCCAACACGCAAGGAATCTGCGGGAACTTCACGCACGGACACTCAGTTCCCGCAGACCCGCGAGAGGATCCTATTTCCCGCAAGGAGGAGGAGAAGGAGGATCTCGGAAGACACGCAGACAGCAGCGGTAAGTCAGCCCCGCTCTGCTATCCTGATTATTTTACTTTTCCGCGGAACAAAGCAGAACACCCCCCCCCCCCCCGCTCAACAACTCAGCGCAGAAGTTAGTTATCGTACGAACCTCTGAACCTCTGTCCCGTGGCAGCCTCAAAGCCCCCCCCCCCCCGCTCAGATCAGAACCTCCGTCCCGCGGCAGCAAACCCCCCCCCCCCCCCCCCCGGCCCAACAACTTTAATGGGAGGGGGAAAAAGTTGGGAGGTATGCATACTCTCAACCCCAGCACTTATGTTTTGTAGAGCGTTATGTATATTTCTGAGACTTGCCCTCTGTACATTATATGGTATACCTCATACTACTGCACTGTATACACTGGGGGGAGTTTATCATAGCTGGAGCAGACCGAATCTGGAGCAGCTGTGCATGGCATCCAATCGGCATATAACTTCAGCTTGCGCAAGTAAGCTTTGAAAATGAAAGCTAGAAGCTGATTGGTTGAAATGCACAACTGCTCCAGATTTGATCAATTCAGCCACTGTGTTGTATGTACAGCCATGGCCAAAACTATTGGCACCCCCTGCATTTCTGTCAGATAATGCACCATTTTGCCCAGAAAATTGTTGCAATTACGAATGTTTAGGCACTCATGTTTATTTCTTTTGTTTGTATCGGTAGGACACAAAAAAGTGGAGAAACAAGAAATGCCAAATCTAACACATTCCACACAAAACTCTGTAAATGGACTGGACAAAATTATTGGCACCCACAATTTAATATTTGGTAGCACACCCCTTGGCAAAAAAATAACAGAAATTAATTGTTTCCTGTAACCATCAATGAGTTCCTTGCACCTCTCTACTTGAATTTTGGACCACCAACTGCTTCAGGCTTCTCAGATTGGAAGGGTTCCTTTTCCTTTTTGTTTTGAAATCTCTCCACAGGTGCTCTATGGGATTTGGATCTGGACTCATTGCTGGCCAGTTCAGTACTCTCCAGCGCTTTGTCTTAAACCATTTCTGGGTGCTTTTTAACTTGTGCTTTGGGTCATTGTCCTGCTATAAGACCCATGACCTCTGACGGAGACCCCACTTTATGACACTGGGCCCTACATTGCACCCCATAATTCTTTGGTAGTCTTCAGATCTCATAATGCCATGCACACAGTCACGACATCCAGTGCCTGAAGCAGCCCCAAAACATCAGTGAACCTTCACCATGTTTGACTGTAGAGACTGTATTGTTTTCTTTACCACTTGCCGTCATTATACTGTGGCAGGTCGGCATGTTCCCGCGAACCGTCGTAGCTGTACATCGGCTCCTTTAAGCGGGATAGCAGCCGCTGCACTGCGGGGGTGCCGATGCGCGTGGCCGGCGGCCGCGATGACCGCTGGGCGGGCACGAGAGCCAGAACAGGGACGTGTGTGTAAACACACAAATCCCTGTTCCGCGAGGAGAGACAGATTGTGTGTTCCTACTAGCTAGGAACAACGATCTGTCATCTCCTATAATTAGTCCCATCCCCACTACAATTAGAACACACACGAGGGAACACAGTTAACCCCTTCCCTGCCAGTGACATTTACACAGTAATCAGTGCATTTTTATAGCACTGATCACTGTATAAATTGTCAATGGTCCCAAAAATGTGTCAAAAGTGTCCGATCTGTCCGCCATAATGTCGCAGTCCCGATAAAAATCGATGATCACCGCCATTACTAGTAAAAAAATAATAAAAATGCCATAAATCTTTCCCCTATTTTTTAGACGCTATAACTTTTGCGCAAACCAATCAATTTACGCTTATTGCAATTTTTATTACCAAAAATATGTAGAAGAATAGAGATCGGCCTAAACTGAGGAAAAAAATTAGCTTTTTTTTTTTTTTAAAAGAAAGAGGATATTTATTATAGCAAAAAGTACAAAATATTGTGTTTTTTTCCAACATTGTCACTTTTTTTGTTTATAGCACAAAAAATAAAAAAACGCAGAGATGATCAAATAACACCAAAAGAAAGCTCTATTTGTGGGGAAAAAGGGACGTCAATTTTGTTTGGGTACTGCGTCGCACGACTGCGCAATTGTCAGTTAAAGTGACGCAGTGCCGTATCGCAAAAAAAAATGGCCCGTCATTAAGGGGGCAATCTTCAAGGGCTGAAGTGATTAAAGGCCTCATTTCTTTTTTCTGAAAACAGTAGAATGATGGGCTTTACCAGAAAGCTGTAATTTTGTTTCGCCTGTCCACAGCACATTCTCCTAAAAGGATTTTGGCTTCCTCAGGTCGGTTTTGGCAAACTCCTATCTGGCTTTTTTATGGTTCTGTGTCAGCAGTGTGCCCTACCAATACATATGTAGCGGGGTCCCTACCTAGGGGGGGGTCGCTATGCTTAAATTTAGGGGTGACCTGAGCGGTAGTTGGCTCGGGTCTTCTAATTGTTTGAACTCTGTCTTGCTGCTGTGTCACCTGGCGTGCAGTTCCCCTTTAGGCGTATAGGTGGTGCTGTCACTTATACCCAGGGTTGAACCACAGGTGATGGAGTGGCTATTGGATGTCCTCTGTTGGCTGCCGTACGGTGGGCGGTTCCGGCCTGCTGTGCATGCCGGGAGATGGTATATAAGGGACAGACGCCATTGTTCAGGAGTAGTACCCGGGGACCTGTACCCGGAGGAGTGTGCCCCTCCAAGAGGGGGGGTGCGCCCAACTTTGACTAAGGAGTCTCGGGCACCTTCGGCCCAAGGCTGCGGAGTTCCAGGTAGGCCCAGTACCTTCAACTGGGTCTACAAACCAGAAAGGAAACCCAGGGAGCCCAGGTGAGGGTGACCGCTCTGACAGAGGAAACCGGGGGAGGATCGGTCCCATAGAGGAGACGAGTATTACAAGATTGCGGTCTCGGGAGAGGCCTGGTGTCCTGTCGGAGGGAAGGATTCCTTTCTTCGCAGACTGCCTTTGCGGAGTGTCGTTATTAAAGGAGGGATCTCCTTGACTTTGTCCTTGGAGGGGACTAAGTCACTGTTCGAGCTACATGCCAGCTGCTAGTGCCATTGAGTGACTATCCGGGTGAGCTGTACCCACTCGGGTCCGAGTGGCGACGAAGCCAAAAGTGTGCCTGAATCTATCCTATTCTGCTAATCCCTTTTCCTCTCTTCAACTTTCTGGTTACTGAAGCAAAAGAGAAAATAAACTCTTGATGGAGTTGAAGTGTTGTGCGGACATTGACCTTCTTTGGGAAAGGTAAAGACTTGCCTCTATAATCTAGAGGGGAGAACCAGTGAAAGGGAGCAACTCGCTGCGGGACCCAAATACATAACACCGTCCGACCTCTAATCCAGAGGACACAGACATGTGGCATGGTGTGTCTGATCCCCCTAAAACGAAGGTAAAGGGGGAAAAGGATCTGTGTGCTACACGTACAAAAGAGATAAAACATGAGAATGTCTAAACATTTGTAATTGGAACAAGTTTCTGGGCAAGTACTGCATTTTCTGACAAATGCAGGGGTGCCAACATTTTTGGCCATGGCTGTACATACCTCTGACAGTTGCAAACTATACGCTATATTGTACATTACACACTCCTAACAGTTGTACACCATACACTATGTTGTACATTACATACCTCTGACAGTTGCACTCTATACTCTATTTTGTATAATATATACCCCTGACCATTGTACTGTATGCACTATGTTGTACATACTGCAACATGGGGGGACCATTAGCTCTCGTGGTAGATGCTTTTGTCAGTGATTCATGCCAGTCAGGAACTATATTTTAGGGCATGGTAGCCCATATTTATTAAAAAGGCAAATAAAAGTCCATAACATAAAAGGTTTCCCACGCAGGGGTTCTTCTCCAGCAAATACGCACAACAGAAAATACTAGCCCACCTGGCTCTCTTTAGCAGCACCTCTGCTCTTTATCCTAGTCACACAGACCACAGGATTCTTCAATGTGTATGGCTTCACTTTAGCACCCACAGCTCCGCTCTGGCCTTAGTCTTCAGGCCGTTGCACTGCCTCCTGCAGCCCCACTGCCTCCTGCAGCCCCTCTGCCTCCTGGCGACCTCCTGTCTCTCTGGGTGTGGAGAAGTCTCCAACTGGGAGCCTTGAGGTCTTCCCATACCCTCATTATAAGTGCTGTGCTCACCTGAGCACACACCCTGCTGGTAATCTACAAAGTCTGGACACAGGGTTGGTGTTCTGTCTCAACTACAAAACGATAAAGTTCATCTCCAGGTTTAAGTAGGCCTTACTCAAGCTGGTTTGATATTCATCCCTTGCATCGATACAGGCAGTTTAACTCAATGAATAAACTCACAGTTAGGACGACAGACGATGAATCCTTTCGAATGTTCCGTTTAATGATGGATATTCATAGGTAGAAAAACGTTGCAGTTGTAAGCCACATGTAAGATGTTTAGCATGGAAGATATACAGGAGTAATGACCAGAATCAGGAAGTGGAGGAGATATATAAAGAACTACGGTGAGAGAGAAAGTTCAGCTAGAAAGAAGGGGACAGATCTTAAAGACACAGAGCAAGAATAATCATATAGTGTAACACAACACTCCCCGTCTGAAATCTTTAGATTTCATAACCTTAAACTAATATATATATTTTCAATAAGTCCAATACTGATAAATGTCCTGGAACCTGTAATGAAAAACATGCAACAAGCAAATAACAAACGTAAGTTCAACAGGATGAAGAACATAAAGTCACAGTATGATGTCTTCAAAGAATTTCAAAGTTCTGAGTAGAACCTGTAGATGGCAGCAATGTACTCCCCGCCGTGCCAACAGCATGGCTAGTCCTTGCATAAGTCACTCACCTGGTAAAAGGAGTACTAACTCCATGATTGGTCGACTAAAGGTTCGTGTCAATCCTCCCTTGGTTACCTTGACTTTTACCTTCCGGACTTTGTTATCATCACTGGGCATAACTTTAGTAATAAGACCCATAGGCCACTCATTCCGACAAACTTCCTTGTCTTTTAGAAGGATGAGGTCTCCAACCTTAAGATTCGGCTTAGATGCTTGCCATTTGTTATGACCTTGAAGGTGGTGAAGATACTTTTTCTTCCAGCAATGCCATTACACATTGGCTAGATGCTGCACCTGCTTCCATTGATGCCTGTAACGGTGTGACCGCAGCTTCTGTTTTGTACTTACAGAAGTGTAGAGTGAGGTGTTCACAGTTCTTATTTCCTTATCATCTTCAGGGTGTACTAGCCCATAGGTGGTGTCAATAGGGAGTAAGTAAGAGTCCTCACACAGAAACCTTGGAGGTGACAGCCATAAGCTGTCCTGAAGAGCGGCAATTGACACGGCTCTGGTCCCACAGTCAGCTGGCTTGAGTTCAGTGGGAACATGATGCCATTGACTTGGTAGAGAGAATCTCTTGATACGTTCAACCCTGTTGCTGACGTACATATAAAATTGTTTTGTTTGGTTATTTATGTAACCAAGTACTACCTTACTGTCTGTATAGAAGGTGAAAGAATCAATTGTAGTGTCCATTTCACTTCGTATGACCTCGGCAATTTCTACTGCTAGCACGGCTGCACAAAGTTCAAGTCTTGGTATGGTATGTGCAGGCTTGGGCGTGAGTTTTGCCTTGCCTAGGACAAAACTACTGTGTGATTCTCCATTCAGTTCAGAGGTCTTCAAATAGGCTACTGCAGCAATAGCTTCAACTGATGAATCAGAGAAAATATGAATCTCTCTCCGGTTAGCAGTTGAAATGGAACCCGGAACATAGCAACGGGGAATCTGAAGTTTTTCTAGTGACTTCAAAGCATATCTCCACCTTTCCCACTTGTGTTGATTCTCACTAGGCAAGGGAGTATCCCAGTCTATGTTCTCAGTAGACAACTGTCTTAGTAAAATCTTACCTTGAATGGTAACTGGAGCAAGGAAACCCAGTGGGTCATAGGTGCTATTCACCACGGACAGGACTCCTCTCTTAGTGAAGGGTTTGTCACAAGTTGACACTTGGAAGGTGAATTTGTCTTGTTTGATGTTCCACAACAAACCCAGACTTCGCTGTACAAGAGGCACATCTGTACCTAAGTCAAGGTTTTTTAGACTAGTGGCATAGTCCTCAGAGTGAAAGGCATTCATAAGTTCCTGGCTGTTGGATATAATCTTGTGCAGTCTAAGGTTTGCTACAGACAGCATCTCCTTTGTTCTGGTGAGAAGATCAATTGCTTCTTTAGCAGTTGGAAAGGACTTAAGTGCGTCGTCAACGTAGAAGTTTCTTTCAACAAATTGACGGGCATCAGATCCATATTCAACTTCTCCAGTCTGAGCTGTTTTCCTTAGCCCATAAGTTGCCACTGCTGGGGAAGGACTGTTACCGAAGACATGTACCTTCATGCGATAATCTATAACTTCCTTGTTGAGGTCATTGTCCTTGTGCCATAGAAACCTGAGGTAGTTTCTGTTGTCTTCTCTGACGATGAAGCAGTGAAACATCTGTTGAATGTCGGCCATTACTGCTACAGGCTCTTGTCTGAAACGAATCAAGACTCCTATTAGACTGTTGGTCAAGTTGGGTCCAGTAAGAAGCATGTTGTTAAGAGAAACACTTTCGTGCTGAGCACTGGAATCAAAGACAACTCTGATTTGGTCTGGTTTGCGTGGGTGATACACGCCAAAGGATGGAAGGTACCAGCATTCTTCTCCCTCCTTTAGTGGGGGAGCAGGCTCTGCAAGATCTGTCAAATACATTTTGCATAAAGTCCACAAAGTGCTTTTGCATCTCTGGTTTCCTGCTTAAGTTTCGCTTTAAGGAGGAGAATCTACTGATGGCCTGCTGTAAGTTGTTGGGCAATCTCTCTCTTGGGAGACGAAAGGGTAGGGGTGCTACCCAGTTATTGGAGTCATCTTGAAAGAACTCATTGTCCATTACCTTGATGAATTCTTTGTCTTCCATTGAAGGAGCCAGTATGTCATCTTCACTGGTTGCATTAAACACTGTAGAGCCAAAGCCGCCATCATGGCAGGAGAAAGGGCTTGTGTCACCTGAGATACCATGTTGCCATTCGTGGCTGGCTATCTTCTCTTTCACCCAGTAGTGATGTGGGCATGGCTCAAAGTAAGTGTTTCGGCCATTTGGCAGAACATTTGTCTTGAATGACGAAATGTTGGTAGGTCTTTTCATTTTGCCTATGCAGACATTGCCTATGATGACCCACCCTAAATCCGTGCGCTGGGCAAATAGGGCATCTGGGGGTCCACTGACTTGTCCGTGTACCTTGTGAACTCTTAGAATGTCTCTTCCTAACAGAAGAAGGATCTGAGCATCTTTGTCAAGCGGTGGTATCTCATTTGCTATTACCTTGAGGTGAGGGTGTTGGATAGCAGCAGCTGGAGTAGGGATTTCTTCCCTGTTAGCAGGTATCTGATTGCACTCAACAAGTGTAGGTAAGGGTAATTGCAAGTTACCTTTGAGAGAAGATACCATGAGTCCATGAGCCCTTCTTCCAGAAACCTCTATAGTTCCACTACAGGTACCCAAGGTGTAAGGATGAGCTTCGCCTTTTATTCCAAATAGACTGAACAATTCAGATTTTGCAAGTGATCGATTGCTCTGATCGTCTAAGATAGCATATGCCTTTAGAGACTTTTCTGGTTGATCCTTGTGGTATATGTTCACCAAGCATATCTTAGCACAGGACTTACCACAGCGGTCTTCTCCACAAACTTCAGTGCAGGATGAAGAAATGATGGTAGAATTAGGCACTTGGTCTGTATTCTCCCCGCCATGCGTTAACCTGGGAGGAATGTTGGCAGGTTGTGCAGAGCTGGGCTCAAGAGGATGGAGGGCTTGCACATGTTCTTCGGAGCCACACTCTATGCACTTGATGGACACATTACAGTCCCTTGCAAAATGTTCTGTAGAAGCACAGCACCTGAAACATACCCTAAATGTCTTTAAAAGCTCCTTGCGCTCTTCCAGAGGCTTTTTCCTAAAGCAGATACATTTATTGAGGGGGTGTGGCTTCTTGTGTATGGGACACTCTCTGTTAGGGTTTTCAATCTTCCTACTCTGTTTGTTCGTGGCCAGAACTGTGGTAGGAGTGGGAAGGATGTCAGTCTTTTTCACGGACACTGGGCCTCTATGGTTTCTATAGTTGCCCTGAAGACTGGTACTCTTAGGAAAGGGTGAGAAGAGGCTGTACTCACCGTAGGAAAAACTTGGATCGTTCTTGGTCTCTGCAATTTTCCTGATGAATTCACAGAAGAAAGAGAATGGAGGGAAGGAAACCTTGTTCTCTCTTTTGTATGATGACCCTAGTGCAGTCCATTTCTCTTGCAAACCATACAGGAGCTTGGAGACAATTGGGTTTACCCCTCTTGGAGTGTCAAGGTAACTGAGTCCAGGTAGTTTTGGGTCTGTCTTGGCTAGCTGAAGCTCAAGGAGAAGGTCACTCAGTCTCTGGAACTCCTTGTTGTCCTTACCGGATATCTTTGGGAAAGTTTCCAGACGCATGAACAAAGCATTTTCTATAGCTTCTGGACTGCCATAACTTTGCTCTAGTCGCTCCCATGCAGCTGTGAGGCCTGCAGTAGGATTGTCCATGAAAAACGATCTTAATGGCTTAACACGTGCAGCAGATAGAGGACCAAGCCATTTGATCAGCAGATTCAATTCTTGATCAGCTGTAATGCCAATATTGCTGATTGTAGTTCTGAAGGCACATTTCCAACCTCTGTAGTTCTCAGGTTGGTCATCAAAACTTGTAAGACCAGTCTTTGTGAGCTCTCTGCGAAGCATGTACCTCACAAACTCTTCTGTCTCAGTTGTCTCCGCCTTTATGTGAGATGCTGTTGGCTGTATGGTGCTGATTGCATTATCTTTGACATTGTTGTTAAAGGACACAGGGAAATATGGTGCAGCAGATGCATCCAGGTGAGTTGCTTGCTTGAAGTCAGTTGTTCCAATGGTACGTTGATTCAAGGCTGTACCGATGACTGGAGATTGATGACTTGCTTGAAGCTTGCGCTGATGCTCTGTGACGTATGAAGGCAGGCAAGGTAGGCAGGTAGGAAATGCAGTGGAGTGATTTTGAGTGCAGGATGTTGCTGGAACCTCTTTAACTTGAAGCTGTGAAGGAGTCTCTATGTAGTCGGGAGCATTGGAGACAATGGAGTGTGCACTGCAGTGGCTTAGGACATAGTCTTTAGTGCGTTTGAGGGGGTCTTCCATATCTGCTATGTTTAGGTTAATGCTGTCTTTCTCACTTGCACCTTTGTCTGCACTGATAGCTTGCTGTAGGACCCTTAGCTTTGCCATAGCTGCGTCATGTTTACACTGTTCATTTAAGGTTTCCATTGTTGCTCTTTGACGTGCTGACTGAGCTTCCGACTCTGCTCTCTGAGCTTCCAACTCTGCTCTTTGACGTGCTGACTGTGCTTCCGACTCTGCTCTTTGACGTGCTGACTGCGCTTCCAACTCTGCTCTTTGACGTGCTGACTGCGCTTCCAACTCTGCCCTTTTTTCTGCATATGCCACCTGCACTTTGCTGGCTTCCACTTCAGCGCGGGCATTAATAAGTCGCTCACTGACTGTTGAGTATCTTGAACTATGGGATCTTGACGAGTTTTTAGAACATCTGGTGGAAACAGATCTGTGAGATGCAGTGTCCTGTAACAGCTTTATTTTTGCTTCTGCCTTTAATCTGGTTTGCTGGATAAAACTGTCTCTTTCAATATTGAGAGCATTGACGCGCTTTAATTGCATCATCGCATTTTCTGACTTCATGTTTTGTAAGACATTAGTGAATTTGATGCTGGTAAGCTGATAAAGCTCATATGAGGCAGAAAGTTGTTTAATGGCGCCCTCTAGTGTCAGTAGTTCACGTTCAACAGACACTGTATTGGCTTCAGCAAGGATTTTCTCCCAGACTAATTCCAAGCTATTTGACAATTCAGTCCTTGAAGCTTCATAATTCTCCATTACTTTCCAAGTGGGTTTAACTGAGCGTTTGGGTAACTCAGTTTCTTCAGGAACTTGTGAGGAAGGAGATGTGAGTTCACATGCAGAAGCTTGGTCACTCATGATAGCAGACTGACTGTGAAAGCAAGCAGGATCTGTGTGCTGAAATATGACACTGTGCAGATTGTCTCAGGCTATAAGGCTGCCATGTGCTGCTCTGTCCCTTCTGTCTTGCTATGAGGGCAGTAAATCTTGTCTGTTTCAGTACTGACATGCAGAAATCTTGTAATTAGGCTGTGAAACTCAGTTTTTCTACTGTTCTGTCTCAACTACAAAGCGATAAAGTTCATCTCCAGGTTTAAGTAGGCCTTACTCAAGCTGGTTTGATATTCATTCCTTGCATCGATACAGGCAGTTTAACTCAATGAATAAACTCACAGTTAGGACGACAGACGATGAATCCTTTCGAATGTTCCGTTTAATGATGGATATTCATAGGTAGAAAAACGTTGCAGTTGTAAGCCACATGTAAGATGTTTAGCATGGAAGATATACAGGAGTAATGACCAGAATCAGGAAGTGGAGGAGATATATAAAGAACTACGGTGAGAGAGAAAGTTCAGCTAGAAAGAAGGGGACAGATCTTAAAGACACAGAGCAAGAATAATCATATAGTGTAACACAACAGTTGGAGATCCCGTCCCACCCAAGACACTGTGGAATCTCCAAACTACAGAGCCCCATGCCGGAATACCAAAACCTGGAGAAAGCTGCAAAAGCAGTTTTCTCCAGTCCACATCTATGCTCTGCAGTCTTGCACCAAGCAAATGTGCACACCCTGTGTCCCCCAAACTATCAACTTTACCATGACAGCATCTCCTACTGTCACAATACATACCCCTGATATTATCGTCACATATCCCAGGAGTCTTTGGCCTGTGAGACAGAGAGCGTTGAGTCATCAAAAGGGGCGGTGTGTCTACATAGAAAGGTGGTGGGAGGAGCCTGTTTTGACAGTGAACAGTCCGTGGTTCTGCCAGCTGGTGCAGAGAGGCTAGGAGTTTACTATATGTAGCGGCAGCTGCTGCTGTGGGGAGGATAGAAGCAGTGTTTAACAGCGGTGGCTGCTGCTGCTGTGGACGATAGGAGCAGTTTTCTCTGTGTAGCGGCAGCGGCTGCTGCTGTGGCGATGATAGGAGCAGTCTGCTCTGTTTAGCGGCAGCGGCTGCTGCTGTGGGGATGATAGGAGCAGTTTGTTCCCTGTAGTGGTGGCTGCTGCTGCAGGGAGGATAAGAGCAGTGTTTACTCTGTGTAGTGGCGGCTGCTGCTGCGGAGAGGATAGGAGCAGTGTTTACTCTGTGTAGTGGCAGCTGCGGGGAGGATAGGAGCAGTGTTTACTCTGTGTAGTGGCGGCTGCTGCTGTAGGAAGATTGGAGCAGTTTGCTCCATGTAGTGGTGGCTGCTGCTGCGGGGAGGATAGGAGCAGTGTTTTCTCTTTGTAGTGGCGGCTGCTGCTGTGGGGACGATAGGAGCAGTTTTTCCTGTGTAGTGGCGGCTGCAGGGAGGATAGGAGCAGTGTTTACTCTGTGTAGTGGTGGCTGCTGCTGTGGGGTCAATCAGAGCAGTTTGCTCTGTGTAGTGGCAGCTGCGGGGAGGATAGGATCAGTGTTTACTCTGTGTAGTGGCGGCTGCTGCTGTAGGAAGATTGGAGCAGTTTTCTCCATGTAGTGGCGGCTGCTGTTGCAAGCAGTGTTTACTCTGTGTAGTGGCGGTTGCTGCTGTGGGGACTGGGGCCGATAGGAGCAGTTTTCTATGTGTAGGTGTGGTGCAAGATGGAAAGATTGGGTGCCAGTCACTTTTTGTAAAAATGAACAAAGAGAGTTTTATTTCTCTTAACAGGAAGGGTGGGAGAGAGGGTTAGGGCACAGGACACCCATAGGCAGATACAATAGCAATTAGGCAAACTACGCAGACAAAAATAGAACAGCAATACAGAAAACATTTAAAGCCAGCAGTTACACATACTGCAGCTGCTGACTTTTAATAGGACACTAACCTGTCCTGAAGTCCAGCGATGTCGGCACCAGTGCTGCTGTCGCCATTGCGAGTAGGGGAACCCGGAGTGTAGCATTACAGCTTCACGCCGGGTCCCTACTGCGCATGCGCAAGGCTCGCTCCTCTCTCCTACTGGCCCGGCGGGGGGGAAGAAGGAGGGAGCCGAGCTGCTGGCGTAATTCGCCGCAGCCCGGACTCCCGGAAGTGGGGACAGGATACCTGTCAAAGACAGGTATCCGTTACCCCCTCCCCCCTGAAAGATGCCAAATGTGGCACCGGAGGGGGGGAGGAGACAAATGAGTGGACGTTCCACTTTTGGCTGGAACTCCATTTTAGGCTGACTGCAGCAATCCGTATCTTGTAGCAACTGCTGTCTCCTATAGCAACAACCACTCTCACAGTAATCCCACTGTAGATCTTCCAGTTTAACTCACAGTATCTTACTGTAGATCCTCAAGCTCAGCTCGCTGTCTCTCACTAGACTTCTTGCATTCTCATCTACCTGCTGGATGCCTCGAGCTTCACCTACAGCTAACCGCTGTACATATCTTCAAGCTTTACTTACAGCTACCTGTCGTACTCCTTCAAGCTTTACTTACAGCTAACCGCTGTATTCCTGGATCCATTGAAGCTTTCCCATTTACTTCACCATCCCCAGTAGGGATGAGCTTCGAGTTTGAGTCGAACCCATGTTCGACTCGAACATCGCCTGTTCGGTTGTTCACTGAATTGCGAACATTATGGGCTGTTCGTGCCAAATTTGAGTGGCGCGTCACGGCCCATAATTCATTGTGGCATCGCAGTGCATTGCTGGCTGATGATTGGCCAAGCATGCACTATGACCCGCATGCTTTGGCCAATCACAGCACGCAAAAAATGGAGAGCCATAATTGGCCAAAGCCAGGGTGGTTTTGGCCAATTATGCCTCAGGGGATTTAGAACACGCCCCACACTATATAAGGTCACCTGAAAGTCGGCCTTGTGTAGTGTGTTGCGGTGTTGGTTAAAATACAGACGGAGAGAGAGAGACAGTGTATTTTGATTTGTGTTAGATAGAGCAGGCAGGCGAGTCAGTTAGCTGCAGTTACAGTGTGTAGAGGATATATATGCATCCTAGGTGTTGTATATATATTTATACACTGTAATCACTTTAGCTACATCCGTTCCTGTTATTCTCTATACTGTGACAGGCAGGCAGGTGATTGTGCTAGCTTCAGTGTTTCACTTAGTGCACTGTACAGCGTTTGCACAGCGTTCACCTAAAGCTTACCTGAATACAATTAGTGGTGTTCTCATAATAAAACCACAGGCAGGGAGCTGCATTAATTTTATTTAGTGTACTTCTGTCCTTTGCACAGCGTTCACTTAAAGGAACCTGAATACAAGTGGTGGTGTTCTCATAATAAAACCACAGGCAGAGAGCTACAAGTATTTTCAGTTAGTGTACTGTGTCCTCTGCACAGTGTGCACCTAAAACTAACTGAAGACAATTGCTGGTTTTCTCATACTAATACCACAGCAGACAGTTGATTCTGATAGCTGCATTATAATCAGTACATCCCACCTTTGTGCAGCTACATCTCACTGCAGGCCATTAGTATGTCTGGAAGGCAAACAAAGAGAGGCAGACAGTCACAAGGCAATAAAAGAGGGCAAGCAGGCTCTGTGTCTAGAGGCAACAGTGCTGCTGGTCGTGGACATGGTGCATCCTCATCAGCACGTGGCCATGGGACACGCTTGTCCTTTTCGGCAGCTGGCCATGTTGAGCTGCAACATGCCCAAGACTTGGTAGAGTGGATGACCAAGCCGTCCTCCTCCTCCTCTCTCACCCAGGCTCAGGGTACTTTGGCAAAGCAGCTGCCAAAGCGGCCTCTTCTCTTGGCTCAATGGCATCAGTCACTCCTTCCCTAGCCCCACCATGTCCTCCTGAGGAGTCCCCGGTACTGTTTGACCACAGTGTTGGGTACATGCTCCAGGAGGATGCCCAGCATTTTGAAGGCTCCGATAATGGAACCCAGCTAGAGGAAGGCAGTAACGTGAGCCCAGAGAGAGGGGGTAGTAACGTGAGCCCAGAGAGAGGGGGTGCCCAACAAGGACAGCTATCTGGCAGTCATGTTCCCCCAGCTGCAGCATACTGCCAGATTTGCTCCAGTGATGAGGAGGGAGGGGATGATGAGGTCACTGACTCCACGTGGGTGCCTTATAGGAGAGAGGAGGAGGAGGAGGCACATCTCCAACGAGGCAGGATGCCCTCCAGGGGCCAGCTTAAGGGCAGCACACCGACTGCATCACACCGCAGAGCTCCGCATGTGCAGGGCGCTGCTGTCTCTGCGCATTATTCCAAAAGTTTTTTGGTGTTGGCCTTTTTTCAGACGTGTGCAGCAGATCGCATCGTTGCCATTTGCAATATATGTCTGAAGCGTATCTTGCGTGGCCAAAACATCAGCCGCTTGGGCACCATGTGCTTGACCAGACATATGTCGACCTGCCATGCAGTTCGTTGGCAAGCATACTTAAAAGACCCACACCAAAGAACAAAGCGGACCTCTCCTTGCTCCTCATCAGCTGGGATCTCCAACCCCACTATACCTTCAGTCCTCTCTGAAACCTGCACTGAGAGGAATGAAGATGTAGAATTAGGTGTGTCACAGCCAAGTACTTGTGGGCAATCTGCTATTGGTACACCGACGTCAGATTGTACCAGGAAAATTTCCCTGCCCCAGTTGCTGCACCGCCGAAAGAAGTTCGCTCCCAGCCATCCACATGCCCAGCGGTTGAATGCTAGCTTGGCTAAATTGCTAGCACTTCAACTGCTGCCTTTTCAGTTGATAGACTCTGCCCCCTCTGCGATTCTGGCTCTCTACCGGCATGTGGAAGGCAATGTCTTAGCCTCGCTGGACAGGGCGGTCAGTGGTAAGGTGCATATTACCGCTGACTCATGGTCCAGCAGGCATGGACAGGGACGTTACCTATCTTTCACGGCGCATTGGGTGACTCTGTTGGCAGCTGGGAAAGATGCAGGACAAGGTGCAGTAGTGTTGGAGGTTGTTCCGCCACCACGCCTCCAAAATGTTACTACTGGTGATTCTGACACACCTCTCTCCTCCACCCCTCCTCTTCTTCTTCCTCCATGGCCTCTACCTGTGCTTTGTCCTCGGAACCAGCGATGCTCCATAGGCGTTCAAGGGGCTACGCAAGTACGCAGGCAAAAAGATGCCATGCGGTGCTTGAGCTGGTATGCTTGGGGGACAGGAGCCACACTGGAGCTGAGATTCTGTCAGCTCTGCAGGGGCAGGCTCAGAGGTGGTTGACGCCACGCCAGCTTAAGCCAGGAAAGGTGGTTTGCGACAATGGCACCAACCTCCTCTCCGCCCTCCGACAGGGACAACTGACCCATGTGCCCTGTTTGGCTCACGTCCTTAACTTGGTGGTGCAGCGGTTCTTGGGCAGGTACCCGGGCTTACAGGAGGTCCTGAAGCAGGCCAGGAAACTCTGTGGGCATTTCCGCCGGTCATATAATGGCAGTGCTCGGCTGGCTGACCTGCAAAAGGATTACAACCTGCACAAAAACCGCCTAATCTGTGACATGCCCACCAGGTGGAACTCTACGTTGGCCATGCTGCAGCGGCTGCACACGCAGCAGAGGGCCATTAATGAGTATCTGTTGCAATATGGCACCAGGACAGGGTCAGGGGAGCTTGGATTTTTTCCCCACGCCAGTGGGCCATGATCAGGGATGCATGCACTGTCCTGGCACCATTTGAGGAGGCCACGAGGATGGTGAGCAGTGACAGTGCATTCATCAGTGACACTGTCCCTCTTGTCCACCTGTTGGAGCACACGCTGCGTGGAATAATGGACAGGGCACTTGAGGCAGAACAGAGGGAGGAAGAGGAGGACTTCCTTACCTCTCAAGGCCCCCTTTATCCAGACAGTGTTCCTGCTGGCCCTCCTATCACACAGGAAGAGGACGAGGAGGAGGATTGTGTCAGCATGGAGGTGGAGCCTAGCACTCAGCATCAGCAGCAGTCTTCAAGGGATCAATTACAGTCCCAAGACACCCATGGACTTGTACGTGGCTGGGAGAAGGTGGCTGAGGATCATGTCGTCCTGAGTGACCCAGAGGACTCCGGACCAAATGCCTCAGCAAACCTACGCTGCATGGCCTCCCTGATCCTGCAAAGCCTGCGGAAGGATCCTCGTATTCGTGCAATCAAGGAGAGGGATCATTACTGGCTGGCAACCCTCCTTGATCCACGTTACAAGGGTAAGGTTGCGGACCATATCTTGCCATCACAGAGGGAGCAGAGGATGAAGCATCTTCGGGAGGCCTTGCAGAAAGGTCTGTACAACACGTTCCCAGAGACAGGGAGGTTACAAATTCCTGGTCCTGGACAAAGTGTTGCTGAGGCAAAAAATCCTCTGGGTTACTGGGTCTTGAGGATGGATCACTGGCCAGAGCTTGCACAGTATGCAATTGAGCTACTGGCCTATCCTGCATCCAGCGTTATTTCGGAACGCACATTCAGTGCTGCTGGAAGCTTTGTAACCGATCACAGGGTGCGCCTGTCCACCGACTCGGTCGATCGACTGACCTTCATAAAAATGAATCAGTCTTGGATCACCACCAGCTATCAAGCACCTGATGCTGATGTAACCGAATATTTTTTTTTTAAATGTCAGATCCCTTCAAGACTGCCCATGCTGATGCTGAGTGACTATCCTGTTATGCTGAGTGACTATCCTCTTCCTCCTCAATGATCATGCTGATAGCTTGTAAGAACATTTTTGGTTCTGGGCACCGCCACCAGTGGTTAATGCTAATTACAATTTTTGATGCAATACTTTGCAGAAGGGCTCATTCCTGCGCTCCTAATAGAGTATCTGTGAGGGGTTGCAGTGTTGTGGCACCAGCACCAGTGCCTAACGCCCAATTTTTCTGCCCCTGTTTAACAGGGGCGTGTAATTAAAATTTTTGATTGCAATACTTTGCAGCAGGGCTCATTGCTGCGCTCCAACTACAGTATCTGTGAGGGGTTGTAGTGTTGTGGCACCAGTGCCTAAGGCCCAATTTGTATGCCCCTGTTCAACAGAGGCATGTAATTACAATTCTTGATCTAATAATTCACGGCAGGGACCATTCCTGCACCCACCAAGAGTAACTGTGAGGGCTTACAGTGTTGTGGCAACACCACCACCACCAAAGGCCCAATTTTTATGCCCCTGTTCAACAGGGGCATGTAATTACAATTCTTGATCTAATATTTCACAGCTGGGCCCATTCCTGCGCCCACCAAGAGTAACGGTGAGGACTTACAGTGTTGTGGCACAAGCACCACCACCAAAGGCCCAATTTTTCCTACCACTGTTCAACAATGGCATGTAATTACAATTCTTGATATAATAGTTCACAGCAGGGCGTTCCAGCGCCCACCAAGAGTAACTGTGAGGGCTTACAGTGTTGTGGCAACACCAAGACCTAAGGGCCAAATTTCTGCAGAGTATATACGGCAAGCCCCTACTTTCAAACATCCAAATTACAAACGACTCCTACTTGCAAACGGAAGGAGACAACAGGAAGTGAGAGGAAATCTACCCCTAGGAAGGGAAATTCTCTCGTGTAAGAGTTAATATGGGAAAAAGGTGTCTCCTCTCCACTGATGCTTTATCACCAATCCTTGTTTCAATAAAAACCCCAAATTTTCAAAAAACATTTGTCATTGGGACGGAAAGTGAGGTGAAATGTTCTGAACAAGTGCACAGACAGCAAAACAAATGTTACAGGGGTGATAACCCTTCCCTATGTTTTCCAAAAAGCTTAAAAATAGATTTTTTGGCTGGAGCTACACTTAAAAAATTTACCTGTTCCAAATTACAAACAGATTCTACTTAAGAACAAACCTACAGTCCCTGTCTTGTTTGCACTGCCTGTATACTGCTGTTCAGAGTATATAGGGCCTTTTTTTTATTTGGGTGCGGGGTTCCCCTTAATATCCATACAATACCCAAAGGGGCTGGTAGGGGGCTGGTAGTGGGCTGGGGGGAGGGGGGGTACCCATGCCATTTTTCATTTTTCTCACTTTTCTTCACAGGCATACTTTAGACACCCCCCAGGTACCATATTTAAAGCGGAGGTGCCGCGGAAAAAAAATTATTGAAAGCCAGCAGCTACAAATACTGCAGCTGCTGACTTTTAATATTATGACACTTACCTGTCCTGGAGTCCAGCGACGTCCGCAGCAGAGGATGAGCAATCACTCGTCACTCTGCTGCCCCCACCGCCATCCTCGGTGAGGGAACCAGGAATTGAAGCCTTGCGGCTTCATGCTCGGTTCCCTATGGCGCATGCGCGAGTCGCGCTGTGCCGTTCTGAATGGTCCCCTGTGTTCTGGGAGCCGAGTGTCTCCCAGAACACAATGGGTATTCTGCGGGAAGTGACGCGCTTCCCGCAGATTTCCCGCAGAGAGGACTCCCGGAAGTGGGTGCAAATACCTGTCTTATACAGGTATCTGCACCCCCCTCCCCCCTGAAAGGTGTCAATTGTGACACCGGAGGGGGGAGGGTTCCGATCAGCGGAAGTTCCACTTTAGGGTGGAGCTCCGCTTTAAAGGAAAATGTCACTTTTTTTTTTTAAGCATCATTAAAATCACTGCTCCCGAACAAACTGCCGTTTTTAAAACGTATTTTTGCATTGATACATGTCCCCTGGGGCAGGACCCGGGTCCCCAAACCCTTTTTAGGACAATAACTTGCATATTAGTCTTTATAATTAGCACTTTTGATTTTGAACGTTCAAGTCCATTGATTTTAATAGGGTTCTAAAGTTTGCGCAAACTTTCGGTCTGTTCGCAGGTTCTGGTGCGAACCGAACCGGGTGGTTGTTCGGCTCATCCCTAATCCCCAGCTAGTGAAGCGTTTGCTCTGGTACTCCTTCAGAACTTCATTCCTTCCAAACTTGCCTCTGGTAACAAGAGTGATCGTCCCTCTGGCAACTGCTTCTCCTTTACCTCCGACAACGAACAAGGCTCCATTCGGGCTGAGCCTCTAACACACGTGGTTCCGCCCCAGGCTTCTGGCTTACACTAGGATTGGCGCCTGGCGTCACTAGGATTGGTGTCACCCGGTGTGGAAAAAATTGGTGTCACTCCACCAACTATAGTCCCCCCACTAACTACAGACCCCCCTCCTGCAGTGTAGATCCCCGTCCCTCAGTATAGATCCCCCTCACTAAGAAAAGACCCCCCTTCCTCAGTATAGACCCCCCACTAAGTACAGACCCCCTCTCTCAGGAAAGACCCTCCTCCATCAATATAAACCCCCCCTCAGTACAGACCCCCTCCCTCAGTACAGACCACCCTCCGTCAGTATAGACCCCCCTCAGTACAGACCCCTCTCACTAAGTACTGACCCCCTCCCTCAGTACAGGCCCCCCTCAGTATAGATCTCTCCCCTCAGTGCAGACCCCCCATCAGTAAAGACACCCCCCATCAGTGTAGAATCCCCCTCTTAGTACAGACCCCCCTTAGTATAGACACCCCCACTTTAGTGCAGACCCCCCATCAGCACAGACACACACCTATCAGTGTAGAATCCCCCTCTTAGTGCAGACCCCCCGCAGTATAGCCTCACCTAGACCTAGCAGCCAGTAGGGCTCCTAGATAGGCCTCAGGCTTCAGGGCTAGCAACCAGGAGGTTTTTGACACACCCACCCAGTTTGCAGCCCCAGGCAGGAAGAACCCCGATTACCTGACTCCTCCCGAATAAATAGCCTACCCCAGCATGCAAAGCGGCTAAAAGAAACTGCTGTAATTGGCTGAGACAACTTATTTACTCATCACCTGAATTCACTGAAATCCATCATCCTAATGCAAAAGCAATAGTGCCACCTATTGACAGAAGAGAGAGACTACGAATTATACTCAGACTTAAAGCAGAGCTACACCCTAAAGTGGAACTTCCGCTCATCGGAACCCTCCCCCTCTCCGGTGTCACATTTGGCACCTTTCAGGGGGAAGGGGGGTGGAGATACCTGTCTAAGACAGGTATTTGCACCCACTACCGGGAGTCCTCTCTGCGGATAGTACATCACTTCCCGCAGAATACCTGTTTTGTTCTGGGAAACATTCGGCTCCCAGAACACAACGGGGACCAGTGAGAACGGCACAGCGCGACTAGCGCATGCGCCGTAGGGAACCGGGCAGTGAAGCCGCAAGGCTTCACTACCTGGTTCCCTCACCGAGGATGGCGGTGGGGGCAGCAGAGTGACGAGCGATTGCACATCTTCTGCTGCCAACGTCGCTGGACTCCAGGACAGGTAAGTGTCCTAATATTAAAAGTCAGCAGCTGCAGTATTTGTAGCTGCTGGCTTTTAATATTTTTTTTTCGGCGGAGCTCCGCTTTAAGACAGAAATCAGTGGATCTAAGACTACCAATTAGCCAGGCTAGTTACCACCTAGCACAACTAGATTTATATTAGCAGCCCTGTTTAGGACCAGGGTGCTACATTAGAGAGGTCTTAGGTCTGAGTATTTGCATCCACGGTGCCCTATTTATGCTCTCTGCCAGATATTACTGTTTGAAACACACATTCAGCTTTGGAAGGTCATTTTGGCAATGTTTAGATAAGCCCAGTACATAATAATGACATTCTATTGCTAGGTGAGGGAGGGATGTGTTTAGTCTACTGTTACAACACTGTACATTCTTTGATTACGTAATGAATATTAAAACACGGGAGTGACTGGACACCATGGAATGTGCCTCTACTCTCGTGGTGAAAAAATAGTTTCAAGTCTTTCTTCCCCGAGGCAAATCTTGTACTTCCAGATGTAGCTACAATTACTAGAGAGAAGCCCTGATATCTGTGTGTAGCCCAAATCTTTTGGTCATAATATTCTGCACAATACTGCAGAGTTGGGAAGGTTCCACGTCACTTGGCTAAAATTCTTTATAGGGTCATAATACCTTTAGTAGCAGCTAGACTTGGGCTATATGGGCAATTAAAGTGATACTAAAGCTTTGTTTTAAAAATAAAAAAAATAACATGTCATACTTACCTCCACTGTGCAGCTCGTTTTGCACAGAGTGGCCCCGATCCTCCTCTTTTGGGGGCCCTCAGCGGCTCTCGCGGCTCCTCCCCGCATTAGATAAACCCCTAGGAGAAGCGCTGTCCCGAGGGGGTTACCTGACAGGTGCGCTCCTGAGTCATATACTCCAAGCCATAGACGCCAAGTGTATGACTCAGCCCCGCCCCCCCAGCGCTGCGTCATTGGATTTGATTGACAGCAGCGGGAGCCAATGGCTGCGCTACTATCAATCTATCCAATCAGGTAAGTAAAACAGGGGGGGCTGGGGGGTCGGACACTGCAAGGTGTTTTTTCACCTTAATGCATAGGCTTACAACCCCTTTAAATCTCCTGGTAAAATAAAAAATGACATATATGGTTTGATGGTATAGATTGTACCAAGCATTAACACAGTGGTCTTTGTTTTCCTGAGCCTCCCCTGTAACATAGTTTTACTATCTGTTGATCCTGCCAGTAAGTTTTGTTTTTTTCAACAACCCATGTCTTTAGAATAAAAAGATAATTTGCCGGATCCTTGTCACTTTTATAAATATGTATACATATAATACAGAAGATATTCAGTACAAAATCTTGTTTTTGCTCCCGCGTTCTATCTTATTTGTTCTCCAGGATTATATGTACCAGTACTGTTTGACATAATCCTGGAGTAGCACCAGTAAAGTCCTTCTATTTGCAAGTAATCTGTTTAACAATATCCTCATGTCTATTCATTGTGTAATTTTCTATATTATAGGAGATTATTTCTAATCTGGGTTTATTATGGAAGGATAGTTTAATATGCGGGTACAATCCAGTTGCTGAGCGTACATGTTGAAGCCTTTTGGTGAAGAGGGGGGATGATTCAGCCCAATTTGTCTTGAGAAGAGGGGAAGGGGGGAATGTTAAAAGCGGTTGTAAACCCTGCTTTATTATTTTTACCTACAGGTAAGCCTATAATGAGGCTTACCTGTAGGTAAAATTGATCTCCTAAATCTCCACCGTTTAGGAGATATTCCCCCTGCATCCAGCCACTGATGTCAGCGGCGCATGCGCTTTGAAGGTCCGGCATACCGTGCCGGACCTACAGAGCTTCCTGCCGGAACCCAGGGCTCCCGCACACATGCCCGGGAGTGATGTCATTGCGGCCCCGGCCACTCACAGCCGGAGCCCAAGATCCCAGAAGAAAGGATGGGAGATGTCAGCCCCCTCAGCGGTGAGCGCGATATTTGAAGGGCTTCATTCTAAGGTGAGTATTTTCATAATGTACTAGTATGCTAGCACATTATGCCATTGCCTTGCAGGTTTTATTTTTTTTTTTTTTCAGCCGTTTACTACCGCTTTTAAGCTTTTAAGTCCACATTCACATTGTGCGGATTTGACATGTCAAATTGCATGCCAAATCTGGGGCTATCGCCGGCAATAGCACCGTCTGAATCAGTGTAGTGCCACACGGATTCCCAAAAATAGTTCTTGTTAGACCTGGGCAATTTTCTCCCCAAAAAATCTGCGATTCGAATCAAGTTGTTTTTTGTTTTTTTTATGGACACCGCGCCGGTCCTGAGGAGCTGCGGGCAGGAGTTTTTAGGCGAGGCCCCGGCTTCATCCGGCCTCGCGGCCTCACCTAAAAACTCCTGCCCGCAGCTCCTCAGGACCGGTGCAGTGGATTCCGTGCCTCTCCACTCTTCCTCCAGACTCTGGGACCTTGATTTCCAAATGAAATGCAAAATGTACTGTAGCGCCCCTTTACTTTTCAGGGGTGTTATGCGCCTAACAGGGGTTGGTCTGAGCTGGTAGTCAGGCTCGGACCGCTTTTATTTTTAGGTATTTGCTTCTGCCTATGTGATGCTGCCTGGTGTATGGTTCCCTGTGGCCTGTAGGTGCCACTGCCATATCAGGTCAGGGTTGAGCCATGGGTTGCATTGCTGCGCCTTAGGGTGTCCTCTCTCGGCAGCGGTACAGTGGGCGTGGTCGGCCTGCTGTGCATGCTGGGAGAGGATACATAAGGGGCTGATGCCATCTTGAGGGGCAGTGTCTCGGGGCAGTGTCGGAAGGAGGTTGGAGTGGAGGAGCCGGAGGGGTGAGCCCCCTCGGGGGGGGTGTGATGACTGGCCGAGGAGTCTCGGGCACCTTTAGCCCGAGGGTGCAGCGTTCTAGGTAGGCCCAGTACCTTTAACTGGGTCTACAATTCGCCCATTGGAGTCCCAGGGTGCCCAGGTGAGGGTACCTGCTCTGACCAAGAGGAAGCCAGAGGAGGATCGGTCCCACAGAGGAGATGAGTGATGGAAGATCGCTGTCTCGGGAGAGGCCTGGTGACCTGTCAGAGGGAAGGATTCTTTACACTGGAGAGCTAACCTGTAGAGTGCCCATTGGCATTGTCCTGTTCTTCAAATTCTACAGAGGTTAGAGGATCTCCTGGACCCGTCCCTGGAGGGGATAGGGTGATAGAACTGTTCGAGCTCCACACCGGCTGCTAGGACTGTGGGAGAGAACTATCCGGGTGAGCTAAACCCACTCGGGATCTAGTGGCGACGAAGTTACTAGTTGTGCTTGGACCTAATCCCTCACACTCATTCTTTCTTTCATCCATCTGTCTCTGTCTAATACGCAGCAAATAGAAAATAAACTCTCTGTTGGAGTTAAAGTGTTTCTGGATATTGGCTTTCTTTGGGGGAAGAAATATAGACTTGTTCCCATACGCTGGGGATGAGAGCCAGTGGAAGAAGGTAACTCGCTGCAGGACCCAAAATTTGTGAACACCGCTTAACCTCTTCAAACAGGAGGGTACGGGCATATAGCACGGTGTGCCTTTGACTTGCAAGTGAGCCAGGCAGGAAAAAGGTCCGTGTGCTACAGTACTTTTATCCGAAAAGAGAACTTTGGACCACTGAGCAACAGTCCAGTCCTTTTTCTCCTCAGCCCAGGTAAGACACTTCTGACATCGTCTCTGGTTCAGGTGAGGCTTGACACAAGGAATGCGACAGTTGTATCCCATTCCAGGATATGTCTGTGGGTGGTGGAGGGTTCCAGCACAGATGTATATTCAAATCGCCCCCAAAGTCGTCAAAAGTAGTACAGGAACTAGGGCTGGGGAAAAAATCGATTTGAATCTTGAATCGAGTTGAGAGGTCAAATCGATTCGAATTTTCAGCAAATCGATTTTTTGGAAAAAAAAAATTCACCAGGACCGGCGCTGACACCGCGCCGGTCCTGAGGAGCTGAGGGCAGGAGTTTTTAGGTGAGGCCGCAGCTTCGGCCTAGTCTGCGAGGCCGGATGCCGCGGACTAGGCTGAAGCCGAGGCCTCACCTAAAAACTCCTGCCCGCAGCGCCTCAGGACCGGCGCGGTGTCCACCACCCACATACATATCCTGGAATGGGATACAACTGTCGCATTCCTTGTGTCAAGCCTCTCCTGAACCAGAGACGATGTCAGAAGTGTCTTACCTGGGCTAAGGAGAAAATGGACTGGACTGTTGCTCAGTGGTCCAAAGTCCTCTTTTCGGATAAACGTACATTTTGTATTTCATTTGGAAATCAAGGTCCCAGAGTCTGGAGGAAGAGTGGAGAGGCACGGAATCCAAGTTGCATGAGGTCCAGTGGTAAGTAATCCATCAGCTTCTAACTTCAGCTTGTTCAATTAAGGTGTGACAAAAAGCCTACGTTCACATCGGGCCATTTTGACATACGATTTGATATGTCAAAACGCAGACTATTACCGCCAACGGCACTATCCAAATCAATGCGACGCCGACTTTGCAGCGCCGCACCGATTTCCAAAAGCAGTTCCTGTACTACTTTTGGTGACTTCGGGGGCGATTTGAATATACATCTGTGCATTAACCCGCACAGATGTCTGTCACATTGCCCCCCTCTTCCAGTCGGTGACATGGTCTGCTCCTACCTGTCCAGACAACAGACTCAAAGCTTTTTGAGAAAGTGATTTGACAATTGTCACATGATCATCAATCTATCCTGCCTCCAGGCTCAGTCCCTAGGCAGGCCCTGTACTGCAGCAGGCTCCAATATGGAGACCCTGCCACTAAGGTGGGAACATTGAACTTCTAACTGTTCCCTCACTACCAGAACCATCGTCACCTGCCAACATCACCACTTCCTCTGTCAGCTGGATGCTTCTCCTTCTGGTACTCTTTACACGTATATACATTCAAAACCTCAAGGGTTAAAGTAGTTACGCTTTTAATTGTACAATTCATGCTTGGTCATAACTCTGAGGATTATACATGGCTTTACTACCAGTTCCCAGTTCTTTGTGATATACAATGACCACACATTGCTCTCTTCTTCCCCAGTAAACAACAAGGACAACTTCTCCTTTAAACAGAAACTCCATTTACTGAACAGTTGTGTAAATCAAATTTGCAGAAGAACTTTGCAGTTCAAAACATCATTCTCAGATACACAATTGTACAATGCTGTGCATAATTGTAATTGCTGTGCATGATTTGGCTGCTCTGTCCCTAGTGGGGCTGTTGCCTAATGGTGCTGCCCCTATCTTTTGGTTAACCACTTAAGCCCCGGACCATTTGGTAGCTAGAGGACCAGAGGTGAATTCAGAATTTTGCACTGCGCTGCTTTAACTGTAAATTGTGCGGACGTGCAATGTTGTACTGAAACGAAATTTGCGTCATTTTCTTCCCACAAATAGAGCTTTCTTTTAATGGTATTTGATTGCCTCTGCGATTTTTATTTTTTGCGATATAAACGAAAAAAGACCGAAAATTGTGAAAAAAAATGATATTTTCTACTTTTTGTTATAAGAAAAATCGAATAAACTCAATTGTAGTCATACATTCAGGCCAAAATGTATTCAGCCACATGTTTTTAGTAAAAAAAATGTCAATAAGCGTATATTTATTGGTTTGCGCAAAAGTTATAGCGTCTACAAACTAGGGTACATTTTCTGGAATTTACACAGCTTTTAATTTATGACTGCCTATCTCATTTCTTGAGGTGCTAAAATGGCAGGGCAGTACAAAACCCCCCCAAATGACCCCATTTTGGAAAGTAGACACCCCAGGGAAATTGCTGAGAGGCATGTTGAGCCCATTGAATTTTTTTTTTTTGTCCCAAGTGATTGAATAATGACAAAAAAAAAAAAAAAATTACAAAAAGTTGTCACTAAATGATATATTGCTCACACATGCCATGGTTATATGTGGAATTGCACCCCAAAATACATTCTGCTGCTTCTCCTGAGTACGGGGATACCACATGTGTGGGACTTTTTGGGAGCCTAGCCGGGTACGGGGCCCCAAAAACCAAGCACCGCCTTCAGGCTTTCTAAGGGCGTAGATTTTTGATTTCACTCCTCACTACCTATCACAGTTTCGAAGGCTATAAAATGCCAAAATAGCACAAAATCCCCCCAAATGACCCCATTTTGGAAAGTAGACACCCCAAGCTATTTACTGAGAGGCATGTTCAGTCCATGGAATATTTTATATTTTGCCACAAGTTGCGGGAATATGACAAACTTTGTTTTTTTTGCACAAAGTTGTCACTAAATGATATATTGCTCACACATGCCATGGGCATATGTGAAATTACACCCCAAAATACATTCTGCTGCTTCTCCTGAGTACGGGGATACCACATGTGTGGGACTTTTTGGGAGCCTAGCCGCGTACGGGACCCCAAAAACCAAGCACAGCCTTCAAGGTTTCTAAGGGCATAAATTTTTTATTTCACTCCTCACTACCTATCACAGTTTTGAAGGCCATAAAATGCCAAGATAGCACAAAACCCCCCAAAATGACCCCATTTTGGAAAGTAGACACCCCAAGGAAATTGCTGAGAGGCATGTTGAGCCCATTGAATATTTTTTTTTTGTCCCAAGTGATTGAATAATGACAAAAAGAAAAAAAAATGTACAAAAAGTTGTCACTAAATGATATATTGCTCAAACATGCCATGGTTATATGCGGAATTGCACCCCAAAATACATTTGGTTGCTTCTCCTGAGTACGGGGATACCACATGTGTGGGACTTTTTGAGAGCCTAACCGCGTACTGGCCCCCGAAAACCAAGCACCGCCTTCAGGATTTCTAAGGGCACAAATTTTTGATTTCACTCCTCACTACCTATCACAGTTTTGAAGGCCATAAAATGCCAAAATAGCACAAAACCCCCCCAAATGACCCCATTTTGGATAGTAGACACCCCAAGCTATTTGCCGAGAGGCATGGTGAGTATTTTACAGCTCTCATTTGTTTTTGAAAATGAAGACATTTTTTTTTTTTTCTTTTTTACATTTTTAAAACTTTGTGACAAAAAGCGAGATCTGCAAAATACTCAACATACCTCTCAGCAAATAGCTTGGGGTGTCTACTTTCCAAAATGGGGTCATTTGGGGGGGGGTTTGTGCCGTCTGGGCATTCCATGGCCTCCGAAACTGTGATAGGCAGTGAGGAGTGAAATCAAAAATTTACACCCATAGAAAGCCTGAAGGCGGTGCTTGGTTTTCGGGGTCCTGTACGCGGCTAGGCTCCCAAAATGTCTCACACATGTGGTATCCCCGTACTCAGGAGAAGCAACAGAATGTATTTTGGGGTGCAATTCCACATATAACCATGGCATGTTTGAGCAATATATAATTTAGTGACAACTTTTTGTAATTTTTTTTTTTCTTTTTGTCATTATTCAATCACTTGGGACAAAAAAAAAAATATTCAATGGGCTCAACATGCCTCTCAGCAAATAGCTTGAGGTGTCTACTTTCCAAAATGGGGTCATTTGGGGGAGTTTTGAACTGTCCTGGCATTTTATGCAAAACATTAGGAAGCTTATGTCACACATCATCCACTCTTCTAACCACTTGAAGACAAAGCCCTTTCTGACACTTTTTGTTTACATGAAAACATTTTTTTTTTGCAAGAAAATTATGTTGAACCCCCAAACATTATATATATTTTTAAAGCAAAGGCCCTACAGATTAAAATAGTGGGTGTTGCATTTTTTTTTTCCACACAGTATTTGCGCAGCGATTTTTCAATTGCATTTTTGGGGGGAAAAACACACTTTTTTTATTTTTAATGCACTAAAAAACACTATATTGCCCAAATGTTTGATGAAATAAAAAAGATGATCTTAGGCCGAGTACATGGATACCAAACACGACATGCTTTAAAATTGCGCACAAACGCGCAGCGGCGAGAAACTACATTCATTTTTAAAAGCATTTAAAAGCCTTTACAGGTTACCATGTTAGATTTACAGAGGAGGTCTACTGCTAAAATTACTGCCCTCGATCTGACCTTCGCGGTGATACCTCACATGCATGATGCAATTGCTATTTACATATGACGCTAGACCGACGCTTGCGTTCGCCTTTGCGCAAGAGCAGGGGGGGACAGCGGTGCTTTTTTTTTTTTTTTTTTTTATTTATTTTGCTTTTTTTTTTTTTTTTAAATTGTTCCTTCCATATTTTTTTTTTTTTATCATTTTTATCGTTATCTTAGGGAATGTAAATATCCCCTATGATAGCAATAAGTAGTGACAGGTACTCTTTTTTTTGAAAAAAATGGGGGGTTAGACCCTAGATCTTTCCTCTGCCCTCAAAGCATCTGACCACACCAAGATCGGTGTGATAAAATGCTTTCCCAATTTCCCAATGGCGCTGTTTATATCCGGGGGGGGCATTCCCTCCCACTGCTTGTAAAAGCAGTCCAGAGGCTAATTAGCCACTAGGATTGCTTTTACATGAAAGCTGGCCGCTGGCTGAAAAGAATGATACCCGCAGGCATCAATCTGGTATAACCATTCAAAGTCCAGCAACATACCAGTACGTTGCTGGTCCTTGTTGGACATGTATTGTAATCTTTTTTTTCATGCAGCCTGTTGGATGAACGAAAAAAGAGATTGATCGGTGGGTATGCCCACCATTAGAATACCTCCCTTCATCCACCCACTTCTAATGATGGGCATATATGCCGAAGCATGGGGGCATCCTCCCGCAAAAAAGTTATGCCGCGTACACACGGTCTGACTTTTCCACGGGCAAGCCTTCGCCGGAATTTCGACCGTATGTACGCGGCATAAAAGGTTATGCCGCGTACACACGGTCGAACTTTTCCACGGGCAGGCCTCCGTCGGAATTTCGACCGTATATACGCGGCATTAGGAGCAAAATCGCTCCTCCGCCCCTGCTGCCCCCATGCTTCGGCATATATGCTCTTTTTTTAACTGTGGTGGTGAAATCACCTCCTACAGCGTTGGAGTCACGGCTTTATGTATCGTGGGAGCAAACGCTGTTGCTGTCAAGATAAATAAATCCGCGATGCAACTGAATGGCGTACCTGCTAAGCAAATGATGTTTAACATTAAAACAAAGTAACATTACAGTACAACAGTAAGACCTTACCATGCCATACCTGCAAAGCAAATACCAAAACAAAACTTAGTAAAAAATAAAACATTTTTTTTTAACGCAACCTGTGCCTAAAATATATATATGCCGAAGCATGGGGGCATCCTTCCGCAAAAAAGTTATGCCGCGTACACACGGTCGGACTTTTCCACGGGCAAGCCTCCGTCGGAATTTCGACCGTATATACGCGGCATTAGGAGCAAAATCGCTCCTCCGCCCCTGCTGCCCCCATGCTTCGGCATATATGCTCTTTTTTTAAACTGTGGTGGTGAAATCACCTCCTACAGCGTTGGAGTCACGGCTTTATGTATCGTGGGAGCAAACGCTGTTGCTGTCAAGATAAATAGATCCGCGCTGCAACTGAATGGCGTACCTGAAAACAAAAAATTACATACCTGAAAAGCAAGCATGATAAAACATTGCAGAATGGAATACAGTAAAAAAGAGCAGAACAATAGAGAGAAAATAGAGAGAGAGAGAACAATAAAACGACAACTATTTTTGGTTTTTTTCTTTTATATTTTTTTTGTGTTTTGTTTTTTACGTTTTTTTTTTTCTTTTTTACACTTTTTTTTGTAACTTTACAACTGTAATGGTTCGGGTCTCTCAAAATGTAATGGCATCTTGGGAGACCCTGTGTAAGTGTGTCCTAGTCTGTGAAATGCTGTACCCTACGCTAAAACTTCACTTTTGAGTGGTAGCGATCAAAACATTCACCAAGGCAAAGACCAGGTTTGTTAGGACAGAGTGGACAAAAAACACGGGTGTCACGCCTAAATCCGCGCTTGCTACAGACACGACATCTTTTTTGGGGGGCTCGTTGGGTAGGGGTACTCGGGAGGAGATGCGTATAATGCCTCTCATGCAGCCGGCTTACTGCATTTGGTAGGGGATGGTGAGGTGCAGAACCGCCTGGATACAGGAGTTCTGTGACTATCTCATTCTGGAATTTTAGAAGAGATAACGGCCCGCCTGAAGCTCTGTATAGCACATGAGCGTTCAGCAAAGCCAATTGGAATAATGATAGAGACACTTTTTTGTAACAGCGTCTCGCCTTACGGTCAATTAGATACGGCGCCATCAACTGGTCGTTGAGGTCCACCCCTCCCATATTTTTGTTATATTCGTGGACACAGAGGGGTTTCTCCACAACACCAGTCGCCGTACGAATTTGGACTGTCGTGTCTGCAAGAAGGGAGGTAAGAAGGAAAACATTCTTATTGTCCCTCCACTTCATAGCGAGCAAGTTATTACACTTCACGCAGGCTCTCTCCCCCAGCCTAAGACGGGCATCTACAAGCCGCTGGGGAAAGCCCCGGTGATTAGGTCGCACGGTGCCACATGCTCCAATCTGATGATCAAACAAGTGACTAAACAGTGGCACGCTCGTGTAATAATTGTCCACATACAAGTGGTACCCCTTTCCGAATAAGGGTGACACCAATTTCCACACTATCTTGCCAGCGCTCCCTATGTAATCCGGGCAGTTGACCGGCTCAACCTGACTATCTTTTCCCTCATAAACCATAAAGCTCCATACATAGCCTGTTGCCCTGTCACAGCACTTATAGAGCTTGACCCCGTATCTGGCACGCTTGCTGGGAAGGTACTGCTTGAAAGCCAAGCGGCCAGAAAATTTAATCAGGGACTCATCAACGCAGACAACTTGATCGGGAATAAACAAGGCTGCAAAACGTTCGTTGAAGTGGTTTATGAGGGGCCGAATTTTATAGAGCCGGTCGTACTCAGGGTCCCCATGTGGACGACAAAGTTCATTGTCGTTGAAGTGCATGAACCGCAAAATCTGCTCGTATCGTGTCCTGGGCATGGAGGCAGAGAACAGGGGCATGTGGTCAATTGGGTGCGTGGACCAATAAGCACGCAATGACGGGAATTTATGTGTGCCCATGTTGAGGGAAAGGCCCAGAAAGGTCTTAAATTCGGAAACCGTAATTGGTTTCCAATCTTTGGCAACTTTAGGCAACTGGGGGTTAGCGGCGATGAATTGACCAGCATACAAATTACTCTGGTCCACAATAGATCTATAGAGATCTTCCGTGAAAAACAGCGAATAATAATCGATTGGCATAAAATCAGCTGTTTCCACCTGAATACCGGGTTGGGCAGTGAATGGGGGAAGTACGGGTTCTGCAGAAGTGGTGGGGACCCAATCAGGATAGGCGAATTCTGCAGGAAGGGCACTATGGGAACGACGGGCCTGCCTTTGTCTTCTTGGTGGCAGCGGGACACTACTTGTGCTTGCCACCTCGCCAGCTTGAACTGGACTTATGGGACTCGCCACGTCACCACGTGATACTGCAGTGCTGGATGTACGCCCAGGCTGTACTAGGCCGCTGGTGCTTGCCAATTCACCAGAAGGAATAGCGGCGCTTGTACTACTCTGCTCCATGATACGAGAGCCCTGCGGTTCTTGCTCCTCAACAACCTCAGAAGATCGGGATCGGGTACACCTGACCTTAGCAGGGACCTCAACTTCGTCGTCAGAGCTATCTGACGTGGGGCCGCTGACGTCACTGTCTTCTACGGGAAGATATTCTGAGCCTGAATCTGACAGATACGTGACCTCCTCTTCACTATCTGTCATGCTCAGAATCTCGTAGGCCTCTTTACTAGTGTACCTTCGACTTGCCATTTTGGGCTCTAAATTTAGGGGTACACTAGTAAGATTCACAGGTAAAAAAAGCACCTGACTGTCACCAAATGTATCAAACGCTACCAAAAAAACTGTTAGCGATCGCAGGGATCAGGACTGTCTCTGCGAACGCTGCAGTTATGTGTGTTGTGTTTGGTAAGTGACAGTGATCGATCGATACTGCACTTGGGTGGGCTGGGCTGGGCGGAGGGGCTAAACGCAGGTACTAGCAGGTATCTGGGCTGATCCCGCTAACACTGCGTTTTTGGGAACCCTAAACCGCTGGGGACGCTAGTATAGATCTGATCAGATACTATACCACTAAGGGAGGTGTATGCTTTGCGCGTGGGTGTTAGCGTTACTGGCACTAACCTAAAGCTGCCTGGGGCGACGCAGACCCTCTCTGGCGCTAAAACCTAATTGATATCACCCGCCGGGCGATCAGGGGGTTAAACCTTTATTGGGTTATATACGGCGGGTGCCCTGATGCTATAAAAAGCAAACTAACCAACCAGCGTCACCTGTAACCTTTATATGGTGATCACTGGTGAAAGGGTTAACTAGGGGCAATCAGGGGGTTAAAATCTTTATTAGGTTAAATATGGGGGTACCCGACGCTATATAAAAACCTGACGGGTTACCTAAATAACGAAATAACTCACTGGGTAACCAGTGTCACCAGTGACGCTTATACGGTGATCACTGGTGAAAGGGTTAACTCTAGGGGCAATCAGGGGGTTAAAATAATATATGGGGGTACCTGACGCTAATAAAAACCTGCAGCGAACCTAAAAATAATTAACTGGCTATCTAGGACACCAGCGACAAGAAAAAAGCTATCGGAAAAACGATCGCTTAGTGACGCTGGCGTTAGGGGGTGATAGGGTTACCTGGGGGGCGATCAAGGGGTTAAACCTTTATTAGGGGGGGTTAGGGGGCTACCTTGGACCTAAAGGGGCCTAATCCTAACTGCCCTGCAACTTTTTACAGTCACAAATGACACTGATTGCAGTGATCAGTAAAAAAAATGATCACTGCAAACGGTGCACTGTGACTGGGGGTACTGGGGGTGATCTGGGGGGTGATCTGGGGGTGACTGGGGGGTGATTTGTGTGCCTACGTGTACTGGTGTCAGTGGGCTGTTGGTGCACTTACTATGTGATGTCTTCTCTCCTCGCGCCGGATCGAAAAGACCGACACGAGGAGAGATGACATCACTTCCTCCTGCCTGTGTTTACATTACAGGCAGGGGAAGCTCTCTCATTCGCCGGGAGCGATCGAGAGGGGGTGGCCGGAATCTAACGGCCGTCCCCTCATGCCGGATCGCTCCCGAACACTTAACCACCGCTCACTGTACAGAAGGGGGGTCCGATCGGACCCCCCAACTATACAAAGGCGATCACGTACATATACGTGATTCTGCCTGTCGGTGCCATTCTGCCGACGTATAATTACAGTGGGCGGTCGTTAAGTGGTTAAGGAGGTCCATAGACCAAAGTCGTTTCTAATCAATCCCTTGAGAAATGGATCCCATTGGAGGGGAATGCAGTCAGCAGAATAGATCACATCGTACACTGGTCCTCACTATACAGCTCCAACATGAGGATGACGAGCCGCTTAGAGCCTGACTTGGCCGCACCCGCCCTCTCCAGAGCCCAGCACTTCAGTGAGCAACAGTCACCAGCTCTCTGTTCAGGGAGCTTTGAGAACTGGGAGATCAACGGTGTTTGAGCCTTAGAGCCGGCGGAAGACAGATGCAGCTTATGACCGATGCTGCATCCACCTAGGTAAGTATGATTTTAAAATTAAAAAAATATATTTTCATACTTATTTTAAGTAGTAGATTAGGTGGACAAAGCTCTTCAGGACACCAGCTGGTGCCCCCTTTAAATAGACCCACAGCTGACTTTCTTCAGCACCAGAGTGTTGGCAAAAGCACAAAGGTCCCCAAGGTCTTTCAGACTGTCTGTACTCACACAAGGCCCAATGAACAGCTGGTTTGCTCCTTCCAGCTTTCAAATAACACCTTACTCTGGTGATACCAGACCAGATCTTCAGCAGGCAGAGCCCCTCAGTCAGCTTTCTTTAGCTCCAGGGTTTCAGCATCCAGGCCCTCAGGTCGCCCACCTGAGGTCTCACAACAGCAGACATAGCAGCAGTGCCTGGGAGGGCATCGTGCCCTCCATGCTGGACCAATCCACTCTCCAAAAAGACCCTGATCTCAGTGTGCTCACAGAATATATACAGTCTCCCAGCATGCCACAAGAGCCTGCCTCTCTGGAATAGGCCAGGGCTGTATATTTATGCTGCCATCTACATAGCTCCAGACCTATGATCCAAAAAATTCTCAAGTTTCCTGGATACAGAGGAAGCTATCAGACAGACTGGTAGCAGCTGAGCACACTGAGCAGACCTAACTAGCAGATTACAGCTTCACTGAGTACAGTGAGCAAACTATGCTTTTACCTAACAAACCATTTCAACCACACTGACTACAGTGTGGCAACTTAATGTACCTATCTAATTCTAAGCACCTATCTAGGAGAGTGCTACAGAGGCATATCTTAAGGGGGTTGTAAACCCCTTTAAATGCATTCTATGCATTAAGGTGAAAAACCTCCTGTGATGCAGCTGCCCCCCAGAGCCCCCCTTTTACTTACCTGAACCCGATCTTTCCAGCAATGGGGATGAGTGAGCACACCAGCTCCAGCCGGTGTCTCGGGTCCTGATTGGATAGATTGATAGCAGCGCAGCCATTGGCTCCCGCTGCTGTCAATCAAATCCAATGAGGCGGGGTGGCGAGTCCTGCTGTCTGTGTCAATAGACGCAGCAGCAGGACACGGGAGTGCCCCAAAGGGAAAGCGGCTCTCCAACGGGGCACTTGAGAAGAGGAGGAGCCCAGAAGAGGAAGATCGGGGCCACTCTGTGCAAAACCAACTGCACAGAGGAGGTAAGTATGACATGTTTGTTTTTTAAAAAACAAAGCTTGAGATATCTTTTAAGCATTTAGAGGCAGAATAAAAAGCCCTTCTGGTTTGTGCTTTTGAGAGGTGTTTTCTGGCAGAATAAAACACTAAACGTTCCTAAAGGCCTATACAAAAATGCTCTACGGTTTGGACCCGTAAAGGTACACATGACAGTAATATGATATAATAGCTTTAATACAATATAAGGTACAAGGTAGGCAACCTGTCTACATCCAATTCTCTACTGTATCCTGTAACAAAGTGAAGGTCAGCAGGAGGAACCAGTTGAGCTGCGGGGGATCCAGGGGATCGACAAACCTTTAATACATCGAATCCCTAAAACACAGGGTGAAACCCAGGGGCGGATCCAGGGGGTGCAACAGGGGAATTGCCCCCTCCGAGAATGCAAAAGAGAGGAGAGACTCCACGGGTGACACCGTGGGCGGCACCGTGGGTGACAGTGTGGGCGGATCCGCGGGGGACAGCGCGGGCGGCTCGGTCGGTTAGTGGGCAGGTGAGAGCGGGCGAGCAGCTGGGCTGCTGGCCAATCTGGGCAGCAGGGAGATGACATCTCTCAGTCTCATCGCCCGGTGCCTGCCCTGCATCCCTGCAGTTCTGCCCTCACTGTGCAGGCAGCCGTGGGCAGCAGAGAGATTACATCATCTCTCTGCTGCCTAACTGGTAATCTGCTGCCTGACATTGGGGAAACAGCAAGAGACCACTTTAGCAGCAAAGTGACACAGCAGGTGACAATCCACAACGTGTGGCAGGTGACGTGGCAAGTGACAATCCGCAATGTGTGGCAGGTGACAATCTGCAACGTGTGGCAGGTGATGTGACAAGTGAAAATTCACAACTTGTGGCAGATGACGTGGCAAGTGACAATTTACAACCTGTGGCAGGTGACGTGGCAAGTGACAATCCGCAATGTGTGGCAGGTGATGTGGCAAGGGACAATCTGCATCTGCTGACAGGTGATGTGGCAAGTGACAATCCGCATCTGCTGGCAGGCGATGTGGCAAGTGGAAAATCCGCAATGTGTGGCAGGTGACGTGGCAAGTGGACAATCCGCAATGTGTGGCAGGTGGCGTGGCAAGTGACAATCCGCAATGTGTGGCAGGTGGCGTGGCAAGTGACAATCCGCAATGTGTGGCAGGTGACATGGCAAGTGACAATCCGCAATGTGTGGCAGGTGACGTGGCAAGTGGACAATCCGCAATGTGTGGCAGGTGACGTAGCAAGTGATAATTCACAACGTGTAGCAGGTGATGTGGCAAGTGACAATTCACAACCTGTGGCAGGTGACGTGGCAAGTGACAATCGGCAATGTGTGGCAGGTGACGTGGCAAGTGACAATCCGCATCTGCTGACAGGTGACGTGGCAAGTGGAGAATCCGCAATGTGTGGCAAGTGACAATCCGCAATGTGTGGCAAGTGACGTGGCAAGTGACAATCCGCAATGTGTGGCAGGTGACGTGGCAAGTGGACAATCCGCAATGTGTGGCAGGTGAGGTGGCAAGTGGACAATCCGCAATGTGTGGCAGGTGACGTGCCAAGTGGACAATCCGCAATGTGTGGCAGGTGACGTGCCAAGTGGACAATCTGCATTGTGTGGCAGGTGACGTGGCAAGTGACAATCCGCATCTGTTTACAGGTGACGTGGCAAGTGACAATCCGCATTTGGTGGCAGGTGACGTGGCAAGTGACACGCTCAGAGCTTCCACTGATTCTGCTTTATGGTGATTTTAAGTATTTCATTTTACCGTATATTACAATGTAATAATAGAAATAATGCGCTTCAATCATCCTGATACCATAACAACCATGGTGCCGGGATGATTGAAGCACCAATACCAGCCATTTCCCCCGATAAATTCTCCCCAAAAAATTTTTTCTGGCAGTGCCCCTCCCAAGACTAGATTGTGGATCTGCCCCTGGTGAAACCCTGACTGTTCCAGCTGTGATTACCAGTGATGTTTTAGATGTGATCAGTCTTTGTATTGCACCACCTAGATGATAAAATGACATTTGCTTTGTTTCCCAGTCATACAGATACTGTGTCACCCCACCTCTATGCTCAAAACTCACAGTTTAGTCACACTTTATGAAGTGGTAATGCAGTAATGGAGATTCTGTAGAAAGGGGCTCAAGTAGAAGAAGATCGATAAAAAAAAGAGGTTTAAAGATGGTTTCAGGATATCTTAATTTTCAGCCTTCTCAAAATGTTTGTGGATACTTTTGATATGGGAATGAATTACACAGCTTCATACAAAAAGAACATGAATGATACATTTTTTCCATCTAAAATGTATTTAGTTTTGGATAGAGTGGGAATATGTCAGAATCTCTCTCCATACTAACTGCTCTCTGTGGCCCATTTGGGAGATCGGTCAGTTTACCTTGCACTAGAAATATCTGATTTAATTGCTACAGGAGAGACCTCCACTTCAAGCTGCGAATCTCCAGGGATGAAATTCCATTTGCTGATCTGCAGGTATGAATCAATAATACCAGAGAAGGGCTTGTTTATATATGCATCGCCCTCCAAAGGTGGATTGCTTTTCAGAGGGCATTTGATAGGTGGCGAGGAGGTGTTATATCACCTCCTCGCCACCTGTATTAACCCCTAAAAACCCACACCACTGGGCCACAACCGTTGAGCACGTTGAACGGGTCGTGGTACTGTCCACTGAACATGACCAGGGGGGGAATAATCAAAGATCAAAAGCTATTTCTCAGCTCTAGAATGCAGAAGTGGATCTGATGTCACACACACTGCACAGCATACAGCAGCGGTGAGCTGAGTGTAATCGTTAATCTGAGTGGAGGGAAAGGACGCAAATTAAGATTTATTGGTTGACATTGTGTAGTCTTGCTTTCTACATTTATTATATCCTTAAAGTGGTTGTAAACCCTTTTAACTTTTTTTTTTTTACTAACCTGCAAGACAAAGCTATAATGAGCTAGTATGACTAGCATACTAGCTCATTATTGTCATGGATATGCATTAATGTCTGTCTGCCATCTTACCTTCCTCCTCATGTGTTCATCTAGAGACCAGACCTCCTTCACCTGGCTTCCTTTATAATCTCCTCCCAGCCTGACTCCACCCCAGGCCCTATCACTGAACACTATATTAACCTGTGCACTGCAAGCCTGCTTTGCTGATCAACGTGTTTGTTAGGCATTGTGTGTTTGGGTTCCTGCCTGCCGTGTGCTGCGTCTGTCTCTCTGTTACGTTATTGGCTTGTCCCCGACTATCCTTGTCTGCTCGTGACCCTTGACCTTCGGCTCGTTCTTCGTTATCCTTGTCTGCTTGTGGCCCCTGACCTTCGGCTTGTTATTCGGTTCTCTCTATCGTGTGCTGCTGCTTCCCCTTATCCTACGGGGCGTGAGCTAGGAAACTCCAGGGGCCGCGACCTGGTCCCAGCCTGCAGCGTAGAGGCCCTGGAGAAGACCAGCTGGGTCTTAGACTCCGCGCCCTGGGGAATCTTGGCTCTCGCTTCCGTTGGGATCCCGGTTGTGCTCCTCTGGTCCCGCTTTCCACAACCACCCAGTTTCCTATCCACAGAAGCCAGCCATAGGGTTCACTACCTCGCGGTGCACTCCTGTCCCCCTACGGTGTGCATCTGTCACCTGGCCACAGGTGACCCTGACAGTTTGATCAGCCATGAACCCGGTTGACATCCCGCTTCCCGCGGATGATCCATTGCAGGGCATAGTTCGCAGACTTGAGACCCAGGAATCAAATCAGACCCAGGTGATGCGATTCCTTCAGGATCTGGCTTCTCGATTCGAGCAGCTTCAGGTCTCCTTGGGAACCCCGAATCCGCAACCCCAAGTACAACCAGCGGCTGTACCTATCGCACCAGTCGCAGCCTCACACTCACTAAGATTGCCAGCTCCGTTCCGTTTCTCTGGGGACTCCAAGGCCTGCAGGGGGTTTCTCAGCCAATGCACTATTCATTTTGAGCTTCAGCCTCAAAGCTTCCTATCTGACCGGGCTAAGGTAGCCTATATCATTTCCCTCCTCTCCGGTGAAGCTTTGGCCTGGGCTGCCCCCCTGTGGGAGAGGAACGATCCGGTGGTTTCCAGTCTGTCCGAATTCTTGAAGCTCTTTCGTAATATCTTCGAAGAGCCGGCTCGGGCTTCTTCAGCGGCTAGTGCTGTCTTAAGTCTTCGCCAAGAATCTAGTTCAGTGGGGCAATATGCTCTTCAGTTCCGTATCCACACAGCTGAATTGAGCTGGAATAATGAGGCCCTGGTCGCTACCTTTTTACATGGCCTCTCTGACCGAGTGAAAGACGAATTAGCGGGAAGAGCCATTCCCGTCGGTCTGGACGATGTAATTTCATTATGCAACCAGATCGACATTCGTTTTCAAGAGAGGTCCTTAGAAAAAAGACGCCAGCACTCTCTGGGTCCTAGCCAGTCTGAGCTCCCCTCCCTTCATTCCGTGGAGCATCCTCTACCTGCTGAAGAACCTATGCAGCTGGGCCGGACCAGACTAACCCCCGAAGAACGTGCTAGGCGCAGAACTCTGGGCTTGTGCCTCTATTGTGGGGGCAAGGGTCATTTTCGTGACTCCTGCTCGCTTCGTCCGGGAAACGCTCGGGTCTAATACATTTGGAAGGTGGAGTATTGGACCCAGAAACATCACCTTCTCGCCTGCTCTTGCCGGTGTTCCTTCATGTAGGCACTTCTCCTCAGTCAACCCTTGCATACCTGGATTCCGGGGCTGCCGGCAATTTCATGGATTGGAGAACTGCTTCTTCTATGAAGCTTACCCTTTCACCTCTCACTACCCCATTGGTAGTCTCGGCAATTGATGGCACTGTTCTCCCAGGGGGCCCTATTCGCTTCCAGACGCTACCCATTAGGATGTCGGTAGGGATTCTCCACCAGGAGTGGATATCCTTTCTTATTCTACCCAAGGCCTCTACCCCAGTTGTATTGGGCCTCCCTTGGCTACAGCTCCACTCTCCACATGTGGACTGGGTCTCTGGGCAGATCCTGGCCTGGGGTTCCTCATGTTTCTCGTCGTGTCTTCTCAAGGTGACCCCCAAGGAGAGTCTTCCGGTTGCTGCCACTTCTGTTTCTTCTGATCTTCCCGCCGCATACAGCGATTACCGGGATGTGTTCTGCAAAAAATCAGCTGAGGTGCTTCCTCCCCACAGGTCTTTTGACTGTGCTATTGATCTTGTCCCCGGAGCAACTCTACCCAGGGGTCGTACCTACCCTCTGTCCATCCCAGAGACCCAGGCCATGTCGGAGTATGTAGCAGAGAATCTGGAGAGAGGTTTCATCCGGAAATCCTCATCGCCTGCAGGGGCAGGGTTCTTTTTTGTTGCCAAAAAGGATGGTACCTTAAGACCCTGCATCGATTATCGGGGTTTAAATGCTGTTACTATTAAAAATCGATACCCCTTACCCTTAATATCTGAGCTATTCGATAGGTTGAAGGGTGCCTCCATTTTCACCAAGTTGGATCTCAGAGGCGCGTACAATCTCATTCGAATACGGGAGGGTGACGAACGGAAGACTGCATTCAACACTAGAGACGGGCATTACGAATATCTGGTGATGCCTTTTGGTCTGTGTAATGCTCCAGCCGTGTTTCAAAACTTTGTCAATGAAATCTTCAGAGATCTGCTGTACCAGTTTGTTGTCATCTATCTGGATGACATTCTGATCTCTTCTGAAAATCTGCTCGTCCACAGAAACCATGTCCGCACTGTACTTCAACGTCTTAGAGAGAACAGTCTCTATGCCAAGCTGGAGAAATGTTCCTTTGAATGTTCTGAGGTCCTGTTTTTGGGGTGCTTCGTCTCATGTTCGGGGCTTCGTATGGACCCTGGGAAGGTCTTGGCTATCACCAACTGGCCTCTTCCTGCTAGCCTCAAGGCCACACAGCGCTTTCTTGGCTTCACTAATTATTATAGGCAGTTCATAAGGAATTACTCTTCCATTGCCGCGCCTATTATCGCTTTGACCAAGAAGGGTGTGAATGCCAGAGACTGGCCTCCCGAAGCTGTCTCTGCATTTCACAACCTGAAACAGGCCTTTGTTTCTGGCCCCCTCTTGAGGAGACCAAATCCTGGGAATGCATTTTTTATTGAAGTGGACGCTTCCTCAATGGGGGTGGGAGCTGTGCTTCTTCAAATCTTTGAGAAGAGACGCCAACCATGTGCGTTCTTCTCCAAAAAAAATTCTCAGGCAGAGAGGAATTATGCCATCGGTGATCGGGAACTTCTCGCAATTAAATTGGCGTTAGAGGAGTGGCGTCATCTCTTGGAGGGTTCCCCTCACTCCATAACGATCTTTACCGATCACAAGAATTTACAGTATCTACAGAATGCTAAACGTCTGAATCCTAGACAGGCCAGGTGGAGTCTCTTCTTTGCCCGTTTTAATTTCACGATTACCTACAAACCTGGTTCCTGCAACGGTCGGGCTGATGCGCTCTCTAGGTCATTTGACACTTTGGACGAGGAGTCCGCCCCTGAACCTGAGCCGATCATTCCCACCTCATGCATTGTTGCCCACTCTACCACCCTGAAGTCTAAAATTCCGCCTGGTAAGACCTTTGTCCCCACTGAGCTAAGAGCTAAGATCCTTCGTTGGGGACATGATTCCAAGGTGGCAGGGCATTCTGGATTCCTCCGATCCTTCCTACTCATCAGTCGTCACTACTGGTGGCCTAATCTCCGCTCAGACGTCAAAGACTACGTTAAAGCTTGTCATGTCTGTGCTCAGTCCAAATCCTCCACACAAGCTCCTGCTGGTCTCCTCATGCCCTTGCCCATTCCTAAGGAACCCTGGGTCCATATTGCCATGGATTTTATCACCGATCTCCCACTGTCTGAGAATAATACAGTCATTTGGGTGGTAATCGATCGATTCTCCAAGATGGCTCATTTTGTTCCTCTTCCTGGTCTTCCTTCTGCCCCTGCCTTGGTTCCCATTTTCATTCGGGAAATTCTCCGCCTACATGGGGTCCCTTCTCATATTGTTTCCGACAGGGGAGTCCAATTCACGTCTCGTTTTTGGAGAGCCTTTTGCAAATCCCTCAATATTGTCTTGGATTTTTCTTCTTCTTACCATCCCCAATCCAATGGACAGACTGAGAGGGTTAATCAGGAGTTAGAGGTCTTTCTTCGCACCTTTGTGTCTTCTCACCATGACGATTGGTCCTCTCTACTCCCGTGGGCAGAATTCTCCCATAACAATCATGTGAATACCAGTTCGCAGAAGACACCCTTTTTCACAGTTTATGGAAAACACCCTCAACTTCCTCTTCCCATGATCTGTTCTCCAGACATTCCAGCTTTGGCTTCGGTTCAGGAGTCTCTCAATTCCGTTTGGGGTCACGTTCATGATTCCCTCCGGGCAGCTGCTGAAAAATTCAAAGGCTTTGCCGACCGCCGCAGGCGTAAACCGCCTTCTCTTCAGCCAGGGGACAAAGTCTGGCTCTCTACCAGGAACATCAAGCTCCGAGTTCCTTCTCTGAAGTTTGCTCCACGATTCATCGGTCCATAGACGGTAACTGCTAAACTGAATCCGGTTTGTTTCAAACTCCAGATTCCTAAGAGCCTTAAAATCACTAACTCCTTTCATGTTGCTCTTCTAAAGCCTTTAGTCCTCAATAAATTCTCTCGTCCTCTCCCTACCGTGGCGCCTGTCTCTGAGGATAATCAGGAGTACGAGATCAGTCAAATTCTGGACTCCCGACTCTGTAAAGGCGTTCTTCAGTACCTCGTTCATTGGAAAGGGTTTGTTCCTGAGGAGAGGTCTTGGATCACTGCATCTGAGGTCTTTGCACCTCGTCTGTTAAAGGAGTTTCATCTGAAGTTTCCCTCTAAACCTGGGCCCAGGCGGGGAAGGGGGAGGCCTCGTAAGAGGGAGGGTACTGTCATGGATATGCATTAATGTCTGTCTGCCATCTTACCTTCCTCCTCATGTGTTCATCTAGAGACCAGACCTCCTTCACCTGGCTTCCTTTATAATCTCCTCCCAGCCTGACTCCACCCCAGGCCCTATCACTGAACACTATATTAACCTGTGCACTGCAAGCCTGCTTTGCTGATCAACGTGTTTGTTAGGCATTGTGTGTTTGGGTTCCTGCCTGCCGTGTGCTACGTCTGTCTCTCTGTTACGTTATTGGCTTGTCCCCGACTATCCTTGTCTGCTCGTGACCCTTGACCTTCGGCTCGTTCTTCGTTATCCTTGTCTGCTTATGGCCCCTGACCTTCGGCTTGTTATTCGGTTCTCTCTATCGTGTGCTGCTGCTTCCCCTTATCCTACGGGGCGTGAGCTAGGAAACTCCAGGGGCCGCGACCTGGTCCCAGCCTGCAGCGTAACATCCTCACCACTAGAGGCCCTGGAGAAGACCAGCTGGGTCTTAGACTCCACGCCCTGGGGAATCTTGGCTCTCGCTTCCGTTGGGATCCCGGTTGTGCTCCTCTGGTCCCGCTTTCCACAACCACCCAGTTTCCTATCCGCAGAAGCCAGCCATAGGGTTCACTACCTCGCGGTGCACTCCTGTCCCCCTACGGTGTGCATCTGTCACCTGGCCACAGGTGACCCTGACAATTATGTACCACTTACCTTCGATCGGGGCCCCCGAAGTCGTCCGTGTCCCTCCTCTAGCCGCATCCATCGCTGCGGCGATAGCCGGAATGTTACTTTCGGGTATCGCCGCTGCAGCCAATCACAGCGCCGCTCCGGCGCTGTGATTGGCCGGAGCGGCAAAGACGTGACTCCGCGCATGCGCGCGTGAGCTGTCGAATTCGGCTACGTCGTCGAATGTTGCGACCTAGCCAAATTTGTGAATGGGGTGACGTCAGCGTCGCCGCATTTACATACAAATATCTCCTTAACCGTGTAGGTTAAGGAGATATTTCATGCACCTACAGGTAAGCCTTAATCTAGGCTTACCTGTAGGTCTTTGTTTAAAAAGTGGGTTTACAACCACTTTAAAGCGTTTGTATACCCGCAGAAAAAAAACCTGTAAAGCCGTGTACACACGATAGGTTTTACCGATGAAAACACTCCGATGGACTTTTTTCATCGGACAAACCGATCGTGTATGGGCCTTATTATAGGCTTTCCTGTAGGTAAAAATAAAAAAAATGGGTATACAACCACTTTAATGGAAATACACTGTGTTTTCCCATCAGGTTTACTTTGTGTCAGCTGCTCTACATGTATTTTGATCTGAAACAGGTAGAGACTCACAATTTAGCCAGGGGCAAGAAGAGTCTGGACATTACAGACTTTGTGTAAAAGTACAGACATTTTATTATTTGTGAACAAGCTGTGAAGAGTATCAGATGATCAGTATTTATATGCAAAGATAATGAGATCCCCCACCAAACGTGCTGCAGATTTTACCCACTGAAATTCCTATGCTGTGCACACCTGCAGCCTGTTCTACCAGAAACCAATTCTACCTGTCAGACAAAGACTGTCAATCAGAGACAGAACACCAGAGCACTCTGTGATATCAAGTTATGTTTATCTAATTCTAGGAAACCAGAGGCAGATAGGACAACCGCGGGTTGTCATCCATGTAAAGAACAAAGAAATAAAATAAACTCCCAAAGTAGAACTATATGTATAAAGTTATTTAAAGCGGAGCTCCACCCATTTTTGAGAGGTGGTCTCAAACAAAAGACCACCTCTCCACCCTTGGTTTTTGACTAGTTAAAAAAAAAAATTCTTCTAACTTACCATTTTATGAAGTACAGCCTGTACTTCTGATCCATCCAGTCCGCTGCACAGGACGTCATATCCTCTTCTTCAGTGTGCCCCTCTGCTGTCTTCTGGGACCTGTGTGTGTCCCAGAAGACAGTCGGCCATTCACAAAGCGCTGCATGACTCGCGCATGTGCAGTAGGAAATGGGCAGTGAAGCCGCAAGGCTCCACTGCTGGTTTCCCTTAATTAGAATGGCGGCGCCTGCATCCGATCCGATGGATGGATCGGCCTCTGGGGGCCAACATCGCAGGCTCCCTGGATAGGTACGTGTCCTTGTTAAAAGTCAGCAGCTAAAGTGTTTCGGCTATAGCGTGGATCTGAAGTGGTTAATGTGCTTTGATACAGCACTTTGGGAACATCCAACTTCTTTTGCAATTACCTTTTGAGGCTTTTCCTCCTTATGGAGGGTGTCAATGATGGTTTTCTGCACAACTGTCAGGTCAGTAGTCTTTCCCATGATTGTGATTCCTACTGAACCAGACTGAGAGAACATTTAAAGTGGTTGTATACCCAAATTTTGTACAAGCACCTACAGGTAAGCCTACATTAAGGTTTACCTGTAGGTGCTTGTAATATCTCCGAGACCTACACAGTCTCGGAGATATTTGCAAAAAAAAACTGTACCGCTATCTACGGCGCATGCGCGCCGTAGATAACGGCGCAGGCGCACTGAGCGCGGCGGCTCTTGAATGGGAGCCTGCCGTACACTGCCGGTAGTTCGCGCATGCGCGGGGATCGTGCCGTTCCCCGCGCATGTGCGGGAGTGACGTCATCGCCGCTCCGGCCAATCACAGCGCCGGAGCGGCAATACCCGGAAATCACTCCGGGTATCATGGATTCGACAGAGGACGCGTCCGAGGACCGCTGCGGGGGCTTCGATCTAAGGTAAGTGATTGATAATGAGCTAGTATGCTAGTCATACTAGCTCATTATACCTTTGCCTTGCAGGTTAACCCAAAAAAAAAAAAAAGTTTTGCGGTATACAACCGCTTTAAAGGGTCGGGAACCCTTTGCAGGTGTTATGGCCTAATTAGCTGATTAGAGTGGGACACTTTGAGCCTAGAATATTGCACCTTTTCACAATATTCTAATTTTCTGAGATTGTGGATTTGGGGTTTTCATGAGCTGTAAGCCATAATCATCACAATTATGACAAATCACGGCTTGAACTATCTTGCTTTGCATGTAATGAGTCTATCTCATATATTAGTTTCACCTTTTAAGTTGCATTAGTGAAATAAATTAACTTTTGCACGATATTCAAATTTTTCGAGTTTCACCTGTATTCTCTTTAAAATGCACATAAATAAAGCATTCACCCACACTAAATATCATTCCGCACACTACAGCTGCCCTCAAAAGAACATATACTATTCATAGAAGCTTATTTACATGCATTTCACAAGCTGCTGCAGATAAGCGGGAATATTTTGTTCCTTGGATGATTTTGTTCTCATTCATATTTGATTTGTATTGATTGTTCTTCTGTTACAAGGTGTGAAAGACTCTACATTTATCACAGTTATGAATCATTTATAATGTACAACAATATTCCACAATGCTTGCTGGCAGTATGCCACGGTTATTATAATTATTTCAATGCTGCACCTATAGATCACACTGTTGCAAGCTTTCTATCCAAAGCTAACAATTTACAATTTATGTCGCATGCTGGCTTCTACAGTGCCTTGAAAAAGTATTCATACCCCTTGAAATTTTCCACATTTTGTCATATTACCACTAAAAACTTAAATGTATTTTATTGGGATTTTATTTGATAGACCAACACAAAGTGGCACATAATTGTGAATCGGAAGGAAAATTAAAGCGGATCTTCACTGCATCTGAGCACCACAAACTCCCTCATCCATCCATGTCCAGGGCTGGTGCAAGGATTTTTGACACCCTAGGCGAAACCCAATTTTTCCGCCCCCCTGGCTCCACCCCCTTTGCCCTGCCTAGGTATACCCCACCTTTTTAATGAAGCGCCCATCAAATGCAGCCTCACCAGCACCCATCAAATGCAGCCTCACCAGCACCCATCAAATGCAGCCTCACCAGCGCCCATCAAATGCAGCCTCACCAGCGCCCATCAAATGCAGCCTCACCAGCGCCCATCAAATGCAGCCTCACCAGCGCCCATTAAATGCAGCCTCACCAGCGCCTATCAAATGCAGCCTCACCAGCGCCCATCAAATGCAGCCTCACCAGCGCCCATCAAATGCAGCCTCACCAGTGCCCATCAAATGCAGCCTCACCAGCGCCCATCAAAGCAGCCTACCAGTACCCATCAATAAATGTTTGCTTGCTTCCATTCATTTGGGAGTCGGGACACAGACACAGTCCTCCGCCACCGCTGCGCCTCTGACTCTATGTGCGAACAAAGTGGTGGCTGCCTGCTAATGCTGAGACTTAGTTGCTTTCTGCAGAGAGAAGACAGTAGGAACACCAGTGGCGGGGCGCCCTAGGCAGCAGTGCGCCCTAGGGGGCTGCCTAGTTTGCCTAGTGGTAGCACCGGCCCTGTCTATGTCTCCATGCTTTATTTTGTTGAGAAATCACTCAAACCCCCTAGCATTTCTGACTGTGGCCATCTTGAGTAAGGGCAAATTTATCATGTAGCATTTTCTTCCTGAAAACCATCTGCCCTTAGCTCAAGAAAGTATGCAAGAGAGTGGGCTTAGCTGAGAAAACCTCTCCCCCTCTCCCATCCTCCTGAAGACTCCTGGAACATATGACATAATTTGCCCAGGCAAGAAACGAGGAAGTAACTGAAGAAATGTAAAAAAATATATATATTTAAAACAAGTACCGTATATACTCGAGTAAAAGTCGACCCGAATATAAGCCGAGGCACCTAATTTTACCACAAAAAACTGGGAAAACGTATTGACTCGAGTATAAGCCTAGGGTGTCCATCTGTATGCCTCACTGTGCCTCACTGTGTCCATGTGCATGCCTCACTGTGTCCATGCCTCACTGTGTCCATGCCTCACTTTGCCCATGCCTCACTGTGTCAATGCCTCACTGTGCCCATACCTCACTGTGCCCATGCCTCACTGTGCCTATGCCTCACTGTGTCCATGCCTCACTGTGTCCATGACTAGACTTACGTTTAACATAGGAGTATATGCTACATGTGTGCCAGGTTTCGGGTCCAGGGGACCTACGGCCGGCTGGTACTGGGTCCCCAAAGTTACCGGAGAAATTACCGTTTAACATGGGAGTCTATTGAAGGGGTGCCCGGCTTTGAAAAATCGGTGCTCCCCGGCCGTAGGTCCCCCAGACAACAAACGTTGCACACTTGTAAAGAAAGAGTGGGGCTATATGTGTGCCAAGTTTGGGGTCCAGGGGACCTACGACCCACCGGTACCAGGTCCCCAAAGTCTGGGAGATCAGGCGCAAAAAGGTGACTCGAGTATAAGCCGAGGGGGGCATATTGAGCACAAAAATATGTGCTGAAAAATTTGGCTTATACTCGAGTATATACGGTAGCTATGATATATTTTCCTATCTATTTACTAATGCTAGCAGCATGAGGATTAAAAATAATCAATGTTGACTGGGAGAGTCAAGTTCCACTTTAAACTGAAGGTGTTCACACACTTCCACTTCCTGTTAAAGAGGAAGTAAACCCTGATGGGTTTTACTTCCTCTTTAGCCCGCTGCAAGGCCTGCAAATGAAAAGCATCTTCTGGCCCCTCTTCCTTCCGGGCCATGGACTCCGGCTCTGTGATTCGCCGGAGCTGCGTGACGTCACTCCCGCGCATGCGCACGGGAGCCGCGATTCACGGCACATGCTGGGAACGAAACGGCACTTAGTTTTGTTTCTTCCCCGTGCATGCGCCGTTCGGTTTTTTGGCATACTACAAGTGAAATATCTCCTAAACGGCACACGTTTAGGAGATATTTCCACAACCTATAGGTAAGTCTTATTCTAGGCTTACCTATAGGTAGAAGTAGTCCAAAAGGGTTTACAGCCACTTTAAAATATTGTGCTTCCACTACCATGATTCACCATTCATGGAGCCTCCTACCAGACAAAGTGGACCATTAAGTTATAAATGGTCAAATAGCGCCCAAGCTCAATCGACTTGGCAAACTTTTCTTCCGGGTTTTACATACTTCACAATGGAACTATATCTATTTTTTTTTCGGTGGTGACATCTGACGGTGTTGGAGAGGAACCGAGTGGAGGACAGATTGCTGAGGTGGCGTGAGACCATCCTGGGTGCTAGTTGACCATTTATCAATTAATGGTCCACTTTGTCTGGTAAGAGGCTCCCTGAATGGTGACACGTGATGGTGGAAACACAGTATTTTAACAGGAAGTGGAAGTGTGAGGATACCTTCTGTTTAATATATGAACTGCCACATAAGGATTGCTACGGATCATGGATACTTGATAATCTTTTTGCACATAATATTTTTGGCACAATCATGTTTATTGAATTGTAATTAATTTGCACTGTGTTTTATTTATTATTTTGTGAATTTAGCGCTGCCTTTACCTATATATTTTTTTAGTGTTAGGTGTACTAGCAGATTTAAATACACTAACAAATTGAAGCCAAATTCCAGCTTACATTTTATAAGCAGTTACAGCAACAGTTTTGTTTTCCTTTTGGGATAAAGGTTGAACAAATAAAATGAATAAATAAAAGCTGATCATTGTAAGCACCCCGGTCAGCATTAGATTATTTGTCCTATGCCTGGAAAATTGAAACATCTGCAGGACAGCTTATTATTTTAAAAAATAACAGACTTATGCCCTGTACACATGATCGGATTTCCGATGAAATAAAATCCGATGGAATTTTCCGTCGGAATTCCGATGAAGCTGACTTTCATCAGTCTTGCCTACACACCATCAGACAAAATTCCGACCGTCCAAAACGCGGTGACGTAAAACACTCCGACGAGCCGAGAAAAATGAAGTTCAATGCTTCTGAGCATGCGTTGACTTGATTTTGAGCATGCGTGGGTTTTTTCTCCGTTGGAGTTCCACACAGACGATCGGAATTTCCTATCATTTTTTTTTCCATCGGAAAAATTTAAAACATGTTCTATTTTTTCACACGGATGGAAAAAAGTCTGATGGGGCCCACACACGATCGTTTTTTTCCGATGAAAAAGGTCCATCAGACTTTTTTCGTCCGAAAAAACTATCGTGTGTACAGGGCTTTACTGGCCAAATCACCAGATCAAAATAGAAGAAAGAAAGCCTAAAGAAGAAAACTAATGCAGCGATCATATCTAAAAATTGGTAAGCTACAATATAATAAATTATATAATGATTTACTGCTGCTTTAAATTACGAAGCAACGCATGGCTTGGTTGTAGAACAACTTGCTGCTATGCCTAGATCGAGCTCCTCAGCTGCAGTAATCTTAATGGTCTTCTGTGCCAGCCTCCAGTCCCCTGTATCATCTGTGCTTCTTCAGCTGCCATTGTACTGTATTGCCCCATGACTAGGGTGAACTGAACTACCATTCAGGGACACCCCCCCTCCCAAAAATCAGCTTGTGCTGTAACCAATCACAGCACAGTGATTGGACAAAAGAGGCGGGATTTATAAATTTCTCCAATCACAAGCAGGGGGCAGGGATTGTGCTCCTCCAGGCATTCCCGGCCAGGACAAGTACTGTCAGTGAGTAAAGCGGTGATGTGGCGATCCTTTTTTGGGGGCATCAGATTGGCCTGGGGGGTGGCTGTGTCAGTTTCATTCCGGGACACTGTATTGTCCTGGAATGAATGTGCCCGGGACAGACCTGCAAAATGCGGGACTGTCCCGGGCAATCCGGGACACGTGGTCACCCTACCCATGACTCCATTGCTCTCCAGAGCATCCTATGTTACCTAGTGACTCCAAGTGCACCTCTGTGTATCCCTGTGACTCCAAAACATCCTGTGTTATCTAGTGACTCCAGTGCATCCTGTGAGCTTCCTTGTCTTCAAGGACACCCCAGAGATTCCTGTGTCACCTAGTGACCCCAAATGAGCCCCTATAGGGTGGATTTACTAAAACCGGAGAGTACACAATCTTGTGCAGGTCTGCATAGAAACCAATCAGCTTCCAGTTTGTTTGTTTTTTGTCAAAGCTTAAGCCCTCGTTCACATTGACTGCGACTTTGAAATCGTGCGACTTCATCTGAAATCGTGCGATTTTAAAGCCTTCATGCGGCTTCATGCACAGATGTCTATGCAAGTCGCACCTGAAAAGTAGTGCAGGGACTACTTTTTCAGATCGATGCGGCACTGCAAAGTCGGCGTCGCACCGATTTGAACAGTACGGGTGCAACTTGTCATGCGATTTGACCTGTCAAATGACAAGTTGCTCCAATGTGAACGAGGGCTTATTGAACAAGCTGAAATTAAAAGCTGATTGGCCACAATGCACAGTTGCACCAGATTTTTCACTCTCCAGCTTTAGTAAATCAACCCCTATGTCTCCAAATGTGTCCTGTGTCATCTAGTTACTCCAATGCACCCTTGTATGCCCCGTGACCGCACAGCATCCGGTGCCATCTAGTGACTTTTAAGTGCATCTGCATGCACCTCTATGTCTCCAAGTATGCCCTGTGCATTTCCATGACATCTGTGTCTCTAAAGCCCCGTACACACGGTCGGACTTTTGGCTAACAAACTTCATTTTGAGCAAGTTGGATCAACAATCCGACCGTGTTTACGCTCCATCGGACAAACTTTTTTTGCTTTTTTCTTGTTTTCATCGGACAAAAGTTGGGTCTGCAAACAGACAAACTTTTGCCCAACAAAAGTCTGATGGAGCAACGTCCGACCGTGTGTACAGAAAACCATCAGACTTTTGTCCGATGGACAAAACAAATAATGTTAAAATCAACCAACAATAGCAGAAGTTGACCAAAGGGTGGCGGTAAAGAGCAGAAAAGAGCAGAAAAACCACGTGATGTTGCAAAAAGTTTTGAGAAAGTTTGCAGAAAAGTCAGAGTGTGTGTATGCTATGGGTGTTACCAACCAACTCCGTTCGGACAAAAAACCACGGAAAAGTCCGATGGAAGTCCGACCGTGTGTACGAGGCTTTAGGGTTGCCACCTGTCTGGGATTCCCCCGGACAGTTCAGGTTTTGAATCATGTGTTCGGGTTATAGGCAGACCGAAACCCGGAAACATTATTCAGACTGGGCTGTGGCTCCCCAAGTAACAAAGATAGTCACACACAAATATGTTGCCTTCTTGGAGCTGCAGGCGGCTGTCTGGGGACAGGTTCGGCATCACTGGGGGGGGGGGTGATGATGTCAGCAAGAGTAATTTGGCCACACGCACTTTTCGCTGCGGCACGCTATGCGCACCGCATTACTACTCTCCTTGGGACACCCAAAGGTGTCCCAGGCCGCAAAAGTGTTCGGGTTAGGCTTGAAGAAAAGGTGGCAACCCTAGTGTTTCTACACAGCCTCCAATACATTTCTATAAAATAATTTTTTTTGGGCGGTTTTCAAAAATCACAGCAGCTGCAGATTAAAAGGTGTTGTGTAAATAACACTAAATTGCAGAGTTTGTGTATCAATTATATACAGTATGTTATAAAATTTTGTGTGCAAAGGTGTGGTTTTATTTTTACTGTCAAAGATGGCGCTAAAATAATCAATTTGACGTCATTTGTTCTGACTAACTGCCACTAGAGGGAGCACCTACAAATCTTGATATAAACTGCAATCAGGAAACGTCATACAAAAGTGCAGGAAAGTAGCATGTACCCTAGGGTCTAAAACAATAATTGTGTGTATAACACCACCCCCAATCCCCATTCCTTCCTCTACTCACACTATTTAAATCCCAAACACTCACATAATTCTCTTTAACCATTTGACCTCCGGAAGATTTACCCCCTCCCTTCATGACCAGGCCATTTATTGTGATACGGCACTGCGTTACTTTAACTGACAATTGCGCGGTCGTGCGACGCTGTACCTAAATAAAATTGATGTCCTTTTTTCCCCACAAATAAAGCTTTCTTTTGGTGGTATTTGATCACCTCTGCGGTTTTAATTTTTTGCGCTATAAACAAAAAAAGAGCGATAATTTTGAAAAACAAACAAACAATATTTGTTACTTTCTGGCATAAAATACATCCAATAAAAAAAAAAAAAAATGTATTCATAAATTTAGGCCAATTTATATTCTGCTACATATTTTGGAAAGAAAAATCCCAATAAGCGTATATTGAATAGTTTGCGCAAAAGTTATAACGTCTACAAACTATGGGATATTCTAGGATATTTTTATAAATTTATTAAACTTTTTATTTTTTACTAGTAATCGCGGTGATCAGCGACTTATAGCGGGATTGCGGTGGACAATTGAACACTTAGATCCCTTTCACACTGGGGTGTTTTTCAGGCGCTTTTAGGCTAAAAAATAGCTGTAAAGCGCTTAAAAAACGTCTCCCCTGCAGTCTCAGTGTGAAAGCCCGAGTGCTTTCACACTGAGGCGATGCGCTGGCAGGACGTTAAAAAAACTCCTGCAAGCAGCATCTTTGGAGGGGTGAAGGAGCGGTGTGTCCATTGAAATGAATGGTCAGCGCCGACAAACCGCCGGCAAAGCGCTGCTGCAGCGGCGCTTTGTGGGTGGTTTTTAACCCTTTTTCGGCCGCTAGCGGGGGTTAACAGTGCCCCGCTAGCGGCCGAATAAAGCCGCAAAAACAACGGCAAAGCACCGCTAAAAATAGCGGCGCCTTACCGCCGATGCCGCCCCCCTCCCAGTGTGAAAGCAGCTTAACTGACACTTTGGACACTTTTTGGGGACCAGTGATACTAATAAAGCGATCAGTGCTAAAAATATGCAACGCATCAGGGGCGATCAAAGGGTTAACTGTGTGCTTTGCAGGAACACAGGATCCATGTCTCCCCAACTGACTGAACGGTTTAGATAGACAGATCGCCATTCTGCCTCTGTGCTGAATGGTAGGCGGGTGCTGGTGGGCATTGAGTGGGTAGAGTTGGAGATAGTCAGGCAGATTAGGGTAGGGAATTCCAAGGGATGGGAGAGGCTCTGGAGAAGAGTCCCGGAGGCGAGTATGGGAGGAGGTGACAAGGGAGCTAGAGAGCAGGAGGTCTTGGGAAGAACGAGGGCGACTTGGTTGGTATTTGGATGGATTTTGGATGTACTACATATAGCATTTTCAGGTTGTGATCCTCGTATACAATTTAGTTGCACTTTAAAGCTTACATGTGCAAAATGAGTGCTCATCATGATCACATTGAGGTTTTCCTTTTATATATAAAAAAAAAAAAAACACAAAACATATATCTGCCTCATTTTTAATTATTACTCTCTTCTGTGTCTATTATTTGTCCGTCTTCTTCTGCAATCAATGTGTTAGCATGTGTCAGTCCCGTGTGTCATTACGCAGGCACCTGAAGAATGTAAATTCTGAAATATTTCCACAAAAATTAGAACATTTAGAAATCATTTGCATGTAAACCTCTTCCCACCCTCTCATAGGAATGTGTACTGCGCTTAACTTCCTCGAGGGCTCCTTCTAATTAGTTTGATGTGTCAGATAGGAAATGCTATTTTCATGCAGCTGATGTAATGAATCTCTAATACATCCCATGAGACGATGTGTCCAAACATTCGATTTGAATTCATTTATCACACTGGCACCATCTCACCTCACCGCTTTAGGTTTTCAGGTTTAGTACGCTCTGCGTGATTGGAATGTTTATGGGCAACTGGAATAGTTTGGATGTTTTTATACAAAAAATACATTTATGTAACAAAAATATGTTGTAAAATATTTGAAACATCCTACAGAAAACAAATTCAATCAGAGAACAGCATACAGTGGAACCTTGGATTACGAGCATAATCCGTTCCAGGAGAATGCTCTTAATCCAAACCACTCGCATATTAAAGCGAGTTTCCCCATAGAAGTCAATGGAAACGAAAATAATTTGTTCCGCATTGACTTCTATGGCATGCAATACCGCATGTGGCCAGAGGTGGGGGCGCCGGAGAGCCTCGGAAATACTCGGGGACAGCTCGGCAGAACTCGGAAAGGCTCGAGAACTGAGTTTTTCTGAGTGTTTCCGAACAGCTCAGATTGGCTCCGGCGCCCCCGTACCTCGGGCCAAATGCGGTACTGCACATATTAAATAAAAAATGCTCATATTGCGAAACGCTTGTTAACCGCGTTACTCGCAATACGAGGTTTCACTATATTATTTAGGAAAAACTGCATTCTCCCACACTCCAAAAACATGCTGGTAGGTTAATTGGCTCTAGAATGTCTAAATTGGTCCTGGTATGTGTATGTATGAATGTGACAAAAAAGAAGGGCAAAAGGGTGGGACTTTGAATTAAGCACACAGCAGCAACTGTGTCACAATCAGGCATCAGACTTGAAGACCAGTTGCTTTTGCAGTTGCAGGACTACCACCGACCAGCAGGAAAGGTGCACAGGCAGTCACCCTGGCAGATGACACAGGCTCACCTGAGGTGCGGAGCCTAAGTACTAGCTGGTGTTCACCAGAGCTCCTGATGGTGGAGATGGATTTAGCTGCATGCTAGTACCAGGTCGCGGCCCTCAGGTTTGCCCCACAAGGGTGTGAGCAAGCCGGGGTCCAGTAGCGAATGAGCAGATAAGGATCAAACAGCAGCGTGGTCAATAGACAAGCCAAAAGGTCGGTAACGAGTAGTTGCAGGTTGGGATCAGCCAGTAGAGTAGTCAAGGAACAAGCCAAGGGTCGATCACGAGTGGTAGCAAAATACAGACGGCAGCAGGAAAGACAAGCGCAAGGCACTGGCTGAAAAGGCACAATAACCTGGCAAAGAGGAAGTGCTGAGACAAGGCTTAAATAGTAAGTTCATGGGAGGAGCAAGGAGCTCAAGGTTCAACAGCAATCAAGACACAAGGCAGGGTTGTCCAATGGATCAGATAGGATTGTCCAATAGATCAGGCAGGGAGCTGTCCAGCATCCCAGATAGCTCAATGGAAAGAGTCAACGCCGGACACAAAAGAGATTTAGAAAATATTTATTGGTACAAAACACTGATATACACACATAATATATATATTAAAGTAGGGGCTTGAATCCCACATGGTAACCATGATAATAATATGGATATCAATTGCATAACATACAAATATAATTACAAGGTATTGCCTGCATGGCCCATGGCCTTGCTATTCCCAGTCAAGATAGATATAAATAAACATGATTATATAAAAATTCAGTTGGCTACATAATTGGTACAGTACGTGGCATGAATTGTCTCTACGCGTTTCGTGCTGTATAACCACTCGTCAGGAGCAGGCATATGGTAGATTTATAATAAAAAAAAGATATAAATTGGAAAAATATTGGGTCAAAACATTCTGTCATATACCAATATGGGAGAGGGCGGACCTCCCTACCTTATGTTACTTACAGAAAATCATGTGCTGGTGGTGAAATGCTAGGAATCGCGGGCCACCCAGGGATTAATTCGTTTTGGTGGTTGTGCTGTGGTCTTGTCGGGCCGCCTGTCTCTTATCATGTTCGGAGGCTGCAATGCGCACTGCGGGCCTCCTCCCTCCGCTGTTTATGCTTGAGGGGGCGGATCCACCGTCAGAATATGACAGAATATTTTGACCCAATCTTTTTCCAAGATGGCGGAGCGCCATCACCTGGGCAGCAAATTCGCCGGGCAATCGGCGCCATTGCAGTCTCCCGATAGGCCGCGAGTGTGGAAACCCACCCGAGGCGCCCGACATGACGGCATCACAAGAGACGCCACACAAACAGAGTGGGAGGCGTGACGTCGATGCGCAGTGACGGTGAATCCGCCCACCTCAAGCATAAACAGTGGAGGGAGGAGGCCCGCAGTGTGCCTTGCAGCCTCCGAACATGATAAGAGTCAGGCGGCCCGACAAGACCACAGCACAACCACTAAAACAAATTAATCCCTGGGTGGCCCGCGATTCCTAGCATTACACCATCAGCACATGATTTTCTGTAAGTAACATGTGGTAGGGGGGTCCCCCCTCTCCCATATTGGTATATGACAGAATATTTTGACCCAATCTTTTTCCAATTTATATATTTTTTATTATAGATCTACCATGTGCCTGCTCCTGACGAGTGGTTATACAGCACGAAACGCGTACAGCCAATATATGCCATGTACTGTACCAATTATGTGGCCAACTGAATTTTTATATAATCATGTTTATTTATATATATCTTGACCAGGAATAGCAAGGCCATGGGCCATGCAGGCAATACCTTGTAACTATATTTGTATATATATATCAATTTCGGTGGATTCTGGTGATTTATTATGTTAAGCAATTGATATCTATATTATTATCATGGTTACTATGTGGGATTCACTCCCCTACTTTCCTATATATATTATGTATGCATATCAGTGTTTTGTACCAATAAATATTTTTCTACATGTCAATCTAATTTTTTATTTATTTTTTATTATTATTTTTATTGGAGGTTTCGAAGTTAACAGTACATAACAGAGCCTATTGGGTGTACCCAGGCTCGATTGCATAGCAAAAACAAAAAACAAACGAACAGAAACAAAAGCACAATAAAAAACACAATAAAAACAGCCTAGCTAAAATCAAGGCATGTCCATGTAATTACTCAGTTGCTGCTGTGTGCTTCATTCAAAGTCCCACCCTTTTGCCCTCCTTTTTTGGACCATATTGATTGGGATAGAAGCGCGCGGCCTTACCAGGCCACGGCTTCATTTAGGCCCCTTTCACACTGACACGTTTTTCAGGCGGTTTAGCGCTAATAATAGCGCTGCTTTCACATTGAAGCGGTGCGCTAGCAGGACCGCTCCAAAAGTCCTGCTAGCCACATCTTTACAGCGGTGAAGGAGCGGTGTGTTCACCACTCCTTTACCGATGCTGCCCATTGAAAGCAATGGGAGATCGCGGTAATACCGCCCGCAATGCGCCTCTGCAGAGGCGCATTGCGGGCGGTATTAACCCTTTTTCGGCCGCTAGCGGGGGTTAAATTCACCCCGCTAGCGGCCGCATACCGCGGTAAAAACGAAGGTATAGTGGCGCTAAAAATAGCGCCGCTATACCCACAGCGCACCTCCCGCCCCAGTGTGAAAGGGGCCTTAAAGTCCCATATTCCTCTTCTCCCTGCCCTTGTAATATATGTATGAATGTGAGTTAGGGACCTTAGATTGTAAGCTCCTGGAGGGCAGGGATTGATGTGAATGCATAATATATATATAAAGAGTTGAGTAAATTGATGGCGCTATATAAGTACCTGTAATTTATTTAAAAAAAATGCAGACCTGTATAATGTAGAATTTAAGATAAAAATAAATAGCATATTAAAAAAATAAAGGAGTCTATGTATAAAAAAAATTGCTGCACGAATGTGACACCCATTCACACAGCTACAAGGAAATTTGTCATATTCTGTGCTGTAGAACTATCCCGATTGATTGGAAGCGCCATCTAGTGGTCAACATTCTTATTTCTTTCCTGATTGAGGTACAGTACAGTATTTAGAAACAAAAACTGCATTATGGCCACTAGATGGCAATAACAATCATAGGAGATAATCTTATAACATAGAATAAGGCAAATATTGTTGGAGCTGTGCTAATGTGTGTCGCATTCATTCTGCAAACATTTTATACATAGAGCCTTAAAGTGGAGCTCCACCCTAAATAGCAACTTTTGCTATTTGGAACCCTCCCCCCCTCCGGTGTCACAATTGACACCTTTCAGGGGGGAGGGGGGTGAAGATACCTGTCTAAGACAGGTATTTTCACCCACATCCGGGAGTCCTGTCTCCGGGAATCTGCGGGAGTTACGTCACTTCCCGCAGACTTCCCTTGGTGTTCTGGGAGACACTCGGCTCCCAGAACACAGGAGCACCAATCAGAACGGCGCAGCGCGACTCGCGCATGCGCCGTAGGGAACCGGGCATGAAGCCGCAGGGCTTCACTTCCTGGTTCCCTCAGCGAGGATGGCGGAGGGAGCAGCAGAGCGACGAGCGGTCGCTCATCCTCTGCTGCGGACGTCGCTGGACTCCAGGACAGGTAAGTGTCCAAATATTAAAAGCCAGCAGCTGCTGTAGCTGTAGCTGCTGGCTTTTAATTTTTTTTTTCCGGTGGAGCAACCCCTTTAAGTAACAAAACCAATATTTTTTTTGTATTCTTTATTTAGGAGATTTTACATCATACAAGGATTACCGGGCCTACATGCTCCCACAAAACAACAATCAGCATGGGCAAGGAGCATGGTTCACATACAGAAATAAAGTCAACAGTAAAAACACTGCAGATAGACCAGCAAATACAAGGTCCATCCAAAGAGTCGTATGCCGCGTACACACGATCGGAAATTCCGACAAGAAAAGTCCGATGTGAGCTTTTTGTCAGAAATTCCAACCATGTGTAGGCTCCATCTGACTTTTTCTGTCGGAATTTCCGCCAATAAAAGTTTGAGAGCAGGTTCTCTATTTTTCCGACTGAAAAAGTTTATATCGGAAAATCCGCTCGTCTGTATGCAATTCCGACGCGCAAAAAAACACGCATGCTCAGAATCAAGCAGAAGAGCCGAACTGCCTATTAAACTTCATTGATCTCGGCTCGTCGTACGTCTTGTATGTCACCGCGTTCTTGGCGGTTGGAATTTCTGACAAGATTTGTGTGACCGTGTGTATGCAACACAAGTTTGAGCCAACATTCCGTCAGAAAAAATCAACGGTTTTCTTGTCGGAATTTCCGATCGTGTGTACGTGGCATAAGAGTTCCTTTCGCACAAGGAACCTTGACAAGCTTATATCCCGTATAACTTTTTCAGTACAAACGGAAAAACAAGACAAAAAAAGAAAAAGGGGGTAAGCAAGAAAGAAAGAGTCAGAGAAGGGAAAGAAGAAAAAAAAGGGGGGAGGGGATTATGGAAAAAAAGGGAATGCGCTGCCCAAGTGGAGCCGGCTCAGGGATGTTTGTTGGGGTCAGTGTCCTGATTATCAGTGCAGTTCCAACAGTGCCCAGCCCACCAGTGCTGCCAATTAGTGCCCACCAGTGCTGACAATCAGTAACCATCAGTTCTACCAATAAGTGTCCATCAGTGCCCATCAGTGCCTCCTCATCAGTGCCACCTATCAATGCCGCCTATCAGTGCCCATTAGTGCTGCCTATCAGTACCGCCTATCAGAGCCAATCAGTGACACCTATTAGCGCTCATTAATGCTGCCTAACAGTGCCGCCTCATCAGTGCCCATCAGTGCAGCCTCATCAGTGCATAGCAGTGAAGGAGAAAAATTACCTGTTAGCAAAATTTTATAACAAACTATACTTTTTTTTTTCAAAATTTTCAGTCTTTTTTTGTTTATTTAGCAAAAAATAAAAAACCCAGCAGTGATTAAATACCACCAAAAGAAAGCTCTATTTGTGGAAAAAAAATAAAATAAAAAATGTATTTGGGTACAGCGTAGCATGACCACGCAATTGTCATTCAAAGTGTGACAGCACTGAAAGCTGAAAATTAGCTGGGGCAAATGATTGGTTAAACCTACAAGTGTTTTTCTTTTTCGTACATCACGGCCGGGACACAGAGCGACTTAGTCATTACTAATGGGTTATATAGATTACCTTCAGGTGTTGGCACTGGCCAATTCCAAACCGGAAGTACCCTCCCCTATATAAGCCCCTCCCATCCGGGAGCACCTCAGTTTTTTGCCAGTGTCTAAGGTGTTGGCCAAAGAGTAACATGTGTTTTCACTGGGCTTGCGTACAGGTTCTTTTGGGCCTTAGTAAGCTGTTCCGGATCCCACCAAAAAAGCTTCATAGCTAAACGGTCGGTACCTGGGCAAGGTTTTGCCTGTAATGCCTCTCTTAGGAGGGCTGGACCCTGGGATCCAGAGCTCTGGTCATACCCACGACCAAGATGTTGTCTGTGCAGGGTGCTATACAGGTCCAGGGGAGTGGAATCCTTGGGAACCCGGTCCCTGAAGGTTTAATTACAATGCCTGCCGTGATAGGTGAAGTTTGGACTTCTGTGGACCAAACAAAGTCCTGCGGCGGGGATCAGGTAAGTGGGGGCCCCCAGGAACTTGGTTCTATTGGGGGACCCCAAGCCTAATTTGTCTTTCTGTCTGTTACCTAACGGTATTCCCGCTAAATATCTGTGTTTGCCTGTAACTACTGAAAATGTAAAATTTTAATAGTAGTCAAGAAAAAAAAAAAAAAAAAGGGGACCGCGGTACCTGTGTTAAACCACTAGAGGCCGCTGTAGTCCATTTTTCTTGTCATGTGGATCTTTGGTTTTTTCAAGTCAAAAGATCCAGGCAGTTGGTAAGTTTCTCTGTGGGAATCCACTTCCTCTGCCCTGTTGCTGCGCTCATCCACCGCACAGGCCCTCCGTCAAAAAGGGCCCTGGCTCCTAGTCCCTGTTTGATTTCAAAAAGGGCGCCAATGGCGCACGGGCGCGCGCGCGGGCGCGTGCACGCGCCTCCTATGAAAAAAAAGGGGCGGGGCGGGTGGATGACGCTCGATGCGCGCCGCGGCGCTTCTGCGCATGTGCAGGCGTCCCAGCATGGTTAAAAGACACAGTACAAGTGTCAGCTGGATGTAAACAGAGCTAGCAACAAACAGTGGCACACAGAGGCGGTTGATGCAGGCATCCCCATAGAAAGGCACTTTAGTGGACACCAGCTGGTATATAGCAGCAACTGTGTTAGACTATTACCAGCAAAAATTGGTGTATGACGACGGGAATACCTCAGCTTTGTGCTTAAAGGATATGTCGTCCAGACGCTCCGGAAATAGGTCTTCCAGGAAGCCAAAGGGGTCTCCATCGGGCTCTGAGGATATTGGGCATGCTTGTACTGCACCAATCTCCCCTGAGATTTCAGAGGTCAGTAGCCGTAGAAACCCCGCAGGAATGCCTGGTGCTGCGGCTGTCCCCAGTCCACCTGCTCCTGTATATATAACAGAGGAGGTTTTATCCTCAACTCTGGGAGGATTGGAAGAGAGATTAACAGCATTGATCGCTGCTTCCCTGTCACAGGAAAAGCGCGTCCGATCTCCGTCTCCTCCTTCAGAGTGCCTGTTAGTGGAGGAACAGCCCCACACAGAGATCGACCTACCTGAAGGGGATCAGGATGAGGTTGATTCAGTTATGGAGGAATCAACAGTGGAAGAACCTTTCTCAGCATCTCAGGCTGAAAGATTATGGGTTCAGTCTCTGACTAACATGGTCCGATCAGCATTTAAAATGCCTCTGGCGGAACCACCATCCACTACGGTTTCCTCGCTGGGGTCGCTAAAAGCTCCCCAGGCTGTCTGTTCCTTCCCAATCCACCCTTTATTAGAGGGGCTTATTTACCAGGATTGGGAGCATCCTGATAAAATATTTGCTCCCCCCAAGAGATTTCCGGTGATCTATCCCATGGAGGATAAGTTCATAAAAAAATGGAGGGTCCCTACAGTGGACGCAGCCATCTCTTCTGTTAACAAATCACTGACATGTCCAGTAGATAATGTTCCAATGTTCAAAGACCCAATAGATAAAAAATTGGAGTCTTTACTAAAATCTGCTTTCTCTACAGCAAGCATGGTGACACAACCTGCGGTAGCAGCGATTGGAGTCTGCCAAGCAGTGAAAGATCAGTTGAAACAAGTCTTAAGGGACTTACCAGATCTGCAGGCTCTTGCCCTAGCTGACCTGCCTAGAGCCTTGTGTTTTGCGGTGGACGCCATAAAGGATACAATCCAACAGGCCTCCCGCTTTACGCTGTCTATAGTACATATGCGTAGGCTTCTGTGGCTCAAAAACTGGTCTGCTGAAGCTCCCTGTAAAAAACTGCTGGTTAGCTTCCCATTTCATGGAGAACGCTTATTTGGAGAAGATCTGGACAAATATATCCAGAAAATTTCTGCCGGTAAAAGTTCACTCTTACCGGTTAAGAACAAGGGTAGAAGTCCTTCTTTTAAGAGGCCTACTTCTCCAGTCCCGGGCACATCGGCTGTGAAGCAGTTCCGACGGCCTCCGCGGTCAAATTCAGGGGGCAGAAATCAGGGACAATCACAGGGTAACAAGAAGCCCTGGATCAAGAGAGGTACAAAACCTCCCCCCAAGGCATGAAGCGTTGCCCCCACTCAATCGGGTTGGGGGAAGACTTCAGTTGTTCACAGAGACCTGGCGGGACACCATCAGAGACAGATGGGTGCTCTCCGCAGTAAGTCTGGGATACAAGCTGGAGTTAAAAGGCACTCCTCCTGCCCAATTTATGAGGTCAAACGTGCCAAGAGATCCCCAGAAGAGAGGATCCCTCCTTCTGGCACTAGAACAACTATTGCTCCAAGGTGTAATCATTAGGGATGAGCTTCGTGTTCGAGTCGAACATACGTTCGACTCGAACATCGGCTGTTCGATCGTTCGACGAAGATCGAACGATTTGGGCTGTTCGCGCCAAATTCGAGTGACGCGAACGGCCCACAATGCACTACGCCATTGCAGTGTCATCCAGGCGCTGTGATTGGCCAAGCATGCACTGTGACCCCGCATGCTTGGCCAATCACAGCGCCGGCAGCGAGGAGAGCAATGATTGGCCACAGGCAGGATGCCTGTGGCCAATTATTGCTGAGGGTGTTTAGTACACGCCCCACACTATAAAAGGCCGCCAGCACGGCGGCCTAGTGTAGTGTGTTCCGGAGCAGGGAAAGACAAGCATAGGCAGGGACAGTGACATTTATTTCTTTCTTGCTTAACCTGGATTCCTTTAGTTTAGGGAAAGAGAAGGATAGGTAGGGAGAGTGTCAGTGTGTTTTACTGTGCGAGTCCTTGTTTCTAGGGACAAAGAAGGAAAGTGAGGGGAATTCTCCTTGTGCTATAGTGTGCTTTAAAAAAAAAAAATTTCTAGGGACAGAAAACTCTAGGTAGGGAGAGTGTCAGTTTCTTTCACTGTGCGAGTCCTTGTTTCTAGGGACAAAGAAGGAAAGTGAGGGGAATTCTCCTTGTGCTATAGTGTGCTTTAAAAAAACATTTTTTCTAGGGACAGAAAACTCTAGGTAGGGAGAGTGTCAGTTTCTTTCACTGTGCGAGTCCTTGTTTCTAGGGACAAAGAAGGAAAGTGAGGGGAATTCTCCTTGTGCTATAGTGTGCTTTAAAAAAACATTTTTTCTAGGGACAGAAAACTCTAGGTAGGGAGAGTGTCAGTTTCTTTCACTGTGCGAGTCCTTGTTTCTAGGGACAAAGAAGGAAAGTGAGGGGAATTCTCCTTGTGCTATAGTGTGCTTTAAAAAAACATTTTTTCTAGGGACAGAAAACTCTAGGTAGGGAGAGTGTCAGTTTCTTTCACTGTGCGAGTCCTTGTTTCTAGGGACAAAGAAGGAAAGTGAGGGGAATTCTCCTTGTGCTATAGTGTGCTTTAAAAAAACATTTTTTCTAGGGACAGAAAACTCTAGGTAGGGAGAGTGTCAGTTTCTTTCACTGTGCGAGTCCTTGTTTCTAGGGACAAAGAAGGAAAGTGAGGGGAATTCTCCTTGTGCTATAGTGTGCTTTAAAAAAAAAAAAATTCTAGGGACAGAAAACTCTAGGTAGGGAGAGTGTCAGTTTCTTTCACTGTGCGAGTCCTTGTTTCTAGGGACAAAGAAGGAAAGTGAGGGGAATTCTCCTTGTGCTATAGTGTGCTTTAAAAAAACATTTTTTCTAGGGACAGAAAACTCTAGGTAGGGAGAGTGTCAGTTTCTTTCACTGTGCGAGTCCTTGTTTCTAGGGACAAAGAAGGAAAGTGAGGGGAATTCTCCTTGTGCTATAGTGTGCTTTAAAAAAAAAAAAATTCTAGGGATAGAAAACTCTAGGTAGGGAGAGTGTCAGTTTCTTTCACTGTGCGAGTCCTTGTTTCTAGGGACAAAGAAGGAAAGTGAGGGGAATTCTCCTTGTGCTATAGTGTGCTTTAAAAAAACATTTTTTCTAGGGACAGAAAACTCTAGGTAGGGAGAGTGTCAGTTTCTTTCACTGTGCGAGTCCTTGTTTCTAGGGACAAAGAAGGAAAGTGAGGGGAATTCTCCTTGTGCTATAGTGTGCTTTAAAAAAACATTTTTTCTAGGGACAGAAAACTCTAGGTAGGGAGAGTGTCAGTTTCTTTCACTGTGCGAGTCCTTGTTTCTAGGGACAAAGAAGGAAAGTGAGGGGAATTCTCCTTGTGCTATAGTGTGCTTTAAAAAAACATTTTTTCTAGGGACAGAAAACTCTAGGTAGGGAGAGTGTCAGTTTCTTTCACTGTGCGAGTCCTTGTTTCTAGGGACAAAGAAGGAAAGTGAGGGGAATTCTCCTTGTGCTATAGTGTGCTTTAAAAAAAAATTTTTTCTAGGGACAGAAAACTCTAGGTAGGGAGAGTGTCAGTTTCTTTCACTGTGCGAGTCCTTGTTTCTAGGGACAAAGAAGGAAAGTGAGGGGAATTCTCCTTGTGCTATAGTGTGCTTTAAAAAAACATTTTTTCTAGGGACAGAAAACTCTAGGTAGGGAGAGTGTCAGTTTCTTTCACTGTGCGAGTCCTTGTTTCTAGGGACAAAGAAGGAAAGTGAGGGGAATTCTCCTTGTGCTATAGTGTGCTTTAAAAAAACATTTTTTCTAGGGACAGAAAACTCTAGGTAGGGAGAGTGTCAGTTTCTTTCACTGTGCGAGTCCTTGTTTCTAGGGACAAAGAAGGAAAGTGAGGGGAATTCTCCTTGTGCTATAGTGTGCTTTTAAAAAAAAAATTTCTAGGGACAGAAAACTCTAGGTAGGGAGAGTGTCAGTTTCTTTCACTGTGCGAGTCCTTGTTTCTAGGGACAAAGAAGGAAAGTGAGGGGAATTCTCCTTGTGCTATAGTGTGCTTTAAAAAAACATTTTTTCTAGGGACAGAAAACTCTAGGTAGGGAGAGTGTCAGTTTCTTTCACTGTGCGAGTCCTTGTTTCTAGGGACAAAGAAGGAAAGTGAGGGGAATTCTCCTTGTGCTATAGTGTGCTTTAAAAAAAAAAAATTTCTAGGGACAGAAAACTCTAGGTAGGGAGAGTGTCAGTTTCTTTCACTGTGCGAGTCCTTGTTTCTAGGGACAAAGAAGGAAAGTGAGGGGAATTCTCCTTGTGCTATAGTGTGCTTTAAAAAAACATTTTTTCTAGGGACAGAAAACTCTAGGTAGGGAGAGTGTCAGTTTCTTTCACTGTGCGAGTCCTTGTTTCTAGGGACAAAGAAGGAAAGTGAGGGGAATTCTCCTTGTGCTATAGTGTGCTTTAAAAAAACATTTTTTCTAGGGACAGAAAACTCTAGGTAGGGAGAGTGTCAGTTTCTTTCACTGTGCGAGTCCTTGTTTCTAGGGACAAAGAAGGAAAGTGAGGGGAATTCTCCTTGTGCTATAGTGTGCTTTAAAAAAACATTTTTTCTAGGGACAGAAAACTCTAGGTAGGGAGAGTGTCAGTTTCTTTCACTGTGCGAGTCCTTGTTTCTGGGGACAAAGAAGGAAAGTGAGGGGAATTCTCCTTGTGCTATAGTGTGCTTTAAAAAAAAAAAATTTCTAGGGACAGAAAACTCTAGGTAGGGAGAGTGTCAGTTTCTTTCACTGTGCGAGTCCTTGTTTCTAGGGACAAAGAAGGAAAGTGAGGGGAATTCTCCTTGTGCTATAGTGTGCTTTAAAAAAACATTTTTTCTAGGGACAGAAAACTCTAGGTAGGGAGAGTGTCAGTTTCTTTCACTGTGCGAGTCCTTGTTTCTAGGGACAAAGAAGGAAAGTGAGGGGAATTCTCCTTGTGCTATAGTGTGCTTTAAAAAAACATTTTTTCTAGGGACAGAAAACTCTAGGTAGGGAGAGTGTCAGTTTCTTTCACTGTGCGAGTCCTTGTTTCTAGGGACAAAGAAGGAAAGTGAGGGGAATTCTCCTTGTGCTATAGTGTGCTTTAAAAAAAAAAAAATTCTAGGGACAGAAAACTCTAGGTAGGGAGAGTGTCAGTTTCTTTCACTGTGCGAGTCCTTGTTTCTAGGGACAAAGAAGGAAAGTGAGGGGAATTCTCCTTGTGCTATAGTGTGCTTTAAAAAAACATTTTTTCTAGGGACAGAAAACTCTAGGTAGGGAGAGTGTCAGTTTCTTTCACTGTGCGAGTCCTTGTTTCTAGGGACAAAGAAGGAAAGTGAGGGGAATTCTCCTTGTGCTATAGTGTGCTTTAAAAAAACATTTTTTCTAGGGACAGAAAACTCTAGGTAGGGAGAGTGTCAGTTTCTTTCACTGTGCGAGTCCTTGTTTCTAGGGACAAAGAAGGAAAGTGAGGGGAATTCTCCTTGTGCTATAGTGTGCTAAAGCATTCCTCATCAACCATCTTTGAAATCCTTGTTTTTTGGACAGTCAGGGAAATTGTCGTTGTGCTATTCTGTGCAAAAGCAATCATCCTCAACCATATTTAGAAATCCTTAAGTAAAGGGACAGAGAAGGACACCTGAAGGTAGCCCTTATTGCTTTTTTCCCATCTCCCTGCAGGCCATCTATTAGAATGTCTGGAAGGCAAACAAGGAGAGGCAGACAGTCAGGAGGCAATAAAAGAGGGCAAGCAGGCTCTGTGTCTGGGGGCAACAGTGCTGGTCGTGGACGCGGTGCATTGTCATCAGCACATGGCCATGGGACACGCTTGTCCTTCTTTTCGGCACCTGGACATGTTGAGCCACATCATGCCGAAGACTTGGTAGAGTGGATGACCAAGCCCTCCTCCTCCTCCTCATCCTCTCTCACCCAGGCTCAGGGTACTGGCAAAGCAGCTGCCAAAGCGTCCTCTTCCCTGGTATCAATGTCAGACTCATCATCAGTCACTCCTTCCCTAGACCCACCATGTCCTCCTCCTGAGGAGTCCCCCGAACTGTTTGAGCACAGTGTTGGGTACATGCTCCAGGTGGATGCCCAGCGTTTCGAAGGGTCTGATGATGAAACCCAGCTACAGGAAGGCAGTAGCGTGAGAGCAGACAGAGGGGATGCTCAAGAAGGACACCAATCTGGCAGTCATGTTCCAGCAGCTGCAGCATACTGCCAGATTGGCTCCAGTGATGAGGAGGGAGGGGATGATGAGGTCACTGACTCCACGTGGGTGCCTAATAGGAGAGAGGAGGAGGAGGAGGATGAGGAGGAGGCACATCTCCAACGAGGCAGGATGCCCTTTGGTGGCCAGCGTAAGGGCAGTACACCGACGGAATCACACCGCAGAGCTCCGCCTGTGCAGGGCGCTGCCTCTGCCCGTCATTCAAAAAGTTCCTTGGTGTGGGCCTTTTTTGAGGCTAGTGCATCAGATCACACAGCTGCTGTTTGCAACATATGTCTCAAGCGTATATCGCGTGGCCAAAACATCAGCCGCTTGGGTACCACATGCCTGACCAGACATATGTTGACCTGCCATGCAGCTCGTTGGCAAGCCTACCTCAAAGACCCACACCAAAGAACAAAGCGGACCTCTCCTTGCACCGCATCAGCTGGGATCTCCAACCCCACTATAACTTCAGTCCTCTCTGAAACATGCACTGAGAGGAATGAAGGTGTAGAATTAGGTGTGTCACAGCCAAGTACTTGCGGCCACTCTGCTAGCAGTACACCGACGTCCGATTCTAGCGGGCAAATTTCCCTGCCCCAGCTGCTGGACCGTCGAAAGAAGTTCACTCCCAGCCATCCACATGCCCAGCGGTTGAATGCTAGCTTGGCTAAATTGCTAGCGCTTCAACTGCTGCCTTTTCAGTTGGTAGACTCGGCCCCCTTCCGTGAGTTTGTGCAATGTGCGGTTCCTCAGTGGCAGGTTCCCAAACGCCACTTTTTCTCACGGAAGGCTATTCCGGCTCTCTACCGGCATGTGGAAGGCAATGTCTTGGCCTCGCTGGACAGGGCGGTCAGCGGTAAGGTGCATATTACCGCTGACTCATGGTCCAGCAGGCATGGACAGGGACATTACCTTTCTTTCACGGCCCATTGGGTCACTCTTTTGGCAGCTGGGAAGGATGCAGGACAAGGTGCAGTAGTGTTGGAGGTTGTTCCACCGCCACGCCTCCAAAATGCTACTACTGGTTGTGACACACCTCTCTCCTCCACCCCCTCCTCTTCTTCTTCCTCCATGGCCTCTTCCTGTGCTTTGTCCTCTGAACCAGCGGTGCTCCGTAGGCGTTCAAGAGGCTACGCAAGTACGAAGGCAAAAAGATGCCATGCCGTGCTTGCGCTGGTGTGTTTGGGGGACAGAAGCCACACTGGGGCAGAGGTCCTGTCTGCTCTGCAGGGCCAGGCCGAGAGGTGGTTGACGCCACGCCAGCTTAAGCCAGGAATGGTGGTTTGCGACAATGGCACCAACCTCCTCTCCGCCCTCCGACAGGGACAACTGACCCATGTGCCCTGTGTGGCTCACGTCCTTAACCTGGTGGTGCAGCGGTTCTTGGGCAGGTACCCGGGCTTACAGGATGTCCTGAGGCAGGCCAGGAAAGTCTGTGTGCATTTCCGCAGATCTTATAATGCCAGTGCTCGCCTGGCTGAGCTGCAAAAGGAGTTGAACCTGCCCAAGAACCGCCTTATATGTGACATGCCCACCAGGTGGAACTCAACGTTGGCCATGCCGCAGCGGCTGCACACGCAGCAGAGGGCCATCAATGAGTACCTGTGCGACTACGGCACCAGGACAGGGTCAGGGGAGCTTGGTTTTTTTTCTCCACGCCAGTGGGGCATGATCAGGGATGCATGCACTGTCCTGGCACCATTTGAGGAGGCCACGAGGATGGTGAGCAGTGACAGTGCATGCATCAGTGACACTGTACCTCTTGTCCACCTGTTGGAGCACACGCTGCGTGGAATAATGGACAGGGCACTTGAGGCAGAACAGAGGCAGGAAGAGGAGGACTTCCTTGCCTCTCAAGGCCCCCTTTACCCAGACAGTGTTCCTTCTGTCCCACCCATCGCACAGAAAGAGGAGGAGGAGGAGGAGGAGGAGGAGGAGGAGGATTGTGTCAGCATGGAGGTGGAGGCTGGCACTCAGCATCATCAGCAGCAGTCTTTTAGGGATGATTTACAGTCCCAAGAAACCAGTGGACTTGTACGTGGCTGGGAGGAGGTGGCTGCGGATCATGTCGTCCTTAGCGACCCAGAGGACTCCGGAGCGAATGCCTCAGCAAACCTACGCTGCATGGCCTCCCTGATCCTGCAAAGTCTGCGGAAGGATCCTCGTATTCTTCGGATCAAGGAGAGGGACCATTACTGGCTGGCCACTCTCCTTGATCCACGGTACAAGGGTAAGGTTGCGGACCTTATGTTACCGTCGCAGAGGGAGCAGAGGATGAGACAACTCCGGGAGGCCTTGCAGAAAGGTCTGTGCAACGCGTTCCCAGAGACTGGGAGGTTACAAACTCCTGGTCCTGGACAACGAGTTGCTGAGGCTTCGGCCAGTCAAAGAAGGAGCGGTGGGGAAGGTGGCCGTCTGACCGATGCGTTCAGACAATTCTTTAGTCCGCAGCCCCAAAGTATGATCGGTTCCAGCAACCATCGCCAGCGTCTGATAAACATGGTGCAGGAATATCTAGGGGCAAGGTCAGACTTGGACACCTTCCCCACCGAAAATCCTCTGGCTTACTGGGTCTTGAGGATGGATCACTGGCCAGAGCTTGCACAGTATGCAATTGAGCTACTGGCCTGTCCTGCATCCAGCGTTCTTTCGGAACGCACATTCAGTGCTGCTGGAGGATTTGTCACGGATCACAGGGTGCGCCTGTCCACCGACTCGGTTGATCGACTGACTTTCATCAAGATGAACCAGTCTTGGATCACCACCAGCTACCACACACCTGATGCTGATATAACAGACTAATTGATTTTAACATGTCACATCCCTTCAAGACTGATGCTGATGCTGAGTGCCTGTGCTGTTATGTTGACTGGCTATCCTCCTCCTCCGAGTCCTCAATGATACGATTGATGATGATAGCTTGGAAGATCATTTTTGTTTATGGGTGCCGCCACCAGTGGCTAAGGCCCAATTTTTCAGCCCCTGTTTTACAGGGGCGTGTAATTACAATTTTTTTAGCAATAATTTGCCATAGGGCTCATTGCTGTGCTCCAAGTACAGTATCTGTGAGGGGTTGGAGTGTTGTGGCACCAGTGCCTAAGGCCCAATTTTTCAGCCCCTGTTTAACAGGGGCGTGTCATTACAATTTTTGAAGCAATACTTTGCAACAGGGCTCATTGCTGTGCTCCAAGTACAGTATCTGTGAGGGGTTGGAGTGTTGTGCCACCAGTGCCTAAGGCCCAATTTTTCAGCCCCTGTTTAACAGGGGCATGTCATTACAATTTTTGAAGCAATACTTTGCAACAGGGCTCATTGCTGTGCTCCAAGTACAGTATCTGTGAGGGGTTGTAGTGTTGTGCCACCAGTGCCTAAGGCCCAATTTTTCAGCCCCTGTTCAACAGGGGCATGCAATTACAATTCTTGATCTAATAATTCACAGCAGGGCCCATTGCTGCACCCACCAAGAGTAACTGTCAGGGCTTACAGTGTTGTGGCACCAGCACCACCATCAAAGGCCCAATTTTTACTACCACTGTTCAACAATTATATGTAATTAAAATTCCTGATATTATAGTTGACAGCAGGGCGTTCCAGCACCAACCAAGAGTAACTGTGAGTGCTTACAGTGTTGTGCCAACACCAACAACTAAGGGGCCTATTTCTGCAGAGTATATACAGCAGGTCCCTACTTTCAAACATCCAACTTACAAACGACTCCTACTTGCAAACGCAAGAAGACAACAGGAAGTGAGAGGAAATCTACCACTAGGAAGGAAAATTCTCTCCTGTAAGAATAAATATGGGAGAAAGGTGTCTCCTCTGTACTGATGCTTTATCAGCAATCCTTGTTTCAAGAAAAACACCACATTTCAAAAACAGTTGTCATTGGGACGGAAAGTGAGGTGAAATGTTCTGAACAGGGGCACAGACAGCAAAACAAATGTTACAGGGGTGATAACCCTTACCTATGTTTTCCAAAAAGTTTAAAAATAGATTTTTGGGCTGGAGCTACACTTCAACAATGTACCTGTTCAAAATTACAAACACATTCTACATAAGAACAAACCTACAGTCCCTGTCTTGTATGCACCGCCTGTATACGGCTGTTCAGAGTATATAGGGCCTTTTTTATTTTATGTGCGGGGTTCCCCTTAATATCCATACAAGACCCAAAGGGGCTGGTAATGGGCTGGGGTAGGGGGGGGGGGTCATGGGGTAGCTATGCCATTTTTCTTAAAGATTTTCATCCATATTACCGGGACCAGACATTACATTAAAGCCGCAAGCAGTTTTAAATGGCTTTTTTTTCCTTTAGAAGTGTCATTTTGTGCAGGGACAGTTCTAAACACGGGAAACACGTGGCACTTCACAGGCATACTTTAGACACCCCCCAGGTACGATATTTAAAGGAATATTTGACTTTTTTTTTTTCACTTTATGCATCATTAAAATGACTGCTCCCGAAAAACGACCGTTTTTAAAACTTCTTTTTGCATTGATACATGTCCCCTGGTGCACAACCCGGGTTCCCAAACCCTTTTTAGGACAATAACATGCATAATAGTTGTTATAATTAGCACTTTAGAATTCGAACGTTCGCATCCATTGTATTTAATAGGGTTCTAATGTTCGTACGAACTTTCGGTCCGTTCGCGGGTTCTGGTGCGAACCGAACCCGGGGGTGTTCGGCTCATCACTAGTAATCATGAAGGTTCCCCTGGAAGAAAGCGGATTCGGGTTTTACTCGAACCTTTTCACAGTCCCCAAACCAAATGGGGACGTGAGGCCCATATTAAATCTAAAAGGGCTAAACAAGTTCCTAAATATCAGGACTTTTCGGATGGAGTCGATCCGATCGGTGGCCACCGCCCTACAAGGGCAGGAATGGTTAGCCTCGATCGACATAAAGGATGCTTATCTGCATATTCCCATCTTTCCGGCCAACCAGAAATTTCTACGCTTTGCAGTAGAAGGGCGCCATTTTCAGTTCAGAGCCTTACCTTTCGGTCTGGCCACAGCACCACGAGTGTTCACAAAAATTCTGGCCCCATTATTGGCCAATCTAAGAACACAGGGTGTAACGATAATGGCATATCTAGACGACCTGCTACTAATAGACCACTCAGTGGAAAAGCTGGAAGTAGCTATTCACAAGACAATCAAGTATCTGGAATATCACGGTTGGATTATCAACCGGGACAAGTCAGCTCTAAGACCAGTCAAAAGTCTGGAATACTTAGGGCTAAGGCTGGATTCAAATCAGAGAAAGATTTTCTTACCTCCAGATAAGGTGTCATCTTTAAAAGATTTGACCCACTTAGTGGGTACAAAAAGAAAACCATCCATACGCCTCTGCATGAGGCTGCTGGGAAAAATGGTGGCTTCATTCGAAGCGGTACCCTACGGTCAATTCCATTCAAGGAATTTGCAAAGGGCCATACTGTCAGCCTGGAACAAAAAAGTTCAGGCTTTAGACTTACCAATGTCCCTGTCCCCTTCCGTTCGCAGGAGCCTCCATTGGTGGTTGGTGCCCCAGAATCTGGAAAAAGGGAAACCCTTCAGTCCGGTTTCTTGGAAGGTAGTCACTACAGATGCCAGCCTCATAGGCTGGGGGGCAGTACTGGAGCAATGGTCTCTCCAGGGCAAGTGGTCAGAAGCAGAAAAGGCCCTGCCCATCAATCTCTTAGAGATACGAGCAGCCCGGTATGCCCTAGTAGCATGGACATCCAAACTCCAAGGGTCCCCTGTCAGAATTCAATCAGACAATGCCACAGCAGTGGCATATATCAATCACCAGGGTGGCACCAGGAGTCGTGCAGCCCAGAGGGAAGCAAATTGCATCCTGGAGTGGGCAGAAAAATATGTCCCAGCCATATCCGCGGTTTTCATCCCAGGAGTGGAAAATTGGAGAGCGGACTTTTTAAGTCGCCAACAATTATGCCCGGGGGAATGGTCTCTTCACCCCGAGGTTTTCCAGGCAATATGCCAGCGGTGGGGAACACCGGATGTAGATCTGCTAGCATCCAGATTCAACGCAAAGGTGGACAGATTTGTGTCTCGCACAAGGGATCCCCTAGCTTGCGGCTTGGATGCCCTAGTGTTCCCTTGGGATCAGTTCAAGCTGATATATGCATTCCCACCGCCACAATTGTTACCGCGATTACTCCGCAGAATCAGGGTAGAAAAGAAACCAGTGATTCTGGTGGCTCCAGCGTGGCCCCGAAGGGCATGGTACGCGGAGATTGTAAAAATGTCAGTGAGGAGTTCTTGGACCCTCCCACATCGTCCGGACCTGCTGTCGCAGGGACCGATATATCACCCTTCCTTACCAGCCCTAGGTTTGACGGCCTGGCTATTGAAGCCCACATTCTGAAAAAGAGAGGGCTCTCTAATTCTGTGGTATCTACCATGATCAACGCCAGGAAGCCGGTATCCAGGCAGATCTATTATAGGATCTGGAAAGCGTACATTAAGTGGTGTGAGGCCAAGAAATGGCATCCACGTAAGTACGTGATAGGGAGGATTTTGGACTTCCTACAGTGGGCTGTAGATAGGAAGCTGGCCTTGAGTACTATCAAGGGTCAGATTTCGGCCTTGTCAATATTTTTTCAAAGGCCCTTGGCTTCGCATTCACTAGTCAAAGTTTTCATACAAGGAGTGATGCGTATTAGCCCTCCGGTTAGTATTCCCATATGTCCTTGGGACTTAAACCTGGTTCTGTCAGTTCTACAGAAACAACCGTTTGAACCATTGCAACACATTTCCTTGGTTCTTCTCACCAGGAAATTGATTTTCTTAGTAGCCGTTTGTTCGGCTAAAAGAGTATCGGAATTAGCCGCCTTGTCCTGTAAGGAGCCATATCTGGTTGTCCATAAGGACAGAGTAGTATTACGTCCTCATCCAGCCTTCTTCCTAAGGTGGTATCGAGGTTTCATTTGAACCAAGATGTGGTTCTTCCTTCTTTTTTCCCCAAACCTAGCTCGGTAGAGGAAAAGTTATTGCATTCTTTGGATGTAGTAAGAGCAGTTAAAGCTTATCTAAAAGCCACTGCTCAGATTCGCAGAACGGATACTTTGTTTATTCTGCCGGAAGGCCCTAAAAAGGGTCAGGCAGCATCAAAATCCACTTTAGCCAAGTGGATTCGACAGGTCATAATACAAGCCTATGGCTTGAGAAAGAGACCGCCTCCGTTCAAAGTTAGGGCGCACTCCACAAGAGCAGTTGGAACTTCATGGGCAGTGCATCACCAGGCCTCCCTGGCTCAAGTATGTAAGGCCGCAACATGGTCTTCAGTACACACGTTTACTAGATTCTACCAGGTAGACGTTAGAAGTCAGGAGGATGTCGCCATTGGGCGCAGTGTGTTGCAGGCCGCAAAAGATCCTCATGCCTGATGGCGCCCAGCTTATGTATCCCTCCCCTCATTTGGCATTGCTTTGGGACGTCCCATTAGTAATGACTAAGTCGCTCTGTGTCCCGTGATGTACGAAAAAGAAAAAGGGATTTTTATAACAGCTTACCTGTAAAATCCTTTTCTTGGAGTACATCACGGGACACAGAGCTCCCACCCCTCTTTTTGGGACACTTATTGCTTGGCTACAAAACTGAGGTGCTCCCGGATGGGAGGGGCTTATATAGGGGAGGGTACTTCCGGTTTGGAATTGGCCAGTGCCAACACCTGAAGGTAATCTATATAACCCATTAGTAATGACTAAGTCGCTCTGTGTCCTGTGATGTACTCCAAGAAAAGGATTTTACAGGTAAGCTGTTATAAAAATCCCTTTTTTTTTACCATTACTATTCCTTTATATTACATAGACTCAAGGTGACAACACTCAGCTGAGTGCCACATCCCTGTAATTCAATACATAAAGACAGACAGATTTTCCAATTGTTGGGACTTTTAAGGCACTTGAATCACAAAGAATATGTATGAGAAGTGAAATACATAAAAAACGAATTTAGTAATACATCAACGCATAAAAAATTATAGACGAGGCCAACTATGCTACTGTTAAACCAACTATATGTGAAAATATGATGAATCTTCCTCCACCCGACGAGTTTCGGCGAGTTCACATCTCCTTCATCAGGAGTATGAGGAGTATCATATCTAGTGTAATATACTGTAGGTACATTAGTCATATTCAAGGACATTTAACATACCCGCTGTCCTTAACCTGGATGCGGGTGGTGAGAGCAGCGGTCGGAGCTGATGCGGCCATCTTCCAGCGTGGCGAGCTCGGGGAAAGCTGCTTCGTTGTCCCCTGCTGGAGCAGCTTTCGCGGTGCGCCTCCTCTATGCTCCTCCCAGGGCTATGCGTCCCATAGGATCGCCTGATGTTTTGGCCAATCGGGAAACAGGTTTCACACCTGCTTCCCGATTGGCCGGGAGAAGGATCAGTGTTGCAACAGAAAATGTTCATTCGCTGTTGAAACACACCTGGGTGGGCTCCGGACGCATCCTCTGTGACCCGAGCCCACCCTATTTTGAAGCCTATTAGATCCTATTAAAAAAAAACCCGGCCGCTGTAATTCATGTGCCTGGTGACCTGAAAGGGGCCGGACACATGAATAGGGGGCGGCCGCGGATAGATTCATGCTATGCATGAATCTATGCACTGCATATAGGGGGTGGCGAGGAGAGAGGGGGTGGCGCCCGGGTGCCCCTAATGGACGGGCTGTCACTAAAGAGGAAGGTAGCAATAGCTATGCTGGCAATAATGGCACTGGATAAGGAGGCAACAAGAAAGATATTTCTGCTCGTTGCTTGTTGCATTGACTTCCGGGATTACGTTTTAAAACGCGCATGCGCTGTCGATTTTTCTAACTATTTTCGATCGATTACACAACTGATCTTTCGAAAATCAATCATTTTGTTAAAGAAAAATCCGACATGGTGGTTAGTTTTTTTGCATTAAAATTGCCATTTCGAGGATCGAAATTAGCTCACTAACATTTCGAAAGCCGAATGATCGAGTGTATCGGATGCTTTTTCGATTGATTTTCTATGCATGTGTGGCCAGCATTAGAGTGATGCACATGCAGTGTGGGTCTCTGCCTGCACTGCACACTGATGCTGTGTGTGGCTGATGCATGTACAGTGCAGGCAGAAGCCGATACTGTGAATGCATAAGAGCAACACAGAAAAAGGGTGCTAATGGCCCATGCTGCGCATGCGTTAGGCAAACACAGGGCCAGATCTCTGCTCCTCCTGTGCATGCTTCACCTGAGCACCATGCAGCATGTATACAGTATATTTACTCCCGGCCAGGAACATGCGAGCGTTTAGAGGCAGAAAAAAAAACATCACTAGTGCGTTCAGATGAGGAGCATTTGGGCAGGAAGTAAAACAAAAAAAAAAAAACACAGTACATTTGCCTGAGCCGGATAGCATGGATATGCGCACCCAAGCAATCTGGTTCAGTGCAAACAAATAAAAGCTACCTGCACCTTTTTCATGTGGATTTGGTGCGATTTGAGCCATTTAATCACTTCCCATCCCACCCATAGTCATATGACATCTGCAGGAGGGATCCCCCATACTGGGCGGGCGTCATATGACGTTCCTGGGCTTCCCGGCCATCTAGGGGGCAGGTGCGCACCCGCCGCTTCGCTCGGGAGCCGGTGCGCATGCCCCGGCGGCCGCGATTTTCGCCGGGCACGCGCGATTGCCTGATAACAGAGCAGGACCGTGGATCTGTGTGGGTAAACACACAGATCACAGATCCACATCCTGTCAGGTGAGAGGAGACCGACGGTGTGTTCCTAGTACAGAGGAACACCGATCGGTCTCCTCCCCTTGTGAGTCCCCGCCCCCTACAGTTAGAATCACTCCCTAGGACACACAATTAACCCCTTGATCGCCTCCTAGTGTTAACGCCTTCCCTGCCATTGACATTTACACAGTAATCAGTGCATTTTTATTGCACCGATTGCTGTATAAATGTGAATGGTCCCAAAAATGTGTCAAAAGTGTCCGATATGTCCGCCGCAATGTCACAGTCACGATAAAAAATCACAGATCGCCGCCATTACTAGTAAAAAATAAAATAAAAATAAAAATGCCATAAATCTATCCCCTATTTTGTAGACGCTATAATTTTTGTGCACACAAATCAATATACGCTTATTGCGATTTTTCTTACCAATAATATGTAAAAGAATACATATCGGACTAAACTTAAGAAAAAATATATATATATTTTTTTTAAAATTGGGATATTTATTATAACAAAAAGTAAAAAATATTGTGTTTTTTCAAACTTATCACTCTTCTTTTGTTTATAGCGCAAAAAATAAGAACCACAGAGGTGATCAAATACCACCAAAAGAAAGCTCTATTTTTGGGGAACAGTGTTGCATGACAGCGCAGTTGTCATTCAAAGTGCGACATCACTGAAAACGAAGAATTAACCTGGGCAGGAAGGGGGTAAAAATACCCTGTATTGAAGTGGTTAAAAGGAATGGGCTCAAATTGTACCACGCAAAATCACATATTATTTGCACAGGAATGTGGTGCGATTTCTGTGCGAATCACATGCAGTGCGGCGGTGTGAACCGGGGCTCCCAGTCCCAACAGCGTGTAGAGAGCAGAATGTAGCCAACTGTCACCGTCTGTAGAGAGGGGAAGAATGCGGCCTGGCCGTCTTGTGCCCAACAGGCAGATGTCCAGAGAAGTTACGACCCTACGCTTTCCCTTCTTATCAGGAACATTTCCCTACAACTAGTTCTGTCCTAAACAGGCGGGGTACCTGCCCCTTCTTTTTTTTTTTCACAGCATAGTACCTGCCCCTTCTTTACCAACTCACGTATGCATGCCAAACCTGGGAACCAGAGCCCTCACCACCTCCTGCCCGCCGTATTGTAAAATGGCGGGCGCAAGGTGGCTCTCTCATTCTCGGATGACGTCATATGATGTCGTCCCACTCTTGCCTCGCTTGCGTGCCCAAGGGGCGGTGGGACATGACGCATCACTGATCTCGGTAAAGAGCCGATAACGAGGCTCTTTACTCATTGTGTACAATCACAGCTGATCATATGTAAACAAGGAAATGACGGTTATGGGCATTCCTCTCCTCACATTGACAGCGTGTGAGGAGAGGAGAGCCGATCAGCGGCATTTCCTCACAGGGGAGATCTACACAGATAATCAGGGCACTGATTATCAGTGCAGTCCCAACAGTGCCCAGCAATGATGCCAGTCAGTACCCATCAGTGATGCCAATCAGTGCCCATCAATGATGCCAGTCAGTGCCCATTAGTGATGCGAGTCAGTACCCATCAGTGATGCCAATCAGTGCCCAGCAATGATGCAAGACAGTACCCATCAGTGATGCCAATCAGTGCCCATCAATGATGCCAGTCAGTGCCCATTAGTGATGCGAGTCAGTACCCATCAGTGATGCCAATCAGTGCCCATCAATGATGCCAGTCAGTGCCCAGCAGTGATGCCAATCAGTGCCCATCAGTGATGCCAATCAGTGCTGCCTTTCAGTGCCTGCTCATCAGTATCGCCTATCCGTGCCACCTATAGGTGCCCATCAGTGCCGCCTATCAGTGCTCATCAGTGCTACATATTAGTGCCTTCTCATCAGTGCCCTTCAGTGCTGTCTCATCAGTGCCCATCAGTGCCACCTCATCAATGTAACCTCTTTAGTGCACATCAGTGAAGGAGAAAAATTACTTATTCATACTTCCCAAATTTCTGAAATGGGAATGAGGGACACCTATTAGCAAAAGTATGTCGGCATAGGACACACCCCCCTTTAAGGAGAATTGTACAAAAAACAATGATTGGTTAAACCCACAAGTGCTTTTTACCACTACTATTCCTTTATATTGGCTTTTAGTATTTACAAATGCAGCAATTTAGAAATCAAATGAAAGGCTTAGCACTGGGAAACACTTTTTGATAGATAAAAAGTGCATTTTATATACAACTATAGAGATCAAACCAAAAAGAGGGACAAATGAGGAGGAAAGAAGGACAGAGGGACATTGTTCCAAATCAGGGACAGTCCCTCGAAATCAGAAACAGTTTGGAGCTATGTTTATTTACAACATTTTATAATAGAAACTAAGAAAAACTTTAGCAAAAAAAAACAAAACAACAGTGGTGATTAACCACTTCAATACCAGGCATTTTCACCCCCTCTCTGCTCAGGCCAATTTTCAGCTTTTAGCACTGTCACGCTTTGATTGACAATTGCGCGGTCGTGCGACGTGGCTCCCAAACAAAATTTACATCCTTTTTTTTCCATAAATAGAACTTTCTTTTGGTGGTATTTGATCACGTCTGCGGTTTTTATTTTTTGCTCTATAAATAAAAAAAGACTGACAATTTAGAAAAAAAAAACACAATATATTGAACTTTTTGCTATAATAAATATCCCATTTAAAAAAAAAAAAAAAAAAAAAAATTCCTCAGTTTAGGTCGATACGTATTCTTCTACATATTTTTGGTAAAACAAAATGGCAATAAGCCTATATTGATTGGTTTGCACAAAAGTTATAGCGCCTACAAAATAGGGGATAGATTTATGACATTTTTTTTTGTAATTTTTTTTTTTTTACTAGTAATGGCGGCGATCTGCGATTTTTGTCAGGACTGCAATATTGCGGCGGACACATCGGACACTTTTGACACTATTTTGGGACCATTCACATTTATACAGCGATCCCTGCTATAAATATGCACTGATTACTGTATAAATGTGACTGGCAGGGAAGGGGTTAACACTAGGGGGCGATCAAGGGGTTAAATGTGTTCCCTGGGAGTGATTCTAACTGTGGGGGGAGGGGAGTGACACCGGGGGAGGTGACTGATCGGTGTCCCTATGTACAAGGGACACACCATCGGTCTCCTCTCTCCCTGACGGGACGTGGATCTCTGTGTTTACACACAGAGATCCACGTCCCTGGCTCTGTAACTGCCGATCGCAGGCACCTGGCAGACATCGCGGCCGCCAGGCACGTGCATCGGCACCCGAGTGACATGGCGGGCACGCGCCCCCTAGTGGCTGGGAGGCCCGAGGACGTCATATGACGACCACTCAGGATAGCAGAGCAACCTTGCGGCCGTCATATTACTATTGGCGGGATGTGAAGTGGTTAAATTCCACCAAAAGAAAGCTCTATCTGCCTCAAAAAAATTCTAAAAATGTTTTTTGGGTACAGCGTTGCATAACCGCGCAATTGTCATTCAAAGTGCGACAGTGTCCATTAGGAAAGTAGTTAAATAAGCTCTGCTTGGCCCAAGATGGCTGCCAGAGCCACATGGGGCTGCAACATCCAAGTGGGTGCATCCCCAGTGGCCCAGGAAACCATAGAGGAACTGTGTTCTTCTTGGCTTAGTCTCCAACTGCAGTGCTGCTGCAGAGGACTGCCACCTGCAGAGGAGAAAGTAGACTGCACCTGCCTACAGGTTTCCACCAGGAAAGGTGCGTTTGAGCATGCTGCTTTGTGCGTTCCTGCGCAGCATGTTTTTAACAGTCAATTCATTTCAAAGGGCTGCTGAACGAGCAAAAATTACGACAGGCACAACTTTTTAAAAATGCGCCACACCAAACCATATTGTTCTATGTTACTGTGTGTTTTGGTGGCCGCGAATGCACCTGCATTTGTAAGATGTGGGGGTGTTATTAAGAATGAATGACACTCGCACACGTCTGCAGCTGGCAGTGCATTCCATTGCGGGAAAATATGCAATTTTGCACTGCAATTGCTGTGAACTGACCCTATGAGGACATCAGGGGTCTATGTCTCCCTGCACTCCATGGGCTTCTTACTCAGTCACAGCAGCTGGGGAAAGTGAGAGCAGAAACTTAAGTGATGTGTTGCTTTCGGGATCTTCTTTGCTAGGGAAGATCAGCGAATGGACGTTCCTTGGTCTCCCTCCCCTCTATCCATGCAGGTTTCAGGTCAGCGGGTGGGATAGTGGGGCCCAGAAAAACATAGCAAGAGTGCTCCGCAGAACAGCTTCCCCTATGTCATGAAGATGGGAAGAGGTGGAGGTGTTCTGTAGTCCTAATACACTTTCTGTCCTAGGGTGACAACGTTGCTCCTTCATAGATACACTGCACAGAGTGTTGTCACCCGGGACAGGAAGTGTGTTACTGGCAGGAAAATAAAGAGGAAAACTGTCTGGGAGAACGTAACGGAAGCAGCCACCACATGTGAGGACGGGTAATCTGTCATATGTGACTTTATTGGTCTTGTGTTTACATAGACTTTTATATACCATCCCCCTCATACAGGGACGAGCCCCCCACATACAGGGTAGTGTGTTCTACCCTCAGACACAAACACAGCGTAGCCCCGCCCCTTCTGTATTAGGACGACAGTCGCCTCAGTGGCGGAAGTGACGTCAGTCGGGGGCGGGTGTTTGCTCTGGAGGAAAAAAAAAGATGTCGGCAGCCGGGGAGGAGAGGGGGAGTGAGTGCGGTACGGGGGGCTCCTCGTCCCCCGGGGGATCCCCGGAGTGCAGCACGCTGCTCAACCTCCCCATTGTGGCCATCGAGAACATCCTGAACTTCCTGAGCTACGACCAGATCAGCCAACTGCGCCTGGTGAGAGAGGGGAGCCGGCCGGGAGGGGGCGCTGTGCGTGCTTTACCCTTCAATACCCCCCCCCCCCCACCTACCTATCCTGATACCCCCTACATCTGTCAGGGGGCAATTCATACACCTCCCATGAGGCAATTATCACCCCCCCCCCATCTGCTGCACCCCCAAACCCGCTGTGCTGTATATTACCAATTCCAGCCCCTCCCTCTACAACGGAGAGGGGGCAAAACTTATTACACCATCCATAATACCCCCAACTACTGCTGACAGGGGCAACCCCCCTTACACTTGCCATAGAGGAGAATATATTGTCCCAGTTCTGTGCACCTTATACAGTTTCCCCCTCCCTCTATCTTGCACTCCTTTCCTTCCCACTTCAACAAAAGGACTCCTCCTTTTCCCCCTACTATGTCTATACCACGTTCCCCCGCAGGCGCCATGGCCCGGGGGGAGCCTGTGCCCCCGCAGGCGCCATGGCCCGGGGGGAGCCTGTGCCCCCGCAGGCGCCATGGACCGGGGAGGAGCCTGTGCCCCCGCAGGCGGCATGGACCGGGGGGGAGCCTGTGCCCCCGCAGGTGGCATGGCCCGGGGGGGAGCCTGTGCCCCCGCAGGCGGCATGGCCCGGGGGGAGCCTGTGCCCCCGCAGGCGGCATGGCCCGGGGGGGAGCCTGTGCCCCCGCAGGCGCCATGGCCCGGGGGGGAGCCTGTGCCCCCGCAGGCGCCATGGCCCGGGGGGGAGCCTGTGCCCCCCGCAGGCGCCATGGCCCGGGGGGAGCCTGTGCCCCCCGCAGGCGCCATGGACCGGGGAGGAGCCTGTGCCCCCCGCAGGCGCCATGGACCGGGGAGGAGCCTGTGCCCCCCGCAGGCGCCATGGACCGGGGAGGAGCCTGTGCCCCCCGCAGGCGCCATGGACCGGGGAGGAGCCTGTGCCCCCCGCAGGCGCCATGGACCGGGGAGGAGCCTGTGCCCCCCGCAGGCGCCATGGACCGGGGAGGAGCCTGTGCCCCCGCAGGCGCCATGGCCCGGGGGGGGAGCCTGTGCCCCCGCAGGCGCCATGGCCCGGGGGGAGCCTGTGCCCCCCCGCAGGCGCCATGGCCCGGGGGGAGCCTGTGCCCCCCCGCAGGCGCCATGGCCCGGGGGGGAGCCTGTGCCCCCCGCAGGCGCCATGGCCCGGGGGGGAGCCTGTGCCCCCCGCAGGCGCCATGGCCCGGGGGGGAGCCTGTGCCCCCCGCAGGCGCCATGGCCCGGGGGGGAGCCTGTGCCCCCCGCAGGCGCCATGGCCCGGGGGGGAGCCTGTGCCCCCGCAGGCGCCATGGCCCGGGGGGGAGCCTGTGCCCCCGCAGGCGCCATGGCCCGGGGGGGGAGCCTGTGCCCCCCGCAGGCGCCATGGCCCGGGGGGGAGCCTGTGCCCCCCCACAGGCGCCATGGCCCGGGGGGGAGCCTGTGCCCCCCCACAGGCGCCATGGCCCGGGGGGGAGCCTGTGCCCCCCGCAGGCGCCATGGCCCGGGGGGGAGCCTGTGCCCCCCCACAGGCGCCATGGCCCGGGGGGGAGCCTGTGCCCCCCGCAGGCGCCATGGCCCGGGGGGAGCCTGTGCCCCCCGCAGGCGCCATGGACCGGGGAGGAGCCTGTGCCCCCCGCAGGCGCCATGGACCGGGGAGGAGCCTGTGCCCCCCGCAGGCGCCATGGACCGGGGAGGAGCCTGTGCCCCCCGCAGGCGCCATGGACCGGGGAGGAGCCTGTGCCCCCCGCAGGCGCCATGGACCGGGGAGGAGCCTGTGCCCCCCGCAGGCGCCATGGACCGGGGAGGAGCCTGTGCCCCCCGCAGGCGCCATGGACCGGGGAGGAGCCTGTGCCCCCCGCAGGCGCCATGGACCGGGGAGGAGCCTGTGCCCCCCGCAGGCGCCATGGACCGTGGGGGAGCCTGTGCCCCCCGCAGGCGCCATGGACCGTGGGGGAGCCTGTGCCCCCGCAGGCGCCATGGACCGGGGGGGAGCCTGTGCCCCCGCAGGCGCCATGGACCGGGGGGGAGCCTGTGCCCCCGCAGGCGCCATGGACCGGCAGGTCCCCTGATGCAGGTGTTGTGGATGGAGGTAGGAGCAGTAAGGCCCCTTTCACACATGCAAACCATTTTTCATCCATCCGTTGACAGATGAAAAACGGACATCAATGCATCTCTATGGAAAATTGGATGATCATCATCGGTTTCCGTCAACATCTCTTTTTTTCGGTTAAAAAAAAAAAAAAAACGGATCCTATGTGAACGGACAAACAGTTCATTTCTGCATGAAAGAATGGCTCCGGGACCCAAGTGGTTAAAGGAGTAGTAAAGTTACATGTTTTTTCACCTTAATGCATCCTATGCATTAAGGTGAAAAAACATTCGACAATACCGCCCCCCCCCCCCCGAGCCCCCGTTTTTCTTACCTGGCCCCTCGAAAGTCCCATGCTCGTCCCCGTCATCCTCTTCGTTTTTCAGCCTGGCCGACGATTGGCTACACTGGATGGATTGAAAGCAGCGCAGCCATTGGCTGGCGCTGCTGTCAATCACATCCAATGACGCGGGGGCGGGGCCGAGTGATACAGTCAGCGGCTATGGCCGCCGCTGTATCACGGGAGCGCGCCCGCAATCACTCCACACCATGCGAGCTCACTCGCATTAAGGTGTGGAGTCCCTGCGGGGAGGAGCTGAAACAGCCGCCGAGGGACCCCAGAAGACCAGGATCGGGGCCACTGTGTGCAAAACGAGCTGCACAGTGGAGGTAAGTATAACATGTTTGTTATTTTTAAGCAAAAAAAAGGGAAGCTTTAGTGCTCCTTTAAGGACTCTAGCTGGAGGATGTTAAAAAAAGGATCAAAAACTGATGTAAACTTCATATGTTTTTTTTTCTTTGAAAAAACAAAACAAAAGTGACTGGACTGATGAAACGATCGGTCCACGTGTGTGAAAGGAGCCTGAGGGCGCACAGGGAAGGCGAGTATAACTGGTGCAGGGGAACCCTTTACAAAGTCAATATCACTTTGGACTGAATAGGTGAGATGACCGCACCTTTTTAAGGCCTCATGCACACTGGACGTTAAAATAACGTTATAAAAACGCCAGTAGCTTTGCAGTGAGTTTTTTTTTCAACGTTTTTGCAATAGCGGTTTTTAGCATTTTTCCGAGTTTGCGGTTCTTAGCGTTTTATTTTTTCGAAGAAATTTTGTATATATAAAAAATTGTCAATGAATCAAACACATTAAACGCTGGTGAGTGACGTTTTTGAGCGTTTATCAGCGTTAGAGGGTTTTTACAGCTGAAAAACGTCTCTCAGAACCCACCATTTTTTATTTTTTATTTTTCTACTGCTCAAAAAAGCCACAGCCTATGTGCGCATGGACACATAGGATAACATGATGGGGAGTCTTAATGACTGTAGAAAAAAAGTCTACTGCCAAAAACAGCTGCTGTAAAAACGTCAAACGTCCAGTGTGCATGAGGCCTAAAGCGGAACTAAACCCATTAACGGTTTCAAAAAACACTTAAATTGTCTTTTTTTTTTTTTTTTCCCTGTTAAAAAAAGTCTACAGTAAGTACTTTTTCTTAGTCCTGCGAAGTTCCAAAAATACCTGTTGTTGAATCTTCCAGTGAAGTCCACCTCTGACTTTAGGCACAGTGCTAATGATAGAGAGCAACTGAGCATGTGCAGAGCCGGATAAGACACCATGTATTACAGTGTACTTGTTTTTAATGTTTTAAATAAAAAATACCTGCAGTGATCTATAGGGACTTAAAGCGCGAGTTCCACTCAAAAGTGGAAGCTTGTTTGAAATCAATGGGCAGCGCCTGCAAAGCACCTGGTGCTTTTATTCCTTTTTCGCCCACTAGCGGTCGAAAAGCGCAGCTAAAACAATGGTAAAGCGCCGCTAAAAATAGCACTGCTTTACTGCCGACACCCCCAATACCCCAGTGTGAAAATGCCCTTCCTCACCCCTGGTGCTGCAATTCTGGTGTGGTGGGAGTTAATAGAGCCAATGTAGCTGTGACAGGCACTCATCAAGAGTGCTCAAGTACGCCCACCCTTTACACCCAGCTCCTCCATTCATGGAAGCCGTACTACAGGTTCTAGGAGTGAAACAAGATCAATGAATGGAGGACTGGTGGATGATTTAGAGGGTCCACCTCATCCATTCATATAAAGGAGCTGGGTGAAAAGGGCGGCGTAGTCAAACTCTTGATGAATGCCTATAATGGCTCCATCAATGCCATTAATACCAGCCACATGACAAGATTGGGGAACCAGGCATGGGGAAATCGGAGGAGCAGGATTTTTTTAATAAAGGAGGAGACAGCAGCGCAAAGCACACATGCAATCGATCATAAGGTATGTCCCTTGTGCTGTTTGTTTTTTGTGAACTTTTGACAATTGCATGGTCATGCAATACTGTACCCATATGAAATTGTTAGCTTTTTTTTTTTTTTGTGACAGATGGAGCTTTCTTTTGGTGATATTTAAAAGCCATTGGGTTTTTTATTTTTTGCTAAATAAACTCTTTTTTTTTTTGTAAATGTTTCTGTTATAAAAAATTTGCAAATAAGTCATTTTTCTCTTTCACTGATGGGCTGCAGTGATGGGGGTGGCGCTGGTGGGCACTGATTGGCGCGCACTGATCATCTGTGTCCTGATGATCAGTGTAGATGTCCCTTGGGTGGATTGCTGCTTACCGGCTCTCCTCATGCAGTGTCGATGTGAGGAGAAGACTGCCGATAACCAGCAAATCCTGTTTACGCTATGATCAGCTGTGATTGGACACAGCTGCTCACATAGTAAAGAGCCACTTTGATTGGCTCTTTACCCAGATCTGTGATCAGCTGTGTCGGAAGTAGACAGCGATCGCATATCACTGCTGTGTGCCGCAGGGGGCATGCGGGAAGCGCAATCATGGGAGGACATCAAGACACCCTCCCAGAAATGTGCGACCGCGCTGTAGCCGTCATTTGGCTATAGCATGGTCTTGAAGAGGTTAAAGTGGTAGTAAACTCCACTTTGATTTTTACCTACAGGTAAGCTTTTAGTAAAACGTAACTTGTCTGTAGGAAAAATGAATACTTCCTAAACATGCACCGTTTAGGAGATATTCACTTTCCTGGCAGCCGGGAACATCACCGGAGCATGTGCTCTAAAGGAACAGCAAATGCGCTGGAGTGACATCATCACGGCTCAGCCATTCAAACAGCTGGAGCCTGCGAACCCATAAGAAAGATTTTGTTTCAAGGTAAGCCTTTTGCAATGTGCTAGGTCAGTGATGCATACCAAATTCTATTCCTCCAGCCCCAGAGATACATTGTTTAATCTCCGTTAATAGGATGGCATGCAGTATAAGGTGAGAATAATAGTGTATGAATGTTACCCCTGCAATTACTACAACCCCCCCCCCCCCCCTAATTTTTATCCTTTTAGCATTACAGTGTGGGAGAATTTCTACCCTGCCTCATCTAGATTGGCAGCAGACACCTCCTTCAGTTACGAGACTCCCTGGTAGCCTCTGTCCTTGCAGCATCTCTAGAAGGATACACAGCAGGCTGTCATTGCTTCTATTGCTGAAACAGGGACAGCTTTGAAGGGTCCTCTCAAACCGCTGCGGAGGGGTTTGAAATAACCATCTTCCTTCTTAGGATGTAATGCAGTAAGAAATCCCATTCTACTTCTTTTATGCCAGAAAGAGGGTCCCTACAGTTGTTTGGATATTTGCATCGTAATTATTTAATTTAATTAATAAGACGATTAACCCTTGCAGTGGGCTTTGGTGAGGTTGGGGGCTGTAATACACCTACATAATCCTCACTAACCTAATCGTCATTTTTAAGGGTACGTTCACACTTGCAAATGCTCCCAGCCAGCAATTAAATGCGAGTGGGTGCGCTTAGCTGCGAGAGACGGCAGCCTTCCATCGCTTTTAGTGGGGCTGCCTACTTACAGCTAATTGCAGATTGCAGGAACCCCTGCTTGGGTTTGAGAAACCCCCCCCCCCCCCACCTATGTTTGTGCTCCCATTCACAGCACATACCTTGCACGTAGGAGGTCCATGCGCTGCTTTTGCTGTAATTGGTCACAGCAGAAGCCGATCAGCGAGTGTTGGCCAATGGATGATGGCCGCCACCCGCTAATCGCAGAGAGACACAGGGCGGAGCTTTCCATAGGACAGAGCTATGCATTGTTTATCTATCAATGGGGATGTGGCAGATTTTGTTTCCCTGGGAATAAAATTCAGTACATTCCTTAGTAAAAAAAAAACACAGTGTACTGGTTAGGCACACATTTTAACCATTTGATCACCCTAGGTGTTTAACCCCTTCCCAGCCAGTGACAGATCCTTTTTTTTTTTTTTGCACTAGTCACTGGTTCCCACAAAGTGTCAGATTGTCCGCTGCAACATCGCAGTCCCGCTATAAGTCGCTGATCGCTGCCATTACTAGTATAAAAAAAAATCCTGTATGTATGCCATAGTTTGTAGACACTATATAACGCTCACGTAAACCAATCAATATACGCTTATTGGGATTTTTTTACCAAAAATATGTAGCAGAATACATTTTGGCTTAAATTTGAGTACATTTTATTTTTTTATTGGATATGTTTTTATAGCAGAAAGTAAAAAATATATATATTTTCTAAATTATCAGTCTTAAAACCCAGTGGTTATCAAATACTACCAAAAGAAAGCTCTATTTGTGGAAAAAAATGGCCATAAATTTCATTTATGTACAGGGCTGCATGACCACGCAATTGTCAAAGTAACGCAGTGCCCTATCCCCAAAAAAATGGCCTGGTCATGAAGGGGGTCAATTTTCTGAAGGTCAAGTGGTTAAAGGATAAGTTCACCTTTTGGAACATGTTGGATATTTCCTCAGTTTTTAGGATTGAACATGTAACCTATTCCAGCATCTACAGTCTCCCTGTCCCCCCGCCCCCTCCCTCCCTGTGACAGCAGGAGGGGGGATCTTGTCTCCCCACACCCACTGTCACAATTTGAATATAGCGTGGCTGTGTAGTACTCTGCCCACACAGCCATGTCATTCATTAAGTTTCCTGTGAATGAATGCCTACAAGTACCGTCAGCCATTGCAGCTGGTTGCTTGTCGTTCTCAATGAACTGCAGGGGCGCAAGTGAACGCTCTTTATAGTCCGTTGATCTTCCTGTTCTCAGGTAACTGCCCGTCCTGCGAGGTTTGGGAAGACCGCTATCCTGTGAGTCTGCAGGAGCCTGACATTGCACCTGCAATCTGCTTTTAGCTGCAAAAAAGTGCTCTTTTGAAAAAAAAATTATAAAAAGTTGAACTTATCCTTTTAACATTAAGGCCTCATGCCCACGGATGTTTTTACAGCTTAAAAACACCTGTCCATGTTAGTCTATAGCTTCATGCCCACCTAGACGTTTTTGAGCTGCAAATAGCATAGACGTTTTTAAGCTGTAAAAAAAAAACAGGACCAGTGCGTTCCTCGGCGTCGGAGTTAGGCAGAAAAAAACGCAAGCGTCAAAAACGCGCACTAACGCGCGGTCGCGTTTTTTAGCTCCGACGTTTTTTTTTTTTAAATTTACAAAAACATGGACAGGCGTTTTTAAGCTGTAAAAAACGCAGCTGAAAAAACGCCCATGGGCATGAAGCCTAAAAGTGGAAAGCTAATGAGAAAATGTATGCACGTAAAAAGATATCCAGTATTTATTTTTTTATTTTTTAAGTTCTGCTATGTGAATGGGAACATGTAATGAATAACAAAGTAGGTGTTCTCCCAATTTGGCAGCAAAAGTGGAAATACACTTTAAAGATAGCATCATGCTATAGCACTGTGCCAGCTTCTTAGCTTCAGGCAACTTCAAAGTGGATTCAATTTTAATCTCTTGTTTATAAGCAGTGTATGTGTCTGTCTGACATTTTTTTTTTTTTATACATATATCAAATCTTTTTTTTTTTTTTTTTTTTTGTGGAACTTTCCTGTGTGGCAGATGTAATGTCATTGGTATTATTGTGCGGGTTTTTCAGCAGATTAGGGCATTTGTTTGCACATAAACTACCTCCTGGACCCGTGGCAAATCCTCACTACCATTTACAATGTGCAGGGCTCATGGGTCTAAGTGTACATATTTTTGTACCACTTAATGTTGAAGTAAACTGCCAAAGCAAATTCATACATTTGGGTCCCCAGGAGCATTTTTCAAAATGTGCAAGTATGCAGAGCAATCCCCTCCAACACTGCTTTCCTCTCCACCTTGTCATCTTCTGTGTTTTGGGTCTTCAGCCATCTTGATTGGCCGGGACAAGATGACGCAACTCCCACTCATGCGCACAGGAGTTACTCCATTACAGCACCATTTTATGCTGAGACTCTACCCTAAGCTGCCTGTGCGTGGCTCAGTGTACAGTGAAGAAAAAAGTACTGAGAGGCAGTAAGAAGCTTTTATGACAGAGAAGACCTAGCAGGGGTAGGCAACCCTTGAACAATTGAACAAGCTGATGTTAGAAGCTGATTGGCTACCATGCACAGCTGCACCAGATTTTGCACTCTAGTTTTAGTAAATCAACCCCACACTTGCCTGCATCTTAACCTGCATGGTGAGTTTTGTATCATTTTGTTTTCAGTGGAATTGTTCTCACCAAGGGTGCTGCTGTTTGCTTCTTTCATAGGGAGCAATGGTCATGCAATTAAATAATTTTATGTGTACATGCAGCCTCACACTGAAAAACAATGTCTCTCTGATGGAATAGTGATAAAGAAAACACATACCCAAAATGCATTAAATGCTATGCAATGAATGAAAATGCTCTTAACCTGGGCCTTTGAGTATTAAAATATGGGAAGTGCCATTGCTCACTTGATATTTAAAGCACATCTGTACTTTTGACAAGTAGAAGAAAGCATCTTTTATCTGTAGTTACCATTAATGGGAACATAGGTTGGAAATGTGTGCTGTCATTGGTGATGTCCAAGCTCTATAGAGTGGTCTGTAGAAGCATCGGAAGCCCAGGAGCTCCTGAACTTGGCACTTCGGGGCCTTGGCTGTTACTGACATCCCGTGGTACTAGAACTAGTGCCAGAAGGGGCCAGCAGAAGCTGCCAAGACTGGCTGGCTGATATTTTGAAAACTGCACTGGGACAAATAAGTGTATAATGTCCGTACAGATGGATGCATATCCTTAACAGTCCAAAATCAAAATGGGAAAATCCCAAAGGATAAGACGACACACTTCAAGGTGTGAGATGAAGAGTATTTAGTGCAACAGGAATAAAGAATACTCTTCATCTCACACTTATCCTTTTGGGATTTTCCATCTTGATTTTGGACTGATTATTATTATTATTATTATTATTATTATTCAGGATTTATATTGCGACAACAGTTTGCGCAGCACTTTACAATGTAGGAAGACACTACACCAACAGTACAATTCAAAACGAGGGTTAGAGGAACCCTGCTCCTGCGAGTTTACAATCTAAGAGCAAGACGCTGGTGAAACAAAAGTTAGGGACTATGCGGGATGAACTGATGCAGGGAATACAAGATTCGGTTGTTAGCTGGAGGCAGGATAGGCCACCCTGAAGAGAAGAGTTTTTGGGGATTGCCTAAAGGGGGACAGAGTAGGAGATAGCTGAACAGAATGGGGTAGTGAGTTCCAGAGGATGGGAGAGGCTCTGGAGAAGTCCTGGAGATGAGCATGGGAGGAGGAGACAAGGGAGCTAGAGAGCAGAAGGTCTTGGGAGGAGCGGAGAGGACAGTTTTGGTGATATTTGGAGATAAGATTGGTGATGTAGCTTGGGGCAGAATTGTGAATGGCTTTGTATGTTATTGTTGGTGCTTTGAATTTTATTTGTTGGGCAATGGGAAGCCAGTGGAGGGATTGGCAGAGAAGAGTGGCGGACACTGAACAGTTGGTAAGGTGGATGAATCCTGGCAGCAGTATTTATGATAGACTGAAGAGGGGATAGCTTGCGGAGAGGTAGACCAATGAGTAGGGAGGAAAAAAACGTTTTTAACGCCAATTTTTTTTTTTCGTGTTTTACATTGAATTCAATGCACGTTTCCCCGCGCTAACTTTGAGCCGCGTTTTTCTTTCTCTATTCAAAATCAATGGTTCCCTATGGGAGCCCATTTATTTGAATAGAGGTCGCACCAGAAGTCGGATCAAGATGATTCGACTTGCGGGGCGACTCGTCTGCGGAGAATCTAGAAGGGGAACCCTGCAAAAATTGTAAAAAAAAATTTGCGTGAGGTTCCCCCCAGGACTATACCAGACCCTTCGGTCTGGTATGGATCTTGAGGGGAACCCCCACACCAAAAAAAATGGCGTGGGGGTTCCCCCAGGATCCAGACCCTTATCCGAGCACGCAGCCCGGCAGGTCAGAAAAGGGGGGTGAGCGAGCGCCCCCCCCCCAGACCATACCAAGCCACATGTGCTCAACATGGGGGGGTTGGTGCTTTGGGGCGGGGGGGGGCATGTTTATGAGGACAAGGGCCTCTTCCCGACAACCCTGGCCGTTGGTTGTCGGGGTCTGCGGGAGAGGGGCTTATCGGAATTTGGGGGCCCCCAGATCCCGGCCCCCCACCCTATGTGAATGAGTATGGGGTACATCGTACCCCTACCCATTCACCTGGGGGAAAAAAGTGTCAATAAAAAAAAACACAGTAGACAGGTTTTTAAAGTAATTTATAAGGCAGCTCCGGGGGTCTTCTGCCGACTTCGGGGGTTTCTTCTCCCGCTCTCCGGTTCTTCTGCCGGGCTCCTCCGCCACTCTTTTGCTAGCGTTGGCCCGGTCTTCACCGCCGTCTTCTTCCCTCTTCTCTTCTTCGATGTTAACACGACGCTCTCCCCCGCTGTAATGCTGTGTGCGCGGTTCGCAATGACTTATATAGGCATGGGACGTGGTCACCGGGTGATGTCACCCGGAGACCCCGCTCCCTTATGGCGTCACAGTCCCAGGGCATGATGGGACTGTGACGCCTTAAGGGGGCGGAGTCACCAGGTGACATCACCCAGTGACCACGTCCCATGCCTATATAAGTCATTGCGAACCGCGCACACGGCATTACAGCGGTGGAGAGCGTTGTGTCAACATCGAAGGGAAGAAGGCGGCGGAGAAGACCGGGCCAACGCTAGCAAAAGAGCGGCGGAAGATAGCGGAGAAGCCCGGCAGGAGTGGAGAGCGGAGAAGTCGGAATAAGACCCCCGCAGCTGCCTAATAAATTACTTTAAAAACCTGTCTAGTGTGTTTTTTATTGACACTTTTTTTTCCCCCAGGTGAATGGGTAGGGGTACGATGTTAAAGGGGGCTCCCAGATTCCGATAAGCCCCTCTCCTGCAGACCCTGACAACCAATGGCCAGGGTTGTCGGGAAGAGGCCCTTGTCCTCATCAACATGGGGACAAGGTGCTTTGGGGTGAGGGGGCGCAGTGCCCCCCCTGCCCCAATGCACCAACCCCCCCATGTTGAGGGCATGTGGCTTTGGTATGGTCTGAGGGGGGGTGCAGTGCCCCCCCGCCCCAAAGCACCACCAACCCCCCTATGTTTAGGGCATGTGTCTTTGGTATGGTCTAGGAGGGGGGGACGCTCGCTCGCCCCCCTTTCCTGACCTGCCAGGCTGCGTGCTCGGATAAGGGTCTGGTATGGATCCTGGGGAACCCCCCACGCCATTTTTTTTTTTTCTTGGTGTGAGGGTTCCCCTCAAGATCCATACCAGACCGAAGGGTCTGGTATCATCCTGGGGGGAACCTCACGCAAATTTTTTTTACAATTTTCGCGGGGTTCCCCTTCAAGGTTCTCCGCACACGTGTCGCCCCCGCAAGTCGAATCATCTTGATCCGACTTCTGGTGTGACCTCTATTCAAATCAATGGGCTCCCATAGGGAACCATTGATTTTGAATAGAGAAAGAAACGCCGGACGAGGCTTAACACATCGTTAAGCCTCGTTAAATCGCGTTTAACACCCTTTGCCGACGTCTGACGTCTTAACAGCTCTAACGCACGAGCTTCAGAACGCACTGGTCCTTGTTTTTGTTTTTTTGCAGCTTAAAAACGGCAATTCCATTTACAGCTCAAAAACGTCATGGTGGGCATGAGGCCATAGGCTAACACGGAGAGCCGTTTTTAAGCTGCAAAAAACGCTCATAAAAGTGGCTGGAAAAACGTCCGTGGGCATGAGGCCTAAGAAAGGGGCGTATTTTGGAGATTTTTCAGAGGTGAAGTCTGGACGATTTGGACAGTGTTTGGATTTGGGGCTGAAGGGGCAGGTCAGAGTCTAGGATTACACCTAGTACCTTGGCATGAGGGGAGGGACTGATGGTTGTATTATTGATCTTGATGGAAAAGTCAGGGGCACGGGCTGGAGGAAAAATTATTGGCTCAGTTTTAGAAAGATTGAGTTTGAGGAAGTGGTGTGATATCCATGTTGATATGTCCGTTAGTAATGCGAGAGGAGACTGAAGGAGTGAGGTGAGGAGTAGAGAGAAACTTATACAAACTCCACTGCTTTGGCAATGCTAACATGTATTTGTTCCTGCCAATAAAGCTTATTTGAATTGAATTGATTTGTGTGTCGTCAGCATAGAGGTGGTACCGGAAGCCATGGGAGTTTATTAACAGACCGAGGGAGGAGATGTGAATGGAGAAGAGAAGGGGTCCAAGGACAGAGCCTTGAGGAATCACTACAGAAAGAGGAAGTGGAGAGGAGGAAACAGAGTTGTAGGTCACACTGAAGGAGCGCTGTGATAGGTAGGAGGAGAGCCAGGAGAGAGAAAAGTCGTGAAGGCCAAGAGTGGAGCGTTTGTTTTTTGTTTTTCTGTTTTTTTTTTTTGTTTTTTTAGGGCTGTTACTGATTAAAATTTTCGTGTTCGATTAATCGATTATTTTTTTTAAAATCGATTAAGCGACTAATTTCGATTAATTATAACGCAGATACAGTTTTTACAATTTTCCACATCTCCCCCCATACCGTAATGTCCACCATCTGCCCCCCCATACCGTAATGTCCACCTTCTGCCCCCCCCCCATACCGTAATGTCCACCATCTGACCCCCCCCCCCCCCCATACTGTAATGTCCACATATCGTAAAATCCAGGCAGAACCGCAGAGTAGACGGCACAAGCAGGCGGCTGATGATGTCAGCGCGCCGCTACTAGGCCGCCGCCGGGTGGACCAAGATGGCCGCGGCTCCGGAGCTAGGCCGAAGCCGCGGCCTTTCCTATGGGCGAGACCGTGGAGCTCACTCCGCGGATCGTCCTCGGTCAAAATTATTTTGATCGATCAAAGAAATTAACGATTAATCGTAAAAATGTATTTATTTTTTGAGGGGGTGGTCAACAGTATCAAAAGCTGTAGGGAGGTCGAGTAGTACGAGTATGGAGTAGTGGCCATTGGTTTTAGCAGTTAGTAAGTTTCAGTAGGGCAGTCTCAGTGGAGTGTAGGAGATGGGTCTTAAGTTGTGAGGGCTTTTCTTGAATCTAGTTTTGAGCTCAAATCGATTCAGATTTGAAGAAAATCGATTTTTTTTATTTTTTTTTTCCTTCAAAGTTTCCGTAGCAGGGCTGCAGGGGGCGTATCCAGAATGGCACTGGGCGGCGTTACCCCAATTACATCTACTCGCCACCGCGAGTAGATGTAATGTAATACTAACTAACCGCAAGCCGCTGTCTGCCTACCTGATCAGCGTGTCATGCAGACAGCGGCCATTGCAGTGTTCAAAAGCCGCGCCTCCCAAGTCCTCGTCGTCTGTGATAGGTGGAACACTCAATTTCACAGCAGGCAGTGTTCAGCCTATCACGGACATCCTCTCATCCTCGTCTGTGTTATGAAGATGAGCGGATGTCCATGATAGGCGGAACACTGAATGCTGGGAAATTGAGTGTTCCGCCTATCAGACGAGGAGGAGGCGCGGCTTTTGAATACTGGAATGGCTGCCAAATACAGTATTAATAATTTGGATGTTTAACAATCTTTGTTGCACACCGACTTTGCAGTTAGAGAAAGGGTTTGCCTTTGCAATTTTGTTTATTGATGCACTTTAATATAATAAAAAAAAAAATCGAATCGTAAATCGAGTTTTTTATAAAAAAAATTGCAGATATTTTTTTTGGGGGGGGGAAATCGCCCAGCCCTACTTCTTGGGTAGTAGCAAGGTCAAAAGAGGAGTGTGTTTGAAAGTGGATTAGTACAAGGTATGTTAAGTGGGTTAGATGTCTGTGCAGTGGAGATGTCCCCACAAATTGCATCAATCTTGTTTTTGAAGTGATTGGCAATCTCGTGAGCAGTGAGCGAGTTACTGGGTGGAGATGTTGGTGGAGAAAGTTAACAGTAGAGGAGACGAGGACCAGAGGACAGAGAATTAATGAGGGTGACAAAGTAGGTTTGTTTGGCAGAATGGAGGGGAGGAATTGTATTCATCACCAGGATATGTATCCATCTGTACGGACATTATACACATTTTCATAACATGCGTTTGTATATGCTGCTTTATTCATATTTGGATTGCCCATCTGTACAGAGATGTACACTTTATATGTTTATTTTTATTTTAGTTTGAGGGTGAATTATCATATAATGCATATGCTTTAGTACTTGAGTGCCGTTGGTCACTTCTTCTAAAATTATATATATATATATATATATATATATATATATATATATATATATATATATATATATATATATATATATATATATATAATATAATATATATTATTTTTTTTAAAGATATTTTTATTAGGTTTAAGACAAACCAACAAACAGAAAGCAACACAAAAAAACAACAATACCACCAGACAGCTTGGTCATAAACATTAGGCAATACACTCAAACATAGAAAAATAAACTGACATCAGTGCAAAATATAAAGTAGGCACAATGGTAAAAGGCTCAGGTATAATGCCAGGATATAGCAAAAGCCGAGTTCCAGACATTAGAGATCCCTGAGGCACAGCCCATCAATGGTCAATCAAGAGTAGTACAATCAGTGCTGGGAGAGGGTTAGTGGACTAGCCAACCATCTACCCCAAATTTTGTGGAAGGTTTTGTTCCGTTTCCGGAGTTCAAAAGTAAGTTTATACAGTGGGATAACGTCATTAATACGTTTTAACCATTTTTCAGAGAGGTTTGTGCGCCCTTTCAGGACAGTAAAATAGCTTTTTTATCATAGAAGAAGAGTATACGGAGCAGTCTCTTGGCATGTGATGATGGGTGTAATTCGCCAAAAATGCCTAATAGGCAGTTCTTGGGGTGGATTATGTTTGGGAGGCCTAGCGCCGATGAGATGAAAGCACCCACTTCTTCCCAGAAGTCCCGGACTACCGGGTAGGACCAGAAGCAGTGTAAGAAATCGGCCTCTTGGCCACAGCTGCGGAAGCAGGCAGCTGAGGGCAGGAGACCCATCTTGTGTAACCTAGCCGGTGTGAGGTGGGTTTGATGAAAAAATTTGACCTGTATGATGCAGTCCCAGGAAGCAATAACAGAGGTTTTATACGTATTACTAAATTCTGACCAGTCCTCGTCTACCAGGGAGATGTCCAGAGAGGTCCGTTTTACCTGAGCTTTGTGAAACCTGGGGTTAAAGTCAGTCATTAAGGCTGCATAATAGGCGGAGACAAGTTTAGTGGGATCTGGCTGTCTGAGCAGTTTTTCCAACGAGGGCAGGTCAGTGGGATCATCCAGGGAGCCAAACTGGGCACGAATAGCGTGCCTGAGCTGGTAGTAATAAAATAGGTACGATCTTGGTAGATCGAAGTCTAAACTTAGCTGAGAAAAAGATTTTAGGCTCGGTTCACACAGGGGCAACACGACTTCCAGCGTGACTTTGAGAGGCAACTCAGACACAACTTGAGCATGAATCACAGGGTGACCTCAGCGCGACTTGTGTTGATTTACAACACGACTTGAAGTCGCTTCCAGGACGAGACATTCCAGTGGCCAATAAAACAAGAATCAGCTCTGTGGGAGGGAGGGGTTTGCCTGAAAAATATGTGTTCTCTTCCTGGAGAGTTGCTCCTGTTAAGACAGGGAATACGACTTCTGAGCGACTTCCGTTGAAATCAATGGGTACAGGTCGCCTAGCAGTCGGATTGAAGTAGTACAGGGACCTTTTTTGAAGTCGGAGCGACCGCAGTCGTGTACATTAAAACATCTCCATTGACTTCAATTAGTTTTAAAAATAGCGCGACTTGGGGCAACTCGGGGCGACCTGAAGTCGCGTCCGGAGTCGCCCCTGTGTGAACCGAGCCTAAAGCCCTGAGTGTTGTTAAGGTGGCATAAATATTTAACCCCCCTGGAGTACCAGCGATTGGGATCGGGAAAGGAATATAGTTCCTGCAGATTAGGGTTAAACCACAGGGGGATGTTGGGAGATTTCAGCCAGGTGTGCCTGGATACTTTTGTGACAATATAACGGAAAGGGAAGTGGCAGGTAGGGAGGTTCCGGGGCGATCAGGGACTCGGCCTCTGTAGATAATATTATGTAGGGTTTCCAGGGAAGATGCGATGGCTCCCTCTGTGGAGGTACAGGCATTGGCCGGAACCGGACACAGCCAATCGTGGATGTGCACCAACTGGGATGCCAAATAATATAGAAAGAAGTTGGGAAATGCCAGGCCTGCCAAGTGCGCTGGCAACCGTAGTGTTTCAAGTGCTACTTTGGGGGAGCCACCCTTCCACAGGAAAGAAGTAGTACATATTGAATCTATGTGTTTAGGTATTTTGAAAGGTGAATTGGCAAGGATATAGAGTAATCTCGGTAGGTAGATCATTTTGAGGACGTTGGCCCTCCCCATAAGATCCAGAGGCAGATCCATCCACTGCTTGGTCTGCTCCTGAAGGCGGACCAATAGAGGATCTAAGTTATTGGCGACATATGAAGCTAAAGGGGTCTGCACCAGAACCTCAAGGTACCTAAAGGAGGATACCACTTGAAGCTTGGAATCCCTGGTGAATCAGGGGAGGCTCAGCCACGTCTAGGATTAAAAGACTAGACTTATCCCAGTTCACCCGGAAGCCAGAATAGTCTCCAAAGGTATTAATCTCCACCAACAGGGCCTGAAGTGAGTCATTAGTATCAGCCAGATACACCAATGTGTCATCCGCATAAAGTGAATTGCGCTCCTCTATATTAGCAATTGGGGGTCCTTTAATGAAGGGGGAGGAGCGAATGCGAACCGCAAGCGGCTCCATGGCCAGGGCAAACGAGGGGTGACAACGGGCACCCCTTTCATGTGCCCCTAGTATAATCGGAAAGGGGTCAGTGATAGAGGAATTGACCGGCACCCGAGCCACCGAGGAAGTGTAAAGGAGTTTTATCTATGCTACAACACCGGGGCCAAAGCCATACATCTGTAACACCCGAAACAGATATGGCCATTCCACACTGTTGAATGCCTTGCAAGTGTCCAAAGACACACTAGCACGAGTGGGAGGACAGTCATGTGGATATTGCTGGTTGTGAAACAGCCTGCGGATATTCATTCTGGTGGACCTGCTGGGGATAAAGCCCCCTTGGTCACTATTGACCAAGAACGTGACTACAGTTTTCAAACGGTTTGCTAATATTTTGGGCGGAATCTTAACGTCCGCATTAATAAGAGAAATTGGATGGTAAGATTCGCATTTAAGTGGGTCCTTATGGGGTTTTAATTGAAGTACAATCAAAGCCTCTTGCATCGTTGGGGGGGAGGATCCCGACATCTAGAGCTTTGTTATAGGTTCGCAAAAGAAAGGGGCACAAAGGGTCTTTAAATTGTGGATACCATTCAGTCGGGAAACCGTCTAGGCCCGGAGTCTTATGTGCAGGCATTTGTGAAATGGCTGTAGCAATTTCCTCAACCGAGATAGGTGTCTAAAATAATTCTTAATGGCATTATTGCATCTTTATTGAATATTTAAAAAAAATAAAAATTATTCATGTCGATTTCTATACGCTAGACTTACACTATTGGTGCCTTATCATGGTATAGTAATTAGAGTTGAGCGGACACCTGGATGTTCGAGTTCGGCCGAACTTCGGAAAAAAGTTTGCGTTCGGGACCGAACTTGACCCCGAACCTCCATTGAAGTCAATGGGGTACCGAACTTCTGAGGACTATTCGCGCTTGTTTCCCGTGCTTAGAACTGTCCCTGCACAAAGTGTCATTTCTGAAGGAAAAAAAGTCCTTTAAAACTCACTTGCGGCTATAATGAATTGTCGGCTCCCGGCAATACATAGAAAAGTCATTGATTAAAAAAAAAAAAAGCGTGGGGGTGCCCCCAAATTTAATTACCAGGCCCTTCAGGTCTGGTATGGATATTAAGGGGAACCCTGCCGCAAATTTAAAAAAAAATGCGTGCGGTTCCCCCAAATATCCATACCAGGCCCTTCAGGTCTGGTATGGATTTTAAGGGGAACTCCACCCCAAATTTTTTAAAAATTGGTGTGGAGTTCCCCCCAAAGAGTTCCCCCCCAAAAATCCAGACCAGACCCTTTATCCGAGCACGCAACCTGGCAGGCCGCAGGAAAAGAGGGGGGGATGAGAGAGCGCCCCCCCCCCCCTCCTGAACCGTACCAGGCCACATGCCCTCAACATGGGGAGGATGTCCCCATGTTGATGGGGACAAGGGCCTCATCCCCACAACCCTTGCCCGGTGGTTGTGGGGGTCTGCGGGCAGTGGGCTTATCGGAATCTGGAAGACCCCTTTACCAAAGGGGAACCCCAGCTCCCGGCCCCCCCTATGTGAATTGGTAATGGGGTACATTGTACCCCTACCATTTCACAAAGAAAGTGTAAAAAATTGTAAAAAAAATACACAGACACCGTTGGTAAAGTTCTTTATTAAAAAAAAAAAAACATTCCAGCGATGAAATCCAGTGTCCCACGGCGATCCGATGTCCAGCGCTGTCCACACGAAACGTCATTGGCTGAGCCTGAGCGGACCTGATGGGGAACTTCCTCCGCAGTGTAATAAATGAATAGACCCACCCCTTCTAAAGTTCCCCATCGGGTCCGCTCAGCCAATGACGTAGGTTTAAGGCTGAGGACCTGATGCGGAACGTGAGAAGGGGCGGGTCTACTCATGTATTAAACTGTGGAGGAAGTTCCCCATCAGGTCCGCCCCCTCGTATGTCAGACCCCACCTACATCATTGGATGAGCGGACCTGATGGGGAACTTCCTCCGCAGTGTAAAAAATGAATAGACCCGCCCCTTCTCACGTTCCGCATCAGGTCCTCAGCCTTACACCTACGTCATTGGCTGAGCGGACCTGATGGGGAACTTTAGAAGGGGCGGGTCTATTAATTTATTACACTGTGGAGGAAGTTCCCCATCAGGTCCGCTCAGGCTCAGCCAATGACATTTCGTGTGGACAGCGCCGGACGTCGGATCGCCGTGGGAAACTGGATTTTATCGCTGGAATGTTTTTTTTATTCATTTTTTTTTTTTTTTTTCAATAAAGGACTTTCCCAACGGTGTCTATTTTTTTTTTTTTTTTTTACACTTTATTTGTGAAATGGTAGGGGTACAATGTACCCCATTACCAATTCACATAGGGGGGGCCAGGATCTGGGTGTCCCCTTTGTTAAAGGGGTCTTCCAGATTCCGATAAGCCCCCGCCCGCAGACCCCCACAACCACCGGGCAAGGGTTGTGGGGATGAGGCCCTTGTCCCCATCAACATGGGGGCATCCTCCCCATGTTGAGGGCATGTGGCCTGGTACGGTTCAGGAGGGGGGGCGCTCTCTGCGGCCTGCCAGGTTGCGTGCTCGGATAAAGGGTCTGGTCTGGATTTTTGGGGGTACTGGATTTTTGCGGGCCTGGTATGGATATTTGGGGGAACTGCACGCATTTTTTTTATTTGCGGCAGGGTTCCCCTTAGTATCCATACCAGACCTGAAGGGCCTGATAATTGAATTTGGGGGAACCCCCACACTTTTTTCTTTTTTTATCAATGACTTTTCTATGTATTGCCGGGAGCCGACAATTCATTATAGCCGCGAGTGAGTTTTAAATTACTTTTTTTTACTTAAGAAATTACACTTTGTGCAGGGACAGTTCTAAGCACGGGAAACAAGCGCGACTTTACATGCATATTACCGGACCCGAACATACAGTCAATTGTCCGGGACCCAAAAATTCGGTACGGACCCAAACTTTACAGTTCGGGTCCGCTCAACCCTAATAGTAATAGTATAATATATATATATAACGTTATTGTATGCACAGTAGCTCTTTTGAATTTTAAAGGGACAGAGCGCCCACTTCGTTGAAATAGTTTTTTTACGTCTAGTTTCTAGATTGTGTAGCGGATGCAGCGCAGCAGTCCTTATTTATACTTTATTTGCTAGTGCAAGGAATTTATTTGGTTTATCTTTAATACATTTGACTGTTTTACCATCGTTCTCCTTTAGGTAGTAAAGGCAGTACCTGGGTGACCATGAAAAGCCAGAAGAGGCATCTTCTATCATTCAGTCCTTGCAGATTTCTTTTAAAGAGGAAGTAAACCCTGATGGGTTTTACTTCTTCTTTGCTTCCCTGCAAAGGTAAAGCATAATGGGCTATGCGTCGCATAGTAGCCCATTATGTGTCACTTATCTGCAGGAGAAGCCTATAATGTCACAGTCTTCTACGCTGGCAGCGAGCCTCCATCTTCACGCCTCTTTTTCCGGGGGCCGCGAACTCCAGCTCTGTGACTGGCCAGAGTCGCGTGACGTCACTCCCGCGCATGCATGCGGGAGCTGCCTTTAACGGCATGACCCCAGCTTGAAACGGCATAGCGTGCTCTTTCAAGCCGTCGAAGGCGTCGCTCGGGGAAATTGCAAATATCTCCTAGAGCGTGTAGGTCTGGAAGATATTGCAAGCACCTACAGGTAAGCCTTAATCTAGGCTTGCCTGTATGTGTAATTTGTCCCTGAGGGTTTGCAACCACTTTAACCATTTTAGGTCTGCCTTATAGCAGTTTTATTGCTACAGAGCCGCACCTGTGCGCTGGATCACGTGTATGTGTGATCCGACACTTTCGGGTAGGGGGTGCGTATGCGCGCTGCATGCGGCTCGCTTCTGCTTTGATTACACACAGCAGAAGCTGATCAGCAGGTGCCAGGTACTCGATGTCCTCCAGCCGATTGTCAGGCAGAGACAGAACTGCGATCTACCTATGTAAACAAGGCAGATTGCCGTTATGACGGGGGAAAGGGGATAGAGTTTGTATCCCTGCAAAGCAGGGAATACATTTAATCTCTTCCCCTAGTAAAAGCACCTCCCACAGTTTAGTAAAACACTGGCTAGGCGCAGTTAACCCTTTGATCACCCTAGACATTGACCCCTTTCCAGCATCATTAGTACTGTGACAGTGCATATTTTTAGCATTGATCACTGTATTGGTGTCACTGGTCCCCAGTCCACCGCAATATCGCAGTCCCACTATAAGTTGCTGATCATCGCCATTACTAGTAAATGTATCCCATAGTCCAGGGATGTCAAACTGGTTGCCCTCCAGCTGTTGCAGAACTACAAGTCCCATCATTCCTCTGCCTGTCTGAGTCATGCTTGTAACTGTCAGCCTTGCAATGCCTCATGGGACTTGTAGTTTTGTAACAGCTGCAGGACTGCCAGTTTGACACTTGTGCCATAGTCTGTAGATGCTATAACTTTTGTGCAAACTAATCAATATACGCTTATTGTGATTTATTAATTTTTGGTAAAAAAATATGTTGCAGAATACATATTGGACTAAATTTTATGAACAAATTTGATTTATTTTTCAAATTTAAATTTTTTTTGGATGTGTTTTTATAGCACAGAATTTTATTTATATATATATATATATATATATATATATATATATATATATATATATATATATATATATATATATATATTTGACACTGAATGGAATTAGAATTTTTCTAAATAAATTTTAAGGTGCAGCAATCCAATCGTGTATATGTGTGTAGAAATATATAATATATACACTGTGTTTCCCCGAAAATAAGCCCGGGTCTTATATTAATGTTGGCAACAAAAGACACAGTAGGGCTTATTTTCGGGTAGGTCTTACCATGTAATGTGCCGTCTTCTCTCCTCTCTTCCTGCCTGACAGGAATCCCCAGTGAGAACTGAGTTAAAATGCTTGTAAAATCGTATAATCCGCTCTATTACAGTATTATATAATGTACAATGTGTGTGTTTCTGTACTATAATGGTGGCAATAACATTCGTTATTGCGCCGCTGTGCTCTCTTGCCCGTAATTATATTAGACATTCTACATTATATACTACTGTAATAGAGTGGATTATACGATTTTACAAGCATTTTAAACTAGGGCTTATTTTCGGGGTAGGGCTTATATTGCAGTCCTGGAAAATAATGCTATGTCTTATTTTCGGGGAAACGCGGTGTGTGTGTGTGTGTGTGTGTGTGTGTATATATTGTTGGTCTATTTTTGTTTAAAGAGCAAAAAATAAAAAACATAGGTGATGAAATACCACCAAAAGAAAGTTCTATTTGTGGGGAAAAAGGACATACATTTTATTTGGGTACACAACAGCGCAATTGTCAGTTAAAGTAACGCAGTGCTTTATTATCGCAAAAAATGGCCTGGTCATGAAGGGGTGTAAACCTTCCAGAGGTCAAGTGGTTAATAATTACACAGTATTTTCACCCAGCTTTGCCATTCTTTTGCTTTCAGCTAATTTTTTCTCCTGAAGCTGGTTTGGTTGTTCAGCTATGTTGCTGTCATTGTGTTGGCCCTTAACTGCCAGTTATGAAATAATGGAGAGGGCCGTTGTGTCAGTTGAGTCTTAGAAGCGAATATCAGGGATATATACTGAGGTTACTAAGCTTAAAGCAAGTCTGATCTATAGCTTAGCAGAGAAAAGCTTTCATTAGTTCTAAATCACAATACAGACCAAAAAGGTGATGCTTTAAAATGCAGGCAGGGTCATATGTTCCTATTGAATAGTGATTTCCTATTCTTCAGCCCAGATGATATGATTTCATGGAAAGTACTAAATTGCTGTAAAGTGCACACAGAGCCTGGCTGTTCTTCCATAGAAGCCGGAGATGCCCCTCCTCTATCTTCCTCTGATGTATTAGCTGTATTAATCCTCTGGTGAATGTAGAGGTTGATGGAATCGGTGCTCCCTGAGCTGGAGATTGATTGGATCTGCAGTAGGTACGGCTCTTCTCTTACCTCCCTGTCTCCTAGCTGCACAATGGATTCATTCATAATACAGCTGATGCAGCAGTTTGCTGATTCGGTTATGGCAAGCATGACAAATTGATCTTGAATTCTGAGTCGGTCGTTTGGTCTGAGACCGTGCAGGTTTTTTTTTTTTAAAGAACATCTGTCAGTATAGCAGCCTATAGATTTCAGATGGCAAACATCTGCTAATCTTTTTGCCTTGAAAGATGAGTCTACAAACTGATGTGGCTTTTCTTAGTCCACAAACAGACCAGTAAAGCACAGCTGCAACACATGTTTAAGCTATGTTGGCGTGTCAAGCGCCCCCCCCCCCCCTTTGCCAATTATGGCCTCTAACTCTAAACTATGGAAGCCCCCTTCTTGTAATAAAATATCATGAATAAATTGTGAGCAGACATGTCACCATCCTTCTTAACCACTTAATGACCGAGCCTCTTTTTCACACTTGTTGTTTACAAGCTAAAATCCGTTTTTTTTTTTTTTTGCTAGAAAATTACTTGGAACCCCCATACATTGAATATTTTTTTTTCAGACACCCTAGAGAATAAAATAGCGGTCGTTGCAATACTTTGTCACACCGTATTTGTGCAGCAGTCTTGCAAGTGCAATTTTTTGGGGGGGAAAAAGTACGGTACACTTTTTTGACTTGAAGTCAGACAACAGTAAAGTTAGGCATATTTTTTATTTATTTTTTCATATTTTGAAAGATAATGTTACGTTGAGTAAATTGATACCCAACATGTCATGCTTCAAAATTGCGCCCGCTCATGGAATGGAAACAAACTTTTACCTAAAAATCTCCATAGGCGGCATTTAAAAATTTCTACAGGTTACATGTTTAGAGTTACAAAGGAGGTCTAGTGGTAGAATTATTACTCTAACGATCGCGGCGATACCTCACACATGTGTTCTGAACACCGTTCTCATATGCGGGCGCGACTTACATATGCGCTCGCTTCTGTGCGCAAGCTCGGGGGGGCACTTTAAATTTTATTTTTACACTGTCCTTTTAAATAGAATAAAAATTTGGGTCACTTTTATTTCTATTACAAGGGATGTAAACATCCCTTGTAATAGAAAAAAATCATGACATGACCTCTTAAATATGAGATCTGGGGTCAAAAAGGCCTCAGATCTCATATTTACACTAAAATGCAATAAAAAAAAACTATGAAATGTCTATTTCTCTTATCGTCCATGGACCGACACAGCTCTCATACTGATTACATGTGGGTATATGTCCCTGCTTGCAGGAGAAGACCTAGGCAGAATGTTAGATGTTAAAACATTCTAGAACAAGGCAGAGCTTAACAGCCCCACCCAGGGGGGCGGTCCCTCCGGACATTACCCTCCCACCTGCAGCTAGTAGCCTCAGTTTTTTTCTGCCTAGCAGAAGACGTTGCTCTTTCAGGAGCCAGTCTCCTGGAAGATTTGTATTTTTAAAAAAATTTTTATTCCTTTTGGGAATTTTATTATTTTATTTTTGAGACCTTCAATCAACTGTTGGCTGGGCAACAGGTTGGGTACACTAGTATCCTCGTAGTCTTCCCTGTCCGACCATCGAGCGTGCTGATCCTCGCCTTGTGTGCATGAGACTCAGTTCACGACATACCCCCATGGCTCCAGGGGTGGCCGGGTTGCTTTCATGCTCCCACGGTCCTCTCAAGATTGATCAGTACCTACTGTATCTCTTGCGGTTGACCGGGCCGACAGCTACGCAGTACGACTCTGGGATAGGTCTGTCTGAAACAAGCCAGTGAGTCCCTCTATTGGCACCGAGGGTGTTCTCCAAGGTGCTGCGGGACGGGTAAGTAGTCTCTCCTGAAAAGAGGTGAGTACATGCTGGCTGTGTTTCTGTGTGTGGGGGGTTCTCCCTGTCTCCCCCGTTATGCTGCTCTTTGCACCCTGCTGGTGCTGTGCTGTGGGGGGATACTTGGGGGGTCGTTCTGCCCTGGGGGGGGCGCTCTATGCTGTTTCATATGCTGGGAAGTATTCTGGAGGACTTTTGTATGGTGTTTTGCGTGCGCCATTGGCGCGGTATTTTAAATTTAAAAAGTGCGCCATCGGCGGCCATTTTGCCGCTGCACAAGCGCCCTGCGGCAATTTTCTTGTAGCCACGGCGCTTTTAGTTTCGGTTTCGGCCTCTAGCGGCGCTGCTGAACGGCGCGAATTACCTCTCTCCTTACAGTTTCTTCACTCTCCTCAGGCTACAAGCGCGGCTCATACAGCGGATCCGAGCGGTCCCTAAGGGTGGTGAGTCCTCTGGGTATCCCCTCCTCAGCGCAGCCAGTGGGTGGACTGTACTATTCACTGTAATAGTGAATAGGGTCTCAGAAGGTGGCAACATGGAGTCTGGTTTACCTGCTTCTCCCCACTTGTCAGAGGCACCTGGCAGTGCTCCTGCACCTGCGGTCCCTATGGACCAGTTGTCGGCAGTCCTGGAATCATTCCTTGTCAAGCTGGAAGCGGTGTGCGAATGCACAGGGGCTGTAAAGCGCCCCCTCCCCACACAATTTCCACATGGGGAGTGCTCTGACTCAGATATGGGCCTAGCTACTGCTGCTCAGGACCTCTGAGGATTTTGATGTGTTTGGTCAGGACATTCCTTGTGAGGAAGACCCCTGTCTTGAACCACCTACTGACAGGGTGCTTGTGAGTGAACTCATTGATGCTGTGAGGGACGATCTCAAGCTGAATGTTGAGGCTGAGGAACCTCAGGTGGACACTATGACCTTTTTGGTTCTTTGAAAGCCGTGTCTTCAAAAAAGGTTTTTCCATATGTGCCTTTTTTTGATGCATACATTGACCAAGTCTGGGATAAGCCGCAGAAGACTTTGACGGTCCCGCGGCTCATAGCCTTACGGTACCCCTTTAAAGAGGAACTGGTTAAGAAGTGGGCTCAACCCCCAGTGGTCCCCCCCCCGGTCGCCCGTTTGAATAAGGCTACCATGCTCCCAATGGAAGGGACTCCTGCATTTAAGGATCCCGCTGACAGGAGGTCAGAGGTGGCGTGTAGAACTATGTTCACCTTATTGGGGGCCGCCTTACGCCCTATAGTGGCGGCGACACTTGTGTCTCAGACACTCACAGGCTGGGCATGGATATTGCACCAGACAGTGCAGGAGCATAATCTCCCTCCTGAAACCATTGCCCTGGCTCAACAGCTTGCGCAGGGTTTAGTCTTTGTGTGCCATGCCACTGTGGATGCGACCCCTTTTAATAACGGGGGCCTCCATTTCGGCTGTGGTGGTACGTTGCCTTATCTGGCTGAAATGCTGGTCGGCCGATCTAGCTTCCAAAAAGCTCCTGGCTGACTTCAAACCTTCAGGGACCGGGTTCCCAAGGATTCCACTCCCCTGGACCTGTATAGCACCCTGCACAGACAACATCTTGGTCGTGGGTATGACCAGAGCTCTGGATCCCAGGGTCCAGCCCTCCTAAGAGAGGCATTACAGGCAAAACCTTGCTCTTCTGCTGCAAGGCCCGGGTACCGACCGTTTAGCTATGAAGCTTTTTTGGTGGGATCCGGAACAGCTTACTAAGGCCCAAAAGAACCTATACGCAAGCCCAGTGAAAACACATGTTACTCTTTGGCCAACACCTTAGACACTGGCAAAAAACTGAGGTGCTCCCGGATGGGAGGGGCTTATATAGGGGAGGGTACTTCCGGTTTGGAATTGGCCAGTGCCAGCACCTGAAGGTAATCTATATAACCCATTAGTAATGACTAAGTCGCTCTTTGTCCCGTGATGTACGAAAAAGAAAGGAGCCCCACCGCAGGCCAGGCCCTTCCTTTCCGGCGAAGAAGTTTTTTTTCGTCAGTCAGATTCCACGGGTAAGCCCACCCAGACTGAAAAAAGTGCGGCTGGGGGACAAAGACGTCCCTGGGTGCGTAAGCCTACCAAGCAAGCTCCCAAGTCCACCACCGCTTGAAGTCTTGCCCCTGCCCGACTCTGGGGTGGGGGGACGTCTTTGCAGGTTCTCGGTGCGGTGGACCTCCCGGATCTTCGACCGGTGGGTGTGCAAGGTGGTCACCTCGGGATACAGGATAGAGTTCCGCTCGTGGCCCCCAAACAGGTTTTTTCCCTCGAACCTCCCTCTCCTTCCGGCCCGCCGGGCAGTCCTCTTGGGGGCCGTACAGGATTTGCTCGGGCGCGGAGTAATTGTGCCGGTTCCGTCACGAGAGGTTTCAGGGGTTTTACTCAAACCTGTTTGTCGTCCCGAAAAAGGATGGGGTTCGGCCAATCCTGGACATCAAGGCCCTGAATGCCTATGTGAGGGTACAAAAATTCAGGATGGAATCCATTCGCACGGTGATCGCAACACTCCACCAGGGGGATTTTTTGGCGTCCGTGGATATCAAGGGCGCTTACTTGCACATCCCAATCTGCGCAGGCCACCAGAGGTTTCTGCGCTTTGCCATAGGCGAAGTCCACTATCAGTTCGTGGCCCTTCCCTTCGGCCTAGCATCAGCACCACGGGTTTTTCACCAAGGTGCTGGCCCCGGTTCTAGCTTTGCTGAGACAGCGAGGAATTGTTATCATGGGCTATCTAGACGATCTCCTTCTTAGAGCAGAAAATGGCTCAGACTTGGAGGAAAATGTGATGATAGTCAGACCCTCCGGGACTTCGGTTGGGTTCTGAACACGCAGAAGTCGGCTCTAGTCCCGACTCAGCGCTTGGAGTATCTGGGTCTGATCCTGGACACTTCGGCAGCGAAGGTGTTTCTACCCTCAGAGAAGTTACTGACACTTCAGTCAGCAGTGCAGGTTCTGACGTCCCGAAGATGGTCGTCAATCCGCTTCTGCATGAGAGTCCTGGGTCTAATGGTGGCCTCCTTCGAGGCGGTTCCGTATGCCCAATCACACACTCGGGCATTGCAGAAGGGAATTCTGTTGGTTTGGGACAAGTCCCCATTGTCATTGGATCTTCAGATCCAGGTGAGTCACTCTGTCAAAGTGTCCCTGACGTGGTGGCTGAGGTCCCCGGCTCTTCGGGCCGGGAAGTTGTTCCTCCCCACCCACTGGACAGTGATCACAATGGACGCCAGCCTGACAGGCTGGGGAGGAGTGTGGGGAGTCCTGTCAGCTCAGGGGCTCTGGACTCAAGCCGAATCTCGTCTCCCAATCAACGTCCTGGAATTGCGGGCGATCAGACTGGTGTCTCTCCGCTTGGTCGAAGAGGCTACATGGCCGCTCGGTCAGAATCCAGTTGGACAACGCCACAGCCGTGGCGTATGTCAACCATCAGGGGGTCACTCGGAGCTCGGCTGCGGCATCCGAGGTCACCCACATCCTAAGATGGGCGGAAAGAAGCGTGCCGGCGCTGTCGGCCGTTTACATTCCGGGCGTAGAAAACTGGCAGGCGGACTATCTGAGCCGCCAGTCCCTGGACCAGGGGGAGTGGTCCTTGCATCCGGACGTGTTTCAGCTCCTTTGTTGACAATGGGGCACTCCGGATGTGGACCTGATGGCGTCTCGACTCAATCGCAAGGTGTCGAGGTTTGTGGCCCGCTCCAGGGACCCCTGGGCGGATGCCTCGGACGCGTTAGTGGCCCCGTGGGGTCGGTATCGCCTGATATGTCTACCCTCCGCTGCAGTTGATTCCTCGTCTGCTGCGCAGGGTAGTGGCCGAAGGCAATTCCGGTGATCCTCATTGCTCCGGACTGGCCTCGGCGTCATTGGTACGCCGACCTGGTACGCCTCATCGCGGACGTCCCTTGGCGCCTGCCCTTGAGGGAGGACCTTCTATCTCAAGGTCCTATCTTTCATCCTACTTTACAGTCTCTGGCTTTAACGGCATGGCTATTGAGAGCCAGGTGCTGAAAGACCGAGGCCTGTCAGATTCGGTAATTTCAACCATGCTTAGGGCACGGAAGTCTTCTTCTAGGAAGATCTATCACCGTACCTGGAGAGCTTACATCGCTATGTGCGAGGAACTGGACTGGCGTCCACGGACGTACTCCGTTCCCAGAATCCTGAGGTTCTTGCAGCGTGGTGTTGCTCAAAGGCTGGCTTTGAGCACTATTAAGGGTCAGATTTCGTCTTTGGCCATTTTCTTTCAAAGACCCCTAGCTGGTCATTCCTTGGTTAGCACTTTTGTACAGGGGGTACGCCATGTGGTTCCACCTGCCAAGCCCCCGCTCCCTCCTTGGGATCTGAACTTGGTGCTTTCGGTTCTTCAGGAATCTCCTTTTGAGAATATAAGAGATATTCCTCTTTCAACTTTGTCTCAGAAGGTGTCTTTTTTAGTGGCCATCACTTCTGTTAGACGGGTGTCTCAGTTGGCGGCTCTGTCATGTAAGTCGCCTTACCTGGTCCTCCCATAAGGACAAGGCGGTATTGCGACCGCGACTGTCTTTTCTTCCTAAGGTGGTTTCGGCTTTTCACCTTAATGAGGACATTGTCCTTCCGTCCTTGTGCCCTCATCCATAGCATCCTAGAGAGGTTGCGCTTCACAATTTAGACGTGGTTCGTGCCTTACGGGTATACCTGGCGGCTACCGCTCCTATTCGGAAGTCTGACTCGCTGTTTGTATCTGTCTCTGGTCCGAAACAGGGCCAAGCGGTGTCGTCTGCCACCATTTCAAGGTGGATCAAGCAGACCGTTACACAGGCCTATGCCATTAGGGGACGGGCGCCTCCCTTTCCGGTCACGGCGCATTCCACCAGGGCAATCGGTGCTTCCTGGGCTTTCCGACATCAAGCGTCGGTTGCACAAGTGTGCAAGGCGGCAACCTGGTCGTCCGTTCATACCTTTTCAAAGTTCTACAAGGTTGATGTGGCTGCATCTTTTGGATGCTTCCTTCCGCCGCAAAGTGTTGCAGGCCGCTGTCTAATGTTGCAACTCCTTTGTTGAGGAGCTCTGCTGGTTTGGAGTGAAGTTTTGGTTGTTCCTTACTTTTTTGCTCCCACCCTTTTCTTATACTGCTTTGGGACGTCCCACATGTAATCAGTATGAGAGCTGTGTCGGTCCATGGACGATAAGAGAAAATAGGATTTTTGTACTCACCATAAAATCCATTTCTCTGACGTCCATGGACCGACACAGCACCCACCCTTCCTTTTAAGTTTGTACTGCTTTGTTACGAACTGAGGCTGCTAGCTGCAGGTGGGAGGGTAATGTCCGAAGGGACCGCCCCTCTGGCTGGGGCTGTTCAGCTCTGGCTTGTTCTAGAATGTTTTAACATCTAACATTCTGCCTAGGTCTTCTCCTGCAAGCAGGGACATATACCCACTTGTAATCAGTATGAGAGCTGTGTCAGTCCATGGACGTCAGAGAAACGGATTTTACGGTGAGTACAAAAATCCTATTTTTTTATTTGCAAAAAAAAGAAATAAAAAAATTTCCCCTTTTAAGACCGTTGGGCGGAAGTGACGTTTGACGTCACTTCCCGCCATTCAATGTTATGGGGCCATCTCTCCCTCGCTCTGCTCCATGCCTGTCAGGGGGAAGGACACGTCCATCTCAGCTGCTACCGACAGCTATGGGAATCGGCGGAGAAGACCGGAATGTGGCGGGGGGGTCCCCCCCCGCCCTTGATTTAAAAGTGATCTTGTGGCGAATCAGCTGCGGAGACCGCTTTTATCTGAAAGCCAGCCGCTCGCCGTTGTGTAAAATACCGGGGTTATTGCAGCTATCTGCTGCCATACCAACGGTATTTAGCGGCAAATTACTGACATACAATGATGTCGATTTGCGCTAAGTGGTTAAAGGTACGTGGGCAGCTGATGACCTCCCCAGTGTTTTTGCAAAAAGTCCACGTTTTTTGCCCTTCTCCCTCTTGCTGGCATTCATCTGCTTCAGAGAGGCCCATACAAGGCATCACTTCCAGCAACTGTCCTCCCCACCGCACCAATCACCCTCCCTGTGTACCATACGTTTCCCTCTGATGCCAAGGCCCCCCGAAGCGCTGCCAGCTTCCCTCCGCTCCTTCCCACTGGCAGCTGCAAGCACACAATAGGATCCTTTGGGATAGAGCGTGGGGGAAGTGTTCAGTAAATATGTCATATTTACCAGTCCCTTTCTTTCCTGAATGAACATTGAGTCCTCAGTACCAGTCATTTACTGTTGTCATTCTTTACTAAAGCATAGTAAACTGCTTATTTGGGGGGCCCTGACAGTTTGGCTGTATGGGGCCCCATGGTTTCTTACTAAGCCTGGGCTTCACCCATTATTCTAAAGTAACCCCGCCTCCCCACAGCTCCCCCTGACCCTCACTCCGCCTTTTTATTTTCGATTTGTAATTGGAAGAGAAAATGCAAAGATTTATATTTATGGAGGCTCTGCTGTGCTGTTTTGGCAGCTAAAGTTTCTTCTTTTGTAGCTGTGAAACTTAAGAGAAATACGTAGGATTCCAGCTCTGGTTACCTCCTGGTAAACTTACTTGTGCTCTTTGTGTTCTAGGTGTGTAAGCGTATGGATCTAGAGTGTCAGCGCCTACTCAACCAAGGATTCCTGCGGGTGGAACGCTACCACAGCCTATGTCAAAAACAGGTCAAAGCACAGCTGCCCAGGTGAGTACTTGCTGCATTGTTTCGCAATTTGACTGTTAAAGCCTAGCTCACTTTAAAAGTTCACCTTTTTAGGCAAAATTTCACTTTTCATAATAAATAGAAGTCTTTTCTTATGTATTTTCTGGCCAGGCCATCCCAATGTGCTTATCGCTCGCTCACGTCGTTCGTGGCAGCTTTGAATTTTCACCTCTCGGTTAAAATTTTTAACCCCTTACCGATCAGGCTTTTTCTGGCACTTTTTTTTCCCCAAGTTTAAATTGGGATTTTTTGCTAGAAAATTACTTATAACTCTCAAACAATATGCATTTTCTTTTAACAGAGACCCTAGGAAATGGCGAATATTGCAGTTTTTTATGTCGCATGGCATTTGCGCATTGTTTTTGGAAAAAACGCACAATAGTTACCCAGATTTTTATTATTATTTTGTATAATGTGAAAGATGAGATCTAGCGCCAGAATTATTGTTCTCGCTCTAACATTCGCGGCGGATACGCAAATGCGTGTTTCAAATACAGTTTACATATGCACGCGCGACTTGCGGATGTGTTCGATTCTGTGCGCAAGCATGGAGGGATGGGGGCGCTTAAATTTTTTTTCTACACTGTCTTTTTTTTTTTTTTTTTTTTTTATCACTTTTATTTTATTCCTACTACAAGGTAAGTAAACATACCTTGTAACAGAAATAAGGATGACAGTTCCTCTTTATGGGGAGATCTGGGGTCAAAAAGACCCCAAATCTCTTCTTTACCTTCTAGAACAAAAGATCAGAAAAAAAATTTTGGGGATCCTTTTTGCTTTCATTTTTTTTTTTTTTTTTTTTTTTTTTTTTCATTTTATTCCAGCCTGGGCCGGAAGTGACATCATGACGTCACTCCATTCCTCCAAGGCCATAGTCAATCAAAGAGTGTTAAACTCTTTGATCACCTATGGGAGCAGACGGCGGATTTGTATTTTGGGTGAACTGGTGGTAACGAAAAGCCCAAGAAGCGGGGGGGCGCTTCCCCTCCTGCCACATCCGAAACCGGCCCAGCGGACTGGTTTCATGAGAAAGCCGGCCATCTGCTGAAAAGAACGGTACTGGGGTTGTGGCTGATATCTTCAGCCATAATCCCAGTAAACCACTTGCAAACATATTGCGGTCGGCAAGTGGTTAAAAAATTCTTTGAGACCTGACTTCCTGTATCATCATGTGACCTTCCTGGAACTTCATATCCCATCATTCACTGCCTTACTGCATCACAGTTATAGGGCATGTTTTACCATTCCGGACCACACCTCTTAATGTTGCCACCTACTTTCCTACTTCTTTCTTTTAAGGTGGCCATACACTGTAAATCTGATTGTACAATCCTCTTTAGATCTACCATCAACTATTTAGTAAAAGGGCCTGTCTGATTTGATGCAAATTGAATAGATTGTTCAGGTGGGTCCTCCTTTTACAAAGTTTTGCATAGTGTATGACCAACTTTATTCAAGTACATTGGAAGGAGACATTCAGCTGTCAATTCTGTAGAAAAAAAAAACGAAAAGAGGGCGCACCAACCTTGTGCATTACCCAAGTGGTGTTTATTGGTATAAAAAAAACATACCCACAAACCAGTAGGTCATAAAAGCATTTCAAAGTCCACATTTCATACAAAGCGACCAGGTCAGCGGGCCGTGGACCTTCCAGATGGCTGAAGCGTTTCGAGGGGAGATCCCCCCTCTTCCTTTAGAGCCCATTGGGTGTCCCTCGACCCTTGAAGGACAGCAAGGTCCGTGCATTTACCTCGAGCTATAGAGATCCTAGGCAATATCTACCGCCATCACATTACTTTCGAGCGCAGGAGATTTTGTTTGTTGTTGTTTATTTTGTTTGTAATTCAGCTCAGGGAGGGTATAAACACATCAATTTCACTTTCCGGCCCCATTCATACAGCGTAGTGGGAGCACGTGTTTTTTGTTTTTTGGTGTGTGTTTTCTCCTGTCATGCAGAGTGCAGCCCATGGATTTCAATGGGCCCCCCCTGCGCATGACAAACGCAGCAAAGTAGCTCATGGGGTATTTTTACATGTTGCGGTTTGCACATTTTTTACTGCACGTTTGTCGCACATTTTTGCCCTCGACAAAAAGCGCATTTGCTTCCGTGTTTGGGGTGCCATTAAAAAGCACAGCAAGTTCACTTTAGGTGTATCAACGTGGCCATACACTATACAATCTGTACAATCGCCTTTAGATTTACCAGAACTATATAGTAGGAAATGCCTATCTATTCAATCCCGCTGTATCCAATCTGACAGGCCCTTGCATTTGATAGCCGATGGTAGAACTAAAGGAGATTGTACACAGAGATGGCATGGTGAGCTTTGCAGACTTCTAGGGACACGCTTCTCTTGCTTTCAATACTATATCTCTCAAAGCATACTAGCACATTATGTCTTTACTTTGCAGGTCCCGAAAAAAAACCTGTGGTTTACAACTGCTTTACCTGTGCCTTTCTGCAATGCAAGAGTATGATTCAAACTTTAATGCTTAACCTTTCCCCATGCTATCCAAAAATTAGCCCTTTAAAAGATAAAGTGCACATTTCCTTTTTACACATTTAAAAAACAGCTTTATTAGGATAAATAAGGAATTTTACAAGCAGTGTAATCAGCATAATGGATATAAGAACAAAGAAAGAAAAAAGTTCATGCCAAGCGTATGACCAATAAACCGTAAAATAGTATGTAATAGCTCGGTACTAGTGCAATAATCATGGAGCAGAACGGACGTGTCAGCAAATCAGTACTTTGGAACACACAAACCATGCATTTACCAGTGATGTGTAGTAACTTGGAATTCAAGAGTCCTCATTTAAACACGTAGCAGGTTGCGCTAACCATCTGTCCCATATTTTATTGTATTTTACAGGAAAACCCCTATGGGTATAGATCAATTTCTTGTAAGAGAAGGCAGAGTTTACCTCTCGTCCCAGGTCTCAAACCTGGGTGGGGTTGTCCGCATCCAGTTGCGTGCAATTATTTTTCGGGCCATAAAGTGTTTCATGCAAAAAAAAAAATTAAATTTGTCCAGATCGCCACCTGGGAAGAGACCGAGCAAAACAGGGTTTGGGGTCGAAAAATAGGGGAGATCCCATTTGGTCGTGTAAAAATTGCACTACCTGGGCCCAAAATGTCTGTACTATTGGACAGGACCAAATAAGACGGAAGAAGGTGCCAGCGTGTTGCTCACAAAGAGGACATAAGGAGCTGTAGGAGGACTTGTAGCGAGATGCATGAACTGTAGTCGAATAAGCCCGGTGTAAAAATATACATCTGAGTTAAAGGAGAAGTATGGGAAAGGCAAATTATTAGTGCACATTACCCTCATGCTTCCATGCTCTTTCTTTTCTGAGTCCTTTAGTTTGTGAAGTACAGCCACTTGAAGTGTCAGAAAATGGCCAGTAATGGTCCTCTTTCTGTTTTGAAAGTTTAGAGTGGGAGGATACAACTGCAGCAATCCGCCCACTCGTTCAGTCACTCCTTCTCTTTAACATGTGGCTGATTTTGGCAAATGGGCACACGCCTAAGCAGCAAACCAGAACGTGCATCTTTTCCACGAGTCTCTGTTTCCATAGCAACCTATCGACACCCTTAAACCAGGAAGTGGAGGCGGTGTGAGAAGTTGTGCACTGTCTTCATCTCCAGCAGCTGTCCTGTCTGTGTTCTGGGCTGCATGGTCAGCTGCAGTCTGTGTCCTCTCTCCCCACCACCTCCTCTGATACTTCCTGGGCTTCGATTCCCCCCCCCCCCCCCCCAGTCCTCAGATCTCTCCTCCCCTTCACTCACATTGAATGCCTGTGTCAGCTTTCAGCACAGGAGGTTATCAGGAGGGGTAGAGGGGTGGTTCGGCAAAGGAAGAGCACATTATCATTTTCAGAAGGATCCCTGGATGCTCTCTGCACATCCCATTCAATAGGAAGACATCAGCCACTTCTTGTGTCTATCTGTGAATAAACAGTGAGATGTGTTCATTACATTGCAGTGCTGCAGGGGGAGGGAAACAGGAGTCCCCATCTTCAGTGTTGTATTGTGCAATATATTTTATTAGGAACAGTAGAATATGTATAAAGCGCACTTCAGTGATCTCTCCATGTCAATGAACTGCTCCTGCTATCCTGAGCACGAGGATCGTCTGTCAAGAGGGAGGGGGGAAGGGGAGGAGGAAGAGGAGCTATGCAGTGTGAAGTCTCGGGAGCGAGCAGAAAACGTCAATCGCACAGATGACAGGAAAGGGGGTGTATCCAGACTCCTCAGATTCCCCATTGTCGGTATGAGGCTTCAAGAAAGACTGTAGTTCCTCCCACAGGTAATTAACTCTGTTTTTACAGAAAGGGTGCACTTCTCAGAGTGCAGGAAAGCTATGCAGGTATTAGTAGCTTATAAGAATCGAGATTAAGCAAAAAAAAAATGAAAGGCATACTTCTCTTTTTAATCAATCTGATATTCTGGGAGAGACCATTTTATTAAGTATTTCTTCCCACTCATCTTCCTCCACCAATTTGATTTTTTTTTAATCAAATACTGTATATACTCGAGTATAAGCCGAGATTTTCAGCACATTTTTTTTGTGTGCTGAAAATGCCCCCCTCGGCTTATACTCGAGTCTGTGTCCATCTTCAACTTTGTGCGCCTGATCCCAGCCAGCCGTCGGTCCCCTGGACCCCAAACTTGGCACACATGTAGCCCCACTCTCTATCTACAAGTGTGCAAAGTTTGTTCAGGGGACCTACAGCTGGGGAGCACCGATTTTTCAAAGCTGGGCACCCCTTCCATAGACTCCCATGTTAAAAGTCAGTCTAGTCACACAGCGCCGGAGATCAGGTAGGGAGATTGGGCACAGTAAGGGTCCTTTCACACGGGGCGGATCCGTGCAGATCCGCCCCGTGAAGCTCCGCTTGCTCAGCGGGGATCGCTCCGTTGATCCCCGCTGAGCCGACGGATGACTGGGCGGTCCCCGCACACTGTGCAGGGACCGCCCTGTCAGAGCGCCGCTCTCCCCTATGGGGAATCGGATGACGACGGACCGTAGAGTCCGTTGTCATCCGATCCGCTCCGCCGACGGAAGGAAAAATAGGGTTTTCCTCCGTCACACTTTGGCGGAGCGGATGTCAGCGGCCATGTCTCCGCTGACATCCGTGCTTCCATAGGGGTACATGGAGGATCCGTTTCAGGTCCGCCTAAAAAACTGACAGGCGGACCTGAACGGACCTCCGTGTGAAAGAGCCCTAAGGCATGCAGATGGACACCCTAGGCTTATACTCAAGTCAATAAGTTTTCCCATTTTTTTTTTTTGTGGTAAAATTAGGTGCCTCGGCTTATAATTGAGTATATACGGTACTTTTTATTAAGCTTTTTTGACATGCCCATATACTTTTATGTGTAGAAGATAATTTCCAGCATTAGTTTCTTACAAATGCATATGACGCTTGTATAGAGTCTTCATTACACCTACACAGTTAACAAAACCAATAACCAAATACAGTGAGGGGGAAAAAAGTATTTGATCCCCTGCTGATTTTGTATGTTTGCCCACTGACCAGGAAATGATCAGTCTATAATTTTAATGGTAGGTTTATTTTAACAGTGAGAGACAGAATAACAACAAAAATATCCAGTAAACGCATTTCAAAAAAGTTATAAATTGTTTTGCATTTACATGAGTGAAATAAGTATTTGACCCCTTCGCAAAACATGACTTGGAACTTGGTGGCAAAACCCTTATTGGCAATCGGAGGTCAGACGTTTCTTGTAGTTGGCCACCAGGTTTGCACACATCTCAGGAAGGATTTTGTCCCACTCCTCTTTGTAGATCCTTTCCAAGTCATTAACGTTTTGAGGCTGATATTTGGTAACTCAAACCTTCAGCTCCCTCCACATATTTTCTATGGGATTAAGGTCTGGAGACTGGCTAGGCCACTCCAGGACCTTAATGTGCATCTTCCTGAGCCACTCATTTTGTTGCCTTGGCTGTGTGCTTTGGGTCATTGTCATGCTGAGATACCCATCCATGACCAAATTTTAATAGTAGGCAAGAAAAAAAAAAAATGTAAGACCGCGGTACCTGTGTTAAACACTAGAGGCCGCTATGGTTCTTTTTCTTGTAATGTGGATTTTTTTTCTTCCGAAGTCAAATCCAGGCAGTTGGTAAGTTCTCTTTGGGAAGCTGTCTCCTCTGTCCTGTTGCTGCGCTCATCCATCCCCGGGCCCTGCGGCAGGGACCCTGGCTCCCATCTAGCTCCTTATTTTTTAAAAAAAGGTGCACGTGCCCGCGCCTCTCTATATAGAGGCGATCTGGAAAAAGGGGCGGAGCGGGTGGATGACGTTCTGTGTGCGCCGCGGCGCTACTGCGCATGTGCGGGCGTCCAGCATGTTTAAAGGCAATCACAGCTGGCTATTGAAGTGCACAGACAGAGCTAGCAACAGTAAAAAGGCACACAGAGGCGGTTGATGCAGGCATCCCCTAGAAAGGCACTTTAGTAGACACCAACTGTTATATAGCAGCAATTGTGCTAGACTATTCTCAGTAAAAGGGGTGTATTACGGCTGGAATACCTCAGCTTTGGGCTTAGGAATATGCCGTCCAGAAGCTCCGGAACTAAATCTTCCAGGAAGCGAAAGGGGTCTCCATCGGGCTCTGGGGATCTTGGGCATGCTTCTGCTGCACCAGTCTCCCCTGAAAATTCAGAGGTTAGAGACCCCGCAGGAGTACCTGGTACTGTGGCTGTCCTCAGTTCACCTGCTCCTGTGTATGTAACAGATGAGGTTTTTTCCTCAGCTCTGGGAGGATTAGAAGAGAGATTGTCAACATTAATCGCTGCCTCCCTGTCACAGGGAAAGCACGCCCGATCTCCGTCTCCTCCTTCAGAGTACCTGTTAGCAGAGCAACAGTCCCATACAGGGATCGACCTGCCTGAAGGGGATCAGGAGGAGGTTGATTCTGTTATAGAGGAATCAACTGTGGAGGAACCTTTCTCAGCATCTCAAGCTGAAAGATTATGGGTTCAGTCTTTGACTAACATGGTCCGATCAGCATTTAAAATGCACCTTGCGGAACCATCAACCACTACTGTCTCCTCGCTGGGGTCGCTAAAAGCTCCCCAGACTGTCTGTTCCTTTCCACTTCACCCTTTATTGGAAGGGCTCATGTACCAGGATTGGGAACATCCTGATAAAATATTTACTCCCCCCAAGAGATTTCCGGTGGTCTATCCCATGGAGGATAAGTTCATCAAAAAATGGAGGGTCCCTACAGTGGACGCAGCCATCTCTTGTGTGAATAAATCACTGACATGTCCAGTGGATAATGTCCAAATGTTCAAGGACCCAATAGATAAAAAATTGGAGTCCTTATTAAAATCTGCTTTTTCTACAGCAGGCTTGGTGACACAACCAGCAGTGGCAGCTATTGGGGTCTGCCAAGCAGTGAAGGATCAGTTGAAACAGGTCTTAAGGGACTTGCCAGATCAGCAGGCCCTTGCCCTAGCTGATCTACCTAGAGCCTTATGCTTTGCGGTTGACGCCATAAAGGATTCAATCCATCAGGCCTCCCGCCTTACGCTGTCTGTAGTACATATGCGCAGGCTTCTATGGCTAAAAAACTGGTCTGCTGAAGCTCCCTGTAAAAAATTGCTGGTTAGCTTCCCATTTCATGGTGAACGCTTATTCGGGGAAGACCTGGACAAATATATCCAGAAAATTTCCAACGGTAAAAGTACACTCTTGCCGGTTAAAAACAGAGTTAGAGGTCCCTCTTTTAAGAGGCCTGCTTCTCCAGTCCCTGGGGCATCGGCTGTGAAACAGTTCCGACGGCCTCCTCGGTCAAATCCCAGGGGTAAAAATCAGGGACAATCGCAGGGTAATAAAAAAACCCTGGGTCAGGAGAGGTACAAAACCTCCCCCAAAGTCAAATGCATGAAGGGTTGCCCCCACTCAATCGGGTGGGGGGAAGACTCCAGTTGTTCGCAGAGACCTGGCGGGACACGATCAGAGACAGATGGGTGCTCTCCGCAGTAAGTCTGGGATACAGATTGGAGTTAAGACTCTCCTCCTTCCCATTTTATGAGGTCAAACGTGCCAAGGGATCCCCGGAAGAGAGAGTCCCTCCTGTTGGCACTAGAACAACTATTGCTCCAAGGAGTAATTATGGAGGTTCCCCTGGAAGAATGGGGGTTCGGGTTTTACTCAAACCTCTTTACAGTCCCGAAGCCAAACGGGGACGTGAGGCCCATATTAAATCTAAAAGGGCTAAACAAATTCCTGCATTTCAGGACTTTCCGGATGGAGTCGATCCGATCGGTGGCCACTGCCCTACAAGGGGAGGAATAGTTAGCCTCGATCGACATCAAAGATGCTTATTTGCACATTCCCATCTTTCCAGTCCACCAAAAATTTCTACGCTTTGCAGTAGAAGGGTGCCATTTTCAGTTCAGAGCCTTACCCTTCGGTCTGGCCACAGCACCACGAGTGTTCACAAAAATTCTGGCCCCATTATTGGCCAATCTAAGAACGCAAGGTGTAACGATAATGGCATATCTAGACGACTTGTTGCTGATAGACCACTCAGTGAAAAAACTAGAAGTGGTCGTTCACAAGACAATCAAGTATCTGGAATCTCACGGTTGGATTATCAACCGAGACAAGTCGGCCCTAAAACCAGTCAAAAGTCTGGAATACTTGGGGCTAAGGCTAGATTCAGGCCAGAGGAAAATATTCTTGCCTCGAAAAAAGGTGTTGTCTTTGAGAGATTTGATCCACTTAGTGGGTACAAAAAGACAGCCGTCCATACGCCTGTGCATGAGGCTGCTGGGGAAAAATGGTGGCATCATTCGAAGCAGTACCCTACGGTCAATTCCATTCAAGGAATTTGCAAAGGGCCATACTGTCAGCCTGGAACAAGAAAGTTCAGGCCCTAGACTTACCAATGTCCTTGTCCCCTTCCGTTTGCAAGAGCCTCCGTTGGTGGTTGGTTCCCCAGAATCTGGAAAAAGGGAAATCCTTCAGTCCGATTTCTTGGAAGGTGGTCACTACAGATGCCAGCCTTATAGGCTGGGGAGCAGTACTGGAGCAATAGTCTCTCCAGGGCAGATGGTCGGATGCGGAAAAGGCCCTGCCCATCAATCTCTTAGAGATACGAGCAGCCCGGTATGCCCTAGTAGCATGGACATCCAAACTCCAAGGGTCCCCTGTCAGAATTCAATCAGACAATGCCACGGCAGTGGCATATATCAATCATCAGGGTGGCACCAGGAGTCGTGCAGCCCAGAGGGAAGTAAATTGCATCCTGAAATGGGCAGAAAGATATGTCCCAGCCATATCCGCGGTATTTATTCCAGGAGTGGAGAATTGGAAGGCGGACTTTCTAAGTCGCCAACAATTATGCCCAGGGGAATGGTCCCTTCACCCCGAGGTTTTTCGGACAATATGTCAGCGGTGGGGAACACCGGATGTAGATCTGCTAGCATCCAGATTCAACGCAAAGGTGGACAGGTTTGTCTCTTGGACAAGGGATCCCCTAGCTTGCGGCTCGGATGCCCTAGTGTTCCCTTGGGATCAGTTCAAGCTGATATATGCATTCCCACCGCCACAATTGTTACCTCGATTACTCCGCAGAATCAGGGTAGAAAAGAAACCAGTGATTCTGGTGGCTCCAGCGTGGCCCCGAAGAGCATGGTACGCGGAGATTGTAAAAATGTCAGTGGGGAGTCCTTGGACTCTCCCACATCGTCCGGACCTGCTTTCGCAAGGACCGATATACCACCCTTCCTTACCAGCCCTAAGTTTGACGGACTGGCTATTGAAACCCACATTCTAAAAAAGAGAGGGCTCTCTAATCCTGTGGTATCTACCATGATCAATGCCAGGAAGCCGGTATCCAGGCAGATCTATTATAGGATCTGGAAGGCGTACATTACATGGTGTGAGGCCAAGAAATGACATCCACGTAAGTACGTAATAGGTAGGATTCTGGACTTCCTACAGTGGGCTGTAGATGGGAAGCTTGCCTTGAGTACTATCAAGGGTCAGATTTCGGCCTTGTCAATATTTTTTCAAAGGCCCTTGTCTTCGCATTCACTAGTCAAAGCCTTTATACAAGGAGTGATGCGTATTAGTCCTCCGGTTAATATTCCCATATGTCCATGGGATCTAAACCTGGTTCTGTCGGTTCTACAGAAACAACCATTTGAACCATTACAGCATATTTCCTTGGTTCTTCTCACCAGGAAATTGATTTTTCTAGTAGCCATTTGTTCGGCTAAAAGAGTGTCGGAATTAGCAGCTATGTCCTGTAAAGAGCCATATCTGGTTATCCATAAGGACAGAGTAGTGTTACGTCCTCATCCAGCCTTTCTTCCTAAGGTGGTATTGAGGTTTCATTTAAACCAAGATGTGGTTCTTCCTTCTTTTTTCCCCAAACCTAGTTCGGTAGAGGAAAAGTTATTGCATTCTTTGGATGTAGTAAGAGCAGTTAAAGCTTATCTAAAAGCCACTGCTCAGATTCGCAGAACGGATACTTTGTTTATTCTGCCGGAAGGCCCCAGAAAGGGTCAGGCAGCGTCAAAATCTACTTTAGCCAAGTGGATTCGACAGGTCATAATGCAAGCCTATGGCTTGAGAAGGAGACCGCCTCCGTTAAAAGTTAGGGCGCACTCCACGAGAGCAGTTGGAACTTCATGGGCAGTGCATCACCAGGCCTCCCTGGCTCAAATATGTAAGGCCGCAACATGGTCTTCAGTACACACGTTTACTAGGTTCTACCAGGTGGACGTTAGAAGTCAGGAGGATGTCGCCTTTGGGCGCAGTGTGTTGCAGGCCGCAAAAGATCCTCATGCCTGATAGCGCTCAGCTTATATATGGTGTATCCCCCCCCTCATTGGGCATTGCTTTAGGACATCCCACATAGTAATGACTATGCCGCTCTGTGTCCCGTGATGTACGAGAAAGAAAATAGGATTTTTATAACAGCTTACCTGTAAAATCCTTTTCTTGGAGTACATCACGGGACACAGAGCTCCCACCCCTCTTTTGGCGACACTTATTGCTTTGCTACAAAACTGAGGTACTCCCGGATGGGAGGGGCTTATATAGGGGAGGGTACTTCCGGTTTTGGAAGTTGCCAGTGCCAGCACCTGAAGGTATCTATATAACCCACATAGTAATGACTATGCCGCTCTGTGTCCCGTGATGTACTCCAAGAAAAGGATTTTACAGGTAAGCTGTTATAAAAATCCTATTTTTCAATGCCCTGGCTGAGGGAAGGAGGTTCTCACCCAAGATTTGATGATACATGGCCCCGTCCATCGTCCCTTTGATGCAGTGAAGTTGTCCTGTCCCCTTGGCAGTGAAACACCCTCAAAGCATAATGTTTCCACCTCCATGTTTGAGGGTGGGGATGGTATTTTTTGGGGTCATAGGCCGCATTCCTCCTCCAAACATGGCGAGTTGCGTTGATGCCAAAGAGCTTGATTTTGGTCTCATATGACCACAACACTTTCACCCAGTTCTCCTCTGAATCATTCAGATGTTCATTAGCAAACATCAGACGGCCTGTACATGTGCTTTCTTGAGCAGGTGGACCTTACGGGCGCTGCAGGATTGCAGGCCTTCACGGCGTAGTGTGTTACCAATTGTTTTCTTGGTGGCTATGGTTCCAGCTGCCTTGAGATCATTGGCAAGATTCTTCTGGGCTAATTCCTCACCATTCTCATGATCATTGAAACTCCACGAGGTGAGATCTTGCATGGAATCCCAGACCGAGGGAGATTGTCAGTTATTTTGTGTTTCTTTCATTTGCGAATAATCGCACCAACTGTTGTCACCCTGTCACCAAGCTGCTTGGCAATGGTCTTGTAGCCCATTCCAGCCTTATGTAAGTCTATAATCTTGCCCCTGACATCCTTGGACAGCTCTTTGGTCTTGGCCATAGTGGAGAGATTGGAATCTGATTGCTTCTGTGGACAGGTGTCTTTTATACAGGTAACAAGCTGAGATTAAGAGCACTCCCTTTAAGAGTGCTCCTAAAATCAGCTTGTTACCTGTATAGAAGACACCTTGAAGCCAGAAATCTTGCTTATTGATAGCGGATCAAATACTTATTTCACACATTAAAATGCAAATCAATTTATAACATTTTTGAAATGCGTTTTACTGGATATTTTTTTTTGTTCTGTCTCTCACTGTTGAAATAAACCTACCATTAAATCATAGATTGCTAATATTTTTGTCAGTGGGCAAACGTACAAAATTAGCAGGGGATCAAATACTTTTTTCCCTCACTGTAGTTTGTAAAACTGGTGTCCAATCTCTGAAAAGCTTCTGGCATCTCGCCGGGATCACCCCTTACTCCAATCTGTGATCAGCCGAGTCTCATTGATTCGGTGAGCGCACTGTGCAGCGGGCCGCAGGCAGCTCATGCACAGGAGGATGTCTATCGACGGCCTCCCTGCAATTAACGCCAGCGTTGTAGCCGTCATTCGGTTGGCCTTAACCTGGTGGTTAAGGTCATGGAATGCCCTAGCCCGTCTCGAGACCTTAATCCTATAGAAAATTTATGGAAGGAGTTGGAACTTTGAGTTGCCAAGCGACGGCCAAGAAACCTTAAGGATTTAGAGAAGATCTGTAAAGATGAGTGGACCAAAATCCCTACTGAGATGTGTGCAAACCTGGTCACCAACTACAAGAAACGGCTTACCTCTGTGCTTGCCATCAAGAGTTTCTCCACCAAGTACCAAGGGGATCCAATACTTATTTTACCCACTGAACTGCAACTCAATTTATAACATTTGTATGTTTTTGTTTTCTGGATTTTTGTTTGATATTCTGCCTCTATCATTTAAAATACACCCATGATAACACTTATAGACCCCCCCCCCTTTTTTTTTTTCCTAGTGTGTGTGTGTGTGTGTGTGTGTGTGTTTTTGTATATGTGTATATTGAAAAAAGGGAAAATGTTAAATAAAATCTGAATTATTATATAGAGGGTTAGAGTTAACACTAACTCCCAAATATTGGAATGAATAGGAAAAAATTACTAGTTTCTGCTATACTGTTGTTCAATCTGTCCTCTGTAGTATTCCTTTTCCACCACTAGATGTCCTTAGTCTTCCACCTTCAGTCATGGCCAGGATCATTTAACCAACTGGCACTGGACAGTGAAGGGAGAAGCAGCACAGTGATGGGCTCATCTCATTCTGCTTTCTCCTTCGATCAGCATGCTACATGTCGCACATGGACTGAAGGCCCTCTTGTACTGCTTCTCCCTCCTATACTCTGCCTTACAGGGATTACAAGAGGGTGATACAAAGTCAAATTCAGGTAATTACGCTGCTTTCTTTATAAAGAATGAATCTTTACATAGCTGCAAATAATTTGTTGTCTTATATCTGCCTGGAGTTCAACTGTAAAGGCACCTTGACCATTCTATTTATCCCCTCAGTCTTGCATATTTGCATCTGAATATACCATGTAACATTTTGCGCAGGAGGGAATCGGAGAGGCGGAATCACTCGCTGGCACGCCATGCTGACATCCTGGCTGCGGTTGAAACTAGGCTTTCTTTACTCAACATGACGTTTATGAAATATGTGGACTCTAATCTTTGTTGTTTTATTCCTGGAAAGGTGAGGAGTTGGCTATATAAATTTCTGTATAAATGCATTACAACTATTTGTAAGACAGTCAAATTCTACAATTTTGGAGAAAAAACAAAACAGAAAATGATCATGAATATGCAGTAAATAGTACAGCTTTCCATAGTGCTCAAAACTGCCTTAAGGAATTAAAGCGTTACTAAACCCACAACAATAAAATCATTCTGTATATGCAGTAAATACTACTTGTTCTACTCGCTATGGAACCTAAGGGGTTAATCCTGCGCATTGTGTTAAAAGGCTGTTTGATTCTGTCTGCTCTGATCCTCCCCTTCATCCACAGTCCTCAATCCATCTCCTGATAGAACAGAGCCTTGATGGCACTCTGCACATACTGTACTCAATTTGGTGTGTATTGCTAGAGGTTGGTGTTTGTTTTTTGTTTTGGGGAGGGTGCATATGATCGGCACAGGGCCAATCAACACTGTCCAGACAGGGGGTCAAGGGTTCTGCAGCCTCATAGGACAGTCAGGGTATGAGAACTCCTACAAGCTTCAATCAGACACTGATCGAAGTCACAACACTGTTATATACTGCTGATGAGAATTTATTTAGCAGTCTATATTTACTAAAATAATTATATTTCCATGTTCGGTGTACTGTGGGAGACCAGATATAGTTGGGGGGGGGGGGGAGTGTATTTGTTCCCCTGCTGATTTTGTATGTTTGCCAACTGACAAAGAAATGATCAGTCTATCATTTTAATGGTAGGTTTATTTTAACAGTGAAAGACAATAACAAAAATATCCAGAAAAATGCATTTCAAAAATGTTATAAATTGATTTGCATTTTAATGTGTGAGATAAGTATTTGATCTCCTATCAATCGGCAAGATTTCTGGCTTTCAGATGTCTTCTATACAGGTAAAGAGCTGAGATTAGGACCACTCTTAAAGGGAGTGCTCTTAATCTCAGCTTGTTGGCTGTATAAAAGACACCCGTCCACACAATCAGATTCCAATCTCTCCATCATGGCCAAGACTGAAGAGCTGTCCAAGGATGTCGGGGACAAGATTGTAGACCTACACAAGGCTGGAATGGGCTACAAGATTTAAATGTCATTTTTGTATGTTTTCGCTGTAATCTATTTTGTACGGAATTGGCTACAAGACTATCGCCAAGCAGCTTGATAAGAGGGTGACAACAGTTGGTGCGATTATTCCCAAATGATATAAGCACAAAATAACTGTCAATCTCCCTTGGTCTGGGGCTCCATGCAAGATCTCACCTCGTGGAGTTTCAATGATCATGAGACCGGTGAGGAATCGGCTCAGAACTACACAGGAGAATCTTGTTAACCACTTCCCTACTGTGCACGAAAACCCCCTTCCTGCCCAAGCCATTTTTCAGCTTTCAGCGCTGTCACACTTTGAATGACAATTGCGCGATCGTGCGACGTGGCTCCCAAACGAAATTTGCGTCTTTTTTTTCCCACAAATAGAGCTTTCTTTTGGTGGTATTTGATCACCTCTGCGGTTTTTATTTTTTGCGCTATAAACAAAAGAAGAGCGTCCAGTTTGGGGAAAAAACCCACTATTTTTTTACTTTTTGCTATAATAAATACCCATTTTTATTAAATTTTTTTTTTAAATAAAATTTTCCTCAGTTTAGGCCGATACGTATTCTTCTACATATTTTTGGTAAAAAAAAAAATCGCAATAAGCGCGTATTGATTGGTTTGCACAAAAGTTATAGCGTGTACAAAATAGGGGATAGATTTATAGCATTTTTATTTTTTTATTAGTAATGGCGGCGATCTGCGATTTTTTTTTTTTTTTTTTTTTTTTTTTTTTTTTTTTTTTATTGTGGCTGCGATATTGCGGCGGACACATCGGACACTTTTGACACATTTTTGGGACCATTCACATTTATACAGCGATCCCTGCTATAAAAATGCATTGATTACTGTATAAATGTGATTGGCAGGGAAGGGGTTAACCACTAGGGGGCGGGAAGGGGTTAAATATGTTCCCTCAAAGTGTTCTTACTGTGGGGGGAGGGGACTGACTGGGGGAGGTGACCGATGGTTGTCCCTATGTACAAGGAACACACCATCAGTCCCCTCTCCCTCACAGGACGTGGATCTCTGTGTTTACACACAGAGATCCACTTTCCTGCTCGTTTCCCGGGCAATCGCGGGTGCCCGGCGGCAATCGCAGCCGCCGGGCACGCGCACCGGGGCCTTGTGAACGCGGCGGGCGCGCGCCTCCTAGCTCGTTTTAAAGGGAGGACGTCATATGACGTCCTCCCAGAACGAGAGTATCCTCCGCCCGCCGTCAATTGACAGTGGGCGGGGGACAAGTGGTTAATCATCTCAATGCAGCTGGGACCATAGTCACCAAGAAAACAATTGGTAATGCACTACGCTGTGAAGGACTGAAATCCTGCAACATCCGCAAGACAAGAAAGCTCAAGAAAGCACATGTACAGGCCATCTGAAGTTTGCTAATAAAACCAAAATCAAGCTTTTTGGCATCAACTCAACTCGCTGTGTTTGGAGGAGGAGGAATGCTGCCTATGACCCCAAGAACACCATCCCCACCGACAAACATGGAGGTGGAAACATTATGCTTTGAGGGTGTTTTTCTGCTAAGGGGACATGACAACTTCACTGCATCAAAGGGATGACAGACGAGGGCATGTACCAAGAAGAAGCACATTAAGGTCCTGGAGTGGCCTAGCCAGTCTCCAGATCTTGATCCTATAGAAAATATATGAAGGAAGCTGAAAGTTTGAGTTACCAAACGTCAGCCTCAAAGCATTTAAAGTGATTGTAAATTTTTATTTTTATTTATTTTTTTAATCTTAATGCATTCTATACATTAACCACTTCAACCCCGGGCTTTTTTTTACCACCTCAATACTGGGTCTATTCTGGCACTTCTCTCCTACGTATACAAATCATTCTTTTGCTAGAAAATTACTCAGAACCCCTAAACATTATACATGTGTTTTTTTTTAGCAGACACCCTAGGGAATAAAATGACGGTCATTGCAACTTTTTTCTTGCACGGTATTTGCGCAATAATTTTTCAAACGCCTTTTATTCTGGAAAAAAAATGGTTTCATGAATTAAAAAATAACAAAACCGTAAAGTTAGCCCAATTTTTTTTGAAAATATGAAAGATGATGTTACGCCGAGTAAATAGATACCTAACGTGTCACGCTTTAAAATTGCGTACACTCATGGAAAAACTTCGGTACTTAAAAATCTCCATAGGCGACGCTTTAATTTTTTTTTACAGGTTACCAGGTTAGAGTTACAGAGGAGGTCTAGTGCTAGAATTGTTGCACGAGCTCTAACGCACGCGGCGATACCTCACATATGTGGTTTGAACGCCGTTTACATATGTGGGTGGGACTTGCGTGTGCGTTTGCTTCTGATCGCGAGCTACCGGGGACGGACGTTTTTAATTTTTTTTATTTATTATTTATTTTACCAATTTTTTATTTATTTTTTTTTACACTTATTTTACATATTTTTTTTTTTTTTTTGATCGCTTTTATTCCTATTACAAGGAATGTAAACATCCCTTGTAATAGGAATGTGTGTGACAGGTCCTCTTTATTGAGAGATGCGGGGTCAATAAGACCCCCTATCTCTCCTCCAGGCTGGAAAGCATGAGATCGTGATTTTTTTTTTTTCTCCACTGATCTCATGTTTACTAGCCGCAATGACGGCTTTGTTTACATCTGAGGACCTGGGCGTGATGTCGTCACATCGCGCTCGGGCCTCCGACGATCATAGAGATGACTGGTTTATGCTTCCTATCGTACGCCAGCCGATTCATTCTCCGGGCCCCTGATATCACGGGAGAGCCCGGAGAATCACCGGATAGCGGCGGGAGGGGGGGTGTCCCCTCCCGCCGCCTATAAGAACGATCAAGCAGCGGAACCGCCGCTATGATCATTCTTATGGTGCACAGATTCGCCGACAGAACAGAAGGATATCTGAATGATGCCTCTAGCTGCAGGCATCATTCAGATATTCCCCCGCAAAGCCCAGGACGTCATATGATGTCCACCCAGGATGGGAGATCCCATTTGTGGATGTCATTTGACTATGGCTGGGTAGGGAAGTGGTTAAGATAAGCCTTCTATGTGCAGCAACCCCACTAATACTTACCTGAGCCCCCTCCTAGTTCCAGCGATGTTGCATGAGACATTCGGCTGGCCAGGACTCCCCTTCTCATTGGGTGAGACAGCGGCGCCATTGGCTCCCGCTGCTGCCAAACAAAGTCAGTAAGCTAATCTGTAGAGAAAGGGGCAGTGGCCGGGTCACGGCTCTGTCTGATTGGACACTGGAAGCTGTGACTCGGCTCGGGTGCCCCCATAGCAAGCTGCTTGCTGTGGGGGCACTGCACAGGAGGGAGGGGCCAGGGTCACAGAAGAGGAGGATCCAGGCTGTTCTCTGCAAACCCACTGCAACAGAGCAGGTAAGTATAAGATGTTTGTTATTTTTAAGGGAAAAAATACTTTACAATCCCTTTAATGACTTGGAGAGGATCTGCAAAGAGGAGTGGGACAAAATCCCTCCTGAGATGTGTACAAACCCGGTGGCCAACTACAAGAAACGTCTGACCTCTGTGATTGCCGACAAGGGGTTCTCCACCAAATACTAAGTCATGTTTTGTGAAGGGGTCAAATACTTTTTTCACTCATTAAAATGCAAATCAATTTATAACTTTTTTTAAAATGCATTTTTCTGGATATTTTTGTTGTTCTGTCTCACTGTTAAAATAAACCTACCATTAAATTATAGATTGATAATATTTTTGTCAGTGGGCAAACGTACAAAATCAGCAGGGGTCCAAATACTTTTTTCCCTCACTGTATAGTGAATGCAGAGTCCTGGGTTTAGTAACACTTTATACCTGAACTGCAGGTAAAGAGCTAAAATACAAATATGGGTATTGCCCAATGATTTGTATTTTTGTCAGTCCAGTTTTGATATTTACAAAGGATATAATTCCACTTTGTGTACCACATGCCATTGCAAACCTGCAAAATGTTGGTGAAGACATCGCTGTGCTGCACATTTCTGGTGTCCCCCGGCGGCGCTCCTTACTCTTCCCTCCTTTTCGAGTTCCCCCAATGCGATCCGCATTCCCTTAGTAACTATGAGTGTCGTCACTCCCTATTCATTTCACAGCCGTTGACGACCGTGTCCTCTGCAGAGCTTCCGCCGCTGGAGATCGGATCGGCTTAAAGGGTGTGTATACTGATTTCTTCTATACAGGGTTAGATAGGTTAGTGTTAGATCGTGCATGTCTGTAGATGCAGGGATTTTAGTTTTAGAATGGACTTGCACTTTAAGGTACGGCCTGAGTTCAGTTTTAAGCCTTTTCTGTGCAGGCTTTTTTTATTTTTTTTTATATAAAGGTGACTAAGCTGCATTAAGGTAAACAGTGTTCTCATTCATTTAATAGGCCCAGCAATGGGCACATCTTCCTCTGGGTTAATTGGTGTGTTCATAGCGGTGAAACAAAATTAGGTGGACTTTCACTTCTCTGACGCATGAAACAATACGATCAAGGAGTTTATCAAACACGTCTGGCTCTTCACTGTGGACAGCAGATGGCGCCTCTGTCAATTTGACAGTATTTACAGTAATAACTAGCTGTTTACTTTAATGACCACTAGGTGTCACTCTTGAAGCACAATTTGTTAAGCCATGATTGCTATCTTGAAGGAAAAATTGTTTCTAATAACCATATGTGGTCAGTGCCGATTTATTTTCATTGCGATATTTATTACAGTTTGGAAATTTTGGCGTTTTAAACTACATGCTGTATTTTACTCACTACAGGTCCCTTTAAAGGAGAAGTGGGGCCAAAACTCTTTTGGCCCTTCTGGGGATTACAGTAGTGCATTTCATTCTGCACTCCTGTGACCCGTATTCTGCTGATGGCATGCTAAAGCTGGCTGTTGGCTGATGTCACTCAGCCAGTCCAGACTCTGAAGAGATCCCAACTTTAATGTCTGTGAATCTCCTTTATGGGGGCACAGACAACAATAAAACCTGACGGATTCTAATACCTCTTTACTCTATCCAAAACTAAAAGGAAAAAAAGTTTAGTCTTTTTAGGTATATTTTAAGGGGTTGATTTACTAAAACTGGAGTGCAAAATCTGGTGCAGCTCTGCATAGAAACCAATTCCAGATTTTCCTCGGCAAAGCTTAATTGAACAAGCTTAACTACTTGAGGCCAGCGCTATAGCCAAATGACGGCTTCAGCGCGGACCTGAAAATCCGGGAGGCCGTCAGTTGACGGCCTCCCCTTTGCGCGCTCCCCGTGCGCGCTGTGATCACCCGAGTCACTGAGACTCGGGCAATCACCGATCCGAGTAAGGGGCCGATCCCAACCCCTTACCACGTGATCAGCTGTCAGCCAATGACAGCTGATCATGTGATGTAAACAATCGGTAATCGGTTATTTTATTCTCCTCACGCTGACAGCGTGAGGAGGAATAAAAGCCGATCACCGGCTCTTTCACAAGGGACATAGGTCCCGAAGAGGAAGGAGGCAGATGTGCCTCATCAGTGCCAGTATAATGCCACCTTTCAATGCCGCCTCATCGGTGCCCACCAGTGCCGCCTCATCGGTGCCCACCAGTGCCGCCTCATCGGCGTACATCAATGAAGGAGAAAAATTACCCGTTTACAAAATGTTATATATATATATATATATATATATATATATATATATATATATATATATATATATATATATATATATATATATATATATATATATATATATAATTTTATTTTATATCAGTCCTCTTATGTTTATTTTTTTAACAAAAAATAAAAGCCGCAGAGGTGATCAAATACCACCAAAAGAATGCTTCATTTGTGGGGAAAAAATTATAATTTCATTTGGGTACAGCGTTGTATGACCGCGCAATTGTCATTCAAAGTGCATCAGCGCTGAAAATTGGTCTGGGCAGGAGGGGGGTTTAAGTGCCCTGTAAGCAAGTGGTTAAGGTAGACACTGGCTACCATGCACAGCTTCATCAGATTTTGCACTCTCCAGTTTTAGCAAATCTCCCCCTAATTGTCAAAGCTTAAGGAAAAGATTTACTAAAATTGGTGCACTCTGGAATCTGGTGCAGCCAATCAGCTTCTAACTTCAGCTTGTTCAATAAGCTTTGGCAAAACAACCTGGAAGCTGATTGGTTTCTGTGCTGAGCTGCACCAGATTTTGTAAATCTCTGCTTAAGCATACACTTAAGAGGCAAAAGAGGGCTCCTGACAAGTCACTCACCTCTGCCAAATGCTCCTCTGATGCTGGCCCCCAAAAGCATATAATAAACGGCAGGAGTCAACACAAAGATTTGTAAATACCTGTCGGTTTTGTCACTGAGCCATCAATTTTATTTTTTAATGGTTGTTTAGAGGAAGTAAAGTCTTACTGACGAGTCAAGTACTGCAAGCTTAAAGAGGAAAAAACCCTGATGGGTTTTACTTCCTCTTTTTCTACCTGAAAAGCCTGCAAATGAAAAGCATAATGGGCTAGTATGCATCGCATACTAGCCCATTTTGTGACACTTACCTGCAAAAGAATCCAGCGATGTCCCCTGTGTAGGCATCGTCCATCTTCTGTCTCCTCTTCCTTTCGGGCTGCGGACTCCGGCTCTGTGATTCGCTGGAGCCGCGTGACGTCACTCCCGCGCATGCAAACGAGAGCCGCTATAAACGGCACTTCGTTTTGTTTCTTCCCCGCGCATACGCCGTTAACAACATTTCTCTTATCGTCCATGGACCGACGCAGCTCTCATACTGATTACATGTGGGTATATGTCCCTGCTCGCAGGAGAAGACCTAGGCAGAATGTTAGAGGTTAAAACATTCTAGAACAAGCCAGAGCTGAACAGCCCCACCCAGGGGGGCGGTCCCTCCGGACATTACCCTTCCACCTGCAGCCAATCAGCCTCAGTTTTTTTCTGCCTAGCAGAAGGAGAAGACGTGGCTCTCAGGAGCCAGTCTCCTGGAAGATTTTACTTTTTGATTTTTATTCCTTTGGGAATGTTATTATTTTATTTTTGAGACCTTCAGTCAACTGTCGGCTGGGCAACAGGTTGGGTACACTAGTATCCTCGTAGTCTTCCCTGTCCGACCATCGAGCGTGCTGATCCTCGCCTTGCGTGCGTGAGACTCAGTTCACGACATACCCCATGACTCCAGGGGTGGCCGGGTTGCTTTCATGCTCCCGCGGTCCTCTCAAGATTGAACAGTACTTGACTGACTGTATCTCTCGCGGTGGACCGGGCCGACAGCTACGCAGTACGACTCTGTGATAGGTCTGTCTGAAACAAGCCAGTGGGTCCCTGAAAGGGACGGGTAAGTAGTCTCTCCTACTGCAGGTGAGTACATGCTGGCTGTGTTTCTGTGTGTGGGGGTTTCTCCCTGTCCCCCCCCTGTTATGCTGCTCTCTGCACCCTGTACTGGTGCTGTGCTGTGGGGTGCTTGGGGGTCACTCTGGCCTGGTTGGGCGCTCATGTCTGCAGTTTTTTCTGGTGTGTGAGGTGATTATTGCGTGCGCCATTGGCACTGTTTGAGGTGGTTATTGCGTGCGCCATTGGCGCGCATTAGAGCTTTGAATTTTGCGCTCGGCAGCCATCTTGGCGTTTAGTGGCACAGTTATAGCTGCGGACGGCGGCCATTTGCTTGTGGCCGCCGCGCATTTATTTCTGGCGGCGGCGCGAATCCCCTCACAATCTCCTCACAGACTGAGCTGTCCTTAAGGGTTGGTGGGTCCTCCCGGGTATCCCCTCCTCAGCGTAGCCAGTGGGTGGACTGTATATTCACTGTATAGTGTATAAGGTCTCAGAAGGTGGCGTTATGGAGTCTGATGCACCTGCTCTCCACATTGCCTGGGGCAACTGGTAGTGCTGCACAGTTAAACATGTTCATATGTTTCCTGCACCTGCGGTCCTTATGGACCAGTTGTCAGCAGTCCTGGAATCATTCCTGTCAGAATGGAAGCGGTGTGCGAGCAAAAGGAGCTATAAGCCCCCTCCCCCCACAAAAATCTTTAGTGAAGGAGTGCTCTGAGTCAGATATGGGCCTAGCTAATGTGCTCAGGACCCTACCTCTGACTATTTAATGTTTATGAACAGGACATTCCCTTGTGAGGAAGACTCCAGTTCTGTGTCAGTGAATGACAGGGCGCTTGTAAGTGATCTCATTGATGATGTGAGAATCACACTCAGGCTGAAATTGCTGTGACAAGCTTTTCTTTTACACAGTTTCCTCACTGTTTTCCTCACACGCTGCCTCAAGAGCAGCATGGATGAGGGAGGACTTTATTCATTTATGTCTCTAATCCCTGTGAGCCTTATGTGTGATACCTGAGGTAACATTTCCCGCCATTTCCTGGGGAATGATTTGAGCTCTGACAGACACACGGTCTGAGGATCAGAGGTTAACTGTTACCTGTATGCTGCTTCAGCAGCACTGTCAAGCAGGTTGGAATGATACAGAAAAGATTATGCGCCTCTGCGCCATAACTTAAACTCATCCTATACCTCTACACTGCATACGTTTACAGTGTATGTATGTGTTATTGGTCTCTGTGTCTGCATGGCTGTCCCCACGTTCCAATGCTGTGTTTCAGTGCCATACATGATATAAACGTACAAAATATGTTTATGCACGACTCCAGATACATTCACAGTATATGTATGTATCATACTCTCTGGGTTGGCGGGGGCTCCGGTGTCCTCCCGCACTCTCATGATATGTGCGCTTCAGCTCTCTGCACAGTATAGACATGTTCAATATGTTTATTGCACATATTATTCATGTTTACAGTATGGGTATACTGTTTGCGTGGGGTTCCTCCGGGTACTCCGGTTTCCCCCCACGCTCCAATGGAAATGCACAGCATAAACATGTGCAATATTATGTTGATTCACATGCTATCATTCCTACACGGTATCTGTGTGCTGTCTGCGTGGAGTTCTTCCGAGTGGGCGCTTCGGCGCTATGCACAGTCTAAATTTGTGCGATTGGACCTACCCGGTATGTCTTTGCAGTCTGCATGGGTTTCCGCCCACGCTACATGACATGCATGCCTTTGGTGCAATACACGATGTAAACATACACATTATGTTTATACACTACACTAAATACATTCACAGTAGTTGTAGGTATTGCATTCTCTGAGTATGCGTGGGGTACTTCGGTTCCTCCCACGCGCCAACGGTGTGCGCGCCTTCGGTGCTTTGCACACATGAGCTTGTGCAAAAGGTTTAGCACACACACTATAATACCTATACGGTATGCGTATGCAGTCTGCGTGGGTTTCTGCCCATGCTACATGACATGCATGCCTTTGGTGCAATACACGGTGTAAACATACACATTATGTCTATACACTACACTAAATACATTTACAGTAGCTGTAGGTATTGCATTCTCTGAGTATGCGTGGGGTACTTCGGTTCCTCCCACGCGCCAACAGTGTGCGCGCCTTCGGTGCTATGCACACATGGGCTTGTGCAAAATGTTTAGCACACATACTATAATACCATACACGGTATGCGTATGCAGTCTGCATAGGTTTCATCTGGGTGCTCAGGTTTCTCCCCTGCGTTCCAATGGTGTGCGCATTCTCAGTGCTATGCACAGTATAAACATGTGCAATTTGTTTATTCGCAGGCTAACATACCTACACGGTTGTGTACGCAATCTGTGTGCCTGGTTTACGTCCAGGCCCCGATGATGTGCACGCCTTCGTCGCTGGCACAGTATATACGCGTTTAATAGGTTTATCCACAAATACTAAACTACATACGCCGTATGTGGTGGTATTATGCTCTTTGTGGCTGGGTGGGTTTCCTCCCACACTCTCCATTTGTGCGTTTGACGCAATACATAGTATAAACTATGTGTTTGCACAATCAGCACCTATCCATGGGTAGCTGCTGGATGGAGCATTGTCACAAGGATCCCTGGTTTCAGGGGTATCACTTTCCACCTGCTTTCAGTGGTGATCAGAAGCGCTGGCTTGGACTGTGTTCGCCAGGCTGGGGTTGGCGTTGCGCCCGTTAGTGGCTGCGTCTCTGGCATTTTTTGTAGCTCAATGACTGGGCAAAAGCCTCTGCTTCATTCATCAGTCGTCTAGCAGGTGCACTACAACTGCTTTAGCCTTTAGGGTCTCTGTGCCCGGGGTGGGTTTGTGCCACCTGTGGAGGCTGAAGTACTAGTCCTCTGACCGAGTTTCTAGGGAAGTTCCGTCAAGTTGCCTTTATTGGCCAACATTTGAGGCACCCTGTACACTGGGGCCTCCCTTCTCCGATACATTGCGGAGTCTCTTTGGGATTTTCATACGTCTCGCTGCAAGACGGTCCTGTCGGCCGTGTGCATTGCAGGCGAAGGGTCCTTGCATCCGGAGGTGTTTCCACCTTCTTTACCGGAGGTGGGGCACCGGAAGTGGACCTTGTGGCCTCTCGACTCACTCGCAAGGTGGCAAGATCGTGGTCAGGTCCAGGGACCCCTGGGCGGATGCGTTAGATGCGTTGTAAGCCCGTGGGGGCAGTATCGCCTGATATATGCTTACCCTCTGCTACTGTTGTTGCCTCGCCGGCTTCGCAGAGCATACTTCATCCTGCTTTACAGTCCTTGGCTTTAATGGCATGGCTGTTTAAAGCCAGGTGCTAAAGGACCAAGTTCTCTCGTATTCGGTCATCTCTTCTATGTTGTTGACACGGGAATCTTCCTCCAGAAAGATATCTCACCGTACCTGGAAGGCTTACATCGCTATGTGCGAGGAACTTGAGTGGCATCCTCGGATGTTTTCCGTTCCCAGGATTTTGCTGTTCTTACAGCGTGGTGTGACCCAAATGCTGGCCTTGCATACCTTTTTTTTGAGGGTCGGATTTCGGCCCGGACTGTCTTTTTCAACAACCGCTGCCGGGCCATTCCTTGATTAGCACCTTTTGGGCAGGGGGTTCGCCATGTGGTCCCCCCTGTCAAGCCTCCTCTCCCTACTTGGGATCTGATTTTGATGCATCTCGGTTCTCCAAGAACATCCCTTTGACAATATCAGAGAGATTCCTCTCTTGACCTTGTCCCGGAAGTTGGCCTTATTGGCCATTGCTTCGGTTAGACGGGTGTCTGAGTTGGCAGCCTTGTCTGGCAAGTCGCCTTACTTGGTCCTCCATAAGGATATGTTGGTGTTGCGCCCAAGACCATCCTTCTTTTCTAAGGATGGTCTTGGCCTTTCACCTTAAGAAGGACATTGTTCTTCCGTCCTTGTGTCCTCACCCATCGCTTCCCTGAGAGTTTGCGCTTCCTGCATTAAGATGGGTACAAGCCTTACGAGTGTACCTGTCTGCTACTGTTTCCATTCGGAAATCTGTGTCTGGTCCAAAACCGGGCCGAGCGGTGTCGTCTGCCACCGTCTTTAGGTGGATCAGGCAGACCGTCATACAGGCCTATGCCCTTAAGGGGCGGGCGCCTCCCTTTCCGGTTGCGGCGCATTCCACCAAGGCAATTGGTGCTTCCCGGGCCTTCCGACATCAAGCGTCGGTTGCACAAGTGTGCAAGGCGACGACCTGGTCGTCCGTTCATACCTTTTCAAAGTTCTACAAGGTTGATGTGGCTGCATCTTCGGATGCTTCCTTCGGCCGCAAAGTGTTGTCTAATGTTGCAACTCCTCCGTTGAGGGGCTCTGCTGGTTTGGAGTGAAGTTTTGGTTGTTCCTTACTTTTTTTGCTCCCACCCTTTTCTTATACTGCTTTGGGACGTCCCACATGTAATCAGTATGAGAGCTGCGTCGGTCCATGGACGATAAGAGAAAATAGGATTTTTGTACTCACCGTAAAATCCGTTTCTCTGACGTCCATGGACCGACGCAGCACCCACCCTTCCTTTTTAAGTTTGTACTGCTTTGTTACGAACTGAGGCTGATTGGCTGCAGGTGGAAGGGAAATGTCCGGAGGGACCGCCCCCCTGGGTGGGGCTGTTCAGCTCTGGCTTGTTCTAGAATGTTTTAACCTCTAACATTCTGCCTAGGTCTTCTCCTGCGAGCAGGGACATATACCCACATGTAATCAGTATGAGAGCTGCGTCGGTCCATGGACGTCAGAGAAACGGATTTTACGGTGAGTACAAAAATCCTATTTTTCGGCGGACTACAAGTGAAATATCTCCTAAACGGCGCACGTTTAGGAGATATTTCCACTACCTATAGGTAAGCCTTGTTCTAGGCTTACCTATAGGTAGAAGTAGTCAAAAGGTGTTTACAACCACTTTAAAGCCATGTTCTCTGATGCAGTGTGTATGAGTCCTTACACTGCAGTGGCAACTAAGTAGAGGTCAGTTTTAGCATTTCTTATGTCATACTAGCCAGTCTGCTCACATTATGCCAGCAGAAAACGTGGAACTTGCTCATCGTCGCTAATGATGTATGTTCTATTTTTCAGGTTATTGATGAAATATACAGTGTGCTGCGGTATGTCAATTCTACGAGATCCCCTCAGAGGGCTCACGAGGTTCTGCAGGAATTGCGGGATATTTCGTCAATGGCAATGGAATATTTTGACGAGAAGATAGTACCCATACTTAAAAAGAAGTTGCCGGGTTCTGAAGTGTCAGGTCGACTTATGGGCTCTCCTCCAGGTACTGTGTCTTTCTGTGATTGAGTAGCAGAGAGAGGAGTTTGGGTTTTAATGTGGCAGAATCCACCCTGGTTTGACAGTCAGCCATTGAGGGTGGGTTCTGGTTGTTTCTGCCATAGCGAATTCAAATTCTTCCTTTTTTTTTTTTTTTATTTATTTATCGACAGACAAGAGTTAAAGGAGCACTAAAGCTTCCCTTTTTTTTCCCCAAAAATAACAAACATGTTATACTTACCTCCACTGTGCAGCTTGTTTTGCACACAGTGGCCCCGATCCTGGTCTTCTGGGGTCCCTCGGCGGCTGTCTTGGCTCCTCCCCGCAAGGACTCCACACCATAATGCAAGTGAGCTCGCATGGTGTGGAGTGATTGCGGGCGCGCTCCCGTGATACAGCGGCGGCGGCCATAGCCGCCGACTGTATCACTCGGCCCCGCCCCCGCGCGCCGCGTCATTGGATGTGATTGACAGCAGCGCCAGCCAATGGCTGCGCTGCTTTCAATCCATCCAGTGTAGCCAATCGGCGGCCAGGCTGAGAAACGAAGAGGATGATGGGGACGAGCGCGGGACTTTCGAGGGGCCAGGTAAGTAAAACGGGGGCTCGGGGGGGGGGGCGGTATTGTCGAATGTTTTTTCACCTTAATGCATAGGATGCATTAAGGTGAAAAAACATGCAACTTTACTACTCCTTTAACAAACTGTATACATTCATAAAAAAACTGTAGTAGGGCAGTTCAGATGCAGCGGAGGAGTCATTAAAAAGTCAAAAGTACACCAACTCGAGGAAGGTCCAGAACACCTAGAACCTGCTCGGGTAACATATCAAGAAACCATAGGGACTACTGGGAGAACTTAAGGAATATCTCAGCAGCAGTAAGTAAGACTCCCAAGCTAGCTGTCCGCCAGAGACCGTAAGGGGGGGGGGGAGGAACCTGGAAGGGTTTTTTAGCTCCATAGCTAGTGGCCATGCCAAAGTGCCCTAGGCGGGGCCCAGTTGGTCCTGCAGCTTTTGATATGTGGTAGAATAAAAAAGATATATAGCACGTATCACAAACCACCTCCTCCCCTATGGTAGAAAGCAGCTGTAAAGCGTTCCATGTGCTCAAGATGAATAATTTTAGAAAGCCATAGAGTAACAGGAGGAGTGACGGGTTGTTTTCACAAGGCAGGAATGCAGGCCCTAGCTGCATTCAGCAGATATACCGTAAGCGAAGATTTGTATCGTGAAAGCAGTACACTTTTGAGGTGAGGCCCCAGGTTTACTGATGTGAGTTTGAGTATCAGCTGATGTACTCTGTCCCAGAACGAGTGGATTTTTGGACAATACCAGAAGATATGCAAGTAAGAGGCTTCAGTGTGCCAGCAAAGTTTAGATGTATGTGGGAAGATCTTATGCAGAGCAGTGGGGACCTTATACCCTCGGCATAGAATCTTATAGTCGTGCTCTTAGAACTTGTTGGCAATGGAAGACTTTTGGGCAAACAAAGTCGCTCGCTGCACCCGGGCAAGAGTAAAGGTCCAACTGTAAGTCTCCCTTATATGTATGTACAGTATCTCACAAAAGTGAGTACACCCCTCACATTTTTGTAAATATTTTATAATATCTTTTCATGTGACAACACTGAAGAAATTACACTTTTCTACAAGTAGTGAGTGTACAGCTTGTATAACGGTGTAAATTTGCTGTCCCCTCAAAATAACTCGACACACAGCCATTAATGTCTAAACCACTGGCAACAAAAGGGAGTACACCCCTAAGTGAAAATTTCCTAATTGGCCATTTTCCCTCCCTGGTGTCATGTGACTTGTTAGTGTTACAAGGTCTCAGGTGTGTTAAATTTGGTGTTATCGCTCTCACTCTCTCATACTGGTCACTGGAAGTTCAACATGGCACCTCATGGCAAAGAACTCTGAGGATCTGAAAAAAAGAATTGTTGCTCTACATAAAGATGGCCTAGGCCAGGGATATGCAATTAGCGGACCTCCAGCTGTTGCCAAACTACAAGTCCCATGAGGCATAGCGAGACTCTGACAGCAGCAAGCATGACACCCAGAGGCAGAGGCATGATGGGACTTGTAGTTTTGCAACAGCTGGAGGTCCGCTAATTGCATAGCCATGGCCTAGGCTATAAGAAGATTGCCAAGACCCTGAAACTGAGCTGCAGCACGGTTGCCCAAACCATACAGCAGATGGACAGGTTACACTCGGAATAGACCTCACCATGGTCGACCAAAGAAGTTGATTACACGTGCGAGAGAGCCCACAAACAGTTTGCTGAAGACAAGCAGACTAAGGACATGGATTACTGGAACCATGTCCTGTGGTCTGATGAGACCAAAATTAAACTTATTTGGTTCAGATGGTGTCAAGCGTGTGTGGCGGCAACCAGGTGAGGAGTACAAAGACAAGTATATCTTGTCTACAGTCAAGCATGGTGGTGGAAGTGTCATGGTCTGGGGCTACGTGAGTGCTGCCGGCACTGGGGAGATGCAGTTCATTGAGGGAATCATGAATGCCAACATGTACTGTGACATACTGAAGCAGAGCATGACCCCCCTCCCTTCAGAGACTGGGCCGCAGGGCAGTATTCCTATATGATAACGACCCCAAACACACCTCCAAGTTGACCGCTGCCTTGCTAAAGAAGCTGAGGGTAAAGGTGATGGACTTGCCACGCATGTCTCCAGACCTAAACCCTATTGAGCATCTGTAGGGCATCCTCAAACGGAAGGTGAAGGAGCGCAAGGTCTCCAACATCCACCAGCTACGTGATGTCGTCATGGAGGAGTGGAAGAGGACTCCAGTGGCAACCTGTGAAGCTCTGGTGAACTCCATGCCCAAAAGGGTTAAGGCAGTGCTGGATAATAATGGTGGCCACGCAAAATATTGACACTTTGGGCCCAATTTGGACATTTTCACTTAGGGGTGTACTCACTTTTGTTGCCAGCGGTTTAGACATTATTGGCTGTGTTATTTTGAGGGGACAGCAAATTTACACTGTTAAACAAGCTGTACACTCACTAAATTGTAGCAAAGTGTCATTTCTTTAGTGTTGTCACATGAAAAGATATAATAAAATATTTACAAAAATGTGAGGGGTGTACTCACTTTTGTGAGATACTGTATGAAAGGTGAAATAAAACCTTCCGGTGGAGCAACCAACAGTTTATATACTTGAGATAAGAGGTGAGGAACATATGAGGAAGCTAGGCATAGGTCGGTGAATGGGGTAATGCCACGTAATGCCCCAGATTTGGTAATGGAGGACTTCAGAAAGTATTAAATCTAAAATGCTGACCCAGTATCTACAGGGGCTCCAAGGAATGCTGACATTTTCTCAGAAGGGATTGTTGTGTGTGTGGGGTAAGTGGCGCTCCCAAAGGAGGGTATGTGTAGATCAAAATGCAAAATACTGTGTAAGTCTGGATGTTACCAGACTATTTGATACGAAAAATGGAGAGTGTGCATAAACAAATAAAGTTGAAAAAGAGGAGGAAATAACTGGCCTCTCCGTGCTCTCTAATTTGTGTAAGATAACGACATTGTGCTGATATAAATATCTAAAGTGCTGTGCGCATATATGTATCTTTACCAACCACTAAAGAGTGAAAAACAGATTTTGAACAAAAAAAGGGGGGTAAAAACCTCCTAAAGTGAGTGTGTGTTGGACCATACAATAACTCAAATTGTATAATCAGTTACAATATTCCTCCCATAGAATGAGGGTGAGATAATGACAAGAGTGAAACACCAAAAAAAGGAAGAAAAAATGAAAAAATAAAAAATGGGGGGTAAAAACCTCCTGTGTTGAATATTTGTTAGACAATACCAGAAACCCAAAAATAACAATAAAACTCCCAATGTTGGACAATATAGTCAAAACTGTCCAAAATAACACGTGTATAGGATCCTGGTAGTTAGTTCAGCATATAACTTGATATATAAGTATTCCCAATAATGTCCAATCAGGAACAGTGAAGATAAGTGACTTGTGTGAGGTTCCTTGCATACAGTAAATCCGGGTGACACTTGAAGGGCAGCAGGTGGGTGGGGCTAAATGTAGGAGGTGAAATTTGCCCACCTCTAACAGACTGTTGAGCTTCTTATTGGTATTACCCTTCACAAAGTCAAGTTCCCTCAAGAGGAATAAGAGGAAATGGACTGGGTGAGATGGTTGAGAGCTGAAAAGTGGAAGAGATCAACTTAAGTGGGGCTCCAATGGTCAGGTGGTCTAGGAGTGGCGAGGAACCTGGAGGGGGGAGAGCTACGGAAGGCAAGACCTTGGAACCAGAGAAAATTCATGTTCAGTCATAACCCACATTTTAAGGCTTGCCTGAGTGCACCAATATATCACACAAGATAGATGGAGGGCTTTAACCACTTAACGACCGGTCACGGCATATATACGTCGGCAGAATGGCACATACAGGCACAATCGCGTACCTGTACGTTGCCCTTTAACTGCCTGCCGTGTGGTCACGCATCGCCGGCGCGCTCGCGACCCTGCCGCCATCCCCGTGAGTCGGACCGCGGGTCTAGCAGACTCTATTGCCGCGGGGATCCCCACGATCGTCTCACGGAAGGATGGAGCAGGGAGATGTTGGTGTAAACACATCTCCCCGCTCGCCTACTGCCACTGTCACTTATTTCCGCTCTGTGTAATCAGAGCGGAGATCAGTGCCTTGTCACTCGTAGCCACGCCCCCTAACAGTAGTAATCACTCCATTAGGCACACTTCAGCGCCCCTAGTGGTTAACCCCTTCACTGCCAGTGTCATTTTTACAGTAATCGGTGCATTTTTATAGCACTGATCGCTGTAAAAATGACAATGGTCCCAAAAATGTGTCAAAAGTGTCCGATGGGTCCGCCATAATGTCGCAGTCACGAAAAAAAACGCTGATCGCCGCCATTACTAGTAAAAAAAAAAAAATGACATAAAACTATCCCCTATTTTTGTAAACGCTATAACTTTTGCGCAAACCAATCAAACGCCGATTTTGTGTTTTTTTTGTTTTTTTTTTTTTTACCAAAAATATGTAGAATGCGTATCGGCCCAAACTGAGGAAAACTTTTTTTATATATATTTTTGGGGGATATTTATTATAGCAAAAAGTAAAAAATATTGCATTTTTTTTTCACAATTGTCGCTCTATTTTTGTTTATAGCGCAAAAAATAAAAACCGCAGAGGTGATCAAATACCACCAAAAGAAAGCTCTATTTGTGGGGGGGAAAAAGGACGTCAATTTTGTTTGGGAGCCACATCGCACGACCGCGCAATTGTCAGTTAAAGCGACGCAGTGCCAAATCACAAAAAGTGGCCTGGTCATTAACTAGCCAAAATGGTCCAAGTGGGTAAAGCAGTGTTTCACAAACTTTTTTTGTCTTGTGGTGCACCAAAATGATCTAAAAAAAATTTGCGGCACACCTGAAAATATTTAACAATTTTTGCGGTGAAGAACTTGTTTATTTTTATATAAAAAGGGGACGACGTAATTCGCTGTGACCCAATCTCCTGGAAGTAGGGCCAGGTATCCGCTCCCACACCCCCCCCCCCCTCCCTCCGCAATCGGATAAGGGGAAGTTCCACTTTTGGGTGGAACTCAACTTTTAAAACTTTTTTTTTTTTTTTTAAATGCAAGCCTTGTGAATTTCTAAAGTTGTATTGGTATCAGCCTCTTTCAAATGTTATGCTATAATGCAAGGGGTAAGCTGAGAGTAGGCAAGAGAAGAGTGATAGAAATTAGTAAATCGGTCTACTACTTCTACTTTCAATGTCCGGTCAATACCTGTATGTGTACTGTGGCAGAGAAGGATCAGGTCTTCTTCCTATCAGACAGGGCTATGCTGTGTGACCGAGCTGCATGATCTGAATACTGGTAGGACAGACACGCAAATGGTGTAGGCAGGAAAATGGCTCCTGCAATTCATCTGCCTTTTTTTAACAGTTTGCCTGAAGTTCAGCTTTGTCTATTTTAATGCTAAGGTTGTATGACTTGGTGCAGGAGGTAGTGCAAAATGTGTCCCATCTAAATTGCTCCAAACTGTTCATAATTAAAAATGCCTTTTTTTTTTTTTTTTTTATTGTGCAGAATATTGTTTTCTCCAGGACTACAGGCTAATTTCTATTTTAAATAATATTGGCAACTCTGCACAGGTTGGGATACACACGATTATAAGGTGGTCAGAAGACCCAACCACTGTAAGGTGTTACTGTAGAACCGGCACTAACCTAAGGCTGGCCATACATTAAATCATTTTCTTGTACAATTTTTCTTTAGAATTACCAAAACTATTTAGTATGAGGTCAAACCTAAACACTTTCTATTTGTATGCAATCAGACAGGCTCTTGCACTACATAGTTGAAGATAAATCCTAAAAATTGTATAATGTATGACCAGCCTTACCTCCAGGGTAACGGTAGCTTTTATCCTGAATGATCTCTTCCAGCTGAGGTGACCCATAGAAATAAAACCGTTTCCTGTGCCAACCACTGGTGCGTTTTAATTAGGTGAAGTTTTATTCGTAGGAGATAGTTCTTCATAACCTATTAACACCTGTTTTCTGTAACTTCTGCAGTTCCAGGCCCCTCCACGACACTGAGCACGATTCAGCTGCTCTCCAAGCAAAATCCCTCAAGACAGGAGGTGACAAAACTGGCACAGCAGGTTAAATCCAACGGAGCTGGTATGACTGTCCTCAGGCGGGAGTTGTCTGAGCTACGCACCAAGGTACAGGAGCAGCAGAAACAGCTACAAGACCAGGACCAGAAACTACTAGAACAGACGCAAATCATAGGAGAGCAGAACGTGCGACTTGCTGAACTGGAGCACAAACTGCGCGAGGTTGTGGATAGGGCTGTAGGCAACCCGGGAACGAGCCCGCGGGAGGACTCCCCGCAAAAAAGGAAGGCAGCTGAAGTTGCGGACTGTCCTAGGAAATCAAAGCGCCTTCGAACCAGGAAGTGAACACGACTGGACTGTTTAGCGGCATGGTTTTTAAACTGGGCCCTGGTTGGCAACCAAGGTGTAACCGATCAGCAGTGTTTGGTATAGGTTTCACTTTTTCCCTTCCATGCGGTTAAATGCCACTACAAAACAAGCACCTTGCAGGCTATGCTATAGTTTAATTGGGTACTTTGCAGCCAGTGGGAGGTAGGTTACAGCAGAAATATATCCCCCCCCCCCAAAGGATTTACACACTGCAGTAACTGGAGGTGTCACTGCACTATTAACACTAGCCACACGCTTTATATATAGTGAATGATGTTACCATATTTAATGAGGGGTCCTTCATTTTGCATTACAGCTAGGTATATGTTTCTTCAGTCTAGCTCCAGCTAAAATTTTATCTTCTGTATTTAGTTTTGATTAATGTGGACCTGTACCTTGGAAGCTGTGTCCAAAAATCCCAAGCAGAGTGCAAAGGACTAGTAACCAGTGTTGCTTGTGGCCCCTCTGCATCTGATCTTTTCCCCATTCCTGGCTTACCATGTCCTAGCTTGGTAGAGGAGCCAGGGCTTTGCTTCCTCATGTCTGAGCTGTCCCCTTGATGACTGGTGATGTAATGATCAGGTACAGCTTCCTCTCCAGCAAGGTGAACAATGAACAGCACAGTAGTGTCCCAGCACAGTAGAGCCTGTCAGAGGCAGGAGTGCCTTAGATTATCTCCCACAACAGATATACAGCTATGAGGCTCTAGGCACACTTGCTTACCTGGAGGAATTCAAAACAAAAGGTAGCTTTTTTTTTCAGGGTGTTGCTTGGGTACAACATTTCTAGGTGTTCCTATAGGATAGAACATTTTTTACTTTTACGGTTCAGGTCCACTTCAGTTAGGGAAAGGGTTAATGTGTGTCAAGTTTTAAAGCTATGTGTCTGTGTTGTGGTTTTTCCGCACTTCCTGTTATGACAGCAGTCACTTGGGCAGGAAGTGAGCGCAAGTAACCACAGGGGGAACACAGACAGTCCTTGCACTACTGAAAACAAAGTTTTTTGGCTGGAGCCGGCCTTTAAAGGCATTCTGGTACAAAGCAGTTTACGTCTGTAAGAAACCCCTATTGCATGCTGCCAGTCTGCAACTGGACTGGCTGATTTTGGTGGTGCAGTCAAATTAAAGTGTCCCAAAGAAGCACAACACTAGTTCATTGATTACAGTAACGGGTAAATATGGGGGAAAAGGACAATCCGCCTGTGGTTCATCCATTTTATTTCACCCAGCAGAGGCATTAGGGCAGTGATTCTCAACCTTGTCCTCAAGTACCCCCAAAAGGCCATGTTTGCAGGTTTTTCTTTATCTTGCACAGGTGCTTTAAATCGGAGTCAATGGCTTGGTATTTTGGACAGCTATTTTATCTAAGAGAAATTTCCAAAACATGGCCTGTTGGGGGGTACTTGAGGACAGGGTTGAGAACCACTGCCTTAGACAACAGAAAAGTGAATAGTTCCATACCATCCATAGAGCTGAAGTATGTGTAGAGCTGAAGGGCCTACTCATGCCTTACCAGTACCGACCCTCATTTGTGATCTGTAAGAAGTGGTATTCTCCCCCCACCAGACCTCTCCTGCTGTCCACCAGTTGCTTTGGCTAACTAGGGTTCTGCACCACCGCTCGCAAACCTTGTTTTTAGCTTGATAACAAGCTTCCATCTGTGGTTTCTCATGCAGGTATTTTGCTGTGTCATCGATTTCTTTCAAAGTAAGCTCACTCCTTTTGTGTCCGTGAAAATAATCAAATCTATAAACTGACAATGTAAAGCAGAATTATAGACAGAATTATAGAATTTAGGCAAGTTATATTAAAAGAAAAATCCTTTAACATATTTAGAAAGTACCTCAGTCTGTCCTTTACATTGGCCTCCTGTACTCCCCTGTACTGTGGTGCCAAATTGGGAAGGACAACACTCCAAGACCGTCAACTTCTACTGCTTTACACAGTGTTGTTGATGTAACATAGAGAGCTTGCTAATTATAAGCTGGGGTCGCTCTTTGCCCAAGCTCTGTTTCTTTATCTGCATTTGAGAAGAGTGAGGTCATGGACCTGGCTGTGCTCACTGGCCGGGCAGAGTGAATCTCAAAAGTAGCTAAATAGAAATTCCTTGGTGGGTAAAGCTATGCAGGCAGTCCACGTGTTACGAACAGGCTAGGGACTGTAGGTTTGTTCTTAAGTCGAATATGTTTGTAAGTCGGAACAGCATGCGCAGAACGGCAGATACGTTGTGTTCCGTCAAAAGTGGCCGCACATGCGCAGAATGGCAGATACATCACGCAGCCTCCCGTTCGTAAGTAGGAGTCGTTCGCAAGTCGGATGTTCGTAAATCGGGGGCTTCCTGTATACACCTGTGTCTTTTAGCTGCTTAACTGTAATTCTTAATGAAACTCCACAGATTTGCCCATGTTTCTAATAGATCCTCCAGCCAAACCTGTTGAGTTTTGGTTTGATTTAAGAAGAGAAGGTTGGGCAATGTTCCTTGGCTCCACATTAACACTGTCTTTGGGGTTAGAGCTGGTAAGTCTGACTAGGCGAGTGCTTTCTCCAAAGATCAATTTGACTTGGGTTGGCTTGGCCCTTTTTAATATGTTTGTTTTCAAAATTTCTTGCTTTAGTATTGTTTTGAGGGAAGGATGTCATGGTGTGCCACCCCACTACCTCCAATAGGGACCCCCTTGGGGGAAGCGGGGGTTTATCACTCTAATGATGAGAAAAACAGTCGTTCAAATTCAGGATTTTTTAGGCCCCTGCTACTTGAGATCCTACCAGAGAAGCCGTTTTCTGCCAATTGTCATGTGACCGGTGCTTGTCCATGTTGCGCAGATCAAATGCACATATTAGCCAGCACATCATGAATCGTCAAATAGTATCCAAATCTTTATTGAAGAATGATCATTGGCCTAAGGGTATGTCATGCAAACTTGGCTCCAAATTCGGCCTCGTGCCCACAGGGCATCTGAAAAATCCCCTCCTGGCGGAAAAGATGCACTAAAAGCTGTGTATTGCACACGCATTTTTGTGTACATGCATTCTACTGGCTAGAATAATAATGCATTCTGGTCACTGGAATGCAATTACATGCATATGCTTTACGTGAATAGCATTTTCACCTGGAACGTTCCTCTTAAAAATGCACCTTTTTTTTGGCAGGGCCTTTTTTCTGGCTGCCTGCTTCTCTTCTAATACACCTATGTGTGCATGACACACAGGCTTACATAGAGGTACTTTTACAGGCTAAAAAAAAAAACGCCGCCTGATAAGTGTATCTTAAGCTCTGTTTAAATAAGGCCTTTATATGCCGGACGTTTCAGGTTTTCATTGCTATCTGTGTCCCTGTTAGGAGATTCACCCTCTAATTGACCTGCTTACAACCCAAATTTTGGATTGTTCCCAGAAAAGTACTAGAGGGTAATCTTCCAATGGGGACACTAGTTCTGGTGCCACCCTGGATTTCCCTTAATTTGCAGGGATTTCCTATCACTTCTTCCTGTTTTTGCCTATGGGAAAAGAAGTGAAGGTATATCTCCCAAATGGGGAACACACGTGTTACGGATTATAACCCTCCCTTACTCTATCTGAAATGGGGGGGGGAGGGGGGGTTTGCCTATAGTTTTATTTTAAATAGCATGATTAGAAACGTTTTAACCTCCGCTCCGTTGACATTTGCAGTGGTCACATTTAAGGGCAGACCTTGTTGCAGACTAGTCGGCTTCCTTGTAGAAGTGACCCACTCCAGTACAAATCATGGTTAAAATTAATGGACCAGTCTAGGTGGTCACTTTCTTTTTCATTTAGAGCCATCCCCCATGATTATGCTACAAAAAAAGGGGGGCTCAGAACCGCTTTAAAGGGGAAATGCCAATGAGTGTTTTATATGTGACTGTATTGTGAACAGACCTTGACTGATAATGCTTAGTGGTCAGAGGCCTAAGTGGAGCACAGCACATAAAGTTTTGCATGCCAGATGTAACATTTATTTTCAATGAGTTCAGTTTTCACCAACATACCAGTTGTTGGATTCAAATTTATTATAATGCTGATAAATTGTACATTGTGAAAAGGATCCATTTGGAGTTTTAAATGCTACTATTGCAGTAATATGGCAACCTTTGTGCCGTCGGTCTGCTACCTGCATTTGTGCCTTTGTGTTCTGATGTGGCATAATGGCATAGTTCCAAATCTTCTGCAACAACTGATCCTCCATATTTCTAATGTGGCATGAAGTGTAATAAAGTGTTACTAAACCCACAATAGTAAAATCAGTCTCTATGCAGTAAAGTATGCTTGTTATACTCACTGTGGAACCTAAGGGGTTAATCCTCCGTATTGTGTAAAAAGGCTTTTTGTTCCTGTCGTCTCTGATCCTCCCCTTTTTTCCACTGTCCCTAATCCATCTGCTGATTGCACAGAGCTTTTGCTGTCACTCTGCACATGCTCAGTTTTGTGTGTATTGCTAAAGAGTGTTTTCTTTTCTGGTTCTGTGCTGATCACATGCACCCTCCCAATCGGCACTGTCCAGACAGAGGGTCAGGGGTCCTGCATCCTCATAGGGTGTCAGAGTAGAAAGAAAACTCCTCCTACAAGCTTTAACCAGAGACTGATAGTAGTCATAAGATTGCTCTATACTGCTGATGAGAAAAGGTATTTAGCCGTTGATATTTACTAAAATAATTGCATTTAGTTGTACTGGGTACTGTGGGAGACAAAATATAGTGAATGCAGGTCCTGGGTTTAGTAACACTTTAAGTTCAGAGGAACCTTGGGAGATTTTGCATTGCCTTGCCATTTGATCCCCCACCCCACCCCCCCTTGCTGCATCATGGCATAATTTGGCCACTGCCAGTTAAGTCTCATTCACTGCAGCAATCGCCAATACTGGTATGTGCAAATATGGTTCATGCACCCCACTCTAAAGGCCCATACACACTATTTGATTTTCTGCAGATTTTTTTTTTGAATTTACCAAAACCATATGTAATATGAGGTCAAACCCTTGAGGCTGGGTTCACACTATTGCGAATTTGATGCAGGATCTCCGCATCCAATTCGCAATAGCAGGCGAATGTGACCAGCTCTATGGAGCCGGTTCACATATCTCCAATGCAGCTCCGGTGCGAATTTGCATAGGAACCCTGTGTGTCTTTTTTGGTCCTTTTTCGGGTCCGAATTCAGCCCAAAACAGGAAATGTGTGATGACAAGCTGTTGGCGGAAACTCTGACCGTTTTTGTATGCTCCATCGGACAATTATTGGATTTTCCACTGACAAATGTGAGATAGCATGCTTTTAAAATTGTCCGCCAACAATTGTGTGTTGTCGGATTTTCCGATCATGTGTACACAAGTCCGTCGGCCAAAACTCCAAAGTGCAAACACGCATGCTCAGAAGAGTTTAAATCATGTCAGGTGATGAATGAGCCTAGATGACAGGTGCACTTTACCTCCCCGTCCCAATCACCCACCCCACATTCCTGACAGAGCGACTCCACTACATTACAAATGATTTATTACCTTACAAGCATGTCATGACCAGGTTACATAGAGATGGAGAAGGTGGGACACTGGTTTATACTTTGTATATGATATGCTTGGCCTTTTTAAGTGTTGTTTTATGTTTTCCGTTTCTTACTGGTAACCTAACTCCTCAGTGCCTACTTTTCCTGTTAGCGGGTCTGTAACACCCAGACGTCGGACTGTTAGAGGTTTTCAAATTCTTTCTCTGGTTCTACATGGAGCGAAACAATGAAGGAATTGTCTTTGTGACCCTGTCTCTTTAATTTGAGTTCGATGCTGGGCACTGGTTTATCATTACCAATGACTGAAAAGCCAGTCTTTGTAAAACATCACTTAGACTTGAATTGTGTATACACAGTATATATAAATATCCGTATAAATAAATATAATATACCTTTTTTTTTTTCTTCCCTTTTGTGATTGACATGTCTCTTTTATGTGCTCTTTGCTGCCTTTTTATGAAGAATTCCTCTTCCCAGGTTTCACTGTGCCTGTCAAATGCACTATATTACCAAAAGTATTGGGACACCTGCCTTTACACACACACACATGAACTTTAATGGCATCCCAGTCTTAGTCCGTAGGCTTTAATATTGAGTTGTCCACCCTTTTCAGCTATAACAGCTTCAACTCTGGGAAGACTGTCCACAAGGTTTAGCAGTGTGTCTATGGGAATGTTTGACCATTCTTCCAGAAGTGCATTTGTGAGGTCAGGAACTGATGTGGACGTGAAGGCCTGGCTCTCCGTCTCCACTCTAATTTATTCCAAAGGTGTTCTATCGTGTTGAGGTCAGGACTCTGCAGGCCAGTCAAGTTTCTCCACCCCAAACCTCATTCTCATTGCCATCAGCTCTGCGAGATTTTTTGGGAAAAAGCTGAACCTGCCTCCAGTATCCTGTTTAGAATTGGGTATAGGGAGTTGGGTGCTGCCTGTAGACCATCAGTGAAGGTCCTAGTTATCTGCAAGTCTTCTAAATAGGGGTTTGTCTGTAATTGGCGCAGACATTTTGTTGGTTAAACTAGATGGTCTTGTGTTTTTTTTTTTTTTTTTGTCAACTTGACTGTGTAAAATCCAGGAAGATCTAAAAGGCCACCAATTGATCCAGACAAAAAGGGCCATAAGACAAATGCTTAGAACCTGATAAAGTGAGGTAGCTGCACAGATGCCCCTGGGAAGGTATTGGCACTAGTGCCTTCAGAGAGATTTTGCAGAATTCTTATTTCTTTCTCGTACATCACGGGACACAGAGCGACATAGTCATTACTAATGGTTATATAGATACCTTCAGGTGCTGGCACTGGCAACTTCCAAAACCGGAAGTCCCTCCCCCTATATAAGCCCCTCCCATCCGGGAGCACCTCAGTTTTTTGCCAGTGTCTAAGGTGTTGGCCAAGAAGTAACATGTGTTTTTTCACTGAGCTTGCGTACAGGTTCTTTTGGGCCTCAGTAAGCTATTCCGGATCCGACCAAAAAAGCTTCATAGCTAAACGGTCGGTACCCGGGCCTTGCAAGAGAAGAGCAAGGTTTTGCCTGTAATGCCTCTCTTAGGAGGGCTGGACCCTGGGATCCAGAGCTCTGGTCATACCCACGACCAAGATGTTTTCTGTGCAGGGTGCTATACAGGTCCAGGGGAGTGGAATCCTTGGGAACCCGGTCCCTGAAGGTTTGATTACAATGCCTGCCGTGATAGGTGAAGTTTGGGCTTCTGTGGACCAAACAGAGTCCTGCGGCGAGGAAAAGGTAAGTGGGGGCCCTCGGGAACTTGGTTCTATTGAGGGACCCCCAAGCCTATTTTGTCTTTCTGCCTGTTACCTAAGGTATTCCCGCTAATATTCTGTGTATGCCTGTTACTACTGAGAAAAGAAAATGTAAAAATTTTAATAGTAGGCAAGAAAAAAAAAAATGTAAGACCGCGGTACCTGTGTTAGACACTAGAGGCCGCTATGGTTCTTTTTCTTGTAATGTGGATTTTTTTCTTCCAGAATCAAATCCAGGCAGTTGGTATGTTCTCTGCTGGGAAGCTGTCTCCTCTGCCCTGTTGCTGCGCTCATCCATCCCCGGGCCCTGCGGCAAAGGGACCCTGGCTCCCATCTAGCTCCTTATTGTTTTCAAAAAAGGCGCACGTGCCCGCGCCTCTATATATAGAGGCGATCTGGAAAAAGGGGCGGAGCGGGTGGATGACGCTCAGGTGTGCGCCGTGGCGCTACTGCGCATGTGCGGGTGTCCAGCGTGTTTTAAAGCACATTATAGCTGGCTATTGAAGTGCACAGACAGAGCTAGCAACAGTATAAAGGCACACAGAGGCGGTTGATGCAGGCATCCCCTAGAAAGGCACTTTAGTAGACACCAACTGTGATATAGCAGCAATTGTGCTAGACTATTCTCAGTAAAAGTGGTGTATTATGGCTGGAATACCTCAGCTTTAGGCTTAGGAATATGCCGTCCAGAAGCTCCGGAACTGAATCTTCCAGGAAGCGAAGGGGGTCTCATCGGGCTCTGAGGATCTTGGGCATGCTTCTGCTGCACCAGTCTCCCCTGAAGTTCAGAGGTAAGTGACCGTAGAGACCCCGCAGGGGTACTTGGTACTGTGGCTGTCCTCAGTTCACCTGCTCCTGTGTATGTAACAGAGGAGGTTTTTTCCTCAGCTCTGGGAGGATTAGAGAGAGATTGTCAACATTGATCGCTGCCTCCCTGTCAGGGAAAGCACGCCCGATCTCCGTCTCCTCCTTCAGAGTGCCTGTTAGCAGAGCAACAGTCCCATACAGGGATCGACCTGCCTGAAGGGGATCAGGATGAGGTTGATTCTGTTATAGAGGAATCAACAGTGGGGGAACCTTTTCTCAGCATCTCAAGCTGAAAGATTATGGGTTCAGTCTCTGACTAACATGGTCTGATCAGCATTTAAAAAATGCACCTTGCGGAACCATCAACCACTACTGTATCCTCGTTGGGGTCGCTAGAAGCCCCCAGACTGTCTGTTCTTTTCCACTTCACCCTTTACTGAAAGGGCTCATTTACCAGGATTGGGAACGTCCTGAGAAAATATTTATTCCCCCAAGAAATTTCCGGTGGTCTATCCCATGGAGGATAAGTTCATCAAAAAATGGAAGGTCCCTACAGTGGACGCAGCCATCTCTTGTATGTATAAATCACTGACATGTCCAGTGGATAATGTCCAACTGTTCAAGAACCCAATAGATAAAAGATTGGAGTCCTTATGAAAGTCTGCTTCTTTCTACAGCAAGCTTGGTGACACAACCAGCAGTGAGGTCTGCTAAGCAGTGAAGGATCAGTTGAAACAGGTCTTGAGGGACTTGACAGATCAGCAGGCCTTGCCCTAGCTGATCTACCTAGAGCCTTAGGCTTTGCGGTTGACGCCATAAAGGATTCAGTCCATCAGGCCTCCCGCCTTACGCTGTCTATAGTACATATGCGTAGGCTTCTATGGCTCAAAAACTGGTCTGCTGAAGCTCCCTGTAAAGAATGGCTGGTTAGCGTCCCATTTCATGGTGAACGCTTATTCAGGGAAAACCTGGACAAATATATCCAGAAAATTTCCAGCGGTAAAAATACGCTCTTGCCGGTTAAAAACAGAGTTAGAGGTCCCTCTTTAAGAGGCTTGCTTCTCCAGTCCCTGGGGCATCGGCTGTGTAACAGTTCCGACGGCCTCCTCGGTCAATTCCCGGGGGTAAAAAACAGGGACAATAGCAGGGTAATGAGAAACCCTGGGTCAGGGGAGGTACAAAACCTCCCCCAAAGTTAAATTTATTCAAGGGTTGCCCCCACTCAGTCGGGTGGGGGGAGGACTCCAGTTGTTTGCAAGAGACCTGGCGGGACACGATCAAAACAGATAGGTGCTCTCCGCAGTATGTTTGGGATACAGTTTGGAGTTAAAAGACTCTCCTCCTTCCCATTTTTGAGGTCAAACGTGCCAAGGGATCCCCGGAAGAGAGAGTCCCTCCTGTTGGCACTAGAACAGCTATTGCTCCAAGGAGTAATTATGGAGGTTCCCCTGGAAGAATGAGGGTTCGGGTTTTACTCAAACCTCTTTACAGTCCCGAAGGAAACGCGGACGGGAGGCCCATATTAATTCTAAAAGGGCTAAACATATTCTTGTATATCAGGACTTTCCGATGGAGTCGATCCGATCGGTGGCCACTGCCCTACAAGGGGAGGAGTGGTTAGCCGCGATCGACATCAAAGATACTTATTTGCACATTCCCATCTTTCCAGTCCACCAAAAATTTCTACGCTTTGCAGTAGAAGGGCGCCATTTTCAGTTCAGAGCCTTACCCTTCGGTCTGGCCACAGCACCACGAGTGTTTACAAAAATTCTGGCCCTTTATTGGCCAATCTAAGAACACAAGGTGTAATGATAATGGCATATCTAGATGACTTGTTGCTGATAGACCACTCAGTGAAAAAACTAGACGTGGTCGTTCACAAGACAATCAAGTATCTGGAATCTCACGGTTGGATTATCAACCGAGACAAGTCGGCCCTAAAAACCAGTCAAAAGTCTGGAATACTTGGGGCTAAGGTTGGATTCAGGCCAGAGAAAAAAATATTCTTGCCTCGAGGAAAGGTGTTGTCTTTGAAAGATTTGATCCACTTAGTGGGTACAAAAAAGACAGCCGTCCATACGCCTGTGCATGAGGCTGCTGGGAAAAATGGTGGCATCATTCGAAGCAGTACCCTACGGTCAATTCCATTCAAGGAATTTGCAAGGGGCCATACTGTCAGCCTGGAACAAAAAAGTTCAGGCCCTAGACTTACAATGTCCTTGTCCCCTTCCGTTCGCAAGAGCCTCCGTTGGTGGTTGGTTCCCCAGAATCTGGAAAAAGGGAAATCCTTCAGTCCGATTTCTTGGAAGGTGGTCACTACAGATGCCAGCCTTATAGGCTGGGGAGCAGTACTGGAGCAATGGTCTCTCCAGGGCAGATGGTCGGATGCAGAAAAGGCCCTGCCCATCAATCTCTTAGAGATACGAGCAGCCTGGAATGCCCTAGTAGCATGGACATCCAAACTCCAAGGGTCCCCTGTCAGAATTCAATCAGACAATGCCACAGCAGTGGCATATATCAATCATCAGGGGGGCACCAGGAGTCGTGCAGCCCAGAGGGAAGTAAATTACATCCTGAAATGGGCAGAAAGATATGTCCCAGCCATATCTGCGGTATTCATTCCAGGAGTGGAGAATTGGAAGGCGGACTTTCTAAGTCGCCAGCAATTATGCCCAGAGGAAGGGTCCCTTCACCCCGAGGTTTTCTGGACAATATGTCAGCGGTGGGGAACACCGGATGTAGATCTTCTAGCATCCAGATTCAACGCAAAGGTGGACAGGTTTGTCTCTCGGACAAGGGATCCCCTAGCTTGCGGCTCGGATGCCCTAGTGTTCCCTTGGGATCAGTTCAAGCTGATATATGCATTCACACTGCCACAATGGTTACTTCGATTACTCCGCAGAATCAGGGTAGAAAAGAAACCAGTGATTCTGGTGGCTCCAGCGTGGCCCCGAAGAGCGTGGTACGCGGAGATTGTAAAATGTCAGTGGGGAGTCCTTGGACTCTCCCACGTCGTCCGGACCTGCTTTCGCAAGGACCGATATACCACCCTTCCTTACCAGCCCTAGGTTTGACGGCCTGGCTAATGAAGCCCACATTCTAAAAAAGAGAGGGCTCTCTAATCCTGTGGTATCTACCATGATCAATGCCAGGAAGCCGGTATCCAGGCAGATCTACTATAGAATCTGGAAGGCGTACATCGCGTGGTGTGAGGCCAAGAAATGGCATCCACATAAGTACGTAATAGGTAGGAGTCTGGACTTCCTACAGTGGGCTGTAGATAGGAAGCTTGCCTTGAGTACTATCAAAGGTCAGTTTTCGGCCTTGTCAATATTTTTTCAAAGGCCCATGGCTTCGCATTCACTAGTCAAAGCCTTTAGATAAGGAGTGATGCGTATTAGTCCTCCGGTTAATATTCCCATATTTCCATGGGATCGAAACCTGGTTCTGTCGGTTCTACAGAAACAACCATTTGAGCCATTACAGCATAGTTCCTTGGTTCTTCTCACCAGGAAATTGTTTTTTCTAGTAGCCATTTGTTCGGCTAAAAGAGTGTCGGAATTAGCAGCTATGTCCTGTAAAGAGCCATATCTGGTTATCCATAAGGACAGAGTAGTGTTACGTCCTCATCCAGCCTTTCTTCCTAAGGTGGTATCAAGGTTTTCATTTGAACCAAGATGTGGTTCTTCCTTCTTTTTTCCCCAAACCTAGTTCGGTAGAGGAAAAGTTATTGCATTCTTTGGATGTAGTAAGAGCAGTTAAAGCTTATCTAAAAGCCACTGCTCAGGTTCGCAGAATGGATACTTTGTTTATTCTGCCGGAAGGCCCCAGAAAGGGTCAGGCAGCGTCAAAATCTACTTTAGCCAAGTGGATTCAACAGGTCATTATGCAAGCCTATGGCTTGAGAAGGAGACCGCCTCCGTTCAAAGTTAGGGCGCACTCCACGAGAGCAGTTGGAACTTTATGGGCAGCGCATCACCAGGCCTCCCTGGCTCAAATCTGTAAGGCCGCAACATGGTCTTCAGTACACACGTTTACTAGGTTCTACCAGGTGGACGTTAGAAGTCAGGAGGATGTCGCCTTTGGGCGCAGTGTGTTGCAGGCCGCAAAAGATCCTCATGTCTGATAGCGCTCAGCTTATGTATGGTGTATCCCCCCCCCCCTCGTTGGGCATTGCTTTAGGACATCCCATTAGTAATGACTATGTCGCTCTGTGTCCCGTGATGTACGAGAAAGAAAATAGGATTTTTATAACAGCTTACCTGTAAAATCCTTTTCTTGGAGTACATCACGGGACACAGAGCTCCCACCCCTCTTTAGGGACACTTATTGCTTTGCTACAAAACTGAGGTGCTCCCGGATGGGAGGGGCTTATATAGGGGAGGGTACTTCTGGTTTTGGAAGTTGCCAGTGCCAGCACCTGAAGGTATCTATATAACCATTAGTAATGACTATGTCGCTCTGTGTCCTGTGATGTACTCCAAGAAAAGGATTTTACAGGTAAGCTGTTATAAAAATCCTATTTTTTCATATGCACTGTGGCTTTAAACTCCTTTGCTGTAGAAAAAAAAACTTCATCTGAGATCTTATGGGAAGTTTTTTTTTTTCTTTTTAATATTCAAGACAAGGCACATGCCACCATATGCTCAATCTCGCATAGGAGCAAGGAAACTGACTGCACAGGGGCAGCCTGAAAACAAAACCCCAAGAAAGAAAGGCACCATTGGATGTAGGTAAATGTTACTTGTTTATGTACACTCTATTACGTATTATTACCATTTTCTTGTGGGGGGAATGAAGTCCTCTGTAAAGAGGAGCTCCCCGCTCCCCCTCCCGGAAAAAAGAAATTAAAAGTACTCTAGCTGCTGTCTTTTAATATAAGGACACTTGCCTATCCAGGAATCCAGCGATGTCCTCATCCAAAGCCTTGAGGACTCGTCCGGTTTCCTACTATGGTATGTACAAGCTGTGTCTTGTGAATGGTCTTGCGGTCTTCTGGGAGATGCGATGTGTCCCAGAAGACTGGGGGGGAAGGAGGCGGGTGAACTTGGCGATCTGAGCTGTTAGTTGGAGCGGGTACCTGCCCCTCCCCAGTGAAGGGTGCAAACAAGTAGAGCTTTCGCTTTTGGGTGGAGCTCGGCTTTGAAGACATGTCCCACCTCTGTTCTATCTTGTTTTTTTATTCCCTTTTCCAGATGTCTTCAGGCCAGGAAGGTAGTTCTTAATGACTGACAGCAGCGCTGATGTCAGAACATTGGTGCCCGTCTGCATCATTGTAGTCGAGTGCAGAGGAAGGTTCCATTCAATACAGAAGACTTGGGACATGTAGTTGAATAAAGCAATAACACCTAATCTAGAGGATACTAGAACTGTAAAAGTGAAATGGTTCCCAGTGTATTATCAAAAATACAAACAAATTTTTCCTCTTTTATAAACATGTTTATTAGGACTAAAATAATGTACAGTTTGTGTTCTCTTTCCCGCCAAACTGAGGGTCCAGGACGGAGAGACTGTCAAGTTCTTTACTGCACCCAGTGATGCTGCGGCCTGGCTTGAGTCGCTGCCTCCCCTCCGCTGATGGGCGGCTGCTCATCCCCCATGCTGTTCAGTTTAAATTTACTTGTGCTCGGGCCTGCTCAATTATTTTTGAATACTGTGGCCTGTGTGCCATCAGCCCAAGACCTCACCGTGACGCTCCTCTCCCACCTTCTACAAGTTGTGACTCACAGTGCGGTAGCGTCGCTATTTCTGCCCTGTTTCCAATATAGCGGTCGGACACTGGCAGCCCTCCTTGGGATATCTGTGACTGTCCTTGATAGGCAAAAAAGCAGTGCAGCGCAGCAAGAAAATAAAAAATATAAAATATAAAATAAACCAAAACCCAAATTAAACCATAAAAAACAACAATACTGAGAACGGTAATAAATTATTAAAACAATGTGTCCATAGAATTTCTCTTAGCAAGGATAGAAGCCCAAGACAGTGTCCACATATGAAGTGACTCCTAAAGATTATCAAATGGTGACTTATGTGATATTCCTCCACCACCGAAAATAGGTTTGCAGCTCACCTCAGAGCATGGACCCCTGAACCAGTCAGTCAGGTCATGCAAGCATGTTTCCCTTTTATGGGACAAATATTCCAAGGTAGATAAACTCAGGAAGGCAATACGATAGGGGGAAATCCACAGGTCACTGGATCAGAGCTCCGGTCCGGGTATGATAATATGCAAAAGAATATATATAGATCTAGTGCTCTCCGTATGGTACAACATATGTTTATTTAAAAAAAGTAAAGATGCACTTACATACATAGCACTGTATAAACCCCAGTGCATGGGAATGCCAGCATGTAGTGAAGCGAGTGTCAGCATGGAAGAGAGACGCGGGTGACGTCACATCTGCTCATGTATTCCGTACGCGTTGCGTCCTAGCACTGGGCGGGACTTCATCAGCGGTACAGAACAGCGTGAATCACCCGCTATAAATATCAATGGAACGTGGAGCCGGCCAATCACAGCACAATCAACAATCGATTGTCATGGAAACCCTGCCAGCAGGGAATAAGACGGAGGCCGGTAAGGACCAAAATAAAGAAGAAAGCAAAAATCCCTTTGAAAGGGAAAAACTTTACTGCACCACTTACGTGGAGTATATAATTTTGCTCAATTGATTATCAAATCAAGAAACAAATAAACAGTATGTGAATCGTAGCCCACGTCTCCTGCTGACACTGGAAAATACATATAAATATATACATATATGCAAAATGAGCATAATAGAAATACCACAGAAATTCATTTTAAAATTCATTTCAAAATCAGGCAAAATAAAATAAAAATTAAATAAAATAAAATAAAATATAGCAAAAATTAACGATCAGAGATAAAACAATTTAAATCAAAGTCAACATTCAAGCCAGCAGGTACTAAAACTTGTGTCTCATGTATCCACTGAGATTCCCTGCGGCTTAACTGGCGTATAAAACTACCACCTCTCCAGTGTTTGATTACTCGTTCGATGCCCCAAAATTTCAAACCTCTAGGGTTTTGATTATGCATCAATTTAAAATGTCTAGACACATTATGTGTTTTAACTCCTCTTTTAATGTTGTTCACATGCTCCCCCAGACGAACGTGAAGTGGTCTGGAGGTTCTACCAATATACTGAAGACCACATTCGCATTCCAGCATGTAAACAACGCCTATAGTGGTGCACGTAATCAACTGACCTATCTTATATGATTTTTTGGTAGCAGTGGCGAGAAAATCTTTCCTCTTTTTTATATTGCACTTAGAATGCTTGCAGGCTGTGCATCGCCCACAAGCATAAAAACCAGCGAGGAAGGAAAAAAGTCTGTTTTCAGAGTGCACTGGAGGGTCAACAACTCCTGGTGCCAGACAATCTCGCAAAGACGGAGCTTTCTTATAGATAAATGCTGGGCGTGATGGCAACAGCGGGCCCAAAACCTTGTCTTGCTTTAGTATTGACCAGTTATTTGAAACTAGTTTTTCAAATTTCTTATATTGTACGTTATAATTGAGTACCATTTTGAAATTCGAGATACTAATATTGGTTTCTCTGACTTTATCAGCTACCAATGGTCCCCTATCCAAGGAACGTACATTCTCTATCTCTTTATCTAAAGAGTCCCTATTATACCCTTTCTGTTGGAATCTGGATGACAAAATCTGTGCCTGTGTGAGAAAGTCCTCCTCCCTTGTGCAATTTCGCCTAAGCCTAATAAACTGACCTTTCGGTATATTGCATAGCCACGATTTGTGGTGGCAACTATCAAGTGGTATGTATGCATTACGATCAGTAGGCTTTAGATAATTACACAGGCGGAATTGCTCACTATCCTTCCAGATTTCCAAATCTAGGAACACAATATTTTTCATACTAATATTCCAGGTTAATTTTATTAGGAGGACGTGGTTTTCAAGAATCGTCCCCCCCAGTTAGTCTGTTACAAAAGGTACATAGATGATCTCATTCTAATCTGGGAGGGGGATCGTCCCAGTCTTGATTACTTTATCGGGACAATGAATGAGAATACCAAGAATATAAAATTAACCTGGAATATTAGTATGAAAAATATTGTGTTCCTAGATTTGGAAATCTGGAAGGATAGTGAGCAATTCCGCCTGTGTAATTATCTAAAGCCTACTGATCGTAATGCATACATACCACTTGATAGTTGCCACCACAAATCGTGGCTATGCAATATACCGAAAGGTCAGTTTATTAGGCTTAGGCGAAATTGCACAAGGGAGGAGGACTTTCTCACACAGGCACAGATTTTGTCATCCAGATTCCAACAGAAAGGGTATAATAGGGACTCTTTAGATAAAGAGATAGAGAATGTACGTTCCTTGGATAGGGGACCATTGGTAGCTGATAAAGTCAGAGAAACCAATATTAGTATCTCGAATTTCAAAATGGTACTCAATTATAACGTACAATATAAGAAATTTGAAAAACTAGTTTCAAATAACTGGTCAATACTAAAGCAAGACAAGGTTTTGGGCCCGCTGTTGCCATCACGCCCAGCATTTATCTATAAGAAAGCTCCGTCTTTGCGAGATTGTCTGGCACCAGGAGTTGTTGACCCTCCAGTGCACTCTGAAAACAGACTTTTTTCCTTCCTCGCTGGTTTTTATGCTTGTGGGCGATGCACAGCCTGCAAGCATTCTAAGTGCAATATAAAAAAGAGGAAAGATTTTCTCGCCACTGCTACCAAAAAATCATATAAGATAGGTCAGTTGATTACGTGCACCACTATAGGCGTTGTTTACATGCTGGAATGCGAATGTGGTCTTCAGTATATTGGTAGAACCTCCAGACCACTTCACGTTCGTCTGGGGGAGCATGTGAACAACATTAAAAGAGGAGTTAAAACACATAATGTGTCTAGACATTTTAAATTGATGCATAATCAAAACCCTAGAGGTTTGAAATTTTGGGGCATCGAACGAGTAATCAAACACTGGAGAGGTGGTAGTTTTATACGCCAGTTAAGCCGCAGGGAATCTCAGTGGATACATGAGACACAAGTTTTAGTACCTGCTGGCTTGAATGTTGACTTTGATTTAAATTGTTTTATCTCTGATCGTTAATTTTTGCTATATTTTATTTTATTTTATTTAATTTTTATTTTATTTTGCCTGATTTTGAAATGAATTTTAAAATGAATTTCTGTGGTATTTCTATTATGCTCATTTTGCATATATGTATATATTTATATGTATTTTCCAGTGTCAGCAGGAGACGTGGGCTACGATTCACATACTGTTTATTTGTTTCTTGATTTGATAATCAATTGAGCAAAATTATATACTCCACGTAAGTGGTGCAGTAAAGTTTTTCCCTTTCAAAGGGATTTTTGCTTTCTTCTTTATTTTGGTCCTTACCGGCCTCCGTCTTATTCCCTGCTGGCAGGGTTTCCATGACAATCGATTGTTGATTGTGCTGTGATTGGCCGGCTCCACGTTCCATTGATATTTATAGCGGGTGATTCACGCTGTTCCGTACCGCTGATGAAGTCCCGCCCAGTGCTAGGACGCAACGCGTACGGAATACGTGAGCAGATGTGACGTCACCCGCGTCTCTCTTCCATGCTGACACTCGCTTCACTACATGCTGGCATTCCCATGCACTGGGGTTTATACAGTGCTATGTATGTAAGTGCATCTTTACTTTTTTAAAATAAACATATGTTGTACCATACGGAGAGCACTAGATCTATATATATTCTTTTGCATATTATCATACCCGGACCGGAGCTCTGATCCAGTGACCTGTGGATTTCCCCCTATCGTATTGCCTTCCTGAGTTTATCTACCTTGGAATATTTGTCCCATAAAAGGGAAACATGCTTGCATGACCTGACTGACTGGTTCAGGGGTCCATGCTCTGAGGTGAGCTGCAAACCTATTTTCGGTGGTGGAGGAATATCACATAAGTCACCATTTGATAATCTTTAGGAGTCACTTCATATGTGGACACTGTCTTGGGCTTCTATCCTTGCTAAGAGAAATTCTATGGACACATTGTTTTAATAATTTATTACCGTTCTCAGTATTGTTGTTTTTTATGGTTTAATTTGGGTTTTGGTTTATTTTATATTTTATATTTTTTATTTTCTTGCTGCGCTGCACTGCTTTTTTGCCAGTTTACTTGGGGATTTGATATTTTGACCCTCAGTGTTCAGCTGCAATTCTTTCTGTGTTATTTTTATTTGCGCTGGTTAATCTGCTTTAGTACTGTCCTTGATAGCCCTGTTGTTAAAGTGTTGGCTCAGAGGATCCCATTGCCTAGACTGTTTCACTGACTGCTGGAGGGATGGTGGGCCTTGCTCTATGCTAAGAAAATGGTATTGGTGGGCTTGTACCTTCCTCCCCTTGCTAATGTACAAATATACGATATTATGCAGATTGTGATGGGCTTCGATACTCAGGAAGTTTTTTCTTTTTGGTGACTTTAATATGGTACCCTCACAGGACCTGGACAGACTGAACAGTGTATCCCGCCCCTCCCACAGGTTTACAAAATTGGGCTGACACATTTAACCTTACGGACGTGTGGCGACAATTTCACTCCCGGGACAGGGAATACACTTGTCACTCCACCTCTTACTGGGCTCTATCCCGTATAGATTTGGCATATGTTTCCTCTGGGGCATTGCGTTGGGCAAGAGGGGCCAAACATCTGCCTCGTGGGATCTCAGACCATGCCCTTCTCCACCTCACTATCTCCCTGGCCAGGCCCCTGAGTTTGAAACTGGCGTCTGTCCAGGTTCTGGGCCATAGATGAGAGACTACAAGACTCAATAATGGAAGCCATTTTTAACTATTGGTTGATGAATGGGGAATCTGCTAATGCCAACACTTTATGGGATGCGTTTAAATCCTGGATGAGGGGGAGTATATTTCCCGTATTTCTTCACTGCAGAGAGAGGCCTCTAAAACCCTGGAGACACTAGAGGAGGAAGCTGTGCAATGTGAGAGGAGGTAGGTTCAATCACCTAGTGACATTACTCACCTGCCGTGGCAGGGGGCTCTGCGGAATCTCTCCCTACACAATGTCGAACAGACTCAAAAATCTATGCTGTACTCCAAGCAAAAAATATTTGAATATGACAATAAAAATGGGGGACTGTTGGCATGGTTGGCGAGAGCCTGGACGGCCTCCACGCACATTGCTAGCATCCGTGATGCCCGGGGACAGTTGGTGTCCTCCGCTGTGGACATCAGTGCTAGGTTTGTTGAGTTTTTTAAGGGGGTCTACTCCTTTAGGGCCTGTTTTTCTCCATCTGAACTGCCGGAATATTTGAGCACCATCCACTTCCCTACTTTATCAGAAGAGCATAGGGCACAACTAGATGGGGACATTTCCTTAGAGGAGGTTCAGGTTGCAATCGGGGGTCCACAAAGTGGTAAGACCCCTGGTGCAGACGGTCTTCCCACCGAATTCTACTCTCAAAATGCAGATATTCTCGCCCCTAGGCTTAAAGCTCTTTTCTCTGGACGTGCGGAGACTGGCACGGTGCCCGAGTCTATAGAAGAAGCTGTCATTGTCCTGATTCCTAAGCCTGGTAAGGACCCTCAGGAATGTGCGTCGTATAGGCCCATCTCGCTACTCAATGTAGACGCAAAAATATTGGCGAAAATACTAGCCACCCGCCTTTCCTCTGTAATATCTACACTGATCCATGTTGATCAGACCGGTTTAATGCCGGGCAAGGACAACGACATCAATATCAAGCGTCTCTTCTTAAACCTTTCCGTACACCATGCCAATGCTGGATCCCGGGTTATTGCCTCCCTGGATGCAGAAAAGGCATTTGATTCCTTGGAGTGGGAATATCTGTGGGGGTGCTACAAAGCTTCGGTTTTGGCCCTAGTTTTCTCCGCTGGATTCAGCTGCTGTACCATGCGCCGAGGGCTAGGGTGCGTACCAATAATTGGGTCTCTGACTCCTTCCCTCTGTACAGGGGTACGCATCAAGGGTGTCCCCTGTCCCCCGGTCTGTTTGCCCTGGCACTGGAGCCCCTGGTGATTTTGGTCCGGGAATCTTCGGAGGTACGGGGGATGCAGATCGGTGGGCTCGAGGAGAAAATATCCCTTTATGCCGACGATACCCTTCTATACCTGAATGATGCGGGCATGTCCTTGTCTGCTGCCTTGGTACTGTTTGATCATTTTGGTTCCCTGTCAGGTATACGTATTAATTGGTCAAAATCGGTTCTTTTCCCTTTGGACGCTCAAACTCCTGCCTTGCCTGGCCCCACACCATTGCAGTGGGTTAGAGTTTCGGTACCTCAGGGTAAGGGTGGCTAGGACTCCTTCCCAATACTATCCACTTAATATACTTCCCCTGCTCCAGCTCTTCAGGGAACGCTGTCAATCCTGGTCCGGTCCTCCATTGAACTTAATCGGTCGAATTAACATCTTTAAAGATGATTATCTTGCCTAAGTTCAATTATCTCTTTCGGAATAGCCCGGTCTGGATCCCAGCGGCCTTCTTTCGGGAGGTGGACAAATGTATAGTCTCCTTTATCTGGAGTGGGTCTGTCCCCCGATTAGCAAACTCCACTCTGCACTTACCAATTCACCTAGGGGGTTTGACCCTTCCAAATTTTAAGATCTACTTCTGGGCAGCAATGCTGGTCACGGCATATTGGTGGTTTGAGGCTAAACACTCTAACGCTGTGGTGTGTGTGGAGGCGGCTTGGCTGGGCTCTCTGCAGGCGTTTCAAAACTTGCCGTATAGAGGGTTGAGAGCCTATGAGGATCTTCCAGATCCGACCAGAGCGACGCTTAAGGTGTAGGTTGTGGCGCGCCGTAGATTCCTCCGGGAAGAGTGCTGGCCCCCAGTCCAGCCTCTCTGGGGCAATCCTAATCTGCCTCACTTTCGGTCCATACCTGACCCTCAGGTCTATACGAGATTCGGTATAAAGACATTGAGGGATATCATGCCGGCAGGTGTTCTGCTGTCGTTTTCTCAGCTGACCCAAACCTACAATTTACCTGCTTGGATGTTCTTCCGGTATGCCCAGCTTCGTTCATGCTGCTAGGGCCCAATTTCCTGCCCCTCTGACCCTTCGGTTGGACCCGGTGGAGGATCTCTTGTCTTGTGGCGACCTGCGAAAACCTCTTTCTGCTCTATATAATACTCTACTCCCCATTGACTCCATTAAAATGAATAGGCTCTGGGAATCTTGGAAGGCTAATAATACCGACCCTGGAGAGGGAGGATTGGGAGAAGTGTCTGGAGCGGGGCCCCAAACTGGTTATATCTGCAGGAGATAAGCTCATACAAACTAAATTTTTTCATAGAGTTTACTTTACCCTGTCCAGAATATATCCTGATAGAGACCCGCAATGCCCACGGTGCCGGACGAATCAGCTCACCTATCTACAGATGTTCTGGACTTGCCCTGCTCTGCTGTCCTTTTTGGTCGGGGGTATTCGATCACTTAAATGTCCGTCTTGAGCTTTCTGTTCCCATGACACCTGAGATGGCCTTGCTGGGTGTCATTGACAGTGTTGTTCATCTTACGTTAAAAAAGTAATTAGTTACAGTTACAAATTACTTCTTCCAAAAAGTAATGGAGTTACTCACTCAGTTACTACATTGAAAAGTAATTAGTTACTCAGCAAAGTAACTATATTGGTTATATTATATATACATGGGGGCGGGGCGGTAGGAATATATATATATATATATATATATATATATATATATATATATATATAGTATTTTTTTATTTTTTTCAGTGTATAAAAATAATAGGAGGGATAACAATAAATAATATTGGTGCCCCATGCCTCACTGTGCCCCATGCCATGCCTCACTGTGCCTGTGTCTCAGTCACTGTGCCCGCCCTATACAGTACCTCAGATCGGCGGCCATTCCATTATTCAAAAGCCGCGCCTCCTCCAGTCCTCCTTGTCTGTGATAGGCGGAACACTCAATTTCCCAGCATTCAGTGTTCCGCCTATCACGGACAACCGCTCATCCTCATAACACAGACGAGGATGAGAGGATGTCCGTGATAGGCGGAACACTGCCTGCTGGGAAATTGAGTGTTCCGCCTATCACAGGCGACGAGGACTCAGGAGGCGTGGCTTTTGAATACTGCAATGGCCGCCATCTGTCTGCATGACACGCTGATCAGGTAGGCAGACGGCGGCTTGCAGTTAGTTAAATTACATCTACTCGCGGCGGCTTTCTCGTGAAGTTGTTGAGCGGGGGGGGGGGGTTCTCGTGAAGTTGTGTTGAGCGGGGGGGTTTGGGTTCTCGTGAAGTTGTTGAGGAGCGGGGGGGTTTGGGTTCTCGTGAAGTTGATGAGCGGGGGGGGATTCTCGTTAAGTTGGGGGGGGGATATCGCGAATACAACACACAAGCCCGCCAGCCCAACTCACCTGCTTTTCGCTGGCGCACTGGAGGTTCATCGTGGGTCGCGTAAGTGTGACGAGGGGGGGGGGGGGCTCGGAAGGACTGTGCGGGAAAACAGTGTCCCGCACGGGTACGCGGGAAGATGATGTCCCTGCGCGAGAAATCCGCAGAATCCGGGCGGGTTGGGAGGTATGGCAAAGGTCTTACCATAGTAACTTGGTGATCTCGTATCTTCTGTTCTATGCCAAGAAAGAAATATTATTTAAATGGACCACCTCTGTCCCCCCCCCCCCCCCTCTGTGTCCTCGTGGCTAAACAAAATCGATGCAGCACTACCTGTGTATAAACTAACGTACATTAGTCGTGGCTGTCCCTGGAAATATGACAGTCTGGCTGCCGGGGACAGCATTCTGATCTATATGGCGATAACTGGCTGTGGCTGGTCCCTCTTCTCCCTCCCTCTTCTCCCTCCCTCCCTCTTCTCTCTCTCCCTCTCTCTCCTCGAGCCCCCCCCCCCCTCTCCCCCATCACCACCTCTTGCTCCCTTGTCCTTTCTTCCTCTGTCCCTCCCTCTTCCCCCGCTACTCCCCCCTTCCCCCCCCCCTACTCCCCCCTTCCCCTCTTGCTAGGCCCAGAGTTTCTAGCCAAGATCCTTCATTTATATTCTATCTCCATGTATCTCTGTTTGGGTTGATATGCTGGATGTACTGATAAGCGTAGTGTATGAAGCATGTGGTATATCACGCTAATGTAATGAGCGATGTCTTTTTGACTAAATGTCTGTATTGTCGATATATTATTGTGTATGCTATCCTTCAATAAAGCACTCCTGATTGTTAAAAAAAAATAATAATACTAATGTACAGTGGAACCTCTGATTACGAGCATAATCCGTTCCAGGAGAATGCTCGTAATCCAAAGAACTCTCATATCAAAAGCGAGTTTCCCCATTTAAGTCAATGGAAATGAAAATAATTTGTTCCGCATTGACTTCAATGGGATGCAATACTGCATGCGGCCAGAGGTGGGGGGGCGCCGGAGAGCCTTGGAAACGGCCGGAAAGGCCCGAGGACACGTCGGTTGACCTCGGCAAACATCGGAAACAGTATTTCCGTGTCTTTTCGAGCATTGCCGAACGCCGCAGATCGTCGCTGTTCGGCTCTGCTCAGCTCCAGCGCCCCCGCACCTCAGGCCAAATGCGGTACTGCAGGCCCTATTAGGTTGAATTCGGCTTGTCTTGAGAGACAACACTTGCAAACCGAGTCAGAATTTTTTTTAAAAAGTTGCTTGCAAATCAAAACGCTTGTTAACTGCGTTACTCTTAAACCGAGGTTCCACTGTACTATACTATCACAAACAATAGTAAGAAAACTAAAATAATAGAAAACAAATACAATTAAACTACCACCTTGAACTGAGTAACACTGCCACAGCCATCCACATGCAAATACCGCAGTACTGATTACTTTATATATTAGACCTAAAGCCCCGTACACACGGTCGGACTTTTGGCCAACAAACTTCATTTTGAGCAAGTTGGACCAACAATCCAACCGTGTGTACGCTCCATCGGACAAACTTTTTATTTATTTTTTCATCGGACAAAAGTTGGGTCTGCAAACAGACAAACTTTTGGCCAACAAAAGTCCGATGGAGCAAAGTCCGACCGTGTGTACAGAAAACCATCGGACTTTTGTCTGATGGACAAAACAACTAATGTTAAAATCGACCAACAATAGCAGAAGTTGACCAAAGGGTGGCGGTAAAGAGCAGAAAAAACACGTGATGTTGCAAAAAGTTTTGGGAAAGTTTGCAGAAAAGTCCTGTGGTGTGTATGCTATGGGTGTTCCCGACCAACTCTGTTCAGACAAAAATCCAGGGAAAAGTCTGATGGAAGTCCGACCGTGTGCATGGGACTTAAGGAAGAGGATTGTTTGGACAGAACTGATCGGAGGTTTGCCTGTGTATTTGGCACGCGCCATTTGTATCTGACTGCAAGTATAAAATAGACTTGAGTTTGCCTGAAAGGTCAGATGTTTGGGGAGCTATTGGAGTCTAGCACTGATGAGTAGTGATTGATTACATTGCCTGTTGCATTCCTTGAAAAGTGAGTCTATTTGCTGGAGATGGCCTTGTAGTTAGGAGAAAATGAACTGCACTAAGAGCAAATCTGCAGATTACACACATTTATTACAGGTACCGACAGTTTCCAAAGCAGTACCGGGTCGGACCCCCTTTTGCCTTCAGAACTGCCTTAATTCTTCGTGGCATAGATTCAACAAGGTGTTGGGAAAATTCCTCCGAGATTTTGGTCCATAGCGACATGATAGCATCACGCATTTGCTGCAGCTTTGTTCTTCTGCACATCCTTGATGCAAATCTCCCATCTCACCACATCCCTAAGGTGCTCTATTGGATTGAGATCTGGTGACTGTGGAGGCCATTGGAGTACAGTGACCTCATTGTCGTGTTCAAGAAACCAGTGGTGAGATGATTTGAGCTTTGTGACATGGTGAATTATCCTGCTGGAAGGAGCCATCAGAAGATGAGTACACTGTAGTCATAAAGGGATGGACATGGTCAGTAACAATCCTCAGGTGGACCGGGGTGTTTAACTGATGCTCAATTGGTACTAAGGGACCCAATCTGTGCCAAGAAAATATTTCCACATCATTACACCACCACCAGCATCCTGAACCGTTGATACAAGGCAGGATGGATCCATCATTCATTTTGTTTACACCAAATTCTGACCCTATCATCTAAATGGTGAAGCTGCAATAGAGACTCATCAAACCAGGCAATGTTTTTCTGCTCTTCTACTGTCCAATTTTGGTGATCCTGTGCGAATTGTAGCCTCAGTTTCCTGTTCTTAGCTGACAAGAGTGGCACCCAGAGTGGTATTTTGCTGCTGTAGCCCATCTGCTTAAAAGTTTGATGTGTTGTGCTTTCAGAGATGGTATTCTGCATACCTTGGTTGTAACGAGTGCTTATTTGAGTTACTGTCGCCTTTCTAGCATCTCAAACCAGTCTGCCTATTCTCTGACATAAACAAGGCATTTTTGTCCACACAGCTGCCGCTCACTGGCTATTTTCTTTTTTGGACCATTCTCTGTAAACCTTAGAGATGGTTGTGCATGAAAACCCAGTAGATCAGCATTTTTTTAAATCCTCAGACCGGCCCGTCTGGCACCAACAACCATGACACGTTCAAAGTCGCTTTAATCCTCTTTCCTGCCCCTGCTGATGCTCGGTTTGAACTTCAAGTAGTCTTCACCATGTCTAGATGCCTAAATGCACTGGGTTGCTGCCACGTGATTGGTGGATTTAGCAATTGAACAGGTGTACCTGATAAAGTGGTAGATGAATGTATATTGTATATGCACATCAGTCCCTGCCCTCAGCCTGAATTCAGACTTATGTGACGCATCACATTCCTGTACAAATCGCATGCAATTCTGTGGGGTGCGATTTGAGCCCATCTTTTTATATGACTCAAATTGCACTGCACACTGGAATTGGATCACATGGGTGTTCATACCTATGTGATCCGATTCTAGCAAACGCACTGCGTTCTGCAACCTGCTTTTGGGGTGTCGTTACCTTTTTAATCAAAACCCCCCATGTCAGCAGAGCCGTTCTGCGTGGGGTTTTCCATGCGTGCGCGCCCCCTCCACTGGGACTACATCCCTGCAGGGAGACGCTGTCTGCGTTCGCAGGCACGGGAGCCACGGGCCTGTCTAAGATGCTGTAGCTCCGCCTCCCATGCCATTTAACTGAAAAGTGATTGTTACCTTTTGCGTGCTGGGGAGGCGGGAATGGGCGTGGCTGATGGGAGGTGTCTGTGCACCCAAGGCTGTAATACACTTTTGAGAACAAGGCTCGTTCTCGATTGTGCAGTCAGCCGAAAAGCGGCACTGTGCATGCCGCTAAGCATAAAGGGAATTGTAGTTCCCATTAACACAAGACGTAGCGGCAGGGAGCGCGCTTCAACGACCAGAAGCTAAGATAAGCGAACGAGAGTGTAAGGCCTCGTTCACACTGGGGCGGTGGGGGGGGGGCGTCGTTTACCGTCTTTGTGGCGCTATTCAGCCGCTAGCGGGGCTCTTATAGAAAAGGTTAATAAAAACCGCTCGCAAAGCGCCGCTTTGCTTTCAATGGGCAGGGGCGCTTTAGGAGCCGCTCCTACAGCGCCTCAAAGATGCTGCTTGCAGGACATTTTTTAATGTCCTGCTAGCGCACCGCTCCAGCACACTGGAGTGAATGGAGCCGCTCTTTCAGGACGCTTTGCAGGCGCTATTTTTAGCATTATAGCGACTGCAAAGCGCCTCAGTGAGAAAGGGGTCTAAAGGAGGAAGTGCAGAAAATAGGCATCAATAAAACAGGTAAAATTAAAAAGTTTGGATGAAATAATATATATATATTCCGAATCTCTGCAGCATATATATTAGATATATGCAAAAATATTGGTACCTTTACAACCCCTTTAAGACCCCTTTCACATTGGGGCCGTGTTGGCGCTAAAGCGGTGCTCGCTCTAGCGTCGCTTTTCGGCCAAAGAAGGGGTTAAAAACGCCCTGTGTTTCGGCGCTTTGGAAGCGCTGCCCATTCATTGCAATGGGCAGTGTGTTTTGGGAGCGCTTATTATAACGCTCCCAAACTGCACCAAAGATGCTGCTTGCAGGACTTTTTGGAACGTGTCCCGCAAGCGCACCGCCTCAGTGTGAAAAGTCACACTTGAATGAATGGGAGGCGGTTTTCAGGTGCTTAGCAGAGGCTTTTGCCAGAAAACCGCTTCAGTGTGAAAGGGGTCTGAAAGTGCAGCTCCACCCATTTAAAAGTCAGCAGCTACAAAAAGAGTAGCTGCTGACTTCTTAAACAGACACTCGCCTGTCCCACGGTCCAGCGATGCGAGTGCATGGCGCCTCGTTTCCCTCCCCCTCCTCTCTGCGGCACCGGCATTGTTACTGTGGGAGCCCAGCCGGGCAAGCCGTGCTGTGATTGGCCGGGCAATCTTCTGAGCTCTGTGATGTGTCCCAGAAGATTGCAGGGAGGGAGGGAGGAGAGGTGATCTTCCTTTTTGGTGCAGCGGCACCAGGGAGGAAGTGGGAGCTGGGTGCCTTTAAAAACAGGGTCCCCCCCCCAAAAAAAAAATGACATGCCAAATGTGGCATGTCAGGGGGGTCACCTACACTTTAAAGTGGACGTTCCATTTTTGGGTGAAACTCCGCTTCCGGCTGGACTTTACTCTCACAGTCAACATTGAAAGTTTTTAATCCTTATGCTGCTAGCGTTAGTAAATAGATAGGAAAGTATTACATATTTGCTTGTTTTGGGTTGTCCCAAGAAAAGTAACAAAGGGGAAATCTTCCGATGGGGACACTAGTTCTGGTGAAGCCAAGAATTTCCTCTCAATTCCTGTTTGGTTATGGGACAGGAAGTGAAGGGAAATCTCCCCAATGGGACACCGATGGTGAAAAAAAGAATTGACAGGGGTCATAACCCTCCCTTGTTGTATCGAAAATGAAAAAAATAGTTTTGCCAAAAGTTCTACTTTAGATTTTGAAAAGGTTGATTTTCTGATATTTTTACCCAATCTAGATGGACTGGCCTTTTTATCCATTTGGTGGAGTTCTTATAAAATGTATATTTTGTATGCAAATGTATTCTGACCTTGCTACAAATGCAAATAAATGTCCGCTAAATACAACTTTACACGATCCTCAGAGTATACATAGGGAAATTTTAAAAAAATGAGCATACTGTGAATGCCCAATTCCAGTAGGTGACCCAGCCTTTGGCAAAGCAGAAGCAAACATTGAAATCTAATCTGGATAAACCAGTCTTGATTGGATTCATGCAGGAATCAAATATTTAATTTTCAGTTATTGTGTCTTTGCAGGCTTACATATAATTTAGATTTGCCTTCTTAAAGAGGAACTGCAGCCTGCTCACATAATTTGTAATAAAAACATCTTTGCCATTCTGGAGCTTCCCACAGAAGCACGCCTCCATCTCTGCAGCTCACATTGGCCCTCTTATGACTCACCCAGCGAGCTGTGCATGATGTCATAAGCCTAGGCTTTTTACCAGACAAACAGGAAGTGGGCAGTATAAGGTACTTACTAGCAGAAAAAAAAAAATTCTATCCAGATGTAGCACCCTCCACCATGCTAAAGGTGTGGTGTTTGTAGGTTCTGTCAGTGCAGGTTAATTTAAGCAGGCTTATGCTGCGAGCTAGGCCTGTTTGTTTTTGATCTGGGGGCAGGGAGTGGTTAGTGTAGCATTGGGTATGACTGATATGTACTTCAGCTTTTGGGTGCTTCCCCTGCTTCCAGTGAGAATGTTCTGGAAGAGGGGCAGGGCTGAGAGTTGGAGTGGCATGGAGTACATGTGAGGAGCTCTGACCAATCCCCAACTAGGATTGGCAGGGGGCAGGCCTCCTACATATACTCTCAGTCAGCCTGCTGGAGGGGAGTTGTCGGCTGGGTGAACTGAAGGATGGAGTGCTAGACTGCGTGCTGGAGAAAACACCCCTATCTGGGGGGGGGGGATCCAGCAGAGAAGCTCGGGAGCTGGGAGGGAGTCTCATGGAGTCATGGAGAGGTGTCCTGGAACAGGAGCTGGAGAAGCTGTTGGTCTGCATGGTCCGGAGTAAGTCCTTCAGGAAGAACTCAGGGCAGGACTCAGTGAGTGAAGCACAGTGGAAGAGGAATGCCAGGGGAGCTGGGTGCAGAGCCAGAGGAGAGACACTGGGGTTTTGTGCCAAATCGTTGCACCCTGAGGGTGCAGGATTTGCAAGTCGGGCTTGCTGGGATCAGTAGTCCATCGTCACATAATCTTTCTAACTAAATGTTCAGGGCCATCAAGAAGGTGTACTACAAGCCCCTGGCCTATTAAGAATCATCAAGTGAAACTACTCCTAGGACTTATTCAGAGTGAGGCCTAGTCGGCTCAAGATGGTGGGACAGGAGTACTAATGCTGTGACAGGAAAGTGATGTGCAGGAGGAGAAGTGTCCTGGAGGTAGAAGTCTGCAGGGAGAGTGCAGAGGAGGAGAATGGTCTGAAGTAACGCTGTCAAGATTAGAGTCCACCATTTTTGTTCTAATCCAAGGAAATGTAAAGCATAACCGCTATAACATTTCCAAAGGTAATGAGTAAATCTCAATGACATTTTCAATGTAAAGCCGGCGCAGCTAAAACATTGCAAATACCAATTGTTCTATAGGCATCCCATATCCTTCCCCCAACCAAGTTCAATCCCCCAAATAAAACAACAAAACAAAGCAAAAGACTTTTCATTGTCTACAAAGTGTGATGTATGGATGTCTGGCAGCAGGGTGAATATGTGTGGATGTTAGTAACTCGTAGCAACACACCGCTACACAAAGTTACAACAACAAGGGCAGAAGATTTATTAGATTGAAAGATGAAAAATGACTGTCATTAGCCTAGGCTTATGACATGCACAGCTTTTCGGATCGTTAGCATACCTCCCAACCCGCACGGATTCTGCGGGTATTCCCGCATAGACCCACAGGGTGGAGGAGGTTAAGGTTCAGTCTGCCAGCGCGCCAGGCAGGGAAGCCAGGCGGGACTCAGAATACCAGCGATCACCAGGTATGTCGGGCGGGCGGGAGTATCTGTGCGCCCCCCCCCCCCCCCCGGCAACTTTGATGAGAGGGGGAAAAAAATATGAATGAATGAATGTCCCGCAGTGGCGGTGGACATTAGAAAAGTTGGGAGGTATGTCGTTAGTACGGGGCTATCCACAGCCGATTCCGTTTTTTCGGCAGACAAAAGCTGGATGTTCAGACCATAAAATTTTTGTCGGATGTGAACTCGTCTGATTTTCATTTAATTAGTATGGTTTTCGTACGAAAAAAATGTTAAGAGCAAGACTTCGCATGCTCAGAAACGGAAGAATACATACAAAACTAGTCAACACATTACGTCACTTCTGAAGTTTTATTCTGTCGTACGAGAATTTTCGTATAGTGAGTAACCACTTTGCTTTCGACACGAGATTAGCATGCAACACAAAATGGACGAATGATCGTCCACAAATCTGATCGTCTGTACGAGGCTTTAGTCCGTAGGGTTCAATATTGAGTTGGCCCACCCTTTCCAGCTATAATAGCTTCAACTCTTCTGGGAAGGTTGTCCACAAGGTTTAGAAGTGTGGCCTCGTATACACAACCGGTTTTCTCGCCAAGAAACTACAAGAAAATTGCTGGCAGAGCTTTCTTGCCGAGTAAACCGTGCGTGTGTGCGAGGCTTTCAGGTTTCTCGTCAAGAAAACTGCCCAGAACCTCGACGAGAGAAATAGAGAACCTGCTTGCTATTTTCTCTTCGGCCTGTTTCCCGACGAGAAACCAGAGAGTGTGTACACTTACCTGTCGTTGTGGAAACCCGTGCATGCTCGAAATGACTTTGACGCATGCACGGTAGCTTCCTAGGCATAGGTAGGGTGTAGCAAGATGGCGACGACGGCATTGAATGTGACGAGCGCATGCTCGTCGTAGTCGATGACATCACTGCGTTTGTTCCATTCAAAAGAACGGCGGTTCTTTTGAATGGAGCGTGTGTACACTCGGCTGGGACAAGATTCTTGTCAAGAATCTCGTCAGGAAAAACGACAGGTTTGTTCCTGACGAGATTCTCGGTCGTGTGTACTAGGCTTGTGTCTGAGAATGTTTTACCATTCTTCCAGAAGCGCATTTGTAAGGTCAGGCGCTGATGTTGGCCTGACTCGCATTCTCCCCTCTAATTCATCCCAAAGGTGTTCTATCGGGTTGAGGTCAGGACTCTGTGCAGGCCAGTCAAGTTCCTCCACTCCAAACTCGCTCATCTATGTCTTTATGGACCTTGCTTTGCGCATATAGTGTGGGGTTGTTTTCCAGGGGTTGGGCTTGGCCCCTTAGTTCCAGTGGAGGGAAATCTTAAGGCGTCAGCATACCAAGACATTTTGGACAATTTCATGCTCCTAACTCGTTAACACATATCCAGCCCATTCGTAATGGAGGAAGATCCCCTTAGTCCGTTGTGAATGGGCTGAATGTTTGTATATGCAGAGGGAATGGGAATTGCAGCAAGTGAAAAGGTCAAGGTGGGGACCTTGAAGTGTAATGGACCACCAATGATTATCAGCCTTTTCTTTTGTGGGGGCGGGGGGTGCCTTTGCCAATGCCAAAGTTCCAATGATTGTGGAACAGTTTTTTTCAGAGGTGGTGGTGGTGGGTGGAAGAGGGAGGGGGTTGGGTTACTGCATGCAACGCACATGACTGGAACCACAGTGGTCTGCACTGATACCATAGTACACAAGGCAGATTGCACAGTGCAAGGTTGTCCAAATGGTGTGAATAGGCCCTTAAACTGACGGCTTCTGATGATAAAAATAATTGTCTCTAAACCAATTATATCAATCAGACATAACTTTATGACCACTGACAGGTAAATAAAATAATACTGATTATCTTGTTCCAATGGTATTAATTTGTGGCTGCAATGCAAAAAAATTAATATGTGCATTTTTTAAATTTTTTTACAAAAAGTGGAATATTCTTTTAAAAAGATGATTTTTTTTTTTTTTTCTGGAGGAGAGTACACAGTAACAGTTTTTAGCCAGTTAACCTGCAGTATGATGAGCACATATTTACTTTCCTGCATAGCCGGGTGCTTAAACAATCAAAACAAGCATTGTATAAACTGAATTTATTGCTCTTGTGAAATATTCTGGGAGCAAAACGTCCTCTGGCCAAGACTCTTGTGTACACAGCTATAATTATTTCTATATTAGAACCAACATAGTTCCCTGAGCCTGATTACAGACTTAAACCTCCACAGTCTGTAAATATAATTTAGTTTTGGCCTCTGGCTTCATGGCCTTAAATGGACCTTTATGTAACTGCAAAAATACATTCCTGATATGACAAAATATAAAGTAATGCCCTGTACACACGATCGGAATTTCCGATGGGATAAAATCCGATGGAATTTTCTGTCGGAATTCCGTTCAAGCTGTCTTCCATCAGTCTTGCATACACACTGTCAGACAAAATTCCGACCGTCCAAAATGCGGTGACGTAAAACACTACGACGAGCCGAGAAAAATGAAGGTCAATGCTTTCGAGCATGCGTCGACTTGATTCTGAGCATGCGTGGATTTTTCTCCGACGGAGTTCCACACAGGCGATCGGAATTTCCCATAGGATTTTTTTCCATCAGAAAAAGATAAAACATGTTCTATTTCTAAACTCCGATGGGAAAAAGTCCGATGGGGCCCACACACGGTCGGAATTTCCGATGAAAAAACTCAGTCGGACTTTTTTCATCGGAAATTCCGATCGTGTGTACGCGGCATTCCAGTATAATTTTTCAGCTCTAAAGCAGGGGTCTCCAAACTTTCCAAACAAAGTTTACTGTCCTTCAGACTTTAGGAAGGCCGGATTGTGGCCAGCGAGTGTAGAAAATGTCCCGGTCCCAGCATCAGTGAGAATAAACTTTACCCCAGGGTTGGTGGTCAGTTACATAGTGCCTGTGGTCAATAGGCAGAGGAATAGTGCCCCATCTTTGGTGTCAATGGGAGGAATAGTGTCCCATCATTGGTGTCAATGGAAGGAATAGTGTCCCATCATTGGTGTCAATGGAAGGAATAGTGTCCCATCATTGGTGTCAATGGAAGGAATAGTGTCCCATCATTGTGTCAGTGGGAGGAATAGTGCCCCATCATTGGTGTCAGTGGGAGGAATCGTGCCCCATCATTGGTGTTAGTGGGAGGAATCGTGCCCCATCATTGGTGTCAGTGGGAGGAATCGTGCCCCATCATTGGTGTTAGTGGGAGGAATCGTGCCCCATCATTGGTGTCAGTGGGAGGAATAGTGCCCCACTCATCATTGGAGCACAGGTGTGTCAGGAGGAAGGTGCCCCTGAAGCTGCTCTGTGAGAAGGGAGTGGTGTTGAAATCTATCCCAGCTCTCCTGGCCCCTTTCTGGGGAAGCCATGGAGGCCAGCGGCGTCTCTCCTGCTGGAAGCTCCCAGCCATCTCCTGGGCCGTCGGGTGACATGCCTGCCTCTGTACAAGGTAATCTCTCTACCCCTGGTGAGGATGAAGGCTCAGATGCCATTCGGGAGCGAGTGGTGGCCGGGATAAAGGTCCTGAATAGGGAGAGGGACAAGCTCTACAAGCTGAGAGCGGAGCTGAAGTGCCTGTGAAGGCAACGTGAGGGCTTGCATAGCCAGAAACGGGGATCCATGGATCCGGAAATCCAACTGGCCAATGTCCGTGTTGACCACCAGGAGACCATCGTGGCCATGATGGAAGGCAGAGATGGGCCCTTCAAGGAAAAATTTTGCAACGACAAAAGGTTTGCAACTTCAAGGGTGACAAAGATGGAGGTGGAGGAGGAGGAGACCCCCAGTTCTGCCCCCTGCCCCCCCCAGGGAGAGGTAAGCAGCCCCGTGCCTTCCCAGGACTCAGGAGGCATGCTGAGGACCATCCAGGTAATGGAGTCTCCTATGCAGGGGGATCAGATGGTTTTTCATAATGAGGACATAGCAGATGATGTGCCTGATAAAGTAAAGCCTGCCAAATCTCATGTTGTGGATAAGACTGTTTTTGTTCCTTTCAACACTGTGACTGACTGATGCTGACAATGTGCCTAATGACAATCAGGCTGCTAGTCCTGTGTGCAGCAATGTTGTGCCTGCTGAGGCTGCAATGCAGCAAGAGTTACATTTAAAAAATGTAATTTCTGTGGATGGACTACAGGTGTCAGAACAGCCCATTAACCCTTCTTTGGCTGAGTCCAAAGCTGTTTGCCCCACTGCTGCTGAGGACTCTACAGTGCAGCATCAGGAGACAGCTGGTATTGCAGCAACTGTGACTATTCCTGATGGGAATGTGTGTGTGGCTGATAAAAATCATCCCAGTTCAGGTGTGATGAACAATGGTCCCAGTACAAGTGTGATGGACAATCCTACCAACTCTGTTCATGCAGATAAAGTACAGACTAATGTGACTTCATTGTGGGCCCTTGGCCCTGATAAACCTACATTTGCACAGGTGGTACGCTCTGCTCCTGGTAGCTCCGCTCCCAAGTGGGGTTTTCCCCTACAAGCTGCCACTTTGAGCACCCCAGGATCTGGTCTTGGGTCTCTGGCTTCTGCTGGGGGTCCCAGACGCAATGTAGTTATTCTGAAATGGGAAGGTGGTGCCATCCCTCCAGCACGGCGTGCAGTGGTAGATATGATATTGGAGATGGGTTTTGGGGCAAACGATTTGTATGCCTTTATACATGTAGCTGGGACACGGGATTATACGGTTAGCTTCACCAGGCCAGAGGGTCTTGACCTGTTCTGGGAGCGATATGAGGCTCGGTGCAGGTCAAGACCTGAATGGGAAGGTCTGGCCCCAGTTGCGGTTTCGCAGAGGTCAACAGTAAAAAAGATCACAATTATCCTCACTAATGAGAGCGTCCCTGCTCGGGATCTAAAGGTCTGGTTAAGGAACTATGGGGAGGTTTTGACCAAGCCCAATAAAATCCATGATGAACGTAACATCTGGACTGGGGGTTGGTCGGTAACAGTCAGGTTGGCCAGGGATGGGAATGTTGTCCGTCACCTGCCCTCCTCAGCTTTCATAGGGAGGGATAGGATGACTATTTTCAACCCTGGCCAGCCAAAGCTGTGTCACCGCTGTGGAGAAAAGGGGCATTTGAGCTCCTCCTGTTCAGCCTTGATATGTTCAGTGTGTCGGGGTCAGGATCATATGGCTAAGGACTGCACCGAGTTGATCAGGTGCAACCTGTGCCTTGGCCACCCCTTCAGCAAATGTCCTGAAGTCTGGCACAATATGGAGAAGGAGGTAATAGATGACATGTTAGGGCTGGACAGGATGGAGGGTGAGACCCCTGGTGTACCATCCTCCTCTGCGGTGACCGCCTCCCCTGGTCCTGCTCAGGATCCCTCTCCAGTTCCTGTGGCCACCTCTTCTGTGTCTGTAAGTACTCCTTCTGTTTCTGTCTCTGTGTCCCCCCAGCCTACTGTACCCTCTCCTCTTGTGTCAGAACCTTCCAAGTCTGTGCCCCCCGAGTCAGTTACCCCCCAGGAGTTTACCCCTCCTGAGTCTGACTTAAAGGGATCACCCCCCCCCCCCACCAGCGTGTACTAAAAAGGTTGCTTCTTCCTCTGTTAAGAAGTCTTGTGGAAAGACTTTAAAGAAAAAAGTAAGAGATGAGGGCATCTCTGAGGCTGACCTGCGGTACCTGGAGGAGAGAAGGAAGGTTGGGAGGCGGAAGAGGCAGGCGGTGAGGACGGAACGGGGACGGGAAGCTCCGGTGCCTGTCTCCAACCGTCATAGGTCCTCTAAGTGGGATATTTCTTCATTCGGAGCTTCTTCGGAGTGAAGTTCCGATTCCAAAATGGACTTTGAGGCGGTCTCTAGAAAGAGAGAGGCTTCTGGTGATGAGCAGCAGAGGGGAGCTAAGAAGCAATCCACCCAATAACCCAAATGGCGGTTCCCCCTCCGTTAAAAGTGGTGACAATTAATGTCGCCAGCATTAAGTCAGTAAGAGCTCGTTCTATGGCCTTCTTTTTGTTCAGCCAATTAGATGCTGAAATTTTATTTTTGCAAGAGACTAGGCTCACCTCCTTGGCAGATATTCATATGGCCAAGAGAGAGTGGAGGTATGGTCCATCCTACTGGTCTCTTGCGGCCGAGCCTTACGGCGGTGTGGCGGTGTTGTTTAAAACCGGCATGGTAACTGTCCGGCGGGTTATTGAGGTGGAGATTGGGAGATGTATGGTCTTAGACGTCCTTGTGGGAGGGCAGGACCTGCGCCTAATCAATGTTTATGGGCCGCACACAAAGTGGGACAGAAAATTACTTTTTACAAAGATCAAGCCATTTCTTTTTACATCCCAGCAAGTGGTCTTTGGAGGTGACTTTAATACAGTAACTAGGCCCAAGGACAGGAAGGACTTCAAGGAAAGGCTGGGATATGATGGCGGTTTTTTAAATAGTATGGTTAGGGATGCTGGTCTTGTGGATGTGCATATTAAGCACCTCCCGGATGACACCGGGTTCACCTTTCATCATGGTAATAGTCAGAGTAGGATAGATAGTTTTTTTTTTTTAAGGAGAGCTCTGTTTTCTCACCCCCAGTGGTGCAGGCAGTAGAGTTCTCTGATCACTGTATGCTATCTGTGGTCCTGAATGCTTCAGACGCCCCTCAGAGGGGCAAGGGCATCTGGAGATTAAATTCGACTCTACTCAAGGAAGAACATGTTAGACAATCCTTTGAGGAATTCTTTCAGGCACAGGTGACCATCCTGGACTTTTGTAGCAGCAAGGCTGAGTGGTGGGAGCTGACCAAAAAGAGGATCACTGGATTCTTCAGGGGCCTAGCCAATAGAAATCAGTTTAATAAATACATGACCTACCAACGTTTACGGAGGAAGCTGGATATTCTTGTCTCGAGAGGAGGAGATCCTGGGGCAATCTCTGAAGTGAAACTCCTTCTCAGGAAGTGTCAATATGACCGGCATGCCTCTTTGGTTCTGGAGAGGGACTATGGGAAGTACCACTCGCCTGACCGTTACCAGAACTGCAAACAAGGTGTAGCTGTTAAAACGGTTGTTGGCCTTAAGGACAGTACAGGTTCCTTGACAAAGTCCAGGTCAGGGATTCTGGAGGTCGTGAGGTTCTTTTATGCCGACCTTCTTGGGAGGAAAGAGCTTGACCGTGACAAGATGGAAAGCTTTCTGGACTCTACTCCAGGTCTAAATGGTGGAGATGTTCCATTGATGAATTTGACAGAGGAGATCACAGTTGAATAGGTGATGAGGGCAATTGAACAGCTTGCCATCAAAAAGTCGCCTGGACCGGATGGCTTGACGGCTGAGTTTTACAAAGCCTTTAAGTCTATTCTGGCCCCACATTTGGTAGAGGTTTTTAACAGTTGCCTTGCTGAGGGGGTGCTTTCCCCTTCCATGAGGCACTTGGCTGTGATTCTTCTTTCAAAGGGTAAAGATCCTTCGATGATTGAGAATTGGCGCCCCATCATCCTTCTTAATGTCGATAGAAAGATACTGGCAAAGATATTTTTCTGGTGCCTATCGTCAGTGGCAGAGTCTTTGCTTTCTCGCCATCAGCACTGTTCGGTCCAGGGTAGGAGCACCTTCACAGCGGTTTTAGCTGTCCGGGAGGCCTTGGAGAGGTGCAGGGCTGCAGGCTGGGGAAAGTATTTGCTGACATTGGATCAGGCAAAGGCTTTTGATCGTGTTAACCATGAGTACCTGTGGTTGCTCCTTAGTAAGTACGGTCTGCCGGGTGGTTTTGTCGATTGGCTGAAAGTCTTGTATAAGGGGGCAGAAAGCTTCCCTCTTGTTAATGGTTGGGTTGGACAGTCCTTTGAGGTTGGCTCCGGGGTGCGCCAGGGTTGTCCCCTGAGTCCCCTACTCTGTGTTTGCAATCGACCCCTTCATCAGGAGGCTAGAGAGCGGCATGTTGTGTGGGGTACCAGTGGGGCTCCCGGGTGAGCCGCCATTGAGGGTTGTTGCCTATGCGGACGATGTGTCAGTGATTGTCACTGGGACGGATGAAGCGGAGGAGGTGGTCTCTCTGACATCACGGTATTCTGAAGCATCAGGCTCCAAGATCAATCAGGAAAAGACTGAAGTTTTCTGGATGGGAAAGGAAGGTGAGGGGTTTGATCTCCCGGACACTTTTCCAGTGCCCCAGGAAAGAATTAAGATACTAGGCATTGAATTTGGACCCAGTGATTATGTCCTCAAAAACTGGGAAGGCAGACTGGAAATTGCCAATACTAAGGTGGTCAGCTGGAAGAGATGGAAGTTATCTATGAGGGAAAGGGTTGATCTGATTAAGACTTACCTGATTCCGATCTTCTTGTATGTCAGCTTTGTCTGCATCTTGCCAGTGTCTCTCTATGCTAGGGTAAGTAGTGTGTTCTTCCAGATGCTGTGGGGGAACAGACTGAACCCCATCAAGAGGAATGTCACCTACCTATCCAGGAGGGAGGGTGGCTTAGGTATGGTCAACCCAGTTCTTTTCTTTTCACTGCTATTTCTCAAGTTTAACATTGGTAATATGCTTGCAGTGGAACCTCCTGGATGGGTAGGCATATTTAGATCTTGGTTTAGGCCTTTTCTACGACTTTGGGAAGAAGGTGGCCAAGTGAAGAATCGCAGGGGTCATCGTGGTCAGCTACCAGCCTATGTCGCTCCGTGCCTGAAGTTACTGCGGCAGTGGCGATTGTCGGCTGAAGATCTCAGATCGGTTCCAAGGAAAGTCCTTATGAGTCGAGTCTTGAGCGAAGCCTTTCATGACCCACTGGCCTTAAGGGATTGCCCGGGCCCAGTTTTGAGGGCGGGGTTAAGACTGATTAATTTGGATAGAGTACCCCCTAAATTTAGGGATCTGGCCTGGTTGTGCTTCCATGGGAAGCTCTATGTTCGGGGCAATTTGAAATTCCGCAGTGGGATGGATCGTAGCTGTCCTCGGGAGGAGTGTGCAGATGAGGAGGAGACTATGGATCATTTTCTGCTTCATTGCCCTTTTAACATAGAGGTGTACAAACAGGTGGGGCGGGCCCTCGGTGTCCCTTTCCTCTCCAGGCTGGGTTATGCTGAGTGGGTGTACGGAGCATTTAATACCGGTGGAGTTTTTTGTTTGGATACACTTTTTTTAGTTAGCCTAGTAGTCCGTTATTTCACCTGGAACGCACGGTGTCAGGTCAGCATTCGGCAAAAACTCCTTCCTGTTGAGGTGGTGGTGTATGACATTTTGCATGAGGTGGGGAAGATTCGGGAGCTTGAGAGAGACAAGCGGGGTCAGGGGGCTTGGTTGAAGGCGTGGAGGGGTTTCAAGCCTCCCTGACTGCCAGGAGTCTCTTTCCCGGGTGTGGCTGTCTGTCTCTTATCACTCTAGATTATCAGTATTTTTGATGAATTTTTGATAAATGGCTGCGTACATAGGTGATGGGTTGTGCCTCTTAGGCCCTCTCTGCTGCTTTATGTAGATAGTTTTCTAGGGATGTTTTGGTAGTGGATTATGTATATATTGTATATATTCTGAACATGGATGTGTATTCCTTTGTTTTCTGTTGAAGTTTTGTACCATGGTTTTGTTTTTTACTTTTGTATAAAATTGGTTGCTTGATTCTTTTCAATAAAAGATCAATAGTGTCTCATCATTGGTGTCAAGGGGAGGAATAGTGACCCATCATTGGTGTCAATGGAAGGAATAGTGTCCCATCATTGGTGTCAAGGGGAGGAATAGTGCCCCATCATTGGTGTCAGTGGGAGGAATAGTGCCCCATCATTGGTGTCAGTGGGAGGAATAGTGTCCCATCATTGGTGTCAATGGAAGGAATAGTGTCCCATCATTGGTGTCAAGGGGAGGAATAGTGCCCCATCATTGGTGTCAATGGGAGGAATAGTGTCCCATCATTGGTGTCAATGGAAGGAATAGTGTCCCATCATTAGTGTCAAGGGGAGGAATAGTGCCCCATCATTGGTGTCAGTGGGAGGAATAGTGTCCCATCATTGGTGTCAAGGGGAGGAATAGTGTCCCATCATTGGTATCAGTGGGAGGAATAGTGCCTCATCATTGGTGTCAATGGAAGGAATAGAGCCCCATCATTGGTATCAGTAGGAGGAATGGAGCCCCATCATTGATATCAGTGGGAGGAATGGAGCCCCATCATTGATGTCAATGGGAGCAATTATGCTCCATCATTAGTTTCAGTGACAGGAATTATGCTCCGTTATTGGTTTCAGTGGGAAGAAAAGTGCCCCAAGAGCCAGATAAAGGCAAGCAAAGGGCTGCATTCAGCCCCTGGCCTGCAGTATGGAGACTGATGCTCTAAAGCTTAAAAATACATCCTTGTGTTCCAGTATACAGACTTTGCCTAGAGTGAGATGATGTCAACAGTCTGCCGCTGGCAGGAGAAAGCATTTCTTCACTCTCCTCTCCTTCAGTGATCAGCCTGTAACATTGTAACTTTGCAGCAACTCACAAGGAAAGCAGCTGCAGCAGTGGCTGATCTGTGTCAGACATTTGTGAACACCAGGATTGTACAGGCACCGGGATTTACATGATGATGTAATCTATTTAACGGCATCTCAGGCCAGGGTGAGACTGCATGATGCCTGAACAAAGATGGCTCCATTTGTCAGGAGAGAACATTTTAGGTGTAGTGCTGTGAACTCTGCGAGAGGTAAAAAAATACACATTACTTAACATGGACTGAGCATGGAAACATACATATCTCCTAAGTTGTCCGCTTTTAGGGCCCTTTCAAACTATTGCGGTGCGTTAGCGCATGCATATTAATGTGCATGTATCACATGATGCACCAAACCTCACCAAAAATGGTGCATGTACTCTGTCTGGCAGCACATCGGTAATGTATTTTAACAAAGGGAAACTCAAGGTGTCCCTAGTTTTGTGTGGGGACAGAATCTCTGTGAAATTGTTCAGAGTAGCTTGCAGGCTGCAGAGAGCCGCTCCATTATTTCAGAATGATTTCTTAGAAATGCCGTGTGCATGAGACCGTATAACAAACCTATAGCGGGGTTTTCTCAAATTGGACTGCAAAAGTTGAAATACATTTTAAAGTGGTTGTAAACCCTTACATATACCCAGTGAAGTGAATGGCCTCAGGTGATACACAGAGATGAAAAAAAAATCCTCCTACGTAAGTTGTACCTCTTTATCTGCAGTCTTTTCTTCTCTACAGCTCTTCAAACTGCAGAATTTATAAACCTTGTCTGAGCTTTCAGAACGCAGGGTGTGGGGAGCTGAAGTTACTCTCTGTAGAACTCAGTGACAGTTGAAGGAAAGGACACACCCCTTCACACAGAAACAGAGCTGAGGCTGTCAATCACAGGCTGTGTGCTGGAGCTCCCTCCCCTATGCTCTGGATTGAGACAAGTACACACTATAGAGCAGGGGTCTCCAAACTTTCTAAGCAAAGGGCTGGTTTACTATCCTCCAGACTTCAGGGAGGCCTGACTGTATGATTGGGAGGAGCTATGCCTCATCGTTGGTGTCATTGGGAAGAACTATGCCCCATCATTGGTGTCATTGGGAGGAACTATGCCCCATCGTTGGTGTCATTGGGAGGAACGTTGCCCCATCGTTGGTGTCATTGGGAGGAACTATGCACCATCGTTGGTGTCATTGGGAGGAACTATGCCCCATCATTGGTGTCATTGGCAGGAACTATGCCCCATCGTTGGTGTCATTGGGAGGAACGTTGCCCCATCGTTGGTGTCATTGGGAGGAACGTTGCCCCATCGTTGGTGTCATTGGGAGGAACGTTGCCCAAGCGTTGGTGTCATTTGGAGGAACTATGCCCCATCGTTGGTGTCATTGGGAGGAACGTTGCCCCATCATTGGTGTCATTGGGAGGAACGTTGCCCCATCGTTGGTGTCATTGGGAGGAACGTTGCCCCATCGTTGGTGTCATTGGGAGGAACTATGCCCCATCGTTGGTGTCATTGGGAGGAACTATGCCCCATCGTTGGTGTCATTGGGAGGAACGTTGCCCCATCGTTGGTGTCATTGGGAGGAACTATGCCCCATCGTTGGTGTCTTTGGGAGGAACTATGCGCCATCGTTGGTGTCATTGGGAGGAACTATGCGCCATCGTTGGTGTCATTGGGAGGAACTATGCGCCATCGTTGGTGTCATTGGGAGGAACAATGCCCCATCGTTGGTGTCATTGGGAGGAACGTTGCCCAAGCGTTGGTGTCATTTGGAGGAACTATGCCCCATCGTTGGTGTCTTTGGGAGGAACTATGCGCCATCGTTGGTGTCATTGGGAGGAACTATGCGCCATCGTTGGTGTCATTGGGAGGAACAATGCCCCATCGTTGGTGTCATTGGGAGGAACGTTGCCCAAGCGTTGGTGTCATTTGGAGGAACTATGCCCCATCGTTGGTGTCTTTGGGAGGAACTATGCCCCATCGTTGGTGTCATTGGGAGGAACGTTGCCCAAGCGTTGGTGTCATTTGGAGGAACTATGCCCCATCGTTGGTGTCATTGGGAAGAACGTTGCCCAAGCGTTGGTGTCATTTGGAGGAACTATGCCCCATCGTTGGTGTCATTGGGAGGAACGTTGCCCAAGCGTTGGTGTCATTTGGAGGAACTATGCCCCATCGTTGGTGTCTTTGGGAGGAACTATGCCCCATCGTTGGTGTCATTGGGAGGAACGTTGCCCAAGCGTTGGTGTCATTTGGAGGAACTATGCCCCATCGTTGGTGTCATTGGGAGGAACGTTGCCCAAGCGTTGGTGTCATTTGGAGGAACTATGCCCCATCGTTGGTTTCTTTGGGAGGAACTATGCCCCATCGTTGGTGTCATTGGGACGAACGTTGCCCAAGCGTTGGTGTCATTTGGAGGAACTATGCCCCATCGTTGGTGTCTTTGGGAGGAACTATGCCCCATCGTTGGTGTCATTGGGAGGAACGTTGCCCAAGCGTTGGTGTCATTTGGAGGAACTATGCCCCATCGTTGGTGTCTTTGGGAGGAACGTTGCGCCATCATTGGTGTCATTGGGAGGAATGTTGCCCCATCGTTGCTGTCATTGGGAGGAACGTTGCCCCATCGTTGGTGTCATTGGGAGGAACGTTGCCCCATCGTTGGTGTCATTGGGAGGAACGTTGCGCCATCATTGGTGTCATTGGGAGGAATGTTGCCCCATCGTTGGTGTCATTGGGAGGAACGTTGCCCCATCGTTGGTGTCATTGGGAGGAACGTTGCCCCATCGTTGGTGTCATTGGGAGGAACTATGCCCCATCGTTGGTGTCATTGGGAGGAATGTTGCCCCATCGTTGGTGTCATTGGGAGGAACGTTGCCCCATCGTTGGTGTCATTGGGAGGAACGTTGCCCCATCGTTGGTGTCATTGGGAGGAATGTTGCCCCATCGTTGGTGTCATTGGGAGGAACGTTGCCCCATTGTTGGTGTCATTGGGAGGAACGTTGCCCCATCGTTGGTGTCATTGGGAGGAACGTTGCCCCATCGTTGGTGTCATTGGGAGGAACGTTGCCCCATCGTTGGTGTCATTGGGAGGAACGTTGCCCCATCGTTGGTGTCATTGGGAGGAACGTTGCCCCATCGTTGGTGTCATTGGGAGGAACGTTGCCCCATCGTTGGTGTCATTGGGAGGAACTATGCCCCATCGTTGGTGTCATTGGGAGGAACGTTGCCCCAGCGTTGGTGTCATTGGGAGGAACGTTGCCCCATCGTTGGTGTCATTGGGAGGAACGTTGCCCCATCGTTGGTGTCATTGGGAGGAACGTTGCCCCATCGTTGGTGTCATTGGGAGGAACGTTGCCCCATCATTGGTGTCATTGGGAGGAACGTTGCCCCATCGTTGGTGTCATTGGGAGGAACGTTGGCCAAGCGTTGGTGTCATTTGGAGGAACTATGCCCCATCGTTGGTGTCATTGGGAGGAACTATGCCGCATCATTGGTGTCATTGGGAGGAACGTTGCCCCATCGTTGGTGTTATTGGGAGGAACGTTGCCCCATCGTTGGTGTCATTGGGAGGAACGTTGCCCCATCGATGGTGTCATTGGGAGGAACGTTGCCCCATCGATGGTGTCATTGGGAGGAACGTTGCCCCATCGTTGGTGTCATTGGGAGGAACGTTGCCCCATCGTTGGTGTCATTGGGAGGAACGTTGCCCCAGCGTTGGTGTCATTGGGAGGAACTATGCCCCATCGTTGGTGTCATTGGGAGGAACGTTGCCCCATCGTTGGTGTCATTGGGAGGAACGTTGCCCCATCATTGGTGTCATTGGGAGGAACGTTGCCCCATCGTTGGTGTCATTGGGAGGAATGTTGCCCCATCGTTGGTGTCATTGGGAGGAACGTTGCCCCATCGTTGGTGTCATTGGGAGGAACGTTGCCCCATCGTTGGTGTCATTGGGAGGAACGTTGCCCCATCGTTGGTGTCATTGGGAGGAACGTTGCCCCATCGTTGGTGTCATTGGGAGGAACTATGCCCCATCGTTGGTGTCATTGGGAGGAATGTTGCCCCATCGTTGGTGTCATTGGGAGGAATGTTGCCCCATCGTTGGTGTCATTGGGAGGAACGTTGCCCCATCGTTGGTGTCATTGGGAGGAATGTTGCCCCATCGTTGGTGTCATTGGGAGGAACGTTGCCCCATTGTTGGTGTCATTGGGAGGAACGTTGCCCCATCGTTGGTGTCATTGGGAGGAACGTTGCCCCATCGTTGGTGTCATTGGGAGGAACGTTGCCCCATCGTTGGTGTCATTGGGAGGAACGTTGCCCCATCGTTGGTGTCATTGGGAGGAACGTTGCCCCATCATTGGTGTCATTGGGAGGAACTATGCCCCATCGTTGGTGTCATTGGGAGGAACTATGCCCCATCGTTGGTGTCATTGGGAGGAATGTTGCCCCATCGTTGGTGTCATTGGGAGGAATGTTGCCCCATCGTTGGTGTCATTGGGAGGAACGTTGCCCCATCGTTGGTGTCATTGGGAGGAATGTTGCCCCATCGTTGGTGTCATTGGGAGGAACGTTGCCCCATTGTTGGTGTCATTGGGAGGAACGTTGCCCCATCGTTGGTGTCATTGGGAGGAACGTTGCCCCATCGTTGGTGTCATTGGGAGGAACGTTGCCCCATCGTTGGTGTCATTGGGAGGAACGTTGCCCCATCGTTGGTGTCATTGGGAGGAACGTTGCCCCATCGTTGGTGTCATTGGGAGGAACTATGCCCCATCGTTGGTGTCATTGGGAGGAACGTTGCCCCAGCGTTGGTGTCATTGGGAGGAACGTTGCCCCATCGTTGGTGTCATTGGGAGGAACGTTGCCCCATCGTTGGTGTCATTGGGAGGAACGTTGCCCCATCGTTGGTGTCATTGGGAGGAACTATGCCCCATCGTTGGTGTCATTGGGAGGAATGTTGCCCCATCGTTGGTGTCATTGGGAGGAACGTTGCCCCATCGTTGGTGTCATTGGGAGGAACGTTGCCCCATCGTTGGTGTCATTGGGAGGAACGTTGCCCCATCGTTGGTGTCATTGGGAGGAACGTTGCCCCATTGTTGCTGTCATTGGGAGGAACGTTGCCCCATCGTTGGTGTCATTGGGAGGAACGTTGCCCCATCGTTGGTGTCATTGGGAGGAACGTTGCCCCATCGTTGGTGTCATTGGGAGGAACGTTGCCCCATCGTTGGTGTCATTGGGAGGAACGTTGCCCCATCGTTGGTGTCATTGGGAGGAACTATGCCCCATCGTTGGTGTCATTGGGAGGAACGTTGCCCCAGCGTTGGTGTCATTGGGAGGAACGTTGCCCCATCCTTGGTGTCATTGGGAGGATAGTTGCCCCATCGTTGGTGTCATTGGCAGGAACGTTGCCCCATCGTTGGTGTCATTGGGAGGAACGTTGCCCCATCGTTGGTGTCATTGGGAGGAACGTTGCCCCATCGTTGGTGTCATTGGGAGGAACGTTGCCCCATCGTTGGTGTCATTGGGAGGAACGTTGCCCCATCATTGGTGTCATTGGGAGGAACGTTGCCCCATCGTTGGTGTCATTGGGAGGAACGTTGGCCAAGCGTTGGTGTCATTTGGAGGAACTATGCCCCATCGTTGGTGTCATTGGGAGGAACTATGCCGCATCGTTGGTGTCATTGGGAGGAACGTTGCCCCATCGTTGGTGTCATTGGGAGGAACGTTGCCCCATCGTTGGTGTTATTGGGAGGAACGTTGGCCCATCGATGGTGTCATTGGGAGGAACGTTGCCCCATCGTTTGTGTCATTGGGAGGAACGTTGCCCCATCGTTGGTGTCATTGGGAGGAACGTTGCCCCATCATTGGTGTCATTGGGAGGAACGTTGCCTCATCGTTGGTGTCATTGGGAGGAAAGTTGCCCCATCGTTGGTGTCATTGGGAGGAACGTTGCCTCATCGTTGGTGTCATTGGGAGGAACGTTGCCCCATCGTTGGTGTCATTGGGAGGAACTATGCCCCATGGTTGGTGTCATTGGGAGGAACGTTGCCCCATGGTTGGTGTCATTGGGAGGAACGTTGCCCCATCGTTGGTGTCATTGGGAGGAACTATGCCCCATCGTTGGTGTCATTGGGAGGAATGTTGCCCCATCGTTGGTGTCATTGGGAGGAACGTTGCCCCATCGTTGGTGTCATTGGGAGGAACGTTGCCCCAATCGTTGGTGTCTTTGGGAGGAACTATGCCCCATCGTTGGTGTCATTGGGAGGAACGTTGCCCCAGCGTTGGTGTCTTTGGGAGGAACTATGCCCCATCGTTGGTGTCTTTGGGAAGAACTATGCCCCAGCGTTGGTGTCATTTGGAGGAACGTTGCCCCATGGTTGGTGTCATTGGGAGGAACTATGCCCCATGGTTGGTGTCATTGGGAGGAACGTTGCCCCATGGTTGGTGTCATTGGGAGGAACGTTGCCCCATCGTTGGTGTCATTGGGAGGAACTATGCCCCATCGTTGGTGTCATTGGGAGGAACTATGCCCCATCGTTGGTGTCATTGGGAGGAACTATGCCCCATCGTTGGTGTCATTGGGAGGAACTATGCCCCAGCGTTGGTGTCATTGGGAGGAACTATGCCCCATCGTTGGTGTCATTGGGAGGAACGTTGCCCCAGCGTTGGTGTCTTTGGGAGGAACTATGCCCCATCGTTGGTGTCATTGGGAGGAACGTTGCCCCAGCGTTGGTGTCTTTGGGAGGAACTATGCCCCATCGTTGGTGTCATTGGGAGGAACGTTGCCCCATCGTTGGTGTCTTTGGGAAGAACTATGCCCCATCGTTGGTGTCATTGGGAGGAACGTTGCCCCATCGTTGGTGTCATTGGGAGGAACGTTGCCCCATCGTTGGTGTCATTGGGAGGAAAGTTGCCCCATCGTTGGTGTCATTGGGAGGAACTATGCCCCATCGTTGGTGTCATTGGGAGGAACGTTGCCCCATCGTTGGTGTCATTGGGAGGAACGTTGCCCCATCGTTGGTGTCTTTGGGAAGAACTATGCCCCAGCGTTGGTGTCATTGGGAGGAACGTTGCCCCATCGTTGGTGTCTTTGGGAAGAACTATGCCCCATCGTTGGTGTCATTGGGAGGAACGTTGCCCCATCGTTGGTGTCATTGGGAGGAACGTTGCCCCATCGTTGGTGTCATTGGGAGGAACGTTGCCCCATCGTTGGTGTCATTGGGAGGAACTATGCCCCATCGTTGGTGTCATTGGGAGGAATGTTGCCCCATCGTTGGTGTCATTGGGAGGAACGTTGCCCCATCGTTGGTGTCATTGGGAGGAACGTTGCCCCATCGTTGGTGTCATTGGGAGGAACGTTGCCCCATTGTTGCTGTCATTGGGAGGAACGTTGCCCCATCGTTGGTGTCATTGGGAGGAACGTTGCCCCATTGTTGGTGTCATTGGGAGGAACGTTGCCCCATCGTTGGTGTCATTGGGAGGAACGTTGCCCCATCGTTGGTGTCATTGGGAGGAACGTTGCCCCATCGTTGGTGTCATTGGGAGGAACTATGCCCCATCGTTGGTGTCATTGGGAGGAACGTTGCCCCAGCGTTGGTGTCATTGGGAGGAACGTTGCCCCATCGTTGGTGTCATTGGGAGGAACGTTGCCCCATCGTTGGTGTCATTGGCAGGAACGTTGCCCCATCGTTGGTGTCATTGGGAGGAACGTTGCCCCATCGTTGGTGTCATTGGGAGGAACGTTGCCCCATCGTTGGTGTCATTGGGAGGAACGTTGCCCCATCGTTGGTGTCATTGGGAGGAACGTTGCCCCATCATTGGTGTCATTGGGAGGAACGTTGCCCCATCGTTGGTGTCATTGGGAGGAACGTTGGCCAAGCGTTGGTGTCATTTGGAGGAACTATGCCCCATCGTTGGTGTCATTGGGAGGAACTATGCCGCATCGTTGGTGTCATTGGGAGGAACGTTGCCCCATCGTTGGTGTCATTGGGAGGAACGTTGCCCCATCGTTGGTGTTATTGGGAGGAACGTTGGCCCATCGATGGTGTCATTGGGAGGAACGTTGCCCCATCGTTGGTGTCATTGGGAGGAACGTTGCCCCATCGTTGGTGTCATTGGGAGGAACGTTGCCCCATCATTGGTGTCATTGGGAGGAACGTTGCCTCATCGTTGGTGTCATTGGGAGGAACGTTGCCCCATCGTTGGTGTCATTGGGAGGAACTATGCCCCATGGTTGGTGTCATTGGGAGGAACGTTGCCCCATGGTTGGTGTCATTGGGAGGAACGTTGCCCCATCGTTGGTGTCATTGGGAGGAACTATGCCCCATCGTTGGTGTCATTGGGAGGAATGTTGCCCCATCGTTGGTGTCATTGGGAGGAACGTTGCCCCATCGTTGGTGTCATTGGGAGGAACGTTGCCCCAATCGTTGGTGTCTTTGGGAGGAACTATGCCCCATCGTTGGTGTCATTGGGAGGAACGTTGCCCCAGCGTTGGTGTCTTTGGGAGGAACTATGCCCCATCGTTGGTGTCTTTGGGAAGAACTATGCCCCAGCGTTGGTGTCATTTGGAGGAACGTTGCCCCATGGTTGGTGTCATTGGGAGGAACTATGCCCCATGGTTGGTGTCATTGGGAGGAACGTTGCCCCATGGTTGGTGTCATTGGGAGGAACGTTGCCCCATCGTTGGTGTCATTGGGAGGAACTATGCCCCATCGTTGGTGTCATTGGGAGGAACTATGCCCCATCGTTGGTGTCATTGGGAGGAACTATGCCCCATCGTTGGTGTCATTGGGAGGAACTATGCCCCAGCGTTGGTGTCATTGGGAGGAACTATGCCCCATCGTTGGTGTCATTGGGAGGAACGTTGCCCCAGCGTTGGTGTCTTTGGGAGGAACTATGCCCCATCGTTGGTGTCATTGGGAGGAACGTTGCCCCAGCGTTGGTGTCTTTGGGAGGAACTATGCCCCATCGTTGGTGTCATTGGGAGGAACGTTGCCCCATCGTTGGTGTCTTTGGGAAGAACTATGCCCCATCGTTGGTGTCATTGGGAGGAACGTTGCCCCATCGTTGGTGTCATTGGGAGGAACGTTGCCCCATCGTTGGTGTCATTGGGAGGAAAGTTGCCCCATCGTTGGTGTCATTGGGAGGAACTATGCCCCATCGTTGGTGTCATTGGGAGGAACGTTGCCCCATCGTTGGTGTCATTGGGAGGAACGTTGCCCCATCGTTGGTGTCTTTGGGAAGAACTATGCCCCAGCGTTGGTGTCATTGGGAGGAACGTTGCCCCATCGTTGGTGTCTTTGGGAAGAACTATGCCCCATCGTTGGTGTCATTGGGAGGAACGTTGCCCCATCGTTGGTGTCATTGGGAGGAACGTTGCCCCATCGTTGGTGTCATTGGGAGGAAAGTTGCCCCATCGTTGGTGTCATTGGGAGGAACTATGCCCCATCGTTGGTGTCATTGGGAGGAACTATGCCCCATCGTTGGTGTCATTGGGAGGAATGTTGCCCCATCGTTGGTGTCATTGGGAGGAACTATGCCCCATCGTTGGTGTCATTGGGAGGAACGATGCCCCATCGTTGGTGTCAATAGGAGGAACGTTGCCCCATCGTTGGTGTCAATGGGAGGAACGTTGCCCCATCGTTGGTGTCATTGGGAGGAACAATGCCCCATCGTTGGTGTCTTAGGGAGGAACTATGCGCCATCGTTGGTGTCTTTGGGAGGAACGTTGCCCCATCGTTGGTGTCTTTGGGAGGAACTATGCCCCATCGTTGGTGTCATTGGGAGGAACGTTGCCCAAGCGTTGGTGTCATTTGGAGGAACTATGCCCCATCGTTGGTGTCATTGGGAGGAACGTTGCCCCATCGTTGGTGTCATTTGGAGGAACTATGCCCCATCGTTGGTGTCATTGGGAGGAACTATGCCCCATCGTTGGTGTCATTGGGAGGAACTATGCCCCATCGTTGGTGTCATTGGGAGGAACTATGCCCCAGCGTTGGTGTCATTGGGAGGAACTATGCCCCATCGTTGGTGTCATTGGGAGGAACGTTGCCCCAGCGTTGGTGTCTTTGGGAGGAACTATGCCCCATCGTTGGTGTCATTGGGAGGAACGTTGCCCCAGCGTTGGTGTCTTTGGGAGGAACTATGCCCCATCATTGGTGTCATTGGGAGGAACGTTGCCCCAGCGTTGGTGTCATTGGGAGGAACTATGCCCCATCGTTGGTGTCTTTGGGAAGAACTATGCCCCATCGTTGGTGTCATTGGGAGGAACGTTGCCCCATCGTTGGTGTCATTGGGAGGAACGTTGCCCCATCGTTGGTGTCATTGGGAGGAACGTTGCCCCATCGTTGGTGTCATTGGGAGGAACTATGCCCCATCGTTGGTGTCATTGGGAGGAACGTTGCCCCATCGTTGGTGTCATTGGGAGGAATGTTGCCCCATCGTTGGTGTCATTGGGAGGAACGTTGCCCCATCGTTGGTGTCATTGGGAGGAACGTTGCCCCATCGTTGGTGTCATTGGGAGGAACGTTGCCCCATCGTTGGTGTCATTGGGAGGAACGTTGCCCCATCGTTGGTGTCATTGGGAGGAACTATGCCCCATCGTTGGTGTTATTGGGAGGAACTATGCCCCATCGTTGGTGTCATTGGGAGGAATGTTGCCCCATCGTTGGTGTCATTGGGAGGAACGTTGCCCCATCGTTGGTGTCATTGGGAGGAACGTTGCCCCATCGTTGGTGTCATTGGGAGGAACGTTGCCCCATCGTTGGTGTCATTGGGAGGAACGTTGCCCCATCGTTGGTGTCATTGGGAGGAACATTGCCCCATCGTTGGTGTCATTGGGAGGAACGTTGCCCCATCGTTGGTGTCATTGGGAGGAACATTGCCCCATCGTTGGTGTCATTGGGAGGAACGTTGCCCCATCGTTGGTGTCATTGGGAGGAACGTTGCCCCATCGATGGTGTCATTGGGAGGAACGTTGCCCCATCGTTGGTGTCATTGGGAGGAACGTTGCCCCAGCGTTGGTGTCATTGGGAGGACTGTTGCCCCATCATTGGTGTCATTGGGAGGAACGTTGCCCCATCGTTGGTGTCATTGGGAGGAACGTTGGCCAAGCGTTGGTGTCATTTGGAGGAACTATGCCCCATCGTTGGTGTCATTGGGAGGAACTATGCCGCATCGTTGGTGTCATTGGGAGGAACGTTGCCCCATCGTTGGTGTCATTGGGAGGAACATTGCCCCATCGTTGGTGTTATTGGGAGGAACGTTGCCCCATCGTTGGTGTCATTGGGAGGAACGTTGCCCCATCGATGGTGTCATTGGGAGGAACGTTGCCCCATCGATGGTGTCATTGGGAGGAACGTTGCCCCATCGTTGGTGTCATTGGGAGGAACGTTGCCCCATCGTTGGTGTCATTGGGAGGAACTATGCCCCATCGTTGGTGTCATTGGGAGGAACTATGCCCCATCGTTGGTGTCATTGGGAGGAACTATGCCCCAGCGTTGGTGTCATTGGGAGGAACTATGCCCCATCGTTGGTGTCATTGGGAGGAACGTTGCCCCAGCGTTGGTGTCTTTGGGAGGAACTATGCCCCATCGTTGGTGTCATTGGGAGGAACGTTGCCCCAGCGTTGGTGTCTTTGGGAGGAACTATGCCCCATCGTTGGTGTCATTGGGAGGAACGTTGCCCCATCGTTGGTGTCTTTGGGAAGAACTATGCCCCAGCGTTGGTGTCATTGGGAGGAACGTTGCCCCATCGTTGGTGTCTTTGGGAAGAACTATGCCCCATCGTTGGTGTCATTGGGAGGAACGTTGCCCCATCGTTGGTGTCATTGGGAGGAACGTTGCCCCATCGTTGGTGTCATTGGGAGGAACTATGCCCCATCGTTGGTGTCATTGGGAGGAACTATGCCCCATCGTTGGTGTCATTGGGAGGAATGTTGCCCCATCGTTGGTGTCATTGGGAGGAACTATGCCCCATCGTTGGTGTCATTGGGAGGAACGATGCCCCATCGTTGGTGTCAATAGGAGGAACGTTGCCCCATCGTTGGTGTCAATGGGAGGAACGTTGCCCCATCGTTGGTGTCATTGGGAGGAACAATGCCCCATCGTTGGTGTCTTAGGGAGGAACTATGCGCCATCGTTGGTGTCTTTGGGAGGAACGTTGCCCCATCGTTGGTGTCTTTGGGAGGAACTATGCCCCATCGTTGGTGTCATTGGGAGGAACGTTGCCCAAGCGTTGGTGTCATTTGGAGGAACTATGCCCCATCGTTGGTGTCATTGGGAGGAACTATGCCCCATCGTTGGTGTCATTGGGAGCAACTATGCCCCATCGTTGGTGTCATTGGGAGGAACTATGCCCCAGCGTTGGTGTCATTGGGAGGAACTATGCCCCATCGTTGGTGTCATTGGGAGGAACGTTGCCCCAGCGTTGGTGTCTTTGGGAGGAACTATGCCCCATCGTTGGTGTCATTGGGAGGAACGTTGCCCCAGCGTTGGTGTCATTGGGAGGAACTATGCCCCATCGTTGGTGTCTTTGGGAAGAACTATGCCCCAGCGTTGGTGTCATTGGGAGGAACGTTGCCCCATCGTTGGTGTCATTGGGAGGAACGTTGCCCCATCGTTGGTGTCATTGGGAGGAACGTTGCCCCATCGTTGGTGTCATTGGGAGGAACGTTGCCCCATCGTTGGTGTCATTGGGAGGAACTATGCCCCATCGTTGGTGTCATTGGGAGGAATGTTGCCCCATCGTTGGTGTCATTGGGAGGAACGTTGCCCCATCGTTGGTGTCATTGGGAGGAACGTTGCCCCATCGTTGGTGTCATTGGGAGGAACGTTGCCCCATCGTTGGTGTCATTGGGAGGAACGTTGCCCCATCGTTGGTGTCATTGGGAGGAACGTTGCCCCATCGTTGGTGTCATTGGGAGGAACGTTGCCCCATCGTTGGTGTCATTGGGAGGAACGTTGCCCCATCGTTGGTGTCATTGGGAGGAACGTTGCCCCATCGTTGGTGTCATTGGGAGGAACGTTGCCCCATCGTTGGTGTCATTGGGAGGAACGTTGCCCCAGCGTTGGTGTCATTGGGAGGACTGTTGCCCCATCATTGGTGTCATTGGGAGGAACGTTGCCCCATCGTTGGTGTCATTGGGAGGAACGTTGGCCAAGCATTGGTGTCATTTGGAGGAACTATGCCCCATCGTTGGTGTCATTGGGAGGAACTATGCCGCATCGTTGGTGTCATTGGGAGGAACGTTGCCCCATCGTTGGTGTCATTGGGAGGAACGTTGCCCCATCATTGGTGTCATTGGGAGGAACGTTGCCCCATCGTTGGTGTCATTGGGAGGAACGTTGCCCCATCGTTGGTGTTATTGGGAGGAACGTTGCCCCATCGTTGGTGTCATTGGGAGGAACGTTGCCCCATCGATGGTGTCATTGGGAGGAACGTTGCCCCATCGATGGTGTCATTGGGAGGAACGTTGCCCCATCGTTGGTGTCATTGGGAGGAACGTTGCCCCAGCGTTGGTGTCATTGGGAGGAACGTTGCCCCATCGTTGGTGTCATTGGGAGGAACGTTGCCCCATCATTGGTGTCATTGGGAGGAACGTTGCCCCATCATTGGTGTCATTGGGAGGAACGTTGCCCCATCGTTGGTGTCATTGGGAGGAACGTTGCCCCATCGTTGGTGTCATTGGGAGGAACTATGCCCCATCGTTGGTGTCATTGGGAGGAACTATGCCCCATGGTTGGTGTCATTGGGAGGAACGTTGCCCCATCGTTGGTGTCATTGGGAGGAACGTTGCCCCATCGGTGGTGTCATTGGGAGGAACTATGCCCCATCGTTGGTGTCATTGGGAGGAATGTTGCCCCATCGTTGGTGTCATTGGGAGGAACGTTGCCCCATCGTTGGTGTCATTGGGAGGAACGTTGCCCAAGCGTTGGTGTCATTTGGAGGAACTATGCCCCATCGTTGCTGTCATTGGGAGGAACTATGCCCCATCGTTGGTGTCATTGGGAGGAACTATGCCCCATCGTTGGTGTCATTGGGAGGAACTATGCCCCATCGTTGGTGTCATTGGGAGGAACTATGCCCCAGCGTTGGTGTCATTGGGAGGAACTATGCCCCATCGTTGGTGTCATTGGGAGGAACGTTGCCCCAGCGTTGGTGTCTTTGGGAGGAACTATGCCCCATCGTTGGTGTCATTGGGAGGAACGTTGCCCCAGCGTTGGTGTCTTTGGGAGGAACTATGCCCCATCGTTGGTGTCTTTGGGAAGAACTATGCCCCAGCGTTGGTGTCATTGGGAGGAACGTTGCCCCATCGTTGGTGTCTTTGGGAAGAACTATGCCCCATCGTTGGTGTCATTGGGAGGAACGTTGCCCCATCGTTGGTGTCATTGGGAGGAACGTTGCCCCATCGTTGGTGTCATTGGGAGGAACGTTGCCCCATCGTTGGTGTCATTGGGAGGAACTATGCCCCATCGTTGGTGTCATTGGGAGGAACTATGCCCCATCGTTGGTGTCATTGGGAGGAATGTTGCCCCATCGTTGGTGTCATTGGGAGGAACTATGCCCCATCGTTGGTGTCATTGGGAGGAACGATGCCCCATCGTTGGTGTCAATAGGAGGAACGTTGCCCCATCGTTGGTGTCAATGGGAGGAACGTTGCCCCATCGTTGGTGTCATTGGGAGGAACAATGCCCCATCGTTGGTGTCTTAGGGAGGAACTATGCGCCATCGTTGGTGTCATTGGGAGGAACTATGCCCCATCGTTGGTGTCATTGGGAGGAACGTTGCCCAAGCGTTGGTGTCATTTGGAGGAACTATGCCCCATCGTTGGTGTCATTGGGAGGAACGTTGCCCCATCGTTGGTGTCTTTGGGAGGAACTATGCCCCATCGTTGGTGTCATTTGGAGGAACTATGCCCCATCGTTGGTGTCTTTGGGAGAAACGTTGCCCCATCGTTGGTGTCTTTGGGAGGAACTATGCCCCATCGTTGGTGTCATTGGGAGGAACGTTGCCCAAGCGTTGGTGTCATTTGGAGGAACTATGCCCCATCGTTGGTGTCATTGGGAGGAACGTTGCCCCATCGTTGGTGTCATTTGGAGGAACTATGCCCCATCGTTGGTGTCATTGGGAGGAACTATGCCCCATCGTTGGTGTCATTGGGAGGAACTATGCCCCATCGTTGGTGTCATTGGGAGGAACTATGCCCCAGCGTTGGTGTCATTGGGAGGAACTATGCCCCATCGTTGGTGTCATTGGGAGGAACGTTGCCCCAGCGTTGGTGTCTTTGGGAGGAACTATGCCCCATCGTTGGTGTCATTGGGAGGAACGTTGCCCCAGCGTTGGTGTCATTGGGAGGAACTATGCCCCATCGTTGGTGTCATTGGGAGGAACGTTGCCCCAGCGTTGGTGTCATTGGGAGGAACTATGCCCCATCGTTGGTGTCTTTGGGAAGAACTATGCCCCATCGTTGGTGTCATTGGGAGGAACGTTGCCCCATCGTTGGTGTCATTGGGAGGAACGTTGCCCCATCGTTGGTGTCATTGGGAGGAACGTTGCCCCATCGTTGGTGTCATTGGGAGGAACGTTGCCCCATCGTTGGTGTCATTGGGAGGAACGTTGCCCCATCGTTGGTGTCATTGGGAGGAACGTTGCCCCATCGTTGGTGTCATTGGGAGGAACGTTGCCCCATCGTTGGTGTCATTGGGAGGAACGTTGCCCCATCGTTGGTGTCATTGGGAGGAACGTTGCCCCATCGTTGGTGTCATTGGGAGGACTGTTGCCCCATCGTTGGTGTCATTGGGAGGAACGTTGCCCCATCGTTGGTGTCATTGGGAGGAACGTTGCCCCATCATTGGTGTCATTGGGAGGAACGTTGCCCCATCGTTGGTGTCATTGGGAGGAACTATGCCCCATTGTTGGTGTCATTGGGAGGAATGTTGCCCCATCGTTGGTGTCATTGGGAGGAACGTTGCCCCATAGTTGGTGTCATTGGGAGGAACGTTGCCCCATCGTTGGTGTCATTGGGAGGAACGTTGCCCCATCATTGGTGTCATTGGGAGGAACGTTGCCCCATCGTTGGTGTCATTGGGAGGAACGTTGCCCCATCGTTGGTGTCATTGGGAGGAACGTTGCCCCATCGTTGGTGTCATTGGGAGGAACGTTGCCCCATCGTTGGTGTCATTGGGAGGAACGTTGCCCCATCGTTGGTGTCATTGGGAGGAACATTGCCCCATCGTTGGTGTCATTGGGAGGAACGTTGCCCCATCGTTGGTGTCATTGGGAGGAACGTTGCCCCATCGTTGGTGTCATTGGGAGGAACGTTGCCCCAGCGTTGGTGTCATTGGGAGGAACTATGCCCCATCGTTGGTGTCATTGGGAGGAACGTTGCCCCATCGTTGGTGTCATTGGGAGGAACGTTGCCCCAGCGTTGGTGTCTTTGGGAAGAACTATGCCCCATCGTTGGTGTCATTGGGAGGAACGTTGCCCCATCGTTGGTGTCATTGGGAGGAACGTTGCCCCATCGTTGGTGTCATTGGGAGGAACGTTGCCCCATCGTTGGTGTCATTGGGAGGAACGTTGCCCCATCGTTGGTGTCATTGGCAGGAACGTTGCCCCATCGTTGGTGTCATTGGGAGGAACGTTGCCCCATCGTTGGTGTCATTGGGAGGAACGTTGCCCCATCGTTGGTGTCATTGGGAGGAACGTTGCCCCATCGTTGGTGTCATTGGGAGGAACGTTGCCCCAGCGTTGGTGTCTTTGGGAGGAACTATGCCCCATCGTTGGTGTCATTGGGAGGAACTATGCCGCATCGTTGGTGTCATTGGGAGGAACGTTGCCCCATCGTTGGTGTTATTGGGAGGAACGTTGCCCCATCGTTGGTGTCATTGGGAGGAACGTTGCCCCATCAATGGTGTCATTGGGAGGAACTATGCCCCATCGTTGGTGTCATTGGGAGGAATGTTGCCCCATCGTTGGTGTCATTGGGAGGAACGTTGCCCCATCGTTGGTGTCATTGGGAGGAACGTTGCCCCAGCGTTGGTGTCATTGGGAGGAACTATGCCCCATCGTTGGTGTCATTGGGAGGAACGTTGCCCCATCGTTGGTGTCATTGGGAGGAACGTTGCCCCATCGTTGGTGTCATTGGGAGGAACGTTGCCCCATCGTTGGTGTCATTGGGAGGAACTATGCCCCATCGTTGGTGTCATTGGGAGGACTGTTGCCCCATCGTTGGTGTCATTGGGAGGACTGTTGCCCCATCGTTGGTGTCATTGGGAGGAACGTTGCCCCATCGTTGGTGTCATTGGGAGGAACGTTGCCCCATCGTTGGTGTCATTGGGAGGAACGTTGCCCCATCGTTGGTGTTATTGGGAGGAACGTTGCCCCATCGTTGGTGTCATTGGGAGGAACGTTGCCCCATCGTTGGTGTCATTGGGAGGAACGTTGCCCTAGCGTTGGTGTCATTGGGAGGAACGTTGCCCCATCGTTGGTGTCATTGGGAGGAATGTTGCCCCATCGTTGGTGTCATTGGGAGGAACGTTGCCCCATCGTTGGTGTCATTGGGAGGAACGTTGCCCAAGCGTTGGTGTCATTTGGAGGAACTATGCCCCATCGTTGGTGTCATTGGGAGGAACGTTGCCCCAGCGTTGGTGTCATTGGGAGGAACGTTGCCCCATCGTTGGTGTCATTGGGAGGAACTATGCCCCAGCGTTGGTGTCATTGGGAGGAACTATGCCCCATCGTTGGTGTCATTGGGAGGAACGTTGCCCCAGCGTTGGTGTCTTTGGGAGGAACTATGCCCCATCGTTGGTGTCATTGGGAGGAACGTTGCCCCAGCGTTGGTGTCTTTGGGAGGAACTATGCCCCATCGTTGGTGTCATTGGTAGGAACGTTGCCCCAGCGTTGGTGTCATTGGGAGGAACTATGCCCCATCGTTGGTGTCTTTGGGAAGAACTATGCCCCATCGTTGGTGTCATTGGGAGGAACGTTGCCCCATCGTTGGTGTCATTGGGAGGAACGTTGCCCCATCGTTGGTGTCATTGGGAGGAACGTTGCCCCATCGTTGGTGTCATTGGGAGGAACTATGCCCCATCGTTGGTGTCATTGGGAGGAACATTGCCCCATCGTTGGTGTCATTGGGAGGAACGTTGCCCCATCGTTGGTGTCATTGGGAGGAACGTTGCCCCATCGTTGGTGTCATTGGGAGGAACATTGCCCCATCGTTGGTGTCAATGGGAGGAACGTTGCCCCATCGTTGGTGTCATTGGGAGGAACTATGCGCCATCGTTGGTGTCATTGGGAGGAACTATGCCCCATCGTTGGTGTCATTGGGAGGAACATTGCCCCATCGTTGGTGTCATTGGGAGGAACGTTGCTCCATCGTTGGTGTCATTGGGAGGAACGTTGCCCCATCGTTGGTGTCATTGGGAGGAATGTTGCCCCATCGTTGATTTCAGTGGGAGGAACGTTGCCCGATCGTTGGTGTCATTGGGAGGAACGTTGCCCCATCGTTGGTGTCATTGGGAGGAACGTTGCCCAAGCGTTGGTGTCATTTGGAGGAACTATGCCCCATCGTTGGTGTCATTGGGAGGAACTATGCCCCATCGTTGGTGTCATTGGGAGGAACTATGCGCCATCGTTGGTGTCATTGGGAGGAACGTTGCCCCATCGTTGGTGTCATTGGGAGGAATGTTGCCCCATCGTTGATTTCAGTGGGAGGAACGTTGCCCCATCGTTGGTGTCATTGGGAGGAACGTTGCCCCATCGTTGGTGTCATTGGGAGGAACGTTGCCCAAGCGTTGGTGTCATTTGGAGGAACTATGCCCCATCGTTGGTGTCATTGGGAGGAACTATGCCCCATCGTTGGTGTCATTGGGAGGAATGTTGCCCCATCGTTGGTGTCATTGGGAGGAATGTTGCCCCATCGTTGGTGTCATTGGGAGGAACGTTGCCCCATCGTTGGTGTCATTGGGAGGAACTATGCTCCATCGTTGGTGTCATTGGGAGGAACGTTGCCCCAGCATTGGTGTCATTGGGAGGAACTATGCCCCATCGTTGGTGTCTTTGGGAAGAACTATGCCCCATCGTTGGTGTCATTGGGAGGAACGTTGCCCCATCGTTGGTGTCATTGGGAGGAACGTTGCCCCATCGTTGGTGTCATTGGGAGGAACGTTGCCCCATCGTTGGTGTCATTGGGAGGAACTATGCTCCATCGTTGGTGTCATTGGGAGGAATGTTGCCCCATCGTTGGTGTCATTGGGAGGAACGTTGCCCCATCGTTGGTGTCATTGGGAGGAACTATGCCCCATTGTTGGTGTCATTGGGAGGAACGTTGCCCCATCGTTGGTGTCATTGGGAGGAACGTTGCCCCATCGTTGGTGTCATTGGGAGGAACGTTGCCCCATCGTTGGTTTCATTGGGAGGAACGTTGCCCCATCGTTGGTGTCATTGGGAGGAACGTTGCCCCATCATTGGTGTCATTGGGAGGAACGTTGCCCCATCGTTGGTGTCATTGGGAGGAACTATGCCCCATCGTTGGTGTCATTGGGAGGAACGTTGCCCCAGCGTTGGTGTCATTGGGAGGAACTATGCCCCATCGTTGGTGTCATTGGGAGGAACTATGCCCCATCGTTGGTGTCATTGGGAGGAACGTTGCCCCATCGTTGGTGTCATTGGGAGGAACGTTGCCCCAGCGTTGGTGTCATTGGGAGGAACTATGCCCCATCGTTGGTGTCTTTGGGAGGAACTATGCCCCATCGTTGCTGTCATTGGGAGGAACGTTGCCCCAGCCTTGGTGTCTTTGGGAGGAACTATGCCCCATCGTTGGTGTCATTGGGAGGAACTTTGCCCCAGCGTTGGTGTCATTGGGAGGAACTATGCCCCATCGTTGGTGTCTTTGGGAGGAACTATGCCCCATCGTTGGTGTCATTGGGAGGAACGTTGCCCCAGCGTTGGTGTCATTGGGAGGAACCATGCCCCATCGTTGGTGTCTTTGGGAGGAACTATGCCCCATCGTTGGTGTCATTGGGAGGAACGTTGCCCCAGCGTTGGTGTCATTGGGAGGAACTATGCCCCATCGTTGGTGTCTTTGGGAGGAACTATGCCCCATCGTTGCTGTCATTGGGAGGAACGTTGCCCCAGCCTTGGTGTCTTTGGGAGGAACTATGCCCCATCGTTGGTGTCATTGGGAGGAACGTTGCCCCAGCGTTGGTGTCATTGGGAGGAACTATGCCCCATCGTTGGTGTCTTTGGGAGGAACTATGCCCCATCGTTGGTGTCATTGGGAGGAACGTTGCCCCAGCGTTGGTGTCATTGGGAGGAACCATGCCCCATCGTTGGTGTCTTTGGGAGGAACTATGCCCCATCGTTGGTGTCATTGGGAGGAACGTTGCCCCAGCGTTGGTGTCATTGGGAGGAACTATGCCCCATCGTTGGTGTCTTTGGGAGGAACGTTGCCCCAGCGTTGGTGTCATTGGGAGGAACTATGCCCCATCGTTGGTGTCATTGGGAGGAACTATGCCCCATCGTTGGTGTCTTTGGGAGGAACTATGCCCCATCGTTGGTGTCATTGGGAGGAACGTTGCCCCAGCGTTGGTGTCATTGGGAGGAACTATGCCCCATCGTTGGTGTCATTGGGAGAAACGTTGCCCCAGCGTTGGTGTCATTGGGTGGAACTATGCCCCATCGTTGGTGTCTTTGGGAGGAACGTTGCTCCAGCATTGGTGTCATTGGGAGGAACTATGCCCCATTGTGGGCCGCATAAAATCACGCAAAGGGGCCGCACCCAGCCCTCGGGCTGCAGTTTGGAGACCGCTGCTATAGAGAAATATGCCTTGTTCATATTTTACGTCTGAGGTTTACAACCACTTTAACCAAATGCGGACCGCCCACCGTACATTTACTGAGGCAAGGCGGCCGCTCTGTGCCAGATCACGTACCTAGTACGTGATCTGACATTTCCGGGTCTGGGGCGCGCACGCGTGCCGCCAGTGACCTGCTGTGGTTATACATTGGATATATTTTATAGCAAATTTTTTTTATTTTTTTTTCAAAATTGTCAGTCTTTTTTTGTTTATAGCGCAAAAAGTAAAAAACACAGAGGTGATCAGATACCACAAAAAGAAAGCTCTAAAAAAAGGTTAATAAATTTGATTTGGGTACAGTGTCGCACAACCGCACAATTTTCAGTTAAAGTAACGCAGTGCTGTATCACAAAAAATGGCCAGGTCAGGAAGGGGGGGGGGGTAATCTTACGGAGATGAAGTAGTTAAAGCCAACCTGTGTTACACCTATGGACCCAGTAGTACTACTTGTTGTAATTATGGTGTGTGGCTGTAACTATGGTCCCTTGTTTAAACAGTGCTTAATTGGACCCAAGAGACACATTTCCACGTCTCATAAAGTGTTTCAAATACCTTGTGCAAGGAATACCTTTCATATTAAAAGAAAGCAAACACACTGATACACACAGCAGGCATTGCCACAATGGGGGATTTTAGAACGGTCATGACCAGGCTTATTGAAAACCTGTGCTTGTTCACATGGGTGGCTGGGGAGCGGTAAAAGCAAGCGATTGAGCAGCATTTTTACTGCCCCCTGCTGTGGACAGTAAAACACGTCTAAACACGGCAATGCAGCTGGACAGGGCTGTACCCATGCACAGCAGTGGCAAAATGAAATGGCATATCGCATATATGCTCCAAGCACACTGACTGAGCTGTCACGGACAGTCATTGTTGGCGACCAGATGGGCTCCTGATCATGTGACTGCTGTGACAGCCAATCACAGGGATCACGATATCAGGAAGCTGCTGCCACCTAGTGGCATGAATACTCACTTAATGTGTTAATGGGAGGCAGTGGCAAAGGGCAAATATCTGAATTGCTCCTCAAATATGATATATCCTCATTAAAAATAGAACACACTCATTGCTGGGTTCACACCCTAGTGTTGTGGGAAGGCGCGTGTTGGCACAATGCGTAACATCTTTGTTGTATGTTGTGGTTCTGCAGTGCCATTTTATTCCTAATAGCAACCCAACGTCCCTTACCGACACAAGTGCCTTTTAGCACCATTTTATTTGTTGTATGATGTTGTATTTTACTATGTGTCCTGGCCAGGGCTTTTTTTCAGCGGGAACGCAGTTCCGGCACCTCTCCCACTGAATGTATGTAATGTGAAGTGGTGCTTGGGTATGTTGCAGGGTCTGTTGATGCTAGCTGCTGGGGGATCTATTTTCGGATGTGCACCTACTGCTGGAGGTGATCTATTTTTTGCAGGTGGGTATATTGTTGCTGGGAAAGTCTGTTGTTGCTGGTGGGGAATCTATTGTTGCTTGGGGTGGGTCTTATGTTGCTGGTGGGGAATCTATTGTTGCTTGGGGTGGGTCTTATGTTGCTGGTGGGGAATCTATTGTTGCTTGGGGTGGGTCTTATGTTGCTGGTGGGGAATCTATTGTTGCTGGGAAAGTCTGTTGTTGCTGGTGGGGAATCTATTGTTGCTTGGGGTGGGTCTTATGTTGCTGGTGGGGAATCTATTGTTGCTTGGGGTGGGTCTTATGTTGCTGGTGGGGAATCTATTGTTGCTTGGGGTGGGTCTTATGTTGCTGGTGGGGAATCTATTGTTGCTTGGGGTGGGTCTTATGTTGCTGGTGGGGAATCTATTGTTGCTGGGAAAGTCTGTTGTTGCTGGTGGGGAATCTATTGTTGCTTGGGGTGGGTCTTATGTTGCTGGTGGGGAATCTATTGTTGCTTGGGGTGAGTCTTATGTTGCTGGTGGGGAATCTATTGTTGCTTGGGGTGGGTCTTATGTTTCTGGTGGGTCATTATTACTGGGGGAGATCTATTGTTGCCAGTTGATCGATTGTTGCTAGCTGCAAGGGATCCATTTTACTGCTTATCTTGTTATCATTAACAAATTCCATACAAATTGCTTAGCACCACAAATGAGATTTGGTTCTCTATTCCCCTAAAAAGGGTAGTACTGGGGAGTGAGTAGGTGGTGGAACCAAGGGATGGTGCTCAAAGTGGGTAGGGGCAAAGACGAGGGGTGACATGGAGAGGGAGAGTTCCTGTACCTATTCTCTGAGAAAAAAAGCCCTGGTCCTGGCACACTGCCTTTATATAAAAAGTACAGCTGTGGCTAAAAGTTTTGAGAATGAAGCTTCGTACACACGGCCGATAATCCCGTTGTAAAAAAAAACGTTGGTTTTCTTGACGAGATTCTTGTCAAGCTTTCCTTGCATACACACTGTCAATCAAAAATCTTGTTGTTGTAAAGCGCGGTGACGTACAACACGTACGACGACAGTATAAAGGGGAAGTTCGATTCCAATGGCCCCACCCCTTGGGCTGCTTTTGCTAATCTCGTGTTACCACGTGTTAGTAAAAGTCTGGGGAGAGACAATTCGCGCTTTTCAGACTTTGTGCTTTCAGTTCGTTACAGCGTGACGAATGTGCTATCTCCATTACAAACGCTAGTTTTACCAGAAGGAGCGCTCCCGTCTCATACTTGTGTAGCGGGGTGTTTCTTTAAGGACTCAGAGACTACCGTACCCAGGGTACAGCGGGACACCCAGGGTTTATTGCCCCGCACAAGGACTGCTGGGGTGGACTATAAAAAAGGGGGGCATGCCGGCAATCGGTCTCTTTGGACATCGCCCGCCCAGCAAGTGGAACTCTGTACCGAGTCTGTTGTTCCTGATAGGGCCTGAAGTTTGGGCCCTGTGTTTCCAAAGAGCCTTCCGTTTTCCACTGAGGAGCCTGAGGGACGTCTCATCCTGCCGCCTGTCTACTACTTCCAGGAGGACTGAAGACCCCGGGTGTCGTGGGATCTGTGTACTGAGACACAGCTACGGAAGATACTGACATTGACTGGTCCGGTTGGGTGAGAGAGCACCTGCTCAAAGATCATTACAGGATCTCTAGGCCCTGTGTCTGTTGTTCAGGACCCACCATTTATAGTTTGCATTTGCACGCCGGAGGGACAGTGCATTGAGTAGCCTAGTCACTTTCTGTTATCCATCGAGTTACCAGTTCCTATTCCTGTGGATTACAATTTGTCTTCAAAGCGTGCACCACCATTTGCTAGCGAAGATCCTTCACTACGGAAATTGCATATAGGACAGTCAGGCCTGACACCTAAGTTTAGATCTTGCTGGGCGCCATCTTGCCCATGAGGGAGGGGAGCTGCAAGCGGGGTCTGTTAGTTGAATGTGTATAGGATTGTATATTTGTTTACTTGCTAAATACCCTTTTATTGCAGGGCTCTGCATACCTTAATGTGTACTGTTTATCTGCTTATCTATTTCACTCAAGTAAAAGTATCAGGATTAAGCAGACAAGTTGTTTGGTGTTATTACTGTGTATAAGAAACGGTTAGTGTCAGTTACACATGTCATCACTGTGTGCCCTTTTGTTTCCGGATTGTATTACCTAAAGCTATGGGTCTCACAATCCTATCATCCTCTACTAGCTGTGCCAAGGGAGGGTAGAGACAATTACTGGGGGTTGACAGCGGTGCGTTACAGGCCCGAAAATCATACCAGCGGCTCTCTTAACTGGGGGTATCGCTACACTTGATTCTGAGCATGCGTGTTTTTTTAGGACTCGGAAAAGCATACACATGACCGGTTTTCTCGTCGGGAATCCCGACGAGAAAAATGAGAATCCTGACGAGAAAATAGAGAGCAGGTTCTCTATTTTTCTCGTCGAGATTCCCGGCAGTTTTCTCAACAAGAAACCATACACACGAACGGTTTTCTTGCCGAGAAAACCGGTCGCGTGTACGAGGCTTGACCCAAATAATAATTTTCACAATCTACTGCCTCAGTTTTGTATGATGGCAATTTGCATATACTCCACAATGTTATGAAGAGTGATCAGATGAGTTGCAATTAATTGCAAAGTCTCTCTTTGCCATGAAAATGAACTTAAACCCATAAAAAAACATTTCCACTGCAGGCTCCAGGGCGCCCAAGAAATTCCAGCAAGCACCAGGACCTTCTACAGTTGATTCAGCTGCGGGATCGGGGCACCACCAGTGCAGAGTTTGCTCAGAGTCAGGAATGGCAGAAGACAGGTGTGAGGGCATCTACATGCACAGTGAGGGGATGACTTTTGGAGGACGGTCTGGTGTCAAGAACGGCAGCAAAGAAGCCACTTCTCTCCAGGAAAAACATCAGAGACAGACTGATATTCTGCAAAAGGAACAGGGATTGGACTGCTGAGGACCGGGGGAAAGTCATTTTCTCTGATGAATCCCCTTTCCGATTGTTTAGGACATCCGGAAAAAACCCTTGTCCGGAGAATAAAAAGTGATCATTACCATCAATCCTGTGTCATGCCAACAGGAAAGCATCCTGAGACCATTCATGTGTGGGGTTCCTTCTCAGCCAAGGGAGTGGTGGGCTCACTTACAACTTTGCCTAAGAACACCATGAATAAAGAATGGTACAAAAACATCCTCCGAGAGCAACTTCTCCCCACCATCCAAGAACAGATTGGTGAGGAACAATGCCCTTTCCATGATGGAGCACCTTGCCATAAGGAGAAAGTGATAACTAAAGTGGCTTGGGGAACAAAACATCTAAATGTTGGGTCCATGGCCAGGAAACTTCCCAGACCTTAATCCCATTGAGAACTTGTGGTCAACCCTCACGAGGCGAGTGAACACCCCCCCCCCCCCCACAAATTCTGACAAACTCCAAGCATTGATTATGTAAGAATGAGCCGCCATCAGTCAGGATGTGGCCCAGAAGTTGATGACAGCATGCCAGGGCAAATTGCAGAGGTCTTGAAAACAAAGAGTCATCACTGCAAATATTGACTCTACATAAACTTAATATCATTGTCAATAAAAGCCTTTGACACTTATGAAATGCTTGTAATTATACTTCAGTATCCCATAGTAACATCTGACAAAAAGATCTAAAAACGCTGTGTTACAGGATTATATATTGTGCAGTGTGTGTGTCTTTGTGTAAAATCATACGGAAAATACCTTATTTACAGCGCTCGCTCCGAGCACTGCAGAGGGAGGGGCTAAGATTCCCTGCTGACATCAGCTGGGAGGAGAGGAGGAGAGCAGCGGAAGGTCACATGAGCGTCCAGCAGCGCCGTAAATAAGGTATTTTCCGCTATATTTTTACACAAAGACACACACTGGACATTATGTAATCCTGTAACAGAGCAGATTACAGGATTTCTCAATAGTAATATTACAGACTCCCAAGCTGACAGGCAGGGGGGAAGGGGGAGGGAGGGGGAGAGAGGACGTAAACTGACCACAGTAATCAGGGATCAGCAGCCATGATTTTCGTGGTCAGTACAGACAGGGAGACACAGGAACTGACAGGATCAACAAGGTTTTTTTTAGAACAGAGAGGGGTAAATGACACAGCACAAGCACTGTGCTGTATAACTAGCTTTAAGGCTCGGTTCACACCTATGCGAATTGGTTGCGGCTTACACCGTGAAAAAACATCTCTAGATTAGCGGCCCCCCGAGCCCCCCGTTTACTTACCTGACCCTCGAAAGTCCCGCGCCGTGAACACGCAGGCATCTCGGCCGGCTTCTCGGCTCATTCATTGGTTGATTGAAAGCAGCGCAGCCATTGGCTCGCGCTGCTGTCAATCACATCCATGACACGGCGCGCCAGGGAGTGGGGCCGAGTGATGCAGTGAGCGGCTATGGCCGCCGGCTGTATCACAGGAGCGTGCCCGCAAGAACTCATCACCATGCAAGCTCGCTCGCATGAAGGTGATGAGTTTTTGCGGGGGGGGAGCCGAGACAGCCGCCGAGAGACTCCATAAGACCAGGTTCGGGGCCACTCTGTGCAAAACGAGCTGCACAGTGGAGGTAAGTATGACATGTTTGTTGTTTTTAAAAATAAAAATTAAATTATCTTTAGGCTCCATGTACACAGAAGCTCAAAAACTGTTGTTTTTAAAGCAGCAGAAAAAGCTATCTTTTATCAGCGTTTTTTTACTAGCTTTTATTAGCGTTTTTCAGTGTAGCTTTTTTTAGCTTTTAAAAAAAAATAAAAAAAATTCAATGGACCAAAAAACGCTAAAAAACGCTCGCGGCAAGCGTTTTTGAGTGTTTATGAGCGTTTTTCGTCGTTTTGCGTTTTTTTCTGCCGAAAAACGGCACTTTGAACGCGAATTTCTTGCGTTCAGAAAAAAGCCCATTAACTCCACTGCTCATTAAAGCTAAAAAACGCTATGTGTACATGAACACATAGGCTAACATAGAGTGCAGTTAATGGGCTTTTTAAAAAAACGCCAAAACGCCAATAAACTGCAGTTTATCAGCTTCTGTGTACATGGAGCCTTAGTGTTCCTTTAAGCTATCACGTTGTGTTTTTTGGAACATTCTCAATCCTTTATTTTTATTGATGTTAACAATAACACGTATATAATTTTATTATAGTGGCTGTTGAGTAAACAAATAAAGGCTGGAAGCCGGCGACGGGAACCCGAATGATCGGCAAAGATTTCCACATAACAGTTTTTTTAGACGGGTTATCAGATGCTGCCCTTGGGTTTAGTTTTCAGGGCCGCACAAATGGATGTATTTAACCATTTGACGCCCAAGGTGCGTACATGGATGTCCTTGGGTTTCAGTGGTTATACCAGGCATCATCCCCGTATCGATCTTTTCAGCTGGCGATTCTCTTTATTGCAGAAGTGATCTGAGTGTCTAATTAGCCACTTGATCACTTCTGCGGGTGGCGCCGCCACCACTCCTCCTCTGGGCTCTCCATTCCCACCGTGGTGCCCGGGAGCGATGTGGCCAACAGCGATGGCTTCCCTGTACAGAGAGCGAGGAACTAACGTTGTTCCTCTCCCTCTGTAACCCTGGAAACCGGGAGGGACCAGGAGTTCGTCACTTTGGGTGGCCAGAAAAGCAGCCGATTAGACCGATCTGTGTCTGATCGGCTGCATGGGAGGCCAGAGGAGAGATTTGGGGTCTGAAAGAGGACCTGTCACGGCCCATGCTGTCACAAGGGATGTTGTTCATCCCTTATGATAGCAATACAGTTAGTATAAAGAAAACATTGTATAAAATAAATAAATAATATAAAAAAAATGTAAAGGGCCCCCATTCCACCGTGCTTACGTGTAAATGCGAACGCATACGTTACGCATATGTAAATGGTGACTGCACCACACATGTGAGGTATTGTTGCGAACATCAGCACGAGAGCAATGATTCTAGCACCAAACCTCCTGTACCACTCTAGTAACCTGTAAAGGAGTTAAAAGCGTCTCCTATGGAGAAATTTAAGCATCGTAGTTTGTCGCCATTCCATGGGCAGACACAATTTTAAAGTGTGACATGTTAGGTATCTATTTACTCGGCGTAACATCATAATTCACATTATACAAAACAATTGGGCTAACGTTAATGGTTTTTTTTTATTCATGACTGTTTTTCTTCCAAAAAAATTGCATTTAAAAAAAACGCTGCGCAAATACCGTGTGACATAAAAAATTGCAACGCCAACCATTTTATGCTTTAGGGTCTCTGCTAAAAAAAATATAGATAATGTTTGGGGGTTCTAAGTAATTTTCAAGCAAAAAAAAAAAGTAGATTTTTCCATGTAGGAGCGAAGTGTCAAAAATGGCCCGAAGCGGTTAAAGCGAAAGACTGCATTGGCCTGCTTTGCCTGCAATGCAAATGTCCTTATTGGGATATACTTTATCCAAGGGAAATGCAATGCAAAGCATGTCGCGTGTAACGCGTGTGCAAATAAAGAGACCCTGTCATATAACCAAATCTTTTCATCAAAGCGCACACCTGTAAATAAGAAACTGAAAACCTGCATTATCTCAGGTTCACACAGGGAACACCTCCCCTGAAGTACTGTACGCGTAGATAAATGACACTTCCGGGAGAGTCAATCTCCCATATCCCCTGATGACTTCCAGGTCACTACTCTCTCCTTAAGGTTACAGCCGTGGCCAAAAGTGTCCAGAATGATATAAATATATATTTTTACAAAGTCTGCTGACTCAGTGTTTTTAGATCTGGAGCTGCTTGTTATATTTTTGGGTCTTGCCGTTACCTGTCTGTTCCACCGTATCCGTCATAGGAGTTCCATTGAAGAGTTTTCACAGATGTCAGCACCAACACATAGGGGGTGATTTACTAAAGACCTGCGCCTGTGGTGCAGTGGAGAAATTGGAGCAATTGCACAAAAAACGTGACTCAAAACATTTATCAAAAATGATGGTGCACTTATATGCACCAAACCATATTTACATAGGAAGCGCTGTTGCGCACTTGCGCAATCTTTCGCGCCTACCATTAGCAAGCGCAGCCAATGTAATCTTCAACATTTTTGTCTGAATACTGTAGATAACTTTACTATTTACCATCTTCTGTTACCAGGCTAAAAAGTATGTATATAATATTGTTTAAATGCACAAATTCTGTCCAGAACATGTAGATCTGTCTTACAACTAATCAAGCCTTTTTACACCCTTCTGTCAGCTTACTCAACTGCACATGTGCAATGACAAAGCACACCATTTTATGCTCGCCTGACAGGGCGCACACGCTTCAGCGTGTTTTAAATATGTGTGTTGCACACGGGCGCATCTGCGTTCTCCAGAGTGCACAACTGCTTATACATTGGGCTTGTGCTCATTGTAATTAGGGCTGCCACCTGTCCAGGATTCACCCGGACAGTTCGGGTTTGGAAACATGTGTCCGGGTTTCAGACTACCTGAAACCCGGACACATTATTCAGCTCCTCTTCCTCCCGCCCCTACCCCTCTGTGTCTGCCCACACTCCAATCTCTGGCACCAGAAATTTTAATTCCAGCAGCCTCAGATACATCTGGATGAGAGGTGCTGACAGCCAAGGGGTGAGTGAGTTCACCATCCATCCCTATCTGTGACTGAAATTTCCCCCCTTCTCTCTCCTGCCTCTGAGTGAGTACACTAAGGTAAATCAAGGTTCTCAGAGCACCCCTTACATCAGAGTTCCCCTTTACACCAGAGGCAACAGTGTTCCCCCTTACATCAGAGTCCTCTCCGTACATCAGAGTTCTCAGTGTCCCCCCTAAATCAGGGTTCCCAGAGCATCCCTTATGTTAGTGTAGCGGGTACTTGAGTTTGGGGGAGGCATCTGGGTGGTAGTGTAACCCAGATGCACAGAGTGCTAGGGTATCCGAGACCTTTTTTTGGTTCTTGGAGGACTCTGGTGGTGTGAGGTTCCTTGCGGCCCACAGGTGGCACTGTTGCCCTGGGCCGGGGCTTAACTCACACCGCAAGACTGTACCTTTTTTTGTCCTCCCCTGGAGCTGGTACAGCGGGGCGGGGAACCCGCTGTGACGCAAAGGGAGAGGGGATAAAAGGGGCGGACGCCCTTACCACGGGGTTCAGAGTTCAGGTTCGGAGTCCGGAGTTGGAGGACGCGGCCGCACCCTCGGCGCCTTCGGCCTGGGTGCTGGCGTTCCAGTGTTCCGGGCCTAGGTGCCTTTGACCTGGCCGGGGCGAGGATGGAGTCCATCCCAGGCGCCTTTAGCCTGGGGTGAGGTACTATGGCGGAGGCCTGGGGCTCAGTACCTTCGACTGAGTTCCGCGAGGGTGGAGGAATCCGAGGGGGCCCTAACTCCTTGGGTGCCCGTGTCTGAGTTTGTGAGGACTGGTGTACGGAACTTCTCTGGAGAGTCCGGCGCAGCATCGCTGGTGACAGAGAGGCCTCCTGTTTCTCCCTTGGACGGATCTCCTTCCCCTGACAGGGGCTGTGCTAGCGAAGGTAATTCACGTTCTACCTCACATAGTCAGTGGCAGTGACTATTCACCACTGGTGATACCACAGTTGTTAGCATCAGAAGGGAAAGGATTGTACCTCGATCTATTCCCCATTATAACTCAGTAGAAGAAACTGTTTATTGTTTGGCAAGAAGAATAAAACTGAGTTGGACCTATTCACTGTGTGGAACTTGGGTTACTAGGAGCAAAGGAGTCAGGAATGAAGTACTGGACTTGACTCTAGGACACCTACACAAGGCCCAATCTTTCTGGCCTTCACCTCTTAGTTATAGAGGACATGGGCCGTGATGTATCTCATCTCTCTCCCTCCCAGGGACCCCTAGACAACAGCCGCATAACCGATAAAGCAAGAGGGGGAGAGAGGGTCGCTACATTAGAGTCTCCCTTAAATCAGAGTCTGCAGAGTCCCCCCTTATTGTATAAGGGAACTCTACGAGTTCAGATGTAAAAGAAGAACTCTGTGGAGTCTGATAAAAAGGAGAACTCTTGTTATTAACTTCATATGATTAGAAATGTTATTTAATAGCAAAATATATGTATAGTTAATACGCTAAAAAAATAAATTGTTGTGCACCGCTAAAGTGTTCGGGTTTGACTTGAAGAAAAGGTGGCAACCCTAATTGTAATGCTGATCCTGTTAATGAGCTTTTCCTTATCACATGGAGAATATTGCTTCCACTTTTATTCCTTTCATTCATTTCTTTTTGAAACAACTCAATAATCATTCTAGAGATCTTCCTCCTATCAACAACTGTGCAGATGTTTCCTGGACTTGTAATTGTGCTTTTTATGGTGACAGTCTATGGGGATTGCACAGTGTATGGGGAAATGAATTGCTCAGAGAAATGAGTGGATGTAAATGTCATCCAATCAGATTGCACAGTGTATGGGGAAATGAATTGCTCAGAGAAATGAGTGGATGTAAATGTCATCCAATCAGATTGCACAGTGTATGGGGAAAGAATTGTCCAGAATACACAATACACAAACATGTGTTGAGAAGATGTTTTCATGGAAGTTTTGGCTCCACCAATGATTATCGACTGTCACCATAAAATGCACAATTACAAGTCCAGTAAACATCTGCACAGTTGTTGATAGGAGGAAGATCTCTAGAATGAATATTAAGTTGTTTCAAAAAGAAATGAATGAAAGGAATAAAAGTGGAAGCAATATTCTCCATGTGATAAGGAAAAGCTCAATAACATGATCAGCATTACAATGAGCAAGAGCCCGATGTCTGTTTCATATTTAAGAATGTGTATGCGCCCGTACGCGCAACGATTCCGCGAATCCGGCGCAAGTCGACAGCATGCGCCATGTCGCAATAATTATTCCTGCCCGCGCAAATGCGCCAACATTTTCTTAAATCAGCCCCATAGTCTCTTTTCCAACGGTTTTATTAAAGAAATGTCAATGAGAGGGATGGAGGGTTAGGGGAGATTCAGGTACCTTGCTTTTGCGGATCATGGGTACTTCCTAATCCAGAGGAAAGACAGTCTCCACACTGGATATAGCAACCACCGAATAGGCCTCTCTCACTGACCTACCAGCCGGCACGGTGCCCGGCCAAAAGTCTCTGCCACAGACTTGAAGAACTCACATAGTCTCTGCCACAGACTTGAAGAATACACATAGTCTATGTACAGTCACACAGTACCAGTTTCTTTCAGCCGATCTGGCGACACTGTGAGGTAGATATGTAGGGATGCGTCCTCCAATTGAGCCTCCAGGCTCTTCCCGAGGCACCAGCCCTTTTGGCTCGGTCCTCTCCTGGGAAAAGTCCTCCCCTGGTTTCTCCAATTGCTCTGCTTCCTCCTTCAGGCAAGACAGCAAAGGACCACCCCTGAACGGTAGGCCCCAGAAACTCCTGGGCCTACTTCCAGTAACGAGGCCTCGGGCCAGCCAATAACGTGGCCCCGAGGCAGGAAACTGCTACGGCACACCTTAGGAGGGCCATCAGGTCAGAGAGCCCCCGAAAGACGGTGTCTGTCCCTTAAGTACCCTCTCCCAGAATGTACCAATCCCACTGAGCTGCTTCTGAGCAATTGGTACTCAATACATCCAGCCTGCTGCATTTCCGACCTTGACCTGTGGGGACAGCAACACCCACTGTCAAGTGGAAAACGCGCAACACAACTGGACTGGAACAGAAACCAGTAATTTACCAGAATTATTCTGAGCTAAACTACAGCTCAGACAACTAAATTTACAACTAGCTCCTACCCAATAGGAGCAGGGCGCTACATTTACTATGGTATACTGAAGTATAAAATTTACAAGCATTTCAGAAGTCTCAAAGGCTTTTATTGACATTTACATGAAGTTCATGTAAAAGAGACAATATTTGCAGTGTTGACCCTTCTTTTTCAAGACCTCTACAATCCTCCCTGGCATGCCGTCATCAACTTCTGGGCCACATCCTGACTGATGGCGGCTCATTTTTGCAGTTTATTTTGTTCACTCACCCACAAGTTTTTAATGGGATTAACCCCTTAACGACCGCTCACTGTATATATACATCGGCACAATGGCACCGACAGGCACAATCACGTAGAGTGTACGTGATTGCCTTTGTACAGTTGGGGGGTCCAATCGGACCCCCCTTCTGTACAGTGAGCGGTCAGAATTCGTTGGGGAGCGATCCGACATGAGGGGACGGCCGTTCGATTCCGGCCACCCCCCCCCGATTGCTCCCGGCGAATGGAAATGCCCCCTCTGTCTGTGTAATGTTTACACAGACAGAAGAAGCAGGAGGAAGTGATGTCATCTCCTGTGCGGCGCTCACATATACCGAGTGCCGTACAAGAGAAGACACACAGGTTAGTGCACAAACACTACACTAACACCAGCACACATAGGCACATAAATCGCCCCCCAGGCCCCCCCAGATCACCCCCTGCCCCCAGTCACAGTGTCACTGATTGCAGTGACCATTTATTTACTGATCACTGCAATCAGTGACATTTGTGACTGTAAAAGTGTCACTACATTTAGTTTTAGGTCCAGTGTAGCCCCCTAACCCCCCCTAATAAAGGTTTAACCCCTTGATCACCCCCAGATAACCCTTTCACCCCCTAGCACCGCCGTCGCTAAGGGATCATTTTTCTGATCGCTGTCTTAGCGTCAGTGATGCAGATCGGTACCCAGTAATTTTTTTTAGGTTCGCCGCAGGTTTTTATAGCGTCAGGTACCCCCATAAATTATCTAATAAAGGTTTAACCCCCTTTATCGCCCCCAGGTAACCCTTTCACCCCCTATCACCACTGTCGCTAAGCGATCATTTTTTTGATCGATGTCTTAGCGTCGGTGATGCAGATCGGTAGCCAGTATTTTTTTTTTAGGTTCGCCGCAGGTTTTTATAGCGTCAGGTACCCCCATAAATTATCTAATAAAGGTTTAACCCCCTTGATCGCCCCCCAGGTAACCCTTTCACCCCCTATCACCACTGTCGCTAAGCGATCATTTTTCTGATCGCTGTCTTAGCGTCGGTGATGCAGATCGGTAGCCAGTAATTTTTTTTAGGTTCGCCGCAGGTTTTTATAGCGTCAGGTACCCCCATAAATTATCTAATAAAGGTTTAACCCCCTTGATCGCCCCCCAGGTAACCCTTTCACCCCCTATCACCACTGTGTCATGGATATGCATTAATGTCTGTCTGCCATCTTACCTTCCTCCTCATGTGTTCATCTAGAGACCAGACCTCCTTCACCTGGCTTCCTTTATAATCTCCTCCCAGCCTGACTCCACCCCAGGCCCTATCACTGAACACTATATTAACCTGTGCACTGCAAGCCTGCTTTGCTGATCAACGTGTTTGTTAGGCATTGTGTGTTTGGGTTCCTGCCTGCCGTGTGCTACGTCTGTCTCTCTGTTACGTTATTGGCTTGTCCCCGACTATCCCTGTCTGCTCGTGACCCTTGACCTTCGGCTCGGTCTTCGTTATCCTTGTCTGCTTGTGGCCCCTGACCTTCAGCTTGTTATTCGGTTCTCTCTTCGTGTGCTGCTGCTTCCCCTCTTTTCCCCTTATCCTACGGGGCGTGAGCTAGGAAACTCCAGGGGCCGCGACCTGGTCCCAGCCTGCAGCTAACATCCTCACCACTAGAGGCCCTGGAGAAGACCAGCTGGGTCTTAGACTCCGCGCCCTGGGGAATCTTGGCTCTAGCTTCCGTTTGGATCCCGGTTGTGCTCCTCTGGTCCCGCTTTCCACAACCACCCAGTTCCCTATCCGCAGAAGCCAGCCATAGGGTTCACTACCTCGCGGTGCACTCCTGTCCCCCTACGGTGTGCATCTGTCACCTGGCCACAGGTGACCCTGACACACTGTCGCTAAGCGATAATTTTTCTGATCGCTGTCTTAGCGTCGGTGATGCAGATCAGTAGCCAGTATTTTTTTTTTAGGTTCGCCGCAGGTTTTTATAGCGTCAGGTACCCCCATAAATTATCGAATAAAGTTTTAACCCCCTTGATCGCCCCCCAGGTAACCCTTTCACCCCCTATCACCACTGTCGCTAAGCGATCATTTTTCTGATCGCTGTCTTAGCGTCGGTGATGCAGTTCGGTAGCCAGTAATTTTTTTTAGGTTCGCCGCAGGTTTTTATAGTTTCAGGTACCCCCATAATATATCTAATAAAGGTTTAACCCCCTTGATCGCCCCCCAGGTAACCCTTTCACCCCCTATCATCGTCGCTAAGCGATCATTTTTCTGATCGCTGTCTTAGCGTTGGTGATGCAGATCGGTAGCCAGTAATTTTTTTTAGGTTCGCCGCAGGTTTTTATAGCGTCAGGTACCCCCATATATTATCTAATAAAGGTTTTAACCCCCTAATTGCCCCTAGTTAACCCTTTCACCAGTGATCATCATATAAGTGTTACGGGTGACGCTGGTTAGTTAGTTTGCTTTTTATAGTGTCAGGGCACCCGCCGTATATAACCCAATAAATGTTTAACCCCCTGATCGCCCGGCGGGTGATATCAATTAGGTTTTAGCGTCAGAGAGGGTCTGCGTCACACCCCAGGCAGCGTCAGGTTAGTGCCAGTAACGCTAACACCCACGCGTGAAGCATACACCCCCCTTAGTGGTATAGTATCTAAACAGATCAATATCTGATCTGATCAGATCTATACTAGCGTCCCCAGCAGTTTAGGGTTCCCAAAAACGCAGTGTTAGCGGGATCAGCCCAGATACCTGCTAGCACCTGCGTTTTGCCCCTCCGTCCAGCCCAGGCCACCCAAGTGCAGTATCGATCGATCACTGTCACTTGCAAAACACAACACACATAACTGCAGCGTTCGCAGAGACAGGCCTGATCCCTGCGACTCCAGTGCTGTAGGAGGTGATTTCACCACCACAGTTTAAAAAAAAAGCATATATGCCGAAGCATTGGGGCAGCAGGGGCGGAGGAGCGATTTTGCTCCTAATGCTGCGTACATACGGTCGAAATTCCGACGGAGGCTTGCCCGTGGAAAAGTCCGACCATGTGTACGCGGCATAACTTTTTTGCGGGAGGATGCCCCCATGCTTCGGCATATATAAATGGTGCATGTATGCCCATCATTAGAAGTGGGTGGATGAAGGGCGGTATTCTAATGGTGGGCATACCCACCGATCAATCTCTTTTTTCATTCAGCCACCTGGCTGCATGAAAAAAAAAGATTACAATACATGTCCAACAAGGACCAGCAACGTACTGGTATGTTGCTGGACTTTGAATGGTTATACCAGATTGATGCCTGCGGGTTTAGGTATCATCTTGGTATCATTCTTTTCAGCCAGCGGTCGGCTTTCATATAAAAGCAATCTTAGTGGCTAATTAGCCTCTGGACTGCTTTTACAAGCAGTGGGAGGGAATGTCCCCCCCCCCGGATATAAAAAGCGCCATTGGGAAATTGGGAAAGCATTTTATCACACCGATCTTGGTGTGGTCAGATGCTTTGAGGGCAGAGGAAAGATCTAGGGTCTAACCCCCCATTTTATTTAAAAAAAAGAGTACCTGTCACTACTTATTGCTATCATAGGGGATATTTACATTCCCTGAGATAACAATAAAAATGATAAAAATAAATAAAAATGGAAGGAACAATTTAAAAATAAAATAAAAAAGCAAAATTAATAATAAAAAAAAAAGCACCCCTGTCCTGCCCTGCTCTTGCCCAATGGCGAACGCAAGCGTCGGTCTGGCGTCATATGTAAACAGCAATTGCACCATGCATGTGAGGTATCACCGCGAAGGTCAGATCGAGGGCAGTAATTGTAGCAGTAGACCTCCTCTGTAAATCTAACGGGATAACCTGTAAAGGCTTTTAAAGGCTTTTAAAAATGTTTGTCGCCAATGCGCGTTTGTGCGAAATTTTAAAGCATGTCGTGTTTGGTATCTATGTACTCGGCCTAAGATCATCTTTTTTATTTCATCAAACATTTGGGCAATATAGTGTGTTTTTAGTGCATTAAAATTAAAAAAAGTGTATTTTTTCCCCAAAAAATGCGTTTGAAAAATCGCTGCGCAAATACTGTGTAGAAAAGAAAAATGCAACACCCACCATTTTATTCTGTAGGGCCTTTGCTTTAAAAATATATATAATGTTTGGGGGTTCAACATAATTTTCCTGCAAAAAAAAATATGTTTTCAGGTAAACAAAAAGTGTCAGAAAGGGCTTTGTCTTCAAGTGGTTAGAAGAGTGGATGTAAGCTTCCTAATGTTGTGTATAAAATGCCAGAACAGTTCAAAACCCCCCCAAATGACCCCATTTTGGAAAGTAGACACCCCAAGCTATATACTGAGAGGCATGTCGAGTCCATTGAATATTTTATATGTTGACACAAGTTGCGGAAAAAAGACAATTTTTTATTATTTTTTTTTTTTTTTGCTCAAACATGCCATGGGCATATGTGGAATTACACCCCAAAATACATTCTGTTGCTTCTCCTGAGTACGGGGATACCACATGTGTGAGACTTTTTGGGAGCCTAGCCGCGTACGGGACCCCAAAAACCAATCACCGCCTTCAGGCTTTCTAAGGGTGTAAATTTTTGATTTCACTTCTCACTGCCTATCACAGTTTCGGAGGCCATGGAATGCCCAGATGGCACAAAACCCCCCCAAATGACCCCATTTTGGAAAGTAGACACCCCAAGCTATTTGCTGAGAGGTATTGTGAGTATTTTGCAGATCTCGCTTTTTGTCACAAAGTTTTGAAAATTGAAAAAAAAAAAGAAAAAAAAAATTCTTTCTTCATTTTCAAAAACAAATGAGAGCTGTAAAATACTCACCATGCCTCTCAGCAAACAGCTTGGGGTGTCTACTTTCCAAAATGGGGTCATTTGGGGGGGTGTTTGTGCTATTTTGGCATTTTATGGCCTTCGAAACTGTGATAGGTAGTAAGGAGTCAAATCAAAAATTTGTGCCTAGAAATCCTGAAGGCGGTGATTGGTTTTCGGGGTCCCGTACGCGGCTAGGCTCCCAAAAAGTCCCTCACATGTGGTATCCACGTACTCAGGAGAAGCAGCAAAATGTATTTTGGGGTGCAATTCCACATATAACCATGGCATGTGTGAGCAATATATCATTTAGTGACAACTTTTTGTAATTTTTTTTTTTTTTGTCATTATTCAATCACTTGGGACAAAAAAAAAAAATATTCAATGGGCTCAACAGGCCTCTCAGCAATTTCCTTGGGGTGTCTACTTTCTAAAATGGGGTCATTTGGGGGGGTTTTGTGCTATTTTGGCATTTTATGGCCTTCAAAACTGTGATAGGTAGTGAGGAGTGAAATCAAAAATTTGCGCCCTTAGAAATCCTGAAGGCGGTGCTTGGTTTCCGGGGTCCCGTACGTGGCTAGGCTCCTAAAAAGTCCCACACATGTGGTATCCCCGTACTCAGGAGAAGCAGCAGAATGTATTTCTTTCTCGTACATCACGGGACACAGAGCGACATAGTCATTACTAATGGGTTATATAGATACCGTCAGGTGCTGGCACTGGCAACTTCCAAAACCGGAAGTACCCTCCCCTATATAAGCCCCTCCCATCCGGGAGCACCTCAGTTTTTTGCCAGTGTCTAAGGTGTTGGCCAAGAAGAAACATGTGTTTTTCACTGAGCTTGCGTACAGGTTCTTTTGGGCCTCAGTAAGCTATTCCGGATCCGACCAAAAAAGCTTCATAGCTAAACGGTCGGTACCCGGGCCTTGCAGAGAAGAGCAAGGTTTTGCCTGTAATGCTTCTCTTAGGAGAGCTGGACCCTGGGATCCAGAGCTCTGGTCATACCCACGACCAAGATGTTTTCTGTGCAGGGTGCTATACAGGTCCAGGGGAGTGGAATCCTTGGGAACCCGGTCCCTGAAGGTTTGATTACAATGCCTGCCGTGATAGGTGAAGTTTGGGCTTTTGTGGACCAAACAAAGTCCTGCGGCGGGGAACAGGTAAGTGGGGGCCCCCAGGAACTTGGTTCTATTGGGGGACCCCCAAGCCTAATTTGTCTTTCTGTCTGTTACCTAATGGTATTCCCGCAAAATTCTGTGCATGCCTGTAACTACTAAAAAAATGTAATAATTTTTAATGGTGGTCAAGAAAAAAAAAAAAAATTTTTTTTATATATATATATTTAATATATTAGACTGCGGTACCTGTGTTTGTCCACTAGAGGCCGCTGTGGAATGTTTTCTTGTCATGTGGACTAGCTTCTTCTCAGCAGAGCAAAGTCCAGGCAGATGGTGAGTTCTCTTATAGGAAACTGCTTCCTCTGCCATGTTGCAGTGCTCGTCCATCCCCCGGCCTGCGGAGAGGGGCCCTGGCTCCTGTCCCTTGTTACCATATTTGAAATTAGCGCCGAAGGCGCACGTGCCCGCGCGCGTGCGCGTGCACGCGCCTCTATATATAGAGGTGAGCCGGGAAAGGGGGCGGAGCCTGGGGGATGACGCTCTGTGCGCGCCGCAGCGCTTCTGCGCATGTGCGGGCGTCCCAGCAGTTTAAAAAAACCACAATATTGTAGTGAGCTGGCTATGAAGTACAGAGACAGAGCTGGCAACATTTAAAGGCATACAGCAAGCGGTTGATACAGGCATCCCCTAGAAAGGCACATTAGTAGACACCAACTGTGATATAGCAGCAATTGTGCTAGACTATTCTCAGTAAAAGTGGTGTATTACGGCTGGAATACCTCAGCTTTAGGCTTAGGAATATGCCGTCCAGAAGCTCCGGAACTGAATCTTCCAGGAAGCGAAGGGGGTCTCATCGGGCTCGGAGGATCTTGGGCATACTCCTGCTGCACCAGTCTCCCCTGAAGTTCAGAGGTAAGTGACCGTAGAGACCCCGCAGGGGTACTTGGTACTGTGGCTGTCCTCAGTCACCTGCTCCTGTGTATGTAACAGAGGAGGTTTTTTCCTCAGCTCTGGGAGGATTAGAGAGAGATTGTCAAAATTTATCGCTGCCTCCCTGTCAGGGAAAGCACGCCCGATCTCCGTCTCCTCCTTCAGAGTGCCTGTTAGCAGAGCAACAGTCCCATACAGGGATCGACCTGCCTGAAGGGGATCAGGATAAGGTTGATTCTGTTATAGAGGAATCAACAGTGGGGGAACCTTTTCTCAGCATCTCAAGCTGAAAGATTATGGGTTCAGTCTCTGACTAACATGGTCCGATCAGCATTTAAAAATGCACCTTGCGGAACCATCAACCACTACTGTATCCTCGTTGGGGTCGCTAGAAGCCCCCAGACTGTTTGTTCTTTTCCACTTCACCCTTTACTGAAAGGGCTCATTTACCAGGATTGGGAACGTCCTGAGAAAATATTTATTCCCCCAAGAGATTTCCGGTGGTCTATCCCATGGAGGATAAGTTCATCAAAAAAAATAAATAAAAAATGGAAGGTCCCTACAATGGACGCAGCCATCTCTTGTATGTATAAATCACTGACATGTCCAGTGGATAATGTCCAAATGTTCAAGAACCCAATAGATAAAAGATTGGAGTCCTTATGAAAATCTGCTTGGTGATACAACCAGCAGTAGCAGCTATTGGGGTCTGCTAAGCAGTGAAGGATCAGTTGAAACAGGTCTTGAGGGACTTGACAGATCAGCAGGCTTTGCCCTAGCTGATCTACCTAGAGCCTTAGGCTTTGCGGTTGATGCCATAGAGGATTCAGTCCATCAGGCCTCCCGCCTTACGCTGTCTATAGTACATATGCGTAGGCTCCTATGGCTCAAAAACTGGTCTGCTGAAGCTCCCTGTAAAGAATGGCTGGTTAGCGTCCCATTTCATGGTGAACGCTTATTCAGGGAAAACCTGGACAAATATATCCAGAAAATTTCCAGCGGTAAAAATACGCTCTTGCCGGTTAAAAGCAGAGTTAGAGGTCCCTCTTTAAGAGGCCTGCTTCTCCAGTCCCTGGGGCATCGGCTGTGTAACAGTTCCGACGGCCTCCTCGGTCAAATCCCGGGGGTAAAAAACAGGGACAGTAGCAGGGTAATGAGAAACCCTGGGTCAGGGGAGGTACAAAACCTCCCCCAAAGTTAAATTCATGAAGCCCCCACTCAGTCGGGTGGGGGGAGGACTCCAGTTGTTCGCAAGAGACCTGGCGGGACACGATCAAGACAGATAGGTGCTCTCCGCAGTAGGTTTGGGATACAGTTTGGAGTTAAAAGACTCTCCTCCTTCCCATTTTTGAGGTCAAACGTGCCAAGGGATCCCCGGAAGAGAGAGTCCCTCCTGTTGGCACTAGAACAACTATTGCTCCAAGGAGTAATTATGGAGGTTTCCCTGGAAGAATGAGGGTTCGGGTTTTACTCAAACCTCTTTACAGTCCCGAAGCAAACGCGGACGGGAGGCCCATATTAATTCTAAAAGGGCTATACAAATTCCTGTATATCAGGACTTTCCGATGGAGTCGATCCGATCGGTGGCCACTGCCCTACAAGGGGAGGATTGGTTAGCCACGATCGACATCAAAGATGCTTATTTGCACATTCCCATCTTTCCAGTCCACCAAAAATTTCTACGCTTTGCAGTAGAAGGGCGCCATTTTCAGTTCAGAGCCTTACCCTTCGGTTTGGCCACAGCACCACGAGTGTTTACAAAAATTCTGGCCCTTTATTGGCCAATCTAAGAACACAAGGTGTAATGATAATGGCATATCTGGATGACTTGTTGCTGATAGACCACTCAGTGAAAAAACTAGACGTGGTCGTTCACAAGACGATCAAGTATCTGGAATCTCACGGTTGGATTATCAACCGAGACAAGTCAGCCCTAAAAACCAGTCAAAAGTCTGGAATACTTGGGGCTAAGGTTGGATTCAGGCCAGAGAAAAATATTCTTGCCTCGAGGAAAGGTGTTGTCTTTGAAAGATTTGATCCACTTAGTGGGTACAAAAAAGACAGCCGTCCATACGCCTGTATATGAGGCTGCTGGGAAAAATGGTGGCATCATTCGAAGCAGTACCCTACGGTCAATTCCATTCAAGGAATTTGTAAGGGGCCATACTGTCAGCCTGGAACAAAAAAGTTCAGGCCCTAGACTTACAATGTCCTTGTCCCCTTCCGTTCGCAAGAGCCTCCGTTGGTGGTTGGTTCCCCAGAATCTGGAAAAAAGGAAATCCTTCAGTCCGATTTCTTGGAAGGTGGTCACTACAGATGCCAGCCTTATAGGCTGGGGAGCAGTACTGGAGCAATAGTCTCTCCAGGGCAGATGGTCGGATGCAGAAGGCCCTGCCCATCAATCTCTTAGAGATACGAGCAGCCCGGTATGCCCTAGTAGCATGGACATCCAAACTCCAAGGGTCCCCTGTCAGAATGCAATCAGACAATGCCACAGCAGTGGCATATATCAATCATCAGGGGGGCACCAGGAGTCGTGCAGCCCAGAGGGAAGTAAATTACATACTGAAATGGGCAGAAAAATATGTCCCAGCCATATCTGCGGTATTCATTCCAGGAGTGGAGAATTGGAAGGCGGACTTTCTAAGTCGCCAGCAATTAGGCCCAGAGGAAGGGTCCCTTCACCCCGAGGTTTTCTGGACAATATGTCAGCGGTGGGGAACATCGGATGTAGATCTTCTAGCATCCAGATTCAACGCAAAGGGGGACAGGTTTGTCTCTCGGACAAGGGATCCCCTAGCTTGCGGCTCGGATGCCCTAGTGTTCCCTTGGGATCAGTTCAAGCTGATATATGCATTCACACCGCCACAATGGTTACCTCGATTACTCCGCAGAATCAGGGTAGAAAAGAAACCGGTGATTCCGGTGGCTCCAGCGTGGCCCCGAAGAGCGTGGTACGCGGAGATTGTAAAATTTCAGTGGGGAGTCCTTGGACTCTCCCACGTCGTCCGGCTTTCGCAAGGACCGATATACCACCCTTCCTTACCAGCCCTAGGTTTGACGGCCTGGCTATTGAAGCCCACATTCTAAAAAAGAGAGGGCTCTCTAATGCTGTGGTATCTACCATGATCAATGCCAGGAAGCCGGTATCCAGGCAGATCTACTATAGAATCTGGAAGGCGTACATCGCGTGGTGTGAGGCCAAGAAATGGCATCCACATAAGTACGTAATAGGTAGGATTCTGGACTTCCTACAGTGGGCTGTAGATAGGAAGCTTGCCTTGAGTACTATCAAGGGTCAGATTTCGGCCTTGTCAATATTTTTTCAAAGGCCCTTGGCTTCGCATTCACTAGTCAAAGCCTTTATACAAGGAGTGATGTGTATTAGTCCTCCGGTTAATATTCCCATATGTCCATGGGATCTAAACTTGGTTCTGTCGGTTCTACAGAAACAACCATTTGAACCATTACAGCATATTTCCTTGGTGCTTCTCACCAGGAAATAGATTTTTCTAGTAGCCATTTGTTCGGCTAAAAGAGTATCGGAATTAGCAGCTATGTCCTGTAAGGAGCCATATCTGGTTATCCATAAGGACAGAGTAGTGTTACGTCCTCATCCAGCCTTTCTTCCTAAGGTGGTATCGAGGTTTCATTTGAACCAAGATGTGGTTCTTCCTTCTTTTTTCCCCAAACCTACTTCGGTAGAGGAAAAGTTATTGCATTCTTTGGATGTAGTAAGAGCAGTTAAAGCTTATCTAAAAGCCACTGCTCAGATTCGCAGAACGGATACTTTGTTTATTCTGCCGGAAGGCCCCAGAAAGGGTCAGGCAGCGTCAAAATCTACTTTAGCCAAGTGGATTCGACAGGTCATTATGCAAGCTTATGGCTTGAGAAGGAGACCGCCTCCGTTCAAAGTTAGAGCGCACTCCACGAGAGCAGTTGGAACTTCATGGGCAGTGCATCACCAGGCCTCCCTGGCTCAAATCTGTAAGGCCGCAACGTGGTCTTCAGTTCACACGTTTACTAGGTTCTACCAGGTGGACGTTAGAAGTCAGGAGGATGTCGCCTTTGGGCGCAGTGTGTTGCAGGCCGCAAAAGATCCTCATGTCTGATAGCGCTCAGCTTATATATGGTGTATCCCCCCCCTCATTGGGCATTGCTTTAGGACATCCCATTAGTAATGACTATGTCGCTCTGTGTCCCGTGATGTACGAGAAAGAAAATAGGATTTTTATAACAGCTTACCTGTAAAATCCTTTTCTTAGGAGTACATCACGGGACACAGAGCTCCCGCCCCTCTTTGGGGACACTTATTGCTTTGCTACAAAACTGAGGTGCTCCCGGATGGGAGGGGCTTATATAGGGGAGGGTACTTCCGGTTTTGGAAGTTGCCAGTGCCAGCACCTGACGGTATCTATATAACCCATTAGTAATGACTATGTCGCTCTGTGTCCCGTGATGTACTCCTAAGAAAAGGATTTTACAGGTAAGCTGTTATAAAAATCCTATTTTTGGGGTGCAATTCCACATATAACCATGGCATGTGTGAGCAATATATCATTTAGTGACAACTTTTTGTAATTTTTTATTTTTTTTTTGTCATTATTCAATCACTTGGGACAAAAAAATAAAAAATTCAATGGGCTCAACGTGCCTCTCAGCAATTTCCTTGGGGTGTCTACTTTCTAAAATGGGGTCATTTGGGGGGGTTTTGTACTGCCCTGCCATTTTAGCACCTCAAGAAATGAGATAGGCAGTCATAAATTTAAAGCTGTGTAAATTCCAGAAAATGTACCCTAGTTTGTAAACGCTATAACTTTTGCGCAAACCAATAAATATACACTTATTGACATTTTTTTTACTAAAGACATGTGGCTGAATACATTTTGGCCTAAATGTATGACTAAAATTGAGTTTATTCGATTTTTCTTATAACAAAAAGTAGAAAATATCATTTTTTTTCAAAATTTTCGGTCTTTTTCCGTTTATATCGCAAAAAATAAAAATCGCAGAAGCAATTAAATACCATTTAAAAGAAAGCTCTGTTTGTGGGAAGAAAAGGACGCAAATTTCGTTTGGGTACAACATTGCATGTTCGCACAATTTACAGTTTAAGCAGCGCAGTACAAAATTCTGAATTCACCTCTGGTCCTTTAGCTACCAAATGGTCCGGAGCTTAAGTGGTTAAAGAGGTTGTAAACCCCGGATAAAAAAAACAACTGTAAGACAAAGGCATAATGAGCTAGTATGCATCGCATACTCATTATAAAATACTTACCGTACCTTAAAATGAAGCCCTCCAGCGGCGCCCACACACCGCTGAGACGGCTGACATTTTCCCCAGAGATTCTTCCGGGTTTGTGGGCTCTGGCGCTGTGATTGGAGCCGCGATGATGTCACTCCCGCTGGTCACGGCACAGGGCTCTGAAGAAACGGCATGAGCGGCTGTTCCTTCAGAGCGCATGCGCCGATTATGTCATCGGCGCAGTATACAGTAAATATCTCCTAAACGGTTCAAGTTTAGGAGAGATTTAGACCTCATGTACACTGCTGCTGGTAAACAGACGTTGGGCATTTTTTTTTCAGCTGCTCCTGAACTCTCCTCTATGTTATCTTATCAGTACATGTACACAAGATCGTTTATAGTCATTTCTAGGCAGTTGAGTTTAGAGGCTTTTTTTGGAAAGCAAAAAAAAAAGTTCAGACACTGAGTTTAGAGGCATTTCAAGCGCCAAACGCTTCTAAACGCAGCTAAATGCGTTAACCCGCGTTTCGTTTACAGGCGGTTTTCATTTTTGACTATTTAAAATGTGGGTTACTATCTGTCAAGTTAAATCATTCAGGAGAGGTTGTAAAAACGTCCCATGTACATTAAGCCTTACAGTACCTATAGGTAAACCTTATTATAGGCTTACCTATAGGTACAAACATTAAAGGAGAGTTTACTTCCTCTCGGAGGATGTTTTTGTACCATTCTTTATTCATGGCTGTGTTCTTAGGCAAAATTGTGAGTGAGCCCATCACTCCCTTGGCGGAGAAGGAACCCCACACATGAATGGTCTCAGGATGCTTTCCTGTTGGCATGACACAGGACTGATGGTAGCGTTCACCTCTTCTTCTCCAGACAAGGTTTTTTCCGGATGCCCCAAAAAATCTTAAAGGGGATTCATCGGAGAAAATTACTCCAACCCAGTCCTCAGCAGTCCAATCCAGTGGCGGCCAGTGTTTTTTTTTTTGGGGGGGGGGCAGGGTGTCTGCAATACCCCCCCTGCCAGTCGGTCCGGCACTTACCTCATCTAGGTGGCGGGCTGTGGGCAGTGGCTCCGGTGTCCTCTCCTCCAGCACAGCGGACACCATCTAAGTGGCGGGTGGTGGGCGGCGGCTCCGGTGTCCTCTACTTTCAGCACGGCGGACCCCATCTAGGTGGCGGGCATCGGCTCCGGTGACCTCTCCTCCAGCAGGGCGGCTTCCGCCATGTGTCTCCTCTCTCCTCCTCCTAGGCATCCAATAGGATCGCCTGACATTTTGGCCAATCTGGAAACAGGTCTCACGACCCCCTTCCTGATTGGCGGGGAGGAGATTTAATGTGATTTAGTGTGAAAATAGTGAATATTTATCCGCTATTGTCACACAATTGGGTGGGATCAGGGCGCACTGCTCTACGCCCCAAAACTACCCTTTTTTGAAGCCTATTAGAACCTCTGTCTCTAATCACGTGCTTTAACTCCCCCCCCATTGGAATCCATAGTCCGGCGCCCTGTATGTAGATCAGGGGGTCAGAGGCATGGATGGGGGGCGGCACCCATGCGCCCCTAATGGACGGGCCGCCACTGGTCCAATCCCTGTAATTTTTGCAGAATATCAGTCTGTCTCTGATGTTTTTCCTGGAGAAAAGTGGCTTCTTTGCTGCCCTTCTTGACACCAGACCGTCCTCCAAGTCTTTTCCCCGCTGTGCGTGCCGATGTACTCACGCCTGCCTGCTATCATTCCTGAGCAAGCTCTGCACTGGTGGTGCCCCGATCCTGCAGCTGAATCAACTGCAGGAGATGGTCCTGGCCAGGCCCGGATTTACTCCCTTTGCCGCCCCAAAGCCGGGTCCTTTAATGCCACCCCCCGAGCAAGCAAGCGGATGCTTTTCTCAAAGGGGCGGATATGGTTTGAAATAGCATGATGGCCAGTGATTTATGATGGGCGGAAACTTTTCTCAATACAGCAAGGGGCTCTTCTAACCATATCCGCCCCTATCAAACGCAGCCACTGTGCCCATCAAACGCAGCCACTGTGCCCATCAAACGCAGCCACTGTGCATATCCAACGCAGCCACTGTGCATATCCAACACAGCCACTGTGCCATCAATTGCCACCACTGTGCCCATCAAATGCAGCCACTGCATATCAAACGCAGCCACTGTGCCATCAATTGCCACCACTGTGCCCATCAAACGCAGCCACTGTGCCCATCAAACGCAGCCACTGTGCCATCAATTGCCACCACTGTGCCCATCAAACGCAGCCACTGTGCCAATCAAACGCAGCCACTGTGCCATCAATTGTCACCACTGTGCCCATCAAACGCAGCTAATGTACCCATCAATAGCCCCTGCTCATTAAACAGTCCACATTCAGTGAAAGTTAATGCACTGCAAAGTTTGCAGTACATGAACTTTCACTGAATGTGGACTATTTAATGAGCTTGTGGCACAAATCACTTTATTACACTTTATTAATGATATCACACATGATGATGACTTAAAAGTTTTAAGCCACCATCATGTGCGATTGTGCGTGTGTGCCAGGCATCAAATATAGTGCTCAATATGGATTAAATAAATTATAAATATGCATAGCCATAGATATCATTAATAAAGTGTAATAAAGTGATTTGTGCAACAGCTGTTCACAAATCACTTTATTACAGTTTATTTATGCTATTGCTATGAATATTTATTGAATCCACTAAGCATTATATTTTGCTGCTTGCTTCTGGTTGGCATGACGAGGATCAAGAAGTAGTACCTGGCTGGTGCTATCCTTGGTGCTGCTGCTGGGGGTTCCCCATCGAGCCACCATTCATTCCTTCTCCCGTCCTCTCTTCTCCTCTTCACCTCACTTCACATTCCCCGCTCAGGGGGGGAGGAGGTTATGGCGCGCAGAGGAGGGTAGGCGGAGCATTAGGCTCCACTTCCGCCACTCTGGCCAGTCATCGGCAGTTATGGGGGTGCCTGTCACTCCCCTCCCCAGGCCAAGTAGGATGAGTAGCATTTGCTGTGCCGGCGCCGCGCTCCAGCAGGTCGGCCGCGGTGTCGGGAGCTACATTAGTGCGGGAGGTGGCCGCGGGAGGACGGGCAGCGCTGCCCCGAGGCCTGGCCTCGGTGGTCTTGTGGGAAATCCGGCCCTGGTCCTGGCCCTTGCTGAACTTTCTTGGACGCCCTGAAGCCTTCTTCACAAATGCAGTGGAAATGTTTTTTATTGGATTAACTTATTTTTCATGGCAAAAAGGGACTTTGAAATTCATTGAAATTTATTTGATCCCTCTTCATAACATTCTGGAGTATATGCAAATTGCCATCATAAAAAACGGAAGCAGCAGACTTTGTGAAAATTTATATTTGTGCCATTCTCAAAACTTTTGGCTATGGCTGTACATTTACACAATTGCATCCAATGGCGATAATTAGTAGATTGTCACCAATGGTTTCAAACGCTGCCTGTGCACACTGTGCATGAGCAGCAGCTGACAGATTTGTACTTTGTACAAATCAAAGTCTGGGACCGCCGCTGGTCACAGGTATCTGCTCATCTGGGCTGTAATATGTGAATAGGGCCCCCAATGACCCTAGACACAGACAGTGTGCCTCCCTGATCGCCATTTCTGCGGAGTTCTGCCCATACACAAATAGCAATAGCCAACGAGAAGTGCATCAAAGGCTTTTCTTTATTCAGTCTGTGTCCACAATATACAGCCCAGCAAGATGAATCTCCTGCTGCCTCTGTTATATTTTGACAGCCAGCCACACCAGCTGTCGAAATGTAGGAATCTGCTGCCCTCTACTGTCTGTATTTGTAAATGCCTGGGCTGCTGATATATTATGTATGCACTTCCTGTCTCTGGGTTGTTGGGTTGAAACCCCCAGAAGGAAGAAGTGGAGAGAGCGAGAAAATCTGAGAACACATGTTCTATCCATGAAAAAGCTGCTACTAAATCCAGGTCAGAAAAGATTAATAGGCAAATGCTCCAATGTTTAATAGTTTACTATTGTCGCCCATATATTCTGAGCATCTATACAGTGTGTATTATATATATATATATATATATATATATATATATATATATATAGTATCTCACAAAAGTGAGTACACCCCTCGCGTTTTTGTAAATATTAATATTTTATTATATCTTTTCATGTGATAACTAAAGAAATTACACTTTTCTACCATGTAAAGTAGTAAGTGTACAGCTTGCATAACGGCTAAAACTAGCTTTAGAATTCTAGACCAGAAGGGAAAGGGTTAACTAGCATACCAGGAGCTATATATACTCTTTTGCAATAAGCAGTTTCACTTATATACAACAAGGTGACCACTACACATGCACACCGTATCACAGACCTATTATCTGGTATAGTACATGTAAGATAACAAGGAGACAGATATACTTCTGTCACCAGTATACAGTATATATACTGGTGACAGAAGTATATCTGTCTCCTTGTTATCTTACATGTACTATACCAGATAATTAGGTCTGTGATACGGTGTGCATGTGTGGTGGTCACTTTGCTGTATATAAGTGAAACTGCTTATTGCAATAGAGTATATATACAGCTCCTGGTATGCTAGTTAACCCTTTCCCTTCTGGTCTAGGAATCTATAGCTAGTTTTAGTTTAGGGCTCAATAACCAGCATAGTCTAGAGCCAGGTTAGGCATTTGATGGCTACTTTTGGTAGTTAGAGTTAGTTAGCGGTCCGGCTGCATGACAGATTAGAAATTACTAGGGGCCAAGAGGCAGAGTAGATAGGCTGACTGTGAGTTCCAGTGCCACATCATGGTTTCAGCTAGTGAGAAGCTACATTCCAGGCTGGTTGGTAAACAGCTGGAGGGCCTCCCCAATCACGGCTGATCTCGGGGGCGGAGCCTACTCGCCCTGCACACGAGAGCACCTTTCCTTGTGTATGCACTCATCAATGCCTGGGACCAGGCAGGGCCAGGCTCATGTGAAAGACAAACATTATGGCGGTACCCCGGCTTAGAAATGAGCTGCACACTGTGTGCAGTAGTTCCTCTGCAAAAGTGCAGTCCCGTGTTACTACATACCTCGTTGTATGTTGCATTTAGATGGGACAGTACTGAGCCCATGCCTTCTCCACCAGGCCAGCATACCTCTGTCACCTTACACCCAGTGACAGAAGGGCATCCGGCTGTGCACTTAGTGCGGACCTCATGCATGCACTCGTTAACTCCTTCTCTTCCATACCATGCAGCCAAGCTATGAGTCTCGGTAACGTGGGTTCAGTCCCAATTGCTTTTGGAAAACAACCCCCCTCGCTACTAAAGGACCTGTCACCTACCCCAGGTACCTCGCTTCATGACTGGCTAGAATATACCTTGCACTAGTTCTTGGTTAACCATAGCATCTACATTACGTCTCCTGCTTGTGCTGCCGAGTAGGCTTTTTGTAGTGGCTTTGCTTCTCACCCCACATGTGCTTTACTGACCCGAGTTCTTTTGATACGCCATTTACCACCACCTTTAACAGTGGCGGCCGGTGGTAATTTTTTATTGGGGGGCAGCAAACAGTGCCACTACCATCCCCCCCCCCCCGGTCAGTCGGTCGGGTTCGGAGAAATTGACCCATCTATTGGCGGGCAGCGCTTCTCCCGGGCTTCACCGGCGGCTTCCACTGCTCTCCGCGGGCATCACGGCGGCTTCCCTTACTCCTGCTCTCCGTGGCTTCCGTTATTTCCCTCATCCTCGGCTGCCAATCTGGATGCTTCTCTTTTTGGCTAATTGGGAAACAGGTCTCATACCCGCTTCCTGATTGGCCGGGAAGAGGATCAGTGTTTCAATAGCAAATATTCATTTGCTATTGTAACACACCTGGGTGGGCTTGTAGTGCAATGCTCTGCTCCCTGAGCCCACCCTATATTGAAGCCTATTAGCGCATCTGGCTCTAATCAGGTGCTTCAAAAAACAACTCCCCCATTGAAATTCATGCATCCGGCATCCTGAAAGAGGCCGGATGCAAGGATAGATGGGGTGGCCATGGATAGGGGGGGTGGCGCCCGGTCGCCTTATAATGGATGGACCGCCCTTGACTTTGAATACCTCCAGACCAGGCTTGAAGCAGTTAACTGCTTTACTGAAGGTTCAGCTACACAGTTCAACAGCTCAGCAGCACACATGAAACAGAGTTCAACCCTAACGAACTAATGCAGGCTGCCCAGGTTCATACCTTCCAGAGAAGCAAAGTCCATTCAGCAAGAGTCCAGTAATGATAGGATCCTAGTCCAGGGAGAATCCCAGCAGGGTGACCCAGAAGGCAGCCACATGCTCCAGTAGGACTACATGTTGCAGCAGTTCTTCCTTTGTAGATCCCATGTGGAAGAGAGAGCAGCTTGCAGAAAAGGACAGTACTCAGAAACAGGGACGGCCCATCTATTTATTGATGCATGGACGCTCTAATAGGCTTCAATATAGGGTGGGTTTGGGTCACAGCGAGTGCGCTCCGATCCCACCCAGTGTGTTACAACAGCAAATTAATATTCACTGTTGTAACACTGATCCTCCTCCCGGCCAATATGGAAGTGGGTTTTGACACCGGTCACCCGATTGGCTGAACCTCCCAGGCGATCCTATTGGATGCCTAGGAGGAGGAGGGGAAAAGCTGGAAGCCGCCATAAAGGAAAGGACCGGAGGTTGCTGCACCACGCTGCCTGCTACCTGTCACCCGCCGCTGCCAGTGGGGTAAGTGCCGGACCGACCAGCATACAGAAAACACTAGCCGCCACTGCTCAGAATGCCCAGGAAAGAGTCTAGACCCAGTTAACCCCTTCCCATCCTGGACGGCTTGTAACTGTATAACTACACAGTGCAATTACTACAACAGCAGCAATACATTCAATGACACCCCAAAAGCACCTGCTTACAATCTTGTCATTAGATCTCCAACACAAAGACAGATGCCGCATCAGGATCATCCTCAGAGGCTCCTGCAACTAGACTTTGCTACAACATTCATCTGGAGATATCTCTATTAACCGCTTGTCGACCAGCGCACGCACTTTTACGTTGGCAGAATGGCATGGACAGGCAAATGGGCATACAGGTACGTCCCTTTAAATTTACCGCCGTGTGGGCGCGCCCCTGCCGTGAGCTCCGTGAACCGTGCCCGCGGGACCTGCGGACTCGATGTCCGCCGGTGTCCCGCGATCGTGTCACGGAGCTGCAGAATGGGGGGATGCCTGTGTAAACAAGGCATCTCCCTGTTCTGCCTAGTGACAGGACACTGATTGTCTGCTCCCTGTAATCAGGAGCAGTGATCAGTGTCATGTCACAGTAAGCCCAGCCCCACACAGTTAGAATCACTCCCTAGGACACACTTAACCCCTTCCTCGCCCCCTAGTGGTTAACCCCTTCCCTGCCAGTCACATTTATACAGTAATCAGTGCATTTTATAGCACTGATCGCTGTATAAATGTGAATGGTCCCAAAATAGCGTCAAAAGTGTCTGATGTATCTGCCATAATGTCGCAGTCATGATAAAAATCGCTGATCGCCACCATTACTAGTAAAAAAAAGTATTAATAAAAATGTAGAAGAATACGTATTGGCCTAAACTGAGAAAAAAAAATGTTTTTATTTTTTTGGGGGGGATATTTATTATAGCAAAAAGTTAAAAATATTGAATTTTTTTTCAAAATTGTCGCTCCTATTTTTGTTTATAGCGCAAAAAAATAAAAACCACAGAAGTGATCAAATACCACCAAAAGAAAGCTCTATTTGTGGGAAAAAAACTTAGTTAGACTTACCGGTGACGGTATTTCTAAGAGCCTTTCAGGACAACCTTGGAGAGAGCGTAGCTCCGCCTCTTTAACAGGAAACACTTTCAGCCTTTAAATCCCTCCTCTTCCACCATGGCCTCAGTTATTGTGGTTTCCGACAAACTGGAAGACAAAAGCACAGAACAACCACAACGACCATGATAGACACTTAATCAATACTTCTAAGATATATTAGGGAGGGAAATAGCAGTTGTCCTGAAAGGCTCTTAGAAATACCGTCACCGGTAAGTCTAACTAAGTTTTTCTCGAATCGCCTTTCAGGACAACCTTGGAGAGGATAACCGAGTAACTTACCCTAGGGTGGGACTACTGCCTGCAGTACCTTCCTGCCGAAGGCTTGATCTGCGGCAGACAGCAAGTCCAACCTATAGTGCCGGAGAAAAGCTGAGTAGTTGGACCAAGTGGCAGCCTTGCTAATCTGATCAGGCGTAGCACCGGCCCTCTCGGCCCAGGAAACTGCTGTTGACCTTGTTGAATGAGCAGCAATACCTGAGGGAGGTATTTCTCCTTTAGCTTGGTAAGCTTCTGTAATTGCTTGTCTAAGCCATCTGCCTAATGTACTTTTGGAAGCTTTCTCCCCTTTGCGGGGACCTGAAAATACTACAAAGAGGGCATTTGTTTTTCTAAACTCTTTGGTAACTGCTAGAAACTGGAGCAGACATCTTCTCACATCCAGCGTATGGAAAGCTTCCTCTCCTGCATTGTTAGGAACTGAGGAAAAAGTAGGCAGGGTTATCTCTTGTGACCTATGGAAGGTTGAAGATACTTTTGGTAGGAAGGCTGGATCTGTCTGAAGGATCACTCGGTCTGGAAAGACCCTCAAAAAAGGTTCTGTAACCACCAAAGCCTGGAGTTCACTGACTCTCCTTGCCGATGTGATGGCAACTAAAAAAATTGTTTTGAAAACTAAATTTCTTAAGGAAGTCTCTTGAAGGGGTTCAAACGGAGCTCCCGTGAGACCCTGTAAAACAACAGATAGATCCCAACTGGGAAAAACTTTAAGGACTATGGGTCTGTTCCGAGCCAAGGCCCTAAAAAATCTGGAAATTAAAGTTTCTTTGGACAAAGTTTTTTCAAAGTAAACTGAAAGAGCCGCAACTTGGGTTTTCAAGGTGCTGGCTGCCAATCCTTTCTCCATTCCTTCATGGAGAAACTCTAGAACTGAAACGACACTCTTGACTATAAAGTTTTTGGAAGAACACCAAGAATTGAATTTTTTCCATACTTTAAGGTAGATGGCCCTAGTTACCTCCTTTCTACTGGACAGTAGGGTCCTTACTACCTTATCTGAAAGTCCTTTGGCTTTTAGGCGGTCTTCTTCAGAAGCCAAGCAGTCAGATGTAGTCTGTCTGCTTCCGGATGGTTCACAGAGCCCTGTGATAGTAAGTCCTTCCTGAGTGGTAGCCTCCAAGGAGGATTTGCGGCTAGGTTTAGAAGTGTCGCAAACCAAGGTCTTTTTGGCCAATATGGAGCAATTTAGGATAAGACTGGTGTTCTCTTCCCTGAACTTTCTTAATAACAATGGGATTAGGGGAAATGGGGGAAAGGCGTAACACAGCTGGTAATGCCATGGGTGTGCTAAAGCATCTATTCCAACTGCCTGATCCCCTCTGTGGAGAGAAAAGAATTCTCAGACTTTTGTGTTTTGCTGGTTGGCAAATAGATCTACCTGAGGTTTCCCCCACTCTTTGGAGATCATGGAGAAAATCTCCTGGCTCAGACTCCATTCTGCTTCCACCACACTCCTTCTGCTTAGCAGATCTGCCAACAGATTCTGGGATCCCTTTAAGTGAACCGCTGATAAGGAGGTCACGTTTAGCTCTGCCCAGGACAACAACTGTTTGGCTAACTCCATGAGACCTGGGCTCCTGGTTCCCCCTTGCTTCTGTACATAGGCTATCGCTGTTGTGTTGTCTGACAGAATTTGAACATGACGTCCTTTGACTGTCTGTTGAAAGGTAAGGAGGCCCAGAAATATGGCTTTTAACTCCCGCCAATTTGATGACTTCTTTGCTTCCCATTTGGACCAAGTTCCTTGAGCGGTTTGCCCTTCCAGGTGAGCTCCCCAACCCCAAGCACTTGCGTCTGTTGTCAGACGTTTGTCCAATGGAAACACCCACGAGAGACCCTTTGTCAGGTTGTTTGGGTTTCTTCACCACCAGAGTGCTCTTTTTACGTTTGATTTTAGTTTGAAGCACTTTTCCAGGGGCTCCTGGTGTGGCCAAACTTGTAAAATGTTCCTCTGGAGGGGTCTGGAGTGTAGCCTTGCCCATTGTACGGCTGGGATTGAGGCCGTGAGGAGGCCCAATGCTGCCATAGCTGATCGGACAGATGTTGGGAGATTTGTCTGAATCTGACCCACTGCAGAGTAAATCTTCTCTATCTTTTCTTGAGGGAGAAAGACCTTTTGAAGAACTGAGTTTATGGTGTAGCCCAGAAACCTCATCTCCTGAGTTGGATCTAGGTTTGATTTGTCTAGATTTAGGAGCCAACCTAAATTCTTGAGATGAGTCTGTGACACTTGCAGGTTTGTCACAACCTGATCTCTGGAATCTGCAAAAAACAGTAGGTCGTCCAGATATGGAATGACCGAGATCCCCCTCAGTTTCAGAGGCTCTAGGGCTTCTGCCATGACTTTTGTGAAAATCCTGGGCGAGGATGAAAGCCCGAATGGTAGGGCTGTGAATTGGAGATGCCATATTGACGTCCCCAGATCGATGGCTAGGCGGAGAAATCTTTGGGAAGCCAGAGCTATCGGCACATGTAGATAGGCGTCCCTCAAGTCCAGGGGACCATGAAGCAACCTGGAGTCAACAGCTTTGTAATGGAGTGGATTGTGTCCATACGAAAGTGCTTGTACCTTACTGATTTGTTCAAGATCTTCAGATTCAGAATCAGTCGGTACTTGCCTGAAGGTTTTTTTTACCAAGAATACATGGGAATAAAACCCCCGGCCCTCCTGATGTTTTGGGACTTGAACAATCACTTCCTGTTGTATCAGATCCTGTAAGAGGGTCATCATAGCGGAAGCTTTTTCCTGATCCCGTGGTAGGGCTGTGACATAAAACCTGCTTGGGGGGCATTCCGAGAATTCTAGACTGTATCCCTGTGAAATGATGTTCCTTACAAAGGGACTTTTGGATACTTGGTTCCATTGAGGGAGAAAAACTGACAGTCTTCCCCCCACTGGAGTAATGCTGTCATTTGTTTTTAGAAGTTTGGTCTGTAGGAGATCTAAAGAGAACTCCACCCCTTCCTCTACCTTTTTGGGAAAACCAAGGCTTTTTGTTGTCATCCTTTTTGAAGGATTGCTGAACAGAACGAAAATTCTTTTTAAACGGTTGCTTCTTTTTAGAAGGGAAAGCCTTCTTCTTGTCAGCTGTTCTGTCCAGCACAGTTTCTAGCTCTGGACCAAACAGCAAATCCCCCGAGAAGGGTAGGCCACAGAGTTTGATTTTTGAGGCTGTGTCACCCGACCTTGTCTTTAGCCAGACTGCACGCCTGACTGAATTCACTAATGCTGCTGACCTAGCAGCCATTTTGATTGATTCGGCGGATGCATCTGCCATGTATTTTACCGCTTTCAAAATTAGAGGGAAGGATTCCAACAGGTCTTTCCTTGGAGTACCTGCCTCTACATGGTTCATCAATTTCTCTATCCAACACTCCAGGTTTCTTGCCACCACTGTGGAAGCCATAGCTGGTTTGAGGCTGGCTGACGTGGAGTCTCATGCTTTTTCAGCAGGGAGTCTGCCCTTTTATCCATCACATCCTTCAACACTCCCATGTCCTCAAAAGCGAGATCCGTACGACGAGAGACTTGCGAGAAGGCAGCGTCCACTCTTGGTTTTTTATTCCAGACCTCTGAGTCCTTGTTTTCAAAAGGAAAACGCTTTTTGAGGGTCTTTGATAGGAAGGGACCTTTTTCAGGGTCCTTCCATTCCTTTTTGATTGTGTCCGATATGACCCTATGGACTGGGAACACTCTTTGCTTGGAATCATCCAGACCCTGGTACATTTTATCATGAACTGAAAGATGTACCTTTTCCTCCTGAATATCCAGGGTAGTGTAGATTGCTTTTAAGAGATCATCCACATCTTCCAAAGATAATTTATATCTGGAGGTTTTGCCGTCATCTTCCTCTTCCTCCTCATCTGAGTCCTTGAGAGAGTGGAGAGTACTTGCCCCTTCGTCCCCAGAGTCCACACTCTCTGCTGGTCTAGAGGTGGAGGCTCTTGGGCTGGACGGTGGTTGCTGGGGTTCAGTTAAGACTGCTGGACTTAGCAGAGACTTAACCGAACTAAGAGAACTTGTAAGCTCTCTTACTGAGGAAAATAAATCCTTGTATTGCTGGGATGTTTCCTCTTCCACTAAGTCCTTAATGCAAGACTTGCACATAGCCTTTTGCCATGAATCCCTTAAAGGATTCTTGGAGGAGGGACACTTCCTCTGGCTTGGTGGGTTTACATGTTTGGTTTTCCCTACAGCTTTCTCCTGAAACGAGATAAGTAATAGAAATTCACCTAATGTCCTAGCCACACCTAACCAATTAGTGCATTTAGGCCACCACCAAAGATAGAGAAGAAGTGTCCCAGTGAAAACAACCACCAATGTCCAAGCTGTAGCAGGTCAGAGAGAAGTAACCACCGACCGTACAGCAGCAGGCTCCCTTAAGGGAGGAAACAAACAAAACAACACAGCAAAAAAGACTCATTTGGATAAGAATAAAAGGCACCATTGTACCCCTCTTACCTGAGCCTGACCGGAGCTTAGGGCGCCTGCTTCCGCCATCGCTGTCTGTCTCTCTTCCATCTTGTCGAGAGCGCAGCTGGGCTATACACACAGTGTGTGTTTTAAATTTTCCCGGGTCCCGCTTCATCCACGTGGGCCGGAAACGGAAGCGCCGGTCGATAGACCCGCCCCCTAGTCCCTGCGTTCCAAGCGCTGGGAACCACTAGCGCCACGCCCCCACAGGAAACCGCATCGCCGGATCTGACGTCACCCGCCGACCAGGACCCGGAACCGTCATACGGTTCGTGCCACTGACCTGCAGTGGCAACCGCTCGGCTCCCGGAGCCTAAACGCGGATTCCGGGCACAAGATGCTGCGTCTCCTGTGGGTCCTTTACTCCCCTGAGCAGGCGAGACTGGGGACTCCGGAACACCCCCCGCTTGCGGTGGAGGGGGTGCTGGGATGGTCACTGGTACAAGTACCGAATAAAAGCTGCACACCAGGCAGAAAAAAAGAAAGGTAAGCCTTACTGCTTCCCCCTTGGAAAGAGCGTAGCTCCCTGGTTCCCACCTGTTGCTTCCACCATGGCGGAGGAAACACAATAACTGAGGCCATGGTGGAAGAGGAGGGATTTAAAGGCTGAAAGTGTTTCCTGTTAAAGAGGCGGAGCTACGCTCTCTCCAAGGTTGTCCTGAAAGGCGATTCGAGAAAAAGGACGTCAATTTTGTTTGTGAGCCACGTCGCACGACCGCGCAATTGTCAGTTAAAGCAACGCAGTGCCGAATCGCAAAAAGTGGCCTGGTCATTTGGCAGCCAAATCCTCCGTGGCTGAAGTGGTTAATGACTATATATACCCGGGTATATGTGCACAATACCACCAAAACTCCTACTGGGCCCTTTGCTGATAATACTGTTTGTACATTGAATGTATGTACTATATTAATTTCTTTATATGTAAAAAAATTATTATTTTCATACTGGTGTGCATCTACACTCACTTGTCACTTTATTAGGTACACTTGTTCAGTTGCTTGGTAACACAAATTGCAAATCAGACCATCACATGGCAGTAACTCAATGCATTTAGGCATCTAGACGTGGTGAAGATGACTTGCTCAAGTTCAAACTGATCATCAGAATATAGAATGGGGATTTAAGTGACTTTGAACGTGGCATGTTTGTTGGTGCCAAATGATCTGATCTGAGTATTTTAAAAACTGCTAATCTACTGGAATTTTCATGCACAAACATCTTTAGGGTTTACAGAGAATCGTCCCGAAAAAAGAAAATATCCAGTGAGTGGCAGTTGTGTGGACAAAAATGCCTTGTTTGTGTCAGAGGTCAGAGGAGAATGGGCAGACTGATTTGAGATGATAGAAAGGCAACAGTAACTCAAATAACCACTCAATACAACCAAGGTATGCAGAATACCATCACTGAACGCACAACACATCGAACCTTGAAGCAGATGGGCTACAGAAGCAGAAGACCATAGCGGGTGACACTCCTGTCAGCTAGGAACAGGAAACTGAGGCTACAATTCGCACAGACTCACCAAAATTGGACTATAGAAGATTGGAAAAACATTGCCTGGTCTGATGAGTCTGGATTTCAGCTGCGACATTCAGATGGTAAACAACATGAAAGCCTGGATCCATCCTGCCTTGTATCAACGGTTCAGGTTGTTGGTCTAATGGTGTGGGGGATATTTTCCTGGCACACTTTGGGCACTTTCGTACCAATTGAGCATCGTTTAAACACCCTGGCCTACCTGAGCATTGTTACTGACCATGTCCATCCCTTTGTGACTACACTGTACTCATCTTCTGATGGCTCCTTCAAGCAGGATAATGCACCATGTCACAAAGATCAAATCATCACTGTACTCCAATGGCCTCCACAGTCATGAGGGAAATTCACGTCATGGATGTGCAGCTGACAAATCTGCAGCAACTGTGTGATGCCTTTCTTGTCAATATGGACCAAAATCTCTGAGGAATGTTTTCAACACCTTGCTGAATCTATACCACAAAAAATTAAGGAAGTTCTGAAGGCAAAAGGGGGTCCAACCCGATACCGTGGAACCTCGGATTGCGAGTAACACGGTTAACGAGCGTTTTGCAATGCGAGCACTGAATTTTGAAAAATCCTAACTCGGTTTGCGAGTGTTGTCTCGCAAAACGAGCAGGATTCAGGCCAAAGCGGTGTGCAGTACTGTGTTTGGCCTGAGGTGGGGGGGGCGCCGGAGCCGAGCAGAGCCAAAATGACTTTGATTAGATACTGATTCATTTCCCAGGAAGGGAATCCTGGGTCCTGTCCTGGGTGGTGGCACTGCCAACTTTATTATCAAACCCACTCTTCCACTTAGCGAAGGTTCTGATTCTCTTATTTACCTACAGGTTTAGGGCAATATTTTGTTTGGGCAGGGCCATTTCTTATAACCCCCCAAACAACGGCTACACCTACACAGTGACTGTATCTGATTGGATGCTGTTTGACTAACAATTTTCCACCTAGCTCCTTTTGATTTTACAATAGAAGGATGTTGAGCGGGAAGGGGCCAACTGGGCCACTCACTGAACAAATTTCAACCAGTTCATTACACCCTGCGGAAATTAGTATAGTGTATTGCCGCTTACACACGACCGTTTTTCATGACGAGAAAAATGCCATTTTTTAATTTGGTCATTAAAAACGTCCGTGTGTGGGCTCCAGAGCATTTTTCACGACGGTGAAAAATGGGCATTAAAAATTTGGAACATGCTCTAATTTTTCTCGTCGTTTTTACGTCGTCGTTTTTCTCGTCATGAAAAACGGCCGTGTGTACGCTTTAACGACGTGAAAAAAATGTGCATGCTCAGAAGCAAGTGATGAGATGGGAGCGCTCGTTCTGGTAAAACTAGCGTTCGTAATGGAGATAGCACATTCGTCACGCTGTAACGGATGGAAGAGCACGAGGCTGAAAAGCGCGTATCGTCTCTCACCAAACTTTACTAACACGAGGATCAGCAAAAGCAGCCCAAAGGGTGGCGCCATCTGAATGGAACTTCCCCTTTATAGTGCCGTCGTACGTGTTGTACGTCACCGCGCTTTACTCAAGCATTTTTTTCCACGATAGTGTGTAGGCAAGGCAGGCTTGAGAAGAATCACGTCGAGAAAAACATTGTTTTTTTCAATGACATTAAAGTGGAAGTAAACCCTCCTATCATTTTCAGGCAAGGAAGGTGCCATCTTGGCCTCTGTTTAATCTTCAACTACCATGATGCTGCACATGTGATCAGTTATGACACCAGCCATTGGAAGGTTTGACAGTTTGGTTGAGAGCACAACCAATGTGACAGTTGGCATTCCCGGCATGCCGGGAATGTAACTGCTTTTTGAAACTGTTAAATCAATGGGTTTACTTCCTCTTTAAAAACGGTCGTGTGTACGCGGCAATAGGCCAGCTTAGAGGTAAACCAACTCTATAGGGCAGACGGAAATATTTTTATACGGAAGTAGGGGAGATGGTGTAAGGACTTTCTCAAAGTCACTGCCACAACATCCCCTAAGGGCAATAATCTAGTACAACACTGAAAAGTTCCATAAGACCTCACCTCAGCCTTGTTTATTGCCAAATAAAAATTAAACATGTGAAAATAATAGTTTGGAACCAGTCCTCTCTTGTTATATCAGCCCATCACGTTTACACTGAAAACACTACATCAATCCAAACTTGTTTAAGGAAGCTTAAAGGACACGTAAACTCTAACCAGATGATATCTAGTTTTCTGAAGTACGATGTATCATTGGAGCTGGATTGAGGACAACCTGTCACCAATTTAAAAAAACTTCAGGTAAAAGCCTAGAAAAATCAAGTGTTTTTATAGCAGAACTCCAGCCAAAATTAAGAAGAACAAAAATTATTAGAAAGATAAAAAAAATAACAAAAGCAGCTTTTGTTGCAATATTCACCTTCAATTCAGAGATTTCCCCTTAAGCCTCGTACACACGACCGAGAATCTCCTCAGGAAAAAACCCGTCGTTTTTCCCTGACAAGATTCTTGACAAGAAACTTGTCCCGGCCGAGTGTACACACGCTCCATTCAAAAGAACCGCCGTTCTTTTGAATGGAACGAACGCGGTGACGTCATCGACTACGACGAGCGTGCGCTCGTCACATTCGATGCCGTCGCCGCCATCTTGCTACACCCTACCTATGCCTAGGAAGCTACAGCGCATGCGTCAAAGTCATTTCGAGCATGCGCGGGTTTCCACAGCGACAGGTAAGCGTACACACTCTCGGGTTTCTCGCGGGGAAACAGGCCGAGCAGGTTCTCTATTTTTCTCGTCGAGATTCTAGCCAGTTTTCTTGACGAGAAACCTGAAAGCCTCGTACACACGCACGGATTACTCTGCCAACAATTTTCTTGCTGGTTCTTGCCGAGAAAAATGGTCGTGTGTACGAGGCTTTAGTGCTTTTTCTCTGACACTAGATGTCCTCAGCCTGATGCCCAGCATCATTCAACCCACTTCCTCTGAGCCTGGGTAATCCTAGAGAGTTAAAGTGACACTAAGGCCCCTTTCACACTGAGGCGCTAAAAATAGCGCCTGCAATGCGCCCCAAAAAAGCCGCTCAATTGTATCCAGTGTGAAAGCCGAGGGCTTTCACACTGGAGCGTTGCGTTCACACAAAAAACTTCTGCAAGCCACATCTTTGAGGCGCGATAGGAGCGGTAAAAATACCTCTCCTATAGCGCCCCTGCCCATTGAAATCAATGGGGTAGTGCCTGCAAAACGCTGCAAAGAGACGTTATTGCGGGCGTTTTTAACCCTTTTTCGGCCGCTAGCGGGGTTAAAATCCCTCCACTGTGCAGCTCATTTTGCACAGAGTGGCCCTGAACACCGTCTTCTGGGGTCCCACGGCGGCTCTCGGCTCCTCCCCGCCTCAGATAACCCCCGCTGGGAAGCACTCTCCCAAGGGGGTTACCTTGCGAGCGCGCTCCCGAGTCCTGTTGTCGGCGTCCTTTGCCGCCTAGTAAAGCACTCGGCCCCGCCCCCCCGGCGCCCGCGTCATTGGATTTGATTGACAGCAGCGCGAGCCAATGGCTGCGCTGCTTTCAATCTATCCAATGAGGAGCAGAAAAGACTGGGCAAAGTAAGATCGCGTTCGCGACGCGGGACTTTCCAGGGCTCAAGAAAGTAAAAAGGGGGGCTGGGGGGCCGGTAATCGTAATATGATTTTTCACCTTAATGCATAAGATGTATTAAGGTGAAAAAACATGAACCTTTACAACCCCTTTAAAAAAGAAGCAGTATAGTGACGAGCTCATCTCATCTCTCTGTCACTCTGCTCACACATCCAAGGCAATAGTTCACATACCATGGTTGTGATACTTAGCTTCTCAGCCATGACAAAATCCACTATATTGTCAAAAGTATTGGGACACCTGCCTTTGCATGAACTTTAATGGCATCCCAGTCTTAGTCCGTAGGGTTCAATATTTAGTTTGCAGCTATAACAGCTTCAGCTCTTCTGGGAAGACTGTCCACAAGGTTTAGTAGTGTGTCTATGGGAATGTTTGACCATTCTTCCAGAAGCACATTTGTGAGGTCAGGCACTGATTTGGACGAGAAGGCCTGGCTCACAGTCTCCGCTCTAATTAATACCAAAGGTGTACTATCACATTGAGGTCAGGACTCTTTGCAGGCCAATCAAGTTCCTCCACCCCAAACTCGCTCATCCATGTCTTTATGGACCTTGCTTTGTGCACTGGTGGGCAGTCATGTTGGAACAAGAAGGGGCCGTCCCCAAACTGTTCCCACAAAGTTGGGAGCATGAAATTGTCCAAAATGTCTTGGTATGCTGACACCGTAAGAGTTCCCTTCACTGGAACTAAGGGGCCCAAGCCCAACCCCTGAAAAACAACCCCGCACCATAATCCCCCCTCCACCAAATGATTTGGACCAGTGCACAAAGCAAGGTCCATAAAGACATGGATGAGGGAGTTTGGGGTGGAGGAACTTGTCTGGCCTACACAGAGTCCTGACCTCAACCTGATAGAACACCTTTGGGATGAATTAGAGTGGAGATTGTGAGCCAGGCCTTCTCATCCAACATCAGTGCCTGACCTCACAAATGCGCTTCTGGAAGAATGGTCAAACATTCCCATAGACACACTCCTAAACCTTGTGGACAGCCTTCCCAGAAGAGTTAAAGCTGCTATAGCTGCAAAGGGTGGGCCAAATTTCCAATATGGCATATTGGAAATTTACAATCACTCCCTCTTTTTTGCCCCCAGTAGTTTTGTTACATCCTTTTTGAGAAGCATTGCATCCAGAACACCCTGGGATTCCTTTTGTCACTATTTTACATTAAAATACCTTTTTTCATCTTCCTGGTGCATCCCCTTATTCCCTGCTCTACTCACCGCGCCCATTTTGGGGACTGCCAGCCAGGGCCAGGTTGAATTAGTCCTTCTCTCCCTGTCCCTGGGTTGTTGATTGGACTGCCGAGGTGACCGAGGTATTGGAGCGACTGCACGTGATATTTTCCAATAGTACAATTTTGAAGCTCCTGAGGAAGCGATTTACCAAATCGCGAAACATGTTGAGCAACTTTTAATGTTTCAAGAACCCCCGTGGATGATCACTCAGGAGACACTCCTTCTTTGGTTCAGTATGGGCGTCTTCACCATCTACACCCCTACAACAAGAAACATCTACCTTTGAGTGCCGTCCTATGGTCATTTCATGCGGTTCCTTTACCTTTTTCTATTTTGTATTCTATGGATGCATTCATTGACTTATCTGTAATACTTGTGTAATATTAAAATTTGGTATATATTTTTAAGTCGTGCCTACAAAGTCCATTTTTTCTATACAACCCTTTATCAATCTATTAGGATGTGGCACTGTAGTTTATATGGGTGTTGATTACCACCCAAGGGCACTTGTAATCAATCATTGATTTATGGTGATGAAGCAATATATTACCTCTTCAGTGCCTGCCAAATGCCTCTGAAAAGGCAGATTACTTTTCAGAGGTGCAGCAAACTTTCTAAGCGTATAAACATAGCTTAAATTTGTATTAATTGGAAAATAAAACAATTCTTTATTTAACTTTTAGTAAGGATCCCCAAAGCTGGCTGATACGGCAAAAAAAAAAAAAATGTATAAAGTTTATAAGGATCTAAAGTTTAGTGTCTAAGTGTTATTATTACTCTCTGTATCAGATTGGACCAAGTTCCTTTTTCTTGGTCTAGGTTGTGCTATTTATTTATGTGTATCAGCAGGAACTGAGATATGCCGCTGGAATCTACATACAAGTCCATTGTATGAAATCCTGCAACATTTTTCCTGGGGAAGAGGGAAATGCGCTGCTTATTTCTCAAAGGAAACCCACAAGGGGTGTATTTATCATTGATGAATAGGAATGTAATTAGCATGCAGGGGAAATTTACAAAGGCAGACTGTGTCCTGCACACTGAAGATCCTACTGTAGCTATATTTAAACATTTTTTGTATTTTCATTATTGTTCTCTTTTTTTTTGTTCTTTTTTAAGACCTGCACATGACGCCTGGAATTCCTGTAAAAAGATTTTGTGATACCATCACTACTTTGTGGCCTTCCACTCTCTGCAGCATTGTGTGATTTTAACCACTTCCATACCGGGCCTATTCTGGCACTTCTCTCCTACATGCAAAAATCATCATTTTTTTGCTAGAAAATTACTCAGAACCCCCAAACACTATATATATGTTTTTTTTAGCAGACACCCTAGGGAATAAAATGGCGGTCATTGCAACTTTTTATCTCGCACGTTATTTGCGCATTACTTTTTCAAACGCCTTTTTTTTGGAAAAAAAAAACGGTTTCATGAATTAAAAAATAACAAAACAGTAAAGTTAGCCCAATTTTTTGCATAATGTGAAAGATTATGTTACACCGAGTAAATAGATACCTAACACGTCACGTTTTAAAATTGCGCGCACTCATGGAATGGCGCCAAACTTCAGTACTTAAAAATCTCCATAGGCGACGCTTATTTATTTTTTTTACAGGTTACCAGTTTAGAGTTACAGAGGAGGTCTAGTGATAGAATCGTTGCTCACACTCTAACGCACGCGGCGATACCTCACATGTGTGGTTTGACCGGCGTTTACATATGTGGGCGGGACTTGCGCGTGTGTTCGCTTCTGAGTGCTAGCTGCCGGGGACAGGGGCGTTTTAAATAAATAAAAAAATTAAAAAAAAAAATTTTTAACTTAATTTTTGTTATTTTTGCACTTTTTTTACATTTTAATTTTTTTGATCACTTTTATTCCTATCACAAGGAATGTAAACATCCCTTGTAAAAGGAATCATTGTGACAGGTCCTCTTTACGGAGAGATGCATGGTCAATAAGACCCCACATCTCTCCTCCAGGCTGAAAAGCGTGAGATTGTGAAAAAAGCTTCACCGATCTCATGCCGACAGCCGCGATTGCAGCTTTATTTACTTCCGGGTACCCGGGTGTGACGTCATAACGTCGCGCCCGGGCCTCTGACGGTCATAGAGATGACTGGTGACCATCTATGCTTCCCATCCGGCGTCGGCTGATCGTTTCTCCAGGTCCCCGATGGCACGGGAGAGCCCGGAGAAGCACCGGATGGCGGCGGGAGGGGGGATTTCCTCTCCCGTCACCTATAAGAACGATCAAGCGGTGGAACTGCCGCTATGAACATTCTTATGGCACACAGAATCGCCGGCTGAAAATAGTGATATCTGAATGATGCCTGTAGCTGCACCCATCATTCAGATATCCCCACTGAAAGTCAATCGCGTCATATGACGTCCTTGGGCGGGAAGTGGTTAAATGCTAAAATCTCATATAAGCTGTATAAACAAATATTGTCTAAATACAAAAGTTGTGTATTCTTGCTTGAATCTTGGTGTGGATTGGGTATTTCTTCTTGATCTGTCCTATAATCCAGTGTGAAACTTTACCTCTGCAAGTGCTTCCTGTAATAAAGACTGGTCACTGCTGCTCTCTGTCCTTCTACAGGGCAACTGGTCTTGTCTCCGCCCCTTCCTGTAATAATAACCAGTCACTGCTGCTCTCTGTCCTTGTGCAAGGAAACTGGTCTTGTAACCGCCCCCTTCATGTAATAAAGACCAGTCACTGCTGCTCTCTCTCCTTGTGCAGGGTGACTGGTCTTGTCTCCGCCCCTTCCTGTAATAATGACCGGTCACTGCTGCTCTCTCTCCTTGTGCAGGGTGACTGGTCTTGTCTCCGCCCCTTCCTGTAATAATGACCGGTCACTGCTGCTCTCTCTCCTTGTGCAGGGTGACTGGTCTTGTCCCCTCCCCCTTCCTGTAATAATAACCGGTCACTGCTGCTCTCTCTCCTTGTGCAGGGTGACTGGTCTTGTCTCCGCCCCTTCCTGTAATAATGACCGGTCACTGCTGCTCTCTGTCCTTCTACAGGGCGACTGGTCTTGTCTCCGCCCCTTCCTGTAATAAAGACCGGTCACTGCTGCTCTCTGTCTGTCTCTGGTGGCTCTCCTGGGCGAAGCCATATATATATATATATATATATATATATATATATATATATACGGGATTTCACCCAGAAGAGCCATTCTGCCGCAGTATACCTGTGTGAGCCGGTCAAGAACCAGTTAAAGGGGGTTGTAAACCTTCGTGTTTTTTCACCTTAATGCATCCTATATCTCCCTGTTCTGCCTAGTGACATGTCAGGGATCTACTGTTCCCTGTGATCGGGAACAGTTTTCGCTGACGTGTCACTGGTAGCTCCTCCCCCTAACAGTTAGAATCACTCCCTAGGACACACTTAACCCCTTCAGCACCACCTAGTAATTAACCCCTTCCCTGCCAGTGTAATTTTTACAGTAATCAGTGCATTTTTATAGCACTGATCGCTGTATAAATGACAATGGTCCTAAAAATGTGTCAAAAGTGTCCGATGTGCCCGCCATAATGTCGCAGTCACGATAAAAATCGCAGATCGCCGCCATTACTAGTAAAAAAATATTTTTTTTATAAAAATGCCATAAAACTATCCCCTATTTTGTAGACGCTATAACTTTTGCACAAACCAATCAAAATACCAAAAATATGTAGAAGAATACGTATCGGCCTAAGCTGAGAAAAAATGTGCTTTTTTAAAAAAAAATTGGGGATATTTATTATAGCAAAAAGTACAAAATATTGTGTTTTTTTAAAAATTGTCGCTCTATTTTTGTTTTTATAGCGCAAAAAATAAAAGCTGCAGAGGTGATCAAATACCACCAAAAATAAAGTTCAATTTGTGGGGAAAAAAAGGACGTAAATTTTGTTTGGCAACAACGTCGCACGACCGTGCAATTGTCAGTTAAAGCGACGCAGTTGTGAATCGCAAAAAAATGGCCTGATCATTGGGCAGCCAAATGGTCCGGGCTGAAGAGGTTAACTGACAATTCTGCGGTCGTACGACCCTGTGCCAAAATACAGTTGATGTCCGTTTTTCCCACTAATAGGACTTTCATTTTTTTTTTGTGCTATAAACAAAAAAAAATAATTAAAAAAAACCAGTATTTTATATTTTTAGTAAGCCCCCCCCCCACCCTCCATGTTTGATTACAGGGCGGTGGCAGGATTTGGGGAAGATGGGAATTGTTTCCATAAGCAACAAGTAAAAAATATCTTCATCCAGTAATGAACCATGACAGGTCCTCGTCCGATCACATAACCGGCTTTTCACTGGCCCGCCGCAGCACGTCACATAGTGGGCGTTACCGCTTCCATCCTTACAACCCCCAGACCGTTAGCGCACGCCCTCTTTTGATTACAGCCGCCCTTTAATAGAGAAAGGGGCGTGCCATATTTAACAGGTGGGGTTAAACCTTTTCGCGTGCATTTTTTTTTTTGACTGTTGATTGGCTAAATCTTTCATGACAGCCCAAGATCCACCAATCACGAGAAGGCGTGATGAACGAAGTACGGCCCACTTCCCTATTGCGTTGAATAGGTACGGCTTGGACTCAAAGGGCGTGTCTCTTAGGGCGGGGCGCTTCCAGGCCAGTCATCGCGGTTGTGACGAGGTGGTGTCACTGTCGGCTCCCCGGCTTAGTGTGGGCGTGTCGGCGGCGGGAGCTTTCCGGCTCGGTAGAGCGGGAGCGCGCACTGTGCGGGTACTCACTCCGACGCAGCCAACCAACATGGGCAACAAGATGGCCCGGGAGGACTTCGAGTGGGTGTACACCGACCAACCGCATGCCGACCGCAGGAAGGAGATCCTGGGTGAGTCACGGGGGTTGTCTGTGCTGGGGGCTAGCAGTATGGAGCCCCCCCATATGTCGTCATAGATCATACATGGCTGCCCCATACAGACACTGCAAGTAACACTCACATCTCTGGCTCCATAGTGCTGTGTGCTATACATTCCTACAGGGCATGCTGGGACATGTGCTTCTCTATGAGCTGATCGGAGCCCATCTATGTTCTGCCTCCAAATCTTCACATAGAGAGGCATACAGAATTATAATTATATATAATTTCTCCTATTCTGTATTTGTAATTGTACTGTCCCCCCCCCCCCTCCCTTTACTTTGTAATGAGCTGTGTAAACCGTTGGCGCTATATAAATCTATTATTTATTAATAATAATACTACATATATAAGAGAGAAAAATTTAAATGTTGTCTTATTTTTGTTTCTGCAAGGCATGCTGGGACATGTAGTTGTACAGACCAGCCATAGACCCTCCATTTCTGTCATTTCCCATTGGTAAGCTCTCGTTCACATTGCATGCGGCTTTGAAATCACGTGACTTCATCTGAAATCTCACAATTTCCAAGCCGCATGTCAGTGTGACTTTGAAGACATCTGTGCGGCTTCATGTACAGGCGTCTATTCAAGTCACACCCGAAATCTCGAATCGATGTGGCTTCGCAAATTTGGCGTCCCATTGTTTTGAACATGGACGTTGCTGACAATGGGGTGCGACTCTTCATGCGATTTGACCTGTGAAATTCACGAGACAAGACGCTCCTGTGTGAACGAGGGCTTAACCCTCGATCAGGAAATAGAACCTGTATAGGGGATACCCTGAGGGGTGGATTTTACTAAAGACAAATACTGTGCACTTTGCCAGCGCGGTTGTTCTAATTTTCCGCAGAGCTCAGCAAATGTGGTGTGAAGTTTCACTTTGTAAAGATTAGAATATCCAATCGGGTGCAAGGATAATAATAAAAAAAAATATATATAATACATAGATAGATATAGATATATCTCCATCTATCTCTCTATCTATCATTTTTTTTTTTGCTTGCACATGATTGGATGATGGCAATCAGCAGAGCTTCACCTCATTTACTAAGTTCTGGGGAAAATTTGTTCACTTGCAATGTGCACAGTCTGTGTCTTCTGTAAATCTGCCCCAATGTATTAATGAGATTTGTCCAGTAGGACGGACTGTATACAGAGGACGGCATTTCTATTGTGGAGTAAATTGACACACACTGGGGTCACATGTTGCAGGCGAATACCTGAGACATTTCACATACAGGATATGATCGGTAATGGAGCTTGGAGGAGCCGACAGCCTAGATCAGCCTTTTTCAACCTTTTCCCCCTTAGGAACCCTTGAAATAATTTTTAAGTCTCTGGGAGTCTTTACTAAAACCAGTTAATTGGGGGGTCACATTCTCCCCCCCCCCCTGACCAGCCGTGTATGAGGGCATTCTCCTCCCCCCCCCCCCCGACCAGCCGTGTATGAGGGCATTCTCCCCCCCCCCCCCCGACCAGCCGTGTATGAGGGCATTCTCCCCCCCTCCCTTGACCAGCCGTGTATGAGGGCATTCCCCCCCCCTCCCTTGACCAGCAGTGTATGAGGGCATTCTCCCCCCCCCTTGACCAGCAGTGTATGAGGGCATTCTCTCCCCCCCCCCCCCTTGACCAGCAGTGTATGAGGGCATTCTCTCCCCCCCCCCTTGACCAGCAGTGTATGAGGGCATTCTCTCCCCCCCCCCCCCTTGACCAGCAGTGTATGAGGGCATTCTCTCCCCCCCCCCCCCTGACCAGCAGTGTATGAGGGCATTCTCCCCCCCCCCCCCCCCTGACCAGCAGTGTATGAGGGCATTCTTTCCCCCCCCCCCCCCCCCCGACCAGCAGTGTATGAGGGCATTCTTTCCCCCCCCCCCCCTGACCAGCAGTGTATGAGGGCATTCTTCCCCCCCCCCCCCCCCCTGACCAGCAGTGTATGAGGGCATTCTCCCCCTGAGACCCCAATGAATTGATTTTAGCAGGGCTTCCCTGAGACGTGAGAATTATCGGTGGTTCTTCAAGGGCTTAAAAGGTTGAGAGAGGCTGATCCTGATGTATGACTGGAGGTGTATTGTATAGAGCAGGGATATGCAATTAGCGGACCTCCAGCTGTTGCCGAACTACAAGTCCCATGAGGCATAGCGAGACTCTGACAGCAGCAAGCATGACACCCAGAGGCAGAGGCATGATGGGACTTGTAGTTTTGCAACAGCTGGAGGTCCGCTAATTGCATATCCATGGTATAGAGGATGGATACACTGTAACGTGTTGTGTCCTCTCCTGTGTTCTCGGTGATCCTTGAGATAAGTGGCCCACAACTATTGTCTCTATATAAATGGCATTTTATATTAGTGTTTTCTCTGAGATGAAGCACACAAGAATGATCTCTATATAACTCGGCAGTATATTTGCTAAAGTTTGTCCCCTCACTCTCCTGTGGATGGTGGGTGACTCGCACGTCAAGCATTTGTTTGTTCCACTTTAGAAAATCACATGTGCCCTCGATCGTTTTATACGCGCTTTATCTCCAGGGTCTCTTTTTTTTCTTTTTCTTTTTTTTTTAGCTGTCCTAGAAATGGCGTTTGCACTTTAAGAGATCAAAGTGTGATGTCCAGCCCTTAGTATTTTTACATTTGTGGGGGAGGCGGTGTTTTTTTACATCTGGATACAGAGGTCAGTCGATCACTCAGACATATTCTTTTGCACATTTTATCTGGAGAGGTGCGAGTCTCACCCAAATCCTGAGTCGCTGGCATGTGCTTGCTACCATTCAGTAGATATTTGGAAGGGAATGTTCCTCTGTAGATGTATAGATTCTACATGAAAGAGGATGTAGTGGTGACCCACCCATTCTTCCTCATATACCGTGCGCCGCCGCCTTCTTTTTTAAAAAAAAAAAAACATATGTTACATTAATGTGAAAGCTTCCTTTGGGTTTGGTCACGTGAGTGGTGTGTAGAATCCAGTTTGTTTGTTTTTTATTGTATGTATAGCGTAGTTCTAGCTTAACTATAGTTTTTGTTTAGTCATCCTTAAAGCGGAGTTACATTTTTTTTTTTTTTTTTTTCTTGGTGTTTAAAAGTCCGCAGCTACAGAAAGTGTAGCTGCTGACCTAATAAACACACTCGCCTGTCCCAGGATCCATGCTCATCTGAACCCTCGGGTCTCTTCCTCTCCTCGGCGCCAGCATTATAACTGTGAGAACCCGGCTGTGACAGCTTGCGGCTTCACATCCGTGTGCGCACTGTGCATGCGCGAGCCGTGCTGCGCCTCCTTAATGGTTGGGCAATCTTATGGGACATGTGACGTCTCCCAGAAAATAGCAGAAAGGGGGAGAGGAGAACTGGGAGTGGGCACCTGTCAAAACTAGGCCCCCCCCCCAAAAAAAATAATGACATGCCAATGTGGCATAGGAGGGGAGGAGGCTAAAGTGGAACTTCCCCCTTTTAGGTGGAGCTTCGCTTTAACCACCAGCACCCAAACATTTATGCTCTCCAGCAAGATCCACGAAAAACTGAACAGCTGCCACTACAAACTGTCTGGTTCTCTTTACTTCTTTGCACATGCAGTGAATATCCCATGAAGAGGTCATCTGTTATGCCTCCCAATGACGGATGGCCTGTCCATAGGAACAAATGTTTCTTTTTTTTTTTCGTTGCATGGCAAAGTGTGGGACTGGTTTACAGGCTCCTCATGGACAAGGACAGATGAGGGGGCAACTTAAATGGTTGTAAACCTCAGACATGAAATATGAACAAAGCATATTGCTCTATAGCGTGTACTTGTCTCATTCCACAACACTAAGGGTAATGTCTGTCTGATGCTTTGTTCCTTTGCTATCAGTATGCATCACTTCTGACATTTTTCTGACACCAAGAGAAAAATTGTGACAAGGGGAGGGACCTCCAGCTGATTGACAGCCTCAGCTCTGTTCTGTGTGAAGGGGAGGTGTCCTTTCACTCCAATGAGCTCTCAGACCTCTCTGCAGAGTGACTTCAGCTCTCCACCTCCTTTTTTCTGACAGCTCAGACAAGCTTATAAATTCTGGACTTTGAATTGATGTAAAGAGAAGACTGCATAAAAACAGGTACAGCTTATGTAGGAGGATTTGTTTCATCTCGATCACCTGAGGCCAGTCACTTTTCTGGGTATATGTAAGGGTTTACAACCACTTTAAGCAACTCAGTCGTTTCCCCCAAGAATTGTGGTGTTCAGGAGAAGATGCTGAACTTTTGCTTTTTTTCTTTGGATGACAAGTCCAAACTCCCCTGTGTTCAAGCTCTAAGGCCTCCAGAATTTTCACTTTGAGACCCTTCTGGGTGGTTGGTCGTCCTCTGCACAGTATGGTCCTCCTCTGCACAGTATGGTTCCTCCCGATTGTTTCTTATGTCTCAGCCATGTTCCATATATTGTGATGAGGGTGGGGCATTCTGGTATTCAACACATTTGGAAGTGGCGAATGCTGGAAACTTTGAAGAAGGCTTTAGAACTTGAATGAAAGGGGGGAGATCTACTTCAGCGGTAAAAAAAAAAAAAGCCCAACAAACACGATTGGAGGTCTGTCGGATTCTGGCTGGTCTTTTATTAGTGAAAGTCGTCCTATCTTTCCATGGAACTTTGTCACGTGAGGTGCCTCTTTCTGATGATCAATGCCATTATCCTCATCATATGGTCGTCACTCTCCCTTTTTACTGTACTTCTTCTTGGCAGTGGCATCGTCTTGTTGTGAAAATTGGTTTTGGCTCAGAAAATCTTGCCCTAGGGAAGAGTGTGCAATACTTTTCTATTTGTAGATGTGCAACTCTCTACATGTCGTCTGTTCTATCAGATCACTGACTCATTGTAAAAATCCACCTAAAGCTGCCATATCACACAATCCATGTCATTGTGCTATTGTTGGAGGATAGGGAGAAAGTAAAGTAAACTTGCTCTGCATGGACAATATACAGTACATCAAATGTATAATTTTTCCCCAAAAACCTCCACCTTCATCATTAAAGCGGTTGTAAACCGGTACAGAGTTTAAAAAAACAAAACAGAAAAAAACACCTGTAAGGCAGTGGCATGATTTGCTAGTATGCATCACATACTAGCACATAATGAAGGACTTGCCTTTATAACAAAGCCCTTTAAGCGGCTCGCTGTCACCGCTGAGAGGGCTGACATCTTCCCTCTGTCTTTTTTTCTGGGTTTGAGGGCTCCGGCACTGTGAGTGGCTGGAGCTGTGATAACGTCACTCCAGTGCTTGGGAGTCCTTGGTTCCGGCACGGTATGCTGGACCTTCAGAGTGCATGCGCAGGTGACGTCACTGGCTGCGTCCAGGGTGAATATCTCCTAAACGGTGCACGTTTTAGGAGATATTATTTTGCCTATAGCGAAACCTTTATTATAGTCTTAAAGCGGAGGTGCAGCCGAAAAAAAAAAGTCAGTAGCTACTAACAGTGTAGCTGCTGACTTTTTTAATAAGGACACTTACCTGTCCTACTCGCCTGCGATGTCGGTCCCGCCACGGCGATCGATCGCTGCTGGCAGGTCCCGGCTCCTCCATTCTGAGTAAGGGAAACGGGCAGTGAAGCCTTACGGCTTCACTGCCCGTTTCCTACTGCGCATGCGCCACTCGCATGGCGCTTTGTGAATGGGCGGCTTGCCTCCTGGGATACACACAGTTCCCAGAAGGCAGCGCGCCCCATTCACAAGAAGAGACCCACCGCGGACGAGAAGAGGCACATTAGAGGCAGATTAGGGGACTTCCGCATAGCAACCGGCATTTAGGGTGAGTATAATTTTTTTTTTTTTTTTTTTTTTTTTAGGATTTTTAATGTTAAAATTTTTTCAGGGTGGACCCTCGCTTTAAATGTAGGTAAAAATTAAAATTTGTGCTTTACTACCGCTTTAAGCCCAGGTTCACACTGGGCTGCAGGAATGAAGCCGTGCGAGTTCAGCAGAACTCGCACGATTAAACTCCCGCTGGTCAGTCCTGATTTCGGCTGCGATTTCAGAGACGTCTGTGCAGGTTTCTGCTCAGATGTCAATCGCAAAAAGTAGTACAGAAACTACTTTTTGAAACCGGTGCAGCGTCGCAGATGCGGCGTTACACCGATTAGGACGGTGCAATTGCTGGCAAATGCCGCCGATTGACATGTCAAATCGCATCAGTGTGAACCAGGGCTAAAGAAGAGCTGTAGGCAAAATCTTTATTTTTGTGTCACTCTGGATAAGTAAAGGGAGGGTTTTAACTGGAGGTCGACAGATATATCGGACAATATTTGGCGTTTTTTTTTTAATCGGCATCGGCCGATTGTACTGGGGGGGGGGGGGGGGGAAAGCAGATTTTAAAACTTCAGTGCGACTTGCAAATAACTTCTGTATAATATAAGTCAATGCAAGTTGCCTGAAGTTTCCTGTGGAAGCGACTTCTCCCTCCTGGGCAGCCTGCCAAGTTTGAGAAAAGATACAATGTTTATACTTCAAAGGGCTGAACTCCATGTGTAGGAGTTCTCAGTTTAACCATTTAAAGCGGTTGTATAGTCCCACACACTTTTTTTTTTTTTTTTTTTTTTTTTGTCACCTGTAGGGGAAAAGGCATAATGAGCTAGTATGCACCGCATACTAGCTCATTATGAAATACTTGCCTTGGAACGAGGCATCGGTAGCTCACCTGGTCCACGTCAAGGGAGATGACATGTTGCCTCGGCGTGTCTTCCGGGTATCGTGGCTCCATCGCTGTGAGTGGCTGGAGCCACAATGTCGTCACTCCCGCACATAAGCGCGGGAGACTTCTTTCCGGCGTCTGCCGGGCCTTCAGCCGAGAATCCCCTGTGCGCATGCGCCGCTGCAGTCAGCGGCTCATTGCGAGGGGAACATCTAACCGGAAAGGTTTAGACTTTTTTTTTTTACCTACAGGTAAGCCTTTTTATAGGCTTACCTGTAGGTAAAAGTACCAAAATATGTTAAATATGTTCCCTAGTGAGTGATTCTAACTGTAGAGGGAGGGGACTCACAAGGGGAGGAGACCGATCTGTGTTCCTCTGTATTGGGAATACACCATCGGTCTCCTCACCGCTGACAGGACATGATCTGTGTTTTTTTAAACGCACAGATCCACTGTCCTGCCATGATTGTGGGCAATCGCGGGTGCCCGGCGGACATCGCAGGCACGCGCATCGGGTCCCGAGCAATGTGGCGCGCGCACCCCCTAGACGGCCGGGAATGCCCGGACGTCATATGACATCCGCCTGGAGGGACGAGAGGTTCCTGCGGACGTCATATTACCATACGCCGGGTAGGAAGTAGTTAAAGGGCAGATGATTTGTGTCACTAGGAATAGTGGAAGTACACAAGATTTGTGATGGCTGAGTGGGTAGCTCTGCAAACTTAGAACTTCACAGGGTCCTACACTTGTCGGTGACCAGTGTGGATTTAGCAAGTCTAAGCCCTGGTTCACATTGGTGCGTTTTGACATGTCAAATCGGTGGCAATTGCGGGCAATGACACCGTTCTAATCGGTGCGACGCTGTGATTGGCCGTAGCTGCGATGACATCACTCCCGCGCATGCACGAGAGAGCTGCCGGTAACGGCACACGGACTGAAGCAACGAGACATGCGTGCCATTTCTTACGTTTCCTTTAGTGCGCATGTGCCGATGACATCTCCTAAACCGTGCAGCTTTAGGAGATATCCTGGGTAGCTACTGTAGCGGCCTCACCCCCTTCACATGTTTATCGGTTGTCCGAAAGCTCTTGTCTAGGGGTACCTGGGTTTCGAGAGTGAGGTGCGCTACGGCCCATGTCCTCCCCATGGCTGTGGGTGAGGTGAAGGCCAGTATCAACATCTTCCTCGGGCCAAATGTGCATTGGGTTGCGGAACTTAGCCCTGCATTGCTGGAATCTCCCTTTGCTCCCATCAACAGAGTCCATACACCGATCACAGTCCAACTGCTAGTTTTATTCCGTAGCTCCACAACAAACAATATATGGCAGGATACGGTGGGATGAGCAGGCCGAGGCACTATCCGGATTGTAGTCCCTACACCCCCTGTGCTATGACCAGGGGTTGCAGGAGTCTTGATTAGAACAACTTCGCTGCGCTGCGGCCCCTATCAGGGGAAGATGACCCTCCAAGGGAGTTACCGGAGGCCCGTCCGTCACCGGGTTGACGCTGCTCCAGAGTCTTCAGACGGGTGACCTCCCCAGCCTCCTCACCTCAGATGCGGGTCCCCTCGCAAGGGGCACCCTGGAATCACTTCACCCTCGCGGGACCCGGTCAAAGTCACCAGGTCCCAGGCCTTCTACAAAGTACCTCACCCCAGGCTGAAGGTGCCTGGGATGGACTCCAACTCCAGCTTCATTCCGGCCAGGCCTAGGGTGCCCAGGCCGGAACCTTGAACCGCCCGCACCCAGGCCGAGGGCGCCTGGGTACGTCAAGAGATGATCCCCCCAAAAGACCTCGTGGCGAGGGCGTCTCCCCCTTTTATCTCCTCCCATCGACACCACGGCGGGTTCCCCGCCCCAGCCGTACCATCTCCAGGAAGGGACAAAAAGGGTAACATAGGGCTGGGAAAAAAAATCGATTTTAATCTTGAATCGAGTTTTGAGCTCAAATCGATTCAGTTTTGAAGAAAATCGATATTTTTTTTTTATTTTTTTTGGAAAAAAAAAAATTTTTTTTTTTTTTTTTCCTTCCCTTCAAAGTTTCCGTAGCAGGACTGCAGGGGGCATATCTGGAATGGCACTGGGCAGCGTTACCCCAATTACATCTACTCGCTGCAGCCGCCGCCTGCCTACCTGATCAGCGTGTCATGCAGACAGACGGCGGCCATTGCAGTGTTCAAAAGCCGCGCCTCCCGAGTCCTCGTCGTCTGTGATAGGCGGAACACTCAATTTCACAGCAGGCAGTATTCAGCCTATCACGAACATCCTCTCATCCTCGTCTGTGTTATGAGGATGACCATGATAGGCGGAACACTGAATGCTGGGAAATTGAGTGTTCCGCCTATCACAGACGAGAAGGAGGCGCGGCTTTTGAATACTGGAATGGCCGCCGGTGTAGCAGTAAAATCCGTATACCATGAAAATTGCATCAGGTACGGGCACAGTGATTGAAGCATGGGCACAGTGAGACACGGGCACAGTGAGACACGGGCACAGTGAGGCATGGACACAGTTCAATTCAACTAAGAGTAACCTCAGGATTTTTTGTTTTATTAGCTAAATCCAAATACAGTATTAATAATTTGGATGTTTAACAATCTTTGTTGCACACTGCAAAAAACAACAAAAGGTCACAAGCGCTAAATTGGATAAAGAAAAAAATATAATGGATGATAATAATAAGAAAAAAATCCCAAATATTTTGGGAAGTACAAAGTATCCAAAAGGGGGGAAAAAACAGGATCCAGCGCAGCAAGAAAAAATCCGTACCCAGAAGTACAAAATACACAACATGCACACAATATAATCCAGCGCTCATGGAACATACATTATTAACTATTGAAAACTCTTGAATTGATAGAAAAGCTTAGTCCATTTATCACAATAAAGAGAGGGATCCAATCCCAAATGTGCAGAGGGCAAATGAATCTTAACTCTCCAGTTGCCAGTGGTGACAAACTTGTTAAACTTGCAGTGACATCCGTGGAGCAAGGAGGGGTTAAAAAAGTCAAAACAAAGCCTGTGGCATGATCTCCGTGTGAGCACAGTACCTTTAATGATGGACAACAGGCAGACCAGCGTGTGGAGGGCCCTCCAACCCAAAAGGATGCAGAGCCAGGATCGCAGCAAGGCTGGGACAGAAGGAATCGCACACAGAGTTTCAAGAGTTTTCAATAGTTAATAATGTATGTTCCATGAGCGCTGGAATATATTGTGTGTTTGTTGCACACTGACTTTGCAGTTAGAGAAAGGGTTTGCCTTTGCAATTTTGTTTGTTGATGCACTTTAATTTAATATAATAAAAAAAAAAAAAAATCGAATTGTAAATCGAGTTTTTTTATAAAAAAATCGCAGATTTTTTTTTTTGGGGGAAAATCGCCCAGCCCTAGGGTAACACTGTGGTAGTGATTCTACCTCGAGCCTGTAGGTACCCCGCCACCCACAGGCCAAGGAGAATATTGCGCCACCCAATCCTCCACGAATAACAAAAAGGGGTCTAATCCCTGACATAATTACACACCTGGGTCTCTCTACCCCCAGGTGTATCCCACTAACTTTGAAGACCCCGCTACACTACAGGTAAACCTTTATTATAGGCTTACCTGTAGCATAAAGTGGTTGTAAAGGGTTTACAGCCACTTAAAGGACAAATCTATTTAGCTGGTATTGTGAAAGACCAGATAAGTGCTAATCAACATCTAACCAGAGACAGCATACATTGCAATGTTCTTTTACCACTTGCTTTATTCCGGTCCATCCTGGTAATTTTTCTAGGTTTACATCAATTCTGGAATTCTACATGAACACTTGTAACTTGAAAATCAAGATTACTAAACCCAAGAGCAAAATTGTAATGTATTGCAGCTTACCAGTCCGTAGATGTGATGGCTGTGTTAGTTTCCCTATTTTAGGCTAAAAACATTTTTTTCAGCAAGTACAGAAAATATCTGTGTCCTTGTTATTTTGAGCTGAAAGTAAAAGCAATGTGATCTATCTTCTTCTAGAAGCTGAAAATCTCCCATGTAATGGAGATGAACAAAGGCAAACAAATTTGTTGCCCAGCCTGGGTGGCAGCCATGACTTCCTTCATAGAGGCAGTGGGGAAATTTAACGTTTGGATTCCGGTAGAGTTGAATATAGACGAAACCTTTGAAAAATTTGTCTCCTGCCACATTTTTAAAGGATAAGTTCATTTTTCGGAACATGTTATATCTGTATTCAGGGTGTAACATGTTATGAAAGGACCGGCCCCGCTCCCCTGCTTTGAGCAGTGGAACTTCTCCCCCTTGCTAGCTGTGTGGTGGGAGAGGGTGCCCTCCGCAGCTTGCCATCGCTTTCTCCTTGTGTGGTATGGAGACGAGTGAGGGGAAGATGGCCCCCACCCGGCTCCATACCATTGCAGGGCGGAAGCTGTGTCAAAACATCACTATCGCCCATAGCTCTTAAAGGGACATTTTTTTTTTTTGTTTGTTTTTTTTCAAACAACTTTATTCTTATTGCATTTTAGTGTAAATATCAGATCTGAGGTCTTTGACTCCAGATCTCATATTTAGGAGGTCCTGTCTTGCTTTGTTTTCTATTATAAGGGATGTTTACATTCCTTGTAAAAGGGATAAAAGTGACAGAATTTTATTTTTTAAAAGAACAGTGTAAAAATAAAGAACAAAAAGTAAAATAAGATTAAAAATAATTTTTTAACGCGCCCTGCCGAGCTCGCATGCAGAAGCGAATGCATACGCGAGTAGCGCTCGCATATGAAAACTGTGTTCAAACCACGCATGTGAGGTAGCGCCGCAATCGTTGGAGCGAGAGCAATAATTCTAGCACTAGACCACCTCTAACTCAAAACATGCAACCTGTAGAGGTTTTTTTTAAACATCGCCTATGGAGATTTTTAAGGGTAAAAGTTTGTCGCTATTCCACGAGAGGGCACAATTTTGAAGCGTGACATGTTGGGTATCAATTTACTCGGCGTAACATCATTCGCATTATCAAAAAAAAAATGTGCTAACTTTACTCTTCTACTTTTTGTCAATTTGTGAGCTGGGAGGAGACCTAGCTGTATAGAGAAATTCACTAAATTGGTTGTACTGTTCAGAGCTGTGTAAATCTCAGGACTGGCTGGTCAAAAGGACTAATCCTATATGTAGGTACAACAGCTCTATATTTCATTTGTGTGTATTGCTGTTTGCCTGGAGTTCGGCTTTGGGGGCAATTCATACGTGCGAATACACCCAAGGCAGATTGCCTATTGTGGCCACTCACAGCGATCACATGAGAATGATTGGCCCTGGACAGGGACACAGACTGCCTGTTACTCGCATGTGATCACTGCATGAGCTGTTAAATGCAATTGGCTGCGAGAGCCGGCAGCCTCCCTTTGCTTTCAATGGCTCTGCCTCCCGCAGCTAACCGCCAGGAGTTTCTGCATGTAATTGGCAGGTGTGAATGCACCCTTATAACTAATGGGTTGGAGCAGGACGCTATAGGAAAGCGGGTCAGACCCTGTGCCATGCTTTGTGAATATGATGGCTGCCGCTCTTCAGACTTCTGTGTGTTTAGTGATTTACTGTGTATAGAAAGCTTTTCATTTATTGCAGTTAACAGTGGCTACTTAGGTGATAGCACTATTAGCTGATTGTGTTATCTATAGCAAGTGAGTGGCCTGATCCCAGGTATAGGAGAGGAGAGAGCAAATACTGCGCAGTGAGAAGTTACAACTCTGGAATACCTTAATTAATAAATATGCGTTCTCCCACATAGTTCTGGAGACTGTATATGTTCTGGTTTTTGTAAACTTTACTCGCTAGGAAATGTGAGCCCTTCCAGGTGCTTGTATAGAAGATCTGTTCCCCATTCGGGGCCCCAAAACCGGGTGCGGGTAATGCTGTGATCAGGTCCTCTAGCATCAAAGTGCAGGATCCTGAGCTTATCTGGTGCCGGGTTTAACACGCCAGCCTATATCATGTATTAGTGTTACTAAACGGGACCCTGCATTCACTATATCTGGTCACACAGTACACGGAAATGCAATTATTGTAGTAAATATAAACGGCTAAATGCCTTTCTCATCAGCAGTGTATATAGCAGTCATGTGACTACTTCTATAAGTTTCTAGTTAAAGTGGAGCTCCACCCTAAATAGCAACTTTTGCTATTTGGATTCCTCCCCCCCTCCGGTGTCACAATTGACACCTTTCAGGGGGGAGGGGGGTGAAGATACCTGTCTAAGACAGGTATTTTCACCCACATCCGGGAATCTGCAGGAGTGACGTCACTTCCCGTAGACTTCCCTTGGTGTTCTGGGAGACACTCAGCTCCCAGAACACAGGAGCACCAATCAGAACGGCGCAGCGCGACTCGCGCATGCGCCGTAGGGAACCGGGCATGAAGCCGCAGGGCTTCACTTCCTGGTTCCCTCACCGAGGATGGCGGAGGGAGCAGCAGAGCGACGAGCGATCGCTCGTCCTCTGCTGTGGACGTCGCTGGACTCCAGGTCAGGTAAGTGTCCAAATATTAAAAGCCTGTAGCTGCTGGCTTTTAATATTTTTTTTTTCCGGCGGAGCTCCGCTTTAAAGCTTGTAGGAGGAGTTTTCATTCTGCTCTGGCTGTTCTATGAGGCTGCATGACCCATGACCCTCTGGACAGTACTGATTGGCCCTGTTCTGATCACATGCACCCTCCCAAGGAAAAAGCAATACACACCAAACTGAGCATGTGGCCCAAGGCTCAGTTCTATCAGGAGTTTGGGGACTGGAAGAAGGGGAGGATCAGAAGACAGGATTAACCCCTTAGGTTTCCCAGTGAGTATAACAAGCATGCTTTACTGCATATAAAGACTGATTTTACTGTGGCGGGTTTAGTAGCACTTAAAATGTGAAACACGACCCCTAAAACAGTTGTTGGTGTCCCTAAACAATATCCTTATTTGTCAAAAATCACGCCTACACATTTACTGAATGGCCCTGTAATTTTTCATGAACTTGGTTGTTTCTTTGTTTTTCTGCCTCCTTTTGTGGACTCCTGACCTCTAATTTCCCCATCACTGTCTATTTGCTGGAAATGAGCCATCTACAATAATTGCTCTCATGTGTACTGCTCTATGCACACTACTCATCCGTAATCCCTAGTCCATCTATGGAGCAAGGAGGGTGGCTACGTTCCTACATACAGTGGGACCATGGAGAACAAACGTAGCCACCCTCTAACAGGAAGTCTAACCACAAAACAATGGAATTGGGGGTAGGTGGAGAGCAATAGAATGGACTTTTCTGAGTTAAAGTTGAGTTTGTTTATTAAGTCAGCAGCTACAAAAAGTATAATAAAACACTTTCGCCTGTCCAGCGATGCTGCCGCTCGAGCCCACGCTTTTCTGCCCGGTGCCAGCCGGGTGCACACTGCGCATGCACGAGTCGCTGTGCGTGTCCTGAATGGCCAGGCAATCTTCTGGGACCTGTGACATGTCCCAGAAGATTGCAGGGAGGGTACCTGTCAAAAGTGGGAGCTGGGTACCTGTCAAAACTAGCCCCCCCCCCAAAAAAAAGTCATATGTGGCGTGTCAGGAGTCCTTAAAGCGGAACTTCCACTTTTGGATGGAGCTCCGCTCTAAAGTCGTATTAAACCCTTACAACACACTTTTTGCTACAGGTAAGCCTATAATAAGGCTGTAGCTACCCCGGATATCTCCTAAACCTGAACGGTTTAGGAGATATCCCCTGTATTTGCCAATGTCATCGGCACTGAAGCAATGGCACGTACGTGCCGTTGCTTTCAGTGAGTGCGCTGTTACCGGCGGCTCCCGGACAATCACAGTGCTGGAGCTGCGCTACCCGGAAGTAACTCCGGGACTACATGTCGCTGCCGGTGCTGTGTCGGGCACCGCAGTGGGGGCTTCGATCCCAGGTAAGTATTACATAATGAGTTAGTATGCTATGCATACTAGCTCATTATGCCTTTTGCCTTTGTCTTGCACTGTTTTTTTTTCCAAAGTGGGTTTACAACCACTTTAAGACGCTGGGTTGAAAGGGGGAAAAAAAGAAACTGTCAGGTCGGAGCTGCTGTACTATTTTCTGACAGGGGGCCAACCCTCACCCCCACATCAGAAACAGAGACCATAGGCAGCCTCTGCTGACCTTAAAGTGGTTCTAGGGTTTTTATTTTATCTTCATGCATTCTATGCATGAAAATAAAAATGCAGCTGTGGGCAGCAGCCCCCCCTAATACTTAGCTTGGTCCTATCTAGATCCAGCGATGTTGTAAGAGTTTCGTCTGTCCGGGACTCTTCATTGGCTGAGACACACAGCAGGCGCTATTGGCACCCACGTGTGTGTGTGAGAGAGCGAGCTCCATGTTTGACTGAAGACACAATTCCACTGCATTGGCTTGGGTGCCCCCATAGTAGGCCGCTTGCTGTGGGGGCACTCATCAGGAGGTAGGGGCCTGGAGGGTCGGTGGGGGACCTGAGAAGAGGAGGATCTGGGCTGCTCCTGTGCAAAATCACTGATAAAATCTTGTAGTGGGCTGGATGTGGCCCATGGGCCATAGTTTACAGTCCCCTGTACTAGTGTATGGCCAGCTTAGGCTCCTTTCACACAGGGCAGCCTCTATTTAGATCAGCAGGGGATCATGTACGCTGATTCCCTGCTGATCAGAGCAGAGCGTACGGGTGATGTGGGTCCGTGTCCGCTCAGTTCTTGTAGTGTCCGTCTCGAGAGATGGAGCCCCTTCTCTCTTTTTTTTTTTTTTTTTTTTGTAGCAGACTGGATCCCGTTGGCGGTAGGTGGGTCCAAACGGATACCTGCTGGTCCATAGGGGATGAATAGAGTTAAAACTGCCACCTGGACCTGATCAGACCACTCATACAAAAAGCTAGTTTTTGTACACCATTATATTCAGCCTCTATGATTATTCTTTTTAATATGGTTGCAGCCTTCTTTTCTTGCCTCCCCAGTAATCCGCACTTGCACCTTTTTGATGTACCTAGTCCAGGGGGTAGGTAACCTTGGCACTCCAGCTGTAGTGAGCCTATTAATCCCATCCCATCCCATCATACCTGTGGCCTGTTTGTTTTGAAACGTCGTCTGATGGGACTTGTCGTTCCACAACAGCTGGAGCACCAAGGTTGTCTACCTCTGATCATGTAGTCACATTCTTCAAGTTATGAGGCAAATCGTGTTGGACTTCTTTTGGATAATGGATCTCTTGTGACGGTCTATAATCCCCGGGTAGTAAGTGTGAACTCCCTGGTGGTCTCATTTTTCTGTAATGTCGTTTTTTTGCTGTCATGTTACACTTGTAAAGTGTTTAATTGGGCAGCTCGACTGTGAAGCATTTATGGTCTGTCCAGATGCCCATGAACGTGGGTTAATGTGAAGCGGAAGCCCCTTGTGTGCAATGTGACCGTTTGTCAGAAATGACAAACCTTTTGGTACCTGGCAGAGATCTGTCAGGTGTTTGTCTGCACACGCTTTTACACTATAAACAAAATTGCAGTATAGGAACCTGGAGATCAGGTGGGAGTACCATTATCCTGGGAGGATGTCCTATGACATCATCCTACTCGCATGCAGCAGAGCGATAGACAGATTGTTGTACTGGGCTGGGGCGAGTAACATGTGATCGATGTGATCAATCGCAGAGATCACATGTCAGTTGTACACAATGCCTTTTCGTTCATAGCCATTCATTGTGATCTCTGTGATTGGTCACAGTGATCGCATGGGATAATCCCATCGGACGTGTACCAAGTGATGGCTGTGGCCAATCACAATAGTACACAGTGATTAGATCATCACTGTAATAAGCACTCCTAGTAGAAAAAATATCTATGGTGACACTGACCGTACTGCTCTGGTCGGTATGTAAAACACATTTCTGTGCAAATCTCATGCAGTGTTTTGCACGCACCAGTCTGAATCTAGGCTTAAGGTGCGATCGTGCTGAAATCAGAAAATTGGCCTGGGCAGGAAGGGGGTGGAAGTGTCCGATGTTGCAGCGGTCAAGGTTGATGTCTGTTATCATTGGCCTAGTTAAAAAATGTTTTTTTTTTTGTGAAGGGAGCCCTCTTATTTGCTAACTCAAAAAGCTGTTGCCTGGGTCTTGTATTCCTTTGCTGTGCACAGGAAATAAGTCATTTTTTTGATTATTTTTTTTTCTCCAGTTTTGATGTAACATTAAAGAATGCAATGGGGACTCTGAGGTTTGGGAAAGCCTTTAATGACTCTTCATATCCTCTCTGCATTCCTGTATCCTGTCCATCACTTCCTGCTGCAGCCCATCTGTTCTGGAGACCTTTTAACACTGAGATCTACTTGCTAAAAGATCAACTAAATATAAATTCTATCCAAGTGATTTTAAAGAATTCCAGATAGAATGGAGAAGGTTGAGCCTCTGTCAGGCTTTTGCTGTGATATGTCCCTTTTGCGGATATTTTTTATTGTTACCACAGAATGTGTTGGGTCATCTATAGGGGCGGTGTACTTGCAGGACCGGGAAAAAAAGTCCTTCAAGCAGTATCTTTGGGGCGGTGCGGGAGAGCTGTATACAGCGCTCCTAAACCGCCATTGAAATCAATGGGCACCGTTGCCGAAGCAAAGTACTTCGCTAGCGGCCAAAAAGCACCACTAAAACAGTAAATCGCAGCTAAAACTAGCAGCGCTTTACCGTCAACGCGAACAGTGTGTGTGTGGTGTGTGGTGTGTGGTGTGTGGTGTGTGTGTGTGTGGTGTGTGTGTGTGTGGTGGGTGTGTGTGTGGGGTGGGTGGGTGGTGTGTGTTGGTGTGTTTTTTTTTTTTTTTTTTTTTCTCTTCACACATTGCTTTCTTTTGGTGGTATTTTAAGGCGGAGTTCCACCCAAAAGTGGATCTGCTGCTCATTTGTCAGGGTGTGGACAGGATCCATTTATGGCTGGAGATATGCTGCAGAAGACAATGGGGAACATGTTACATGAGGCTTATAGAGATCAATGTTTTCTACTACAGCCTGCTGAAGTCTGAGGGCCGCACATCATATACCAAAGGGCTGCAGGTTGGGCACTAGGGGTATAGAGAATTAAAGGTGATTGGAGTAATGCACATCTATTTTTTAGCTGGCAGCATACATTGTGTTCTCTGTTTATTATATCCTTTTATAACCCTGATGACCGAGGGCAGCACAAAGCCCTTTGATGCCTTGAATCCCAGCCGTCTGTATTCGAAGCATTGATTGTGAAGGGGTAATGACTAATAACAGTGATTACTATTGGCTTCATGCAACATGTCCCCAGTCTCCTAGACCCCATTTACACTAAAATGCACAATGACGGGCATCGCACATATGCGTTTTTTAGCATAAAAAACAGGCCGCTCTATACATGTATAGAGCAGCCTGTTTATTGCATTTTGCTGCCCTACATACAGCAAAGTAGCTTGTGTGTGCTGCATTTTTATTTTTCCTTTTTACATGAAAATACTGCCACTATGACCGTGGTATACAGATCAGCCAAAAAGGTATAGTGATGAACGGCAATTTCTCCAGTGCTGAGAGTTCAGGTAGGAGGAGATTTTCACTACAGCTTGTATACATGCCCACATGTGTGATGCCAATTGAATGTGGCCTGGCTATCTCTGAGAATTATTCATTCTCTCCTGCATAAGCCACCACTGAGCATGTGGAGGTCATGTACCCTGCCTGTGTAAGTTGGCCTTCCCCAGATAGACAGTGCAGGAGGGAGGATCTGTGCATACAGGATAAAACAGCCTTTTTACACAATGCAGAGGATTAACCCCTTAAGTTCCACAGTGAGTATAACAAGCATGCTTTACTGCATATACAGCTTGATTTTACTGTTGTGGGTTTAATAACATTTTAATGCAGCCTCGTTTCTCCTCGGCAGCATGACTTTTTCTATGACCATCATTTTCTCTAATATGTCTTCAGTCTGACAGTTCTCTCTAGCAAATGCATACACTGAATGCCATGTGCTGCACTTAGGTGATGTCATTGGCTGCAGTTGAGGCCCCCTTTTCCTTGTAAATTGACAACCACTGCATTATGTTATAGGGGCCTCAACCGTGGCCCATGTTATCACCAGAAAGCCACACACAAGGCTCAATATATGCAGCACTACAGAGGACAGTCAGGCTCTGTGGAAGACTAGAGAAGATGACGGTTGGTGACTGGGCATGTTGGTGGTTTGGTTATAGACCTGCTGTAGAGCAGCCATTCTCAGTCAGGGTTCCATGGATTTCTAGGGTTCCTCCAGATATTGCTAAGGCCCCTTTCACACTGAGGCGTTTTTCAGGCGTTTTAGCGCTAAAAATAGTGCTGTAAAAACGCCTGAAATAATCCTGCCCCAGTATTCTCAATGTAAAAGCCCTGAGGGCTTTCACACTGAGGCGTTGTGCTGGCTGTGCGTTGGAAAATATCCTGCAAACAGCTTTTTTGGAGCATCTTTGGGGCGCATAAAATAGCGCTGTAAAAACGCCTATCCCCATTGAAATGAGTACCGCTCTAAAACCGCGGTAAAAACGAATAGGCGTTGACGCTTTTTAAAAATAGCGCTAACTCCTATGCGTTTTACCGCATTGGTGCTAAAAATAGCGCTAATGTGGTAATAACGCTAATAGTTTTTAGCGTGTTATTGCAACGCCTCTGTGAAAGGGGCGTAAGGGTTCCCTGTAGAAATGCACCAAAATTTTGGCTGAAAATGGTGTTATCAGTAAGAGAAAAAGTTGCCGATAATGGCACCGAAAACTGGGGAAGGTTGAGAAAAGCTGCAGCCAAGCTGTGCACGGGTCATGCTGTATGAAATCCACCTCCATGCAGCGAGTCTTGCTCAGTTCTGTGTACATGTCGGTGCGTGTTGTCAGAGATGGGTTCTGCCCTTTCTGATAAGGGACACACGGGATGCATGCAGCTGTGTTTACTACTCGCTGTGCTTACATAACCTGACCGCTCTCCACCTTCACAATTGCCTGCCAGGTGATGAAATGTGACAGCTCAGCATATTTTGTTCCTGTGGGAGGGGTGAGCCATTTCACTAGAGGAAACCATAGCCGTTAGAACATGTTTTCTGGATCATCTATCTCTATTAGGCACTGGAGCCATAGATCTGAGATCTCTACACAGTCGACTCCTTATCTCTCGCCTCCTATCTCCATTACATTTTTTACCATTGAAACTCAATGGATGTAGAATGAGGGACATTGAATTATTCATAGTCTTTAACCGTGACCTAGCAAAACATTTCAAACACTGTATTTTATTACATGAAGAGGAAAGAAAACAAGACACTGTTACTAAAGTCCTGCCGCCGCCTTGTCCATCAGGTGCACAAACCGCACAGGATCCTGTTCATGCTCTGTATATGCAAGAAATTGGCTGCACTCTGCAGTATCTCAAGCACAGATGCATTTATTTAGGTGCACAACATAGACTCCACCCTCTACAACGTGTTTCAAAATGGACTTAAATTACTCTAAAGCTATTTTTTTTTATTTGTGCGCTTGTTACCCCATAATCTTTTGTGCGTGTGTCTGTTTTATTTAATTTATTTTTCTTTTGCACTGAAGAATGTGTGCGCGGGGGGGAATGAGTTTCAAGCCTGGTACACACGGTAAGCCCAGCGGGCTAAATGAAAGAAAAACTGAGCAGCTCGAGAGGAGGTCTCTGTACTAACTATTCGATGTTCGTACAGTGATCTCCCAACTGGACGAATGTGTTCTGACCGGGACAGCCCCCCGCCCAAACGCACTGATCAGCCTTCACAGTCATTGGCTGCGAGGGCTTATCGGATGGCAATCAGCTGCTGATTTTCCAGCATACAGATTTGACAGAAGCCAGACGTTATTAAACCAAGACCTGTACACATGGACGAGTGTTTGACTGACTGGTATCTACAGTACTGGCTGATTTTGGCTGACATTCGACCTGTGTGTACTGGGCTTTACAGTGAATATCTGTTTTTACATGCTAAGCTGGCAGGAATTTCTTAAGGTGTCGGTCCTGATGCGGCAGCTGGATAGCATGTTTACCTGCCTAGAAATCATTTGGTTGTGGAACATATTTGGAAAAATAGATTTTATTTTAAAACTCGCATTGTGGCTCATGTGACCCAATTAGATTACTGTTCTAGTATATTTTTTATTTAAAACAATGCTATGATACATTTTTTTTTTTTTTTTTTTTTAATCTGAAGTTCTGAGCCTTTTTTCCTAATTGTAAACCACAAATACTAAGTAGAAGAGGTTCTTTAACGGTCACCATGCTATAAAAAAAAGTTCAAAACTTGTTGGTATACCTCTTAATAAATAATATAAAAAAATCCCCCAAATAATGACCTTTTTAATATCACTTGCTAAGAGTTGTATTTTGAGAAGGGGAGAGCCTGTGCCCACACACAGAAGCTTAGTCTGTGTCTTAAGTTTTTGGATTGTTTGCCATCAATAACGATTTCCCTTTTTTGTGTGGTGTTTTTTTTTTTTTTTTTTTTTTTTTTATAATTGTGTCAAGACTAACGAAACGCCACAACCTAATTCTTTTTTCCCCCCTTTTTATAGCAAAGTATCCTGAAATAAAGAGGCTTATGAAACCAGATTACAACCTGTTATGGATTGTGTCACTGATGGTGCTCACACAGTTTATCGCTTTTTACCTGGTGAAGGACCTGGAATGGAAGTGGCTCATGTTCTGGACATACGTGATGGGAAGCTGCATCAGCCACTCCATGACCCTGGCCATCCATGAGATCTCTCACAATTGCGCCTTCGGAAACAGCAAAGCCATGTGGAACCGGTGCTTTGGAATGTTTGCCAATTTGCCTATCGGCCTCCCTTACTCTATCTCCTTCAAGAGGTACCATATGGATCACCATCGCTACCTGGGAGGTGATGGCATTGATGTAGACATTCCCACTGACTTTGAAGGCTGGTTTTTCTGTACCTCTCTGCGGAAGCTTGTGTGGATCATCCTACAACCACTCTTCTATACCATTAGGCCCCTCTGTATCAACCCCAAACCTATCTCCCATCTGGAATTGATCAATTTGGTGATCCAGTTTTCTTTTGATGCTCTAGTTTACCACTACTTGGGGATTAAATCTGTGGTGTACATGCTGGTAGGCTCCATACTTGGTCTTGGACTTCATCCAATTTCGGGACACTTTATAGCCGAGCATTACATGTTTATGAAGGGCCATGAGACCTACTCCTACTATGGGCCCTTAAACTACCTAACTTTTAATGTTGGATACCACAATGAGCACCACGACTTCCCTAGTGTTCCCGGAAAGAACCTGCCACTGGTAAGTTTTTGGACTGTTTTTTTTTTCCTTTCTTTTGCAGGATATAAATTGTTTTGGCAGCCCCTTTTTTTGGGTGTTTTTAGAACATCACTGGGTTAGTTTTGCATTTTACAATAATAACATAACTCAGTGCCTGAGCTTTCCTAATGCAGAAATAAGCCAGAACTCTTCTTTGGGGATTTATTTAGCATGGTTAGAGGTTAGAACTTTTTTTTTTTTTTTTTTTATATTGCCATCCTTGCCCCTGTTGGAGAGATGCACTATGCTGATCACCTTTTCCTCTGGGAATGAAAATGATCAGAAATTCAAAGGGGAATATGGGATCGTCGGGTAAGTTGGTCACAGGTGCCCAACGCTAGCTGGGGGAAGGCATACGCAAGCTAAGGTTCCCAAATTTTAAACTGGGTGTGAGTCCTTGAGGATACTGGGCATTTGGTTCATTAAGCATCAAGGCAGTCATGCCGTCTCTAAGGCCTCTTGCACAAGATCGTTCTGTTTTGAGCATCTACTTTTTTAAGTATTTGTGGATATCCTTTAACACGCCTATAAGTGTTGTAAAATGCAAAAAATAACCTAGACAGGTTTCCAGGTATCTTTGTTTGGGATAGGGTGGGAAATCCATATTGAAATGAAGCCGTTCCTGCAAAAGAGAAAGCAATTAATGTTTGCTTGTCCCTCTTACCCTACAAGACTCCACTTCTTTTTAGGCCCTAGCTTGCTAGAACCGCCCCATTTCCCCTCATTAGCCCTATGGTTTCTTCTGCTGACCCCTATGTCCCTACGGTGATCTGCTTGTGCCATAGGGGTTGGTGGTGGAACCCACACAATTCAAAGGGGGAACACCAGAGTTCAGCAAGCGTCAAAATGTTGAACTGCTGAACAATCTTTGGCAAAGCTTTTGTCTTCAAACAAGCAGAGTTCAGTGTTGCAGGCACCAGGGCAGGTAAATATTTCCTTCTTGGCAGGCATGGGGGTCCACCAGGCTGCCAGCACACTAGAACTTGTATAATTGTTCTCCATCCATGCCCCAATGGAAATGTATACATGGTATACAGCAAATGGAAATCTCCTTAAAAAGTTGTCACTAGAACAGGTGTCTTCGTCGGAAAAATCTCATGCTCTTCCTGTTCTGGTGACGGCTAGAAATTTGGGGTTTCCTTTCTCTTTTTTTTTTTTTTTTTTTTTTTTCCAATGGCAATGGTCACCAGGACAAATGGGGTGAATTTCTCCAGCTTGGGGACAAAGGAAGAAAAATCCATGAAGTATTCCAACCCCTTACCACTTTATCCAAACCGGAGATTTGCACTCTTATCTTTGCTCTGAGCAATTGGGAACCTTTTGAGATGAGGTATAAAATGTTTATTCTGGTGATAAATGCTGCTTTCTTGTTCATTCCAAGCCGGTGTACTGTGTAGCTGGAAGGACGCACAGTTTGTCCTGTTTGTATTGCTGTGATCTTTATTGACTCTGAGCTTTTAGTACACATTTATTCTTACAATGTCACCTTGTCCTTTCTCCTCTTTACAGGTGCGGAAAATAGCAAAAGAATATTACGACCCCCTCCCACAGTACACGTCCTGGGTAAAAGTTCTCTATGACTTCATAATGGACGATACGCTCAGCCCATACTCCCGCGTCAAGAGGGAATTGAAGGGAGAGGTCAAGCAAGAATAATGTGTGGACCGATGAGACTCTTAAGCTCTTGCTCGGGGGGCTTGTTTATGCCTTAGCTGCAGGAATATGGGTTTCCTGTGCAAGTCTGACATCTGGAGATACTGGGCTTGGGTTTTTACACTCTGAATGCTTCTCTTATTTTCATGAACTAGCGATACAAATTTCTTGTCCTTTCTGAGAGCAGGTATACCTTAAGTGTACATGGGTAAAGAGGAAGCTGTAGGCTGCCATTTCTGTCCCTCCTGAAAATGCCAGTTGGGTCATGATCTTCACCACTTGGGTTACAGAACAACCAAGGAGAGAGAAGTCTGCATTTGTAATCCATATGTCTGTTCCAATTGAGTGGCTTTAGTATTCAAGCCATGGGGCACATGTGGCAAACGGCTAGTTATTTCATTGTGATAGTTCAGCAATGGCAGCCTTCGTGTTTCTATCATGATGAGTTTCCTTTAAAGCTGGGGAATTGGACAAAATATACCCATGCAGTGGGACCTTCCACACTGCAAGAGGTAAGTCCTTGTTTAGTCAGGTGTGCAGGGGTAAGGTGTAATAATTGCCTTCTAGCTTCAGCAGGCGTCCTCCATTCATGCGAGCTGCCAGTGTTGCCGCTCTCAAAGGTGCACTTGGCTGCAGTCGCAAGCTCAGAATATTAGCTCTCCACTGACTGATGAGGTTGAATGACCACCACCAACCCAGAACTTGGAGAACCAAGGGTAAGTAATACACCTTATCTCTGCATCCCTAGACCAGTGTTTCTACTCCAGTCCTCAAGGCACCCCAGCAGGTCATGTTTTCAGGCTTTCCATTATTTTGCACAGGTGATTTGATCAGTTTCACTGCTTTAGTAATTACCGCAACCGTTTCATCTGAGAGAAATCCTGAACATATGACCTGTTGGGCGCCTTGAGGACTGGAATTGAGAAACGCTGCCCTAGACTAAACAAGCAACTAGCTCTTGCAGTCTGGGGTGGGGGCGGGGTGGGGTGAGGTGGGTCGCTGCAGCGGTAAATTTTGTCTTAATTCCTGGAGTTCAGTTTTACGTAACTGCCCATGTATGAGTCAATGGTCTAGACGTGCTTCAATAAAGGACAATATTTATGTAACTCCTGGCATCTACTAAGCAACCATGATGTATTCCTTTTTGAATTGCTCCTAGTATATGCACCATGCACGTACTTGGAAAAAACCTACGTGATCTGCAGCAACCAACCAACCATATTTTTCTACACGTGGAGACCTCTGTTATCAAAAGGACAAAAACCCGTCTTGTGCCATGCTATCTTTGTCTGCACTCATAAAGTGGCATGAACTGTGTCATGTTGTTCATAGGAGCTCCCTAATCTTATCAGCTGTGTTCTTATTGACCTCTCTGCACTCTGCGGCTTTACAACCCTCTGTACAGTGTGGATTGAAGCACTCAACCTCCAATAACTTGTTCCTTAATTGGTGTCGTCCTCTTAAATTGCTTTGAAGTGCAGAAGAAAGAGTTAAAGCAAAGTGAAAGTCAAGGGAAATGTTCACCTGATTTGCTGGGACTGCTTTGGACTTTGCCCCTCAAACTCCCTCTAAGTAGGGTTATGTTGCAGCAGAATGGTTGAGTAGATAGATAGAGATAGAGATAGATAGATAGATATATATATATATATATATATATCTATCTATCTATCTATCTCTATCTCTCTTCTTTTTTTTTTTTTTTTTTTTTCAGTAAGAAAAGTAGGTTACTATGAAGGGTAACTGTCGCCCAAAGGCTCATGTCAAAGCCATTTTGCAAGCTTAAAGGCTTGGTTCACCAAATGTTTGTTCAGGCTGTGGTGGGATCCTTAATTTTCTGGCTTCTTAGTTGGAACTGCCTTAAATTTCTGTAGTCTTGCTGCTTTCTAGTATGGGGGGGGGGGGGGGGAGATTGTGACAGATGAGAGGTGCTGGGAATGTCATAGGAGCATCTTAGAAATGGGAATCTGTTTTTTTTTTTTTTTTATTAATGTTGGCGTCCCAAGGATGGATCTACTTTTGACAACTTGGATAAGAGTTTTTTTTTTTATACGTTTCTCTAAAATGTCCAGTTGTTGCGTCTCGGCCACAATCCATAGACCCCCCAGTAGTCTCAAGGTCTCTATTTGGGAGGCTCTGCTTGTCCTTGGTTTTTTGAATTGCAAGGCTGTTTTATCACAAAGAATTCTACTGCTCCCAGATTGGTCAGTTTGCTGTGATTAGATGGCAGTTCACTTAAAAAAGTCTCCTTGGAACACAAAAAAAGTAAACCCAACAGACATTCTAACCCTTCTTTTTAATGAGAAGTACAGCCAAAGCTTGTTTGGCTGCACGTTTGTGGCTAACAGGAGTGCAGATTGTTTTGGACTCCTGTGACCCGGTTTCAGCAGACAGTGGGCTGATTTCGCAGAACTGGTTCAGTCTTGGCAAAGGTTGAGGCCATGTAATTGGTATCCACCCTCATGTCTGAGCCAGCCGCTCCTGCCACCTCCAAAGCTCAACGCTCTGAGGGGTGGTTGTCAGAGCAGGGAGCACTGAGAACCGAGCGATTCAGTGGTGTTTGATCGCTTGGTTTACAGCCTTCAGGTCGGCGGGGGACAGATGCAGCATCGGAGCGATGCTGCAACCACCAAAGTAGATATGATGATAAAAAAAAAAAGGAAATTCCAATGCTTTTTAATTTAGTGTAACTTTGTTATTGGTGTCTGTATTTCCCTTGAATTTCCTGGTCCAAGTGACACCAGTCACCAAACCAGGAAGTGAGGGTAATTCTGCCCATCAGGGACACAGATGGGCAGTTTTTCTTGAAACCTTCATAGTTTCACATATCAGGGGCACTAGTTGGGTCTCTTTTTGAAGTGTGAAAGAAAGCTGATTGACTTCTCCACCTGAACATCAGCCCAGAGACCACGTGACTACCTTGGCATCTGGTCATGTAATCAGCATTACAATACTGCAGGTGTTCCAGGAGCAAGGTGCATGTTCTTTATTTTTTCTTGCTGTCTTTAAACTGCAGAGTATAACCAGAGAACTTCTCCAGGTTATAAACTTCCAGATAAGAGCTAGCATAACCCTGTTCTGTCCTATTGTGGATCAGTGTTTGTATAACAGCCTTTTCATGCTACAGAAAAGCTACATATGGGCAGAGTTAATACCATAGAATAGACCGGGAACCTCCTCCCAATTTACTGTCCTGCTATTAAGGGACCACATCTTGTAATATAGCAGAGAAGGCGCTTCTAAGTGCAGTAAAAAACACTTTAATGACAAGGAAGGGTTAAAACACTTGCAAGATGAGAGTGAAAAGAGGCATAGAAATCAATCCAGAACGTCCAGCGAGATGCCTCCTGGGAGTAAAGACAGCTGCAGGTGGAAGTTCCAGCCGACCAGCGGTGGTAAAAAAGGTCTCTCTGATCCAAGATGGTGGGTCTTATCAGGACCAGCATGGAATCCAGGCAACCGGAAGTGACGTCAGAGTGGGCGGTTACATGTTTCGGAGCATGCCCAGTCGCTCCAAACCAAAGCCATTGTCGCTTCCGGTTGCCTGGATTCCATGCTGGTCCTGACAGCAACGGCCCTCCATCTTGGATCGGAGACAGTGTTTACCATTGCTGGTCGGCTGGAACTTCCACCTGTAGCTGTCTTTACTCCCAGGAGGCATCCTGCTGGATGTTATGGATTGATTTCTAAGCCTTTTTGTCACTCCCATCTTGTAAATGTTTGTAACCCTTCCTTGTCATTAAAGCGGAACTCCGCCGAAAAAAAATATTAAAAGCCAGCAGCTGCTGACTTTTAATAAATGGACACTTACCTGTCCTGGAGTCCAGCGACGTCCGCAGCAGAGAAAGAGCAATTGCTCATCACTCTGCTGCCCCCACCGCCATCCTTGGTGAGGGAACCAGGAAGTGAAGCCTTGCGGCTTCACTGCCCGGTTCCCTACGGCGCATGCGCGAGTCACGCGGCGCCGTTCTGACTGGTCCTCCTGTGTTCTGGGAGCCGAGCGTCTCCCAGAACACTACGGGTATTCTGCGGGAAGTGACGTGCTTCCCGCAGAGAGGACTCCCGGATGTGGGTGCGAATACCTGTCTTAGACAGGTATCTGCACCCCCCTCCCCCCTGAAAGGTGTCAATTGTGACACCGGAGGGGGGGTGGGTTCCGATGAGCGGAAGTTCCACTTTAGGGTGGAGCTCCGCTTTAAAGTGTTTTATTACTGCACTTCGAAGAGCCTTCTCTTCTGCTTTTTGTTTTTCCTATAGAATGTGCTTCCCTCTTCTGAAGTGCTGCTGTGGTGCATCAATCACATTTCGAAAGCCAGGCTTGTACTGTTAGGCCCCTTTCACACTGAGGCGCTTAAAAAAACTGCCAGTAAAACACTGAGCGCTTTTGAAGCGCTTTCAATTCATTTCAATGGAGAAGGGCGTTTTTTCAGTGCACTGCTCCAGTGTGAAAGCATTCATTGATTTTAATGGAAATATGTTTTCGTAAGCTTTTCAGGTGCTTTTTTTTTTTTTGCGTGAAAGCGCCTGAAAAGTGCCTGTGTGAAAGTGGTCTAAGTCTCCTTGCAGAGCGCCCTATTCTCCACACATCTTGTAACATGTCTGCTAGCCCCGGCATGCTGGATTGGTGTCATAAATGATTCTTTGCATAAGAAGTCCCACACATCAAAGCTGGAGAAAGGGAGGGGGGGGGGGAGACTCTTCAGTTTTCCTTGTGACTTAAGTGGTGACTGACTTGTGACTTTGTCTACGAGGCGCATTACAACCCCCCCCCCCCCCCTCCGCCCCACCCCGTTCCTGATCCAACAATGGAACGTTTCATTCTTCATCTTGTTATTAAGATGCTGCAACCATTTCAGAGAGATTATCCCTGCTAATTAAACATGCAGCAAATGAACAAAAGTGCGCTGTGATGTGATGGCGGGGCGTGCGTGGAGTCTGGGCAGAGAAGTGAGTTGTGTTTGTGAAAGGGGCTCTGTATTCATATAGGGAACCAAAGAGGTGCATTCTGTCTGCCCCCCCCCCCCCAAAGAGGTGCATTCTGTCTGCCCCCCCCCCCCCAAAGAGGTGCATTCTGTCTGCCCCCCCCCCCAAAGAGGTGCATTCTGTCTGCCCCCCCCCCCAAAGAGGTGCATTCTGTCTGCCCCCCCAAAGAGGTGCATTCTGTCTGCCCCCCCCCCCCAAAGAGGTGCATTCTGTCTGCCCCCCCCCCCCCCCCAAAGAGGTGCATTCTGTCTGCCCCCCCCCCCCCCCAAGAGGTGCATTCTGTCTGCCCCCCCCCCCCCCAAGAGGTGCATTCTGTCTGCCCCCCCCAAAGAGGTGCATTCTGTCTGCCCCCCCCCCCCCCCCAAAGAGGTGCATTCTGTCTGCCCCCCCCCCCCCCAAAGAGGTGCATTCTGCCCCCCCAATTTACTGGTCATGTGTGGCTTCCATCTTCACCTTATTGTCAGATTTTAAAATCCTTTTTTTTTTTCCTGTGAGCTTTAAAAGCAAGCTTCAAGTTTAGGTTCTAAAGGTGACACTCTAATTCCAATGAAGATTTTCTGCCATAATGTTTTTTTGTTTTGTTTTTAGCTCTGTTAATGGTAAATGACTTTCATAGCATAAAGAATTGAGATGTATTTGTAAAAAATGTTAACATAAGCCCATTGTCATTTCAGAAAAAAATTATTTATCTGTGAAAACCTATTTATACCTTTCGTTCCAAAGACCTAATGTAGATATTTTCAATTTTTTGCTTCTGTGTGTCCACCATTCCCCATCAGCATTTACCTGCAGGATGAATCTATATATTGGGCCCCCATCCCATGGTATAGAGGGCTCCCTCCATTAGTGTACTGTCGTCCGGAGCTGTGGGTAGACTGGTGGGTCCAATTACACAAGGTTTCTGTTTCAAAGGGGTATTGAACAAAAAAAAAAAAAAAAAAAGCAAACATTTAATTAAAATACTGCAGATTACCAGTTCTTGGATGTGATGGCTGCATTTGTTTTTTTTTTTCTTTTTAGGCTTTTTCCTTTTTATATTCACCTGGTGATCTGGCCAGTAAGTCTACTGTTGTTCAACAGAACAATCTGTTCTGCAGATGTAGCAGTTAGAGGTGCTTATAGTAATCGGCTTTTATTTATGTAAAACCTTTTATCACAATTTGCTAGTGTATCTAAAGCTGCAGGTACCACTCCTCCCTTCCCCCTCAGACTGATGATGCTGCTGTTTGCTGTGCTCCTTCATCCAGAATGGAGGCACTCTTAAGCCTCGTACACACGATTGGATTATCCGACGGGATTTGTGTGATGGCAGGCTGTTGTCGGGAAATCCAACCGTTTGTAGGCTTCATCGGACAATTGTGGTATTTTCCGCCAACAAATGTGGGATGGCAGGCTTTAAAATTTTCCGACAACAAATGTTGTCGGATTATCCGATCGTGTGTACACAAGTCCCTCGGACAAAACTCAAAAATACAAACACGCATGCTCGGAAGCAATGCTAACCATAGCACAACATTAGCAGAAGTTGCCCAAAGGGTGGCGCTAAAGAGCTGAAAACCCACGTGGTTTCATGTTTGTTGGCCGACAATTTTTGTTTTATTTTTCTCAATCAAAGGTTTATTTAAAGAAAATTGTTTCAAACTGTCAATTCTTTGCCGTTTGTATGCAATACAAATTCCTGGCCAACGCCCCTCGGACAAAAGTCCTACGCTTTGTCCGATGAAAATCCGATGGTGTGTACGAGGCTTAATACAGGAGGTGTTACTGGCCAGATCACCAGGTGAAAACCGAGGGGGGGGGGGGAATAAATAAAACAAATGAAGCCACCCCACTAAGGATTGGTAAGCTGCATTATATGACATTGTTGGTTTGGGTATAATACCGCTTTAACTAGTATGAGGTCAACCACTTAACAGTTTCCTATTTTTCACACCTATAAAGGGAAACGAATGTAATTTCAGGAAATACACAAGCCTCTGCCGCACATACTCATCTGCCCTTTGCTGCCGCTTTGTTTAGCTGCTGGCAGGTATGGAGAAGCATGTGGGTCACTCCATGTGCCAGTGCTGGACCAGTCACCCAGCCCCAGGTGAGGATAATGTAGATCGCCCACCTACTGCCACTTGGTGTTCACGTCACACATCCTAGGAGACAAAAGTATTGTGTGATTAGAATGTCACACTGCAGGTCCTTGGGATTTGGCAGAGACATTATAGTAAAACCTGTGCTGGGCGCCAAAGACCTGGCAGAGATCTGCGGTGTATCTGTGCATGGCATGGGAAACCAGGAAGGAATATACAGGAACAAGCACTAGAATAATGTAATGTTATTTTACTTTGAAAACATGTGACAGTCCATACAAGACGTGGCAGTCATTAAAGAGGAACTCTACCAGTCAGTGAGACCCGACTCGTAAAGCACAGTCACTGCAGCCCTCATGCTTCTGTACAGAGCCAGTATGGCAGCCTCCCTGTACAAATGTGTTTACAAGATCTACCCAGCAACAATGTAAAGTAAACATCCACAATATAATAATTTCCTTTTTTTTTTTTATCACATTCACATATATCTATAAAGAAAACTTTGGCTTCCCTATAACTTAACACATTGTGAAAGGGGCTGAAGGGAAGGGGGTTGACCTCATGCTGTCACACCATTTTGGAGCCTTTAGTTTGTGAGGGTGTCGGGCACTGTGATTGTCATATTAGCGGGGAAAAAAATGGCTTTAACTGTTTGTATTGGGGGGTGAGTTTTATTTGTGTCTTCATTTTCAGTTGGATCACAATTTGTTCTTAATGTCTGTTTAAGCTGGCTATACGATCTGAGTGAACCAGCTGACGTTCGGTCAGTGTGCACAGCTACCTGTCCAACAGAAGCTGATCTAACGACTGGCTTTTGTGGAATGGGCATGCTGGAAAACCAGAAGCCAATCAGGGCTCAGAGCTCTGATCAGTGTGTTCTGGAGGGGGTCGCTGCACCAACATGGCTTATGATAGTTTGGCGAGCTGTCCGGGTTTTTTTTTTTTTTTTTTTCGTGCCGCCAGCCAGGTTGATCTGGGAAAAAAAAATGGAGTGTGTGTGTGTGTGTACTCAGCTTTACAGTTGAGTCTAGCAGTTTTACAGGACATCCACCGTCACATGTCTAATCTTTGTTTTTCATACTGGGATCATTCCACCCCTCTCGCTCATTCTCCTCCTCCCCTGGGCTCTGCTGAGCTCCTCCTCCCCTGGGCTCTGCTGAGCTCCTCCTCCCCTGGGCTCTGCTGAGCTCCTCCTCCCCTGGGCTCTGCTGAGCTCCTCCTCCCCTGGGCTCTGCTGAGCTCCTCCCCCCTGGGCTCTGCTGAGCTCCTCCCCCCTGGGCTCTGCTGAGCTCCTCCCCCCTGGGCTCTGCTGAGCTCCTCCCCCCTGGGCTCTGCTGAGCTCCTCCCCCCTGGGCTCTGCTGAGCTCCTCCCCCCTGGGCTCTGCTGAGCTCCTCCCCCCTGGGCTCTGCTGAGCTCCTCCCCCCTGGGCTCTGCTGAGCTCCTCCCCCCTGGGCTCTGCTTTCTGCACAGTGATGTCACAGCCGCTTTTACAAGGGAATATCTGGGTTTGTAAAGACATTTGGTGCGCACAAAATAGATTTATATCCTTTGTGGATATTGAGGAATATATTTCAAGGAATGTTTTTGTGCCCAGAGTTCAGCTTTAACCCCCTCAGAACAACTTCATGGCCAGTGGTCTGTATAAGGGCAAACTAACCTTATCCTGGTAAGGACGTGCCAGGCCAGATGTGGGCAAGAGAAGTGTTCTTTATCAGACCATCGCTTAGAACAGCTCAGCTTTAATCTTAATGCCTTCAACTCCTTGCCAATCTAAACCAAACCCATCCAAGACACACTTGTTGATGCAGCTTTTTGTAACGTCAGTATTAAAGTTTTATTTGTTGACCTATTAAAATTTATTAAACGTGTACATTTTGTTTGAATTTGTGTTTTTTGTGTCTTTTTTTTGGTGTGATCTTGACAAGAACCCTGCCTGTATTATTTCTTTAATTTTTGTACTCTAATCCTTACCACACATGGTCCAAATCCATATCCTCTCCTAGAGTCGGTGGAGACGGGCTTTTGTTACCTTCAGGCTGGTTTTGTAAGTTGATCCCCCTGCTGACCTACATCAAGGAGGTTTTGTATTCCCATAAACTGATCAAATGCACCTCTCTGGGAATTCTGAAGCATCTCAAACTTGATGCCATCCAAAGCCTGACAACACAGGCCCCTTAGATCACCAAACTATGTAGTGTAAGGGCCTGCCTGTGTGGATACAGATTAACCCCTGGTTTACACCAATGCGGTTTTTATTTTTAGTTTTGCATAAACACACTACAGTACATTTAACATGGTTTCCTATGGATGTAGTTCACATCTGCATTTTATATAAAGGGCCAGGGATTTGTTTCTGGTTTTTGGTTCCATAGACTTCAATGAATCAAAAATGTGTATTGAAAAACGCAAAATGCACTTGGAATATGTAAACTGCATACATGTGAACCAGGCCTTGGTGAATAAAATATTTTTATTCATGGGACTTTTCAGGTGCAACATGTCAATTAACAACAATGTTTTTAAAAGATCAAACTTTCAGATTATATACTTGAGAGATTTTAAATTTTTATATATATTTATATATTTTTTTATTAGTAAGCAGGATGGATGGATAGATATATCCTTTTCATATTGTTTAGAAACATTTATTCTGTGTTTACAGTTGCTAGAGTGACATGACTATTAGTGGACAAAACAACCCCTGAAGAAGCCCAGTGGGCGAAACGTGTCGGAATTTTTCATCTTAAATCGGAGTTCCACCCAAAAATTGAACTTTTGCTTTTTGGATCCCCCCCCCTTTTGGCACCTTTTCAGGGGGAGGGGGGCGCAGGTACCTGTATTGCAGGTATTTGCACCCACTTTCGGGGAGCGACTCCCACGGGAGTCTCTCCCCTTCTCCCCCCCCCCCCCCGCTGCCTTCTGGGAAATGCACTGGTCCCAGGAGACAGCGGGGACCACTGGGAACTCGCACATCCGTAGTAGGGAACCGGGTAGTGAAGCCGCACCGAGGAAGGCGGTGAGAGGAGCCGAGAGATGAGCGATTGCTCGTCTTGGGCTGCCGACATCGCTGGACTCCAGGACAGGTAAGTGTCCATTTATTAAAATTTAGCAGCTGCAGTATTTGTAGCTGCTGGCTTTTAATAAACTTTTTTTTTCACGGGACCTCCGCTTTAATACCACTATAATCAAGGGACAAAATAATTGGTTCACGATTGTATATGGTTACAATATTTTAATCTAATTTTACAACACATTTTTAACTTTTTAAGACCGCATCGCATACTAGCCTGTTATGTGCCACTTAACTGCAAACCAAGCCTGTGAGGTCCCCGCTGGTGGCTGCGTCCATCTTCACCCCTCTTCCTTCTGGGGCCGTGGACTTAGGCTCTGTAACTGTCCGGAGTCGCATGACGTCATTCCCGTGCATGCACGCGGGAGCTGACGGTCATTAAAGAAAAGGCACGATCGTGCCCTTTGTTCAGTGCGCATGCGCCGATGATATTGGCGCAGGCCTATATGGTTAAAATCTACTAAACCGTACAGGTTTAGGAGATATTTCCAGTACCTACAGATAAGCCTTAGTATAGGCTTACCTGTAGGTAAAAGTGGTCTGTAAGGGTTTACAACCACTTTAATCTCCTATCCATACCTACATAATTGGTCGGTGCTGTCACGTGGATGGCGCTGCCCAATCATAACCAGCCTAGCCCATCCTATTGGCGCTGAAGAAGAGGGGTGACAGCCAGGAGGATTTAAAATCCCAGGACCGCTAAAGTGATGTCCTGGTGTCTCACAGCGGGGGATCGCGGGACTCTGGTATAGGACAGGGGGGGGTCCTACACTGAACTTACACTTTAATTGACATGTTGCCCCTGAAAAGTCCCACCTTTATTTTTGCCCAATACTCAAAGCATGTGGTTGTGTAGCTAAATGATGATTCACCCACACAAATTCATATAAATTCATTGAGTAGTTTAATTAGGTCATCCATAGTACAGAGTTTTGGTAACTCTACAATATACTGTAGTTCTGCAGTATTTTTTTTTTAGTGTATGGAAAGCATAATATGTAAGTTATTCAAGAGAGGTGGAGGGTCCCTTTTACAGCTAACCTCCATATACATAATAGAGATAATAAATATATATATATTTATTATCACCTAAAAGCAGGAATGTTAAAAAAATAAATAAACTGAATTTGACTTGGTATCTAGCGGTTTGGCTGGAATTCCACTTTAGAGAGACCCTTTTTCTTAAGAGCCGTACACACGAGCTGAATATCGGGCGGTATACGCCAGTTCAATAGAAAGTGGCTGACGTTCGTCACGTGTGTACGGCAGTCAGTCTGGCTTCTGTTGTAGGGGCATGACCGAAAAAGGTCTGCCGATCTGCATCCAACCAGCACTCTCAGCCCGTGGCTGGAAACGCTGACCGGAGTGTTCTGCCGAGAGGGTGTTGTCTGAATGCAATAGCTCAGTGAGGAGATTGCTGTACTAACATAAGATTGTTAGTACAGGATCTCCTCCCGAGCGCTTCAGTTTTTTTTTACCCTCTTCCGTTCAGACCGCTAAGTTGAAGGGGGAGGAATGCAGATAGTGTGTAGCAGACTTTAGCCCATTCAGAAAGAACCATCCAGCTAGTTATTCCAATTTGCTCCTTTCTTCATCAGAGTTACTTCCCTCTGTTACTCGAGCAGTATGGGGCTTCCGAGTCTGTGGAGTATGTGACATTGCTCCGGCCTAAACAGCCAATCACCAGGCCCAAATAATGTCATGTGGGGGAGTGGCAGTTGCACCAGCCACCTTGGTAAGCTCTGATACGAGTGTGGGGGTCAGTGAGTTTACCTTGCTGAGGAGGTTGATGATTAGCTGAAAGGGCAAAGGGACTTTACAAGGTGGTTTTGATGTACATAATCTGATAGCAGCAGTTCGCCCTGAGAACATTCTTGGACTAGCCGAGAACATGAGCTTATCCTATGTCTATGGCAGTGTTTCTCCACTCCAGTCCTCAAGGTGCCCCAACAGCTCATGGCTTCTATTATTTTGCACAGGTGATTTGATCAGTTTCACTGCTTTAGTAATTACCACGGCCGTTTTATCTGAGGGAAAACATGACCTGTTGGGGCGCCTTGAGGACTGGAGTTGAGAAACACTGATCTATGGTTACCATATACTCTGACCCAGTAGAAATGGGCTGTTTAGTGAAATCTTGTGGTTTGTAACGGGTGCCATGGAAGTTTTAGGTTCAACCAAAAAAATGCATCAGATTCATGCAGTTTGCTTTAATTTAGCTGAAATGATTGCTGTTGGCTCTGGTACTAGAGTGTGCAAATCAGTTTAGAGAACTAAACTAAATGTTCACTACAGTGAACTAGGCACTAGTTGTGTCCTCCATCCTATGCAAGAAAAGCTGGCTGCTTAATAGACATACAAGTGTCTGACCGCAGAGATGCAATGTACAAGGCTGGCTGCTGAGCCGATTACCGGTGGAGTGTTGGTATAACACAGATGTGGGATTTTTACATCACAAGACTACATTCTGTACGGCTGTTAATATTACAATATTGTGTTCACTCTCTCCTGCCCTGCGTTGTAATGAAAAGGACAGGGAAATGTCCTGAAAAACCTGTGCAGTATAATTTTAGGTTGTATAAAAGTATGCCATGGTTTAAAGGTGTAGCCTCCAAAGTGCGACCCAAGGGGATAGATGCAGCCCTTTGCTTGCTTTTATCTGGCCCTTGGAGCATTATTTGCCCAGTGGCAGCAACAATGGGGGCATATTTCCTCCCACTGACACCAGTGATGGGGCCCTATTCCTCCCACTGACACCAGTGATGGGTCACTAAATCTCCCACTGACACCAGTGATGGGTCACTATTCCTCCCAATTGACACCAACAATGGGGACTATTCCTCCCATTGACAGCAATCATGGGGCACTATTCCTCCCCCTTATCAAAAGAGGGGATATTGTCTACTCCCAGATCACAGCAAGACCTTTTTTTTTTATACTCAGATCGGTCCCCCTAAAGCTTGAAGTAAAGTAAACTGGCCCTTTGTTTAAAAAGTTTGTAGACCCCTGGATAACACCAATACAATATATATATATATATATATATAATAAATGCATTTTTTGTTGCAGGTAAAGTGCATTTAATTAAAAAAAAAAATATATATATATTTTGAACCTGTAAGGCCTTGCACCCATGATAAGCAGATTGTGGGTGTAATGCCATGCTTCTGCAGACTGTGTAGCTATCTACTTGTACCACTGAGACATGCAGGCAGTTCCTGAAGGACCGGAAGCTCAATGGACTACCTACATTACTCATCAGTGCCCAGGTAGTTCATTGAGAGCTACAAGTTGACAGCCACAAAGGCTGATGGTACTTGTAGTTTATTGATTCACAGGGATCTGTGAATGAATGATGTGGCCATGTGGGTGAAGCCCATCACGGCCATGCTCTTTATGAATTATGACAGCACGTGTGGGAAGAGGATCCCCTGCCCGCTGTCACAGGGGGAGGGGGATCAGGATCAAGATGCTGACATGTGAAAACCCTAAACATGGGTGTAACGTATTCAGAAAGGTGAACTTGTCCTAAAGCCCCATACAAACTTAGATTTTCTGCAGATTTTTGTCTTCAGATTTACCAAAACCATATAATATGAGGTCAAACATAAGAGTTTCAATTTGTATGCAATCAGGCAGGCCCTTGCACTACATAGTTTTGGTAAATCCGAAGACAAAAATCTGCGGAAAATCTAATAGTGTGTATGGGGGGTCTAGTCCTGCAGTGAGAAGCAGGTTTTAACACCATAAAGAATTAGGGTCTGTTCACACTTGTGCGACTTGAAAGTGATGCGATTTTGTCACGATCTTTGCTGTGATTTTGCCACGACTTGAAGCAATGCCTGTGTAACCTTGAGTTCTATGGACCTCAAATCAGACCAAAGTAGTGCAGGGACTATTTTGAAGTCTCTGTGACTTGAAGATGCACAGATATGAATGGTACTCATTGGAAATCATGGGGTACGACTTGTCATGCGACTTTGCAGTCCCAAGTCACACAAGTGTGAAAGGGGGCCTTCCTACATTGGCCATTTTGCAGTCTAGAGACCCTGTTGCCACACTGTTTAATTCAACAATCTCCCCATAATATTGTATGCAATTAATATATTTTATGCATAGTAAGCTGTAATAGCCTGCTTTTTGTAGACATCCAATACGCCTCCCTCTGAGTTCACAGGAGCAGAGGAGGAATCCATGCGTGATAAAAGTAATAACTGTCAGCACGCATTGAGAACAACACGGGAAATAATATTGGGCGGTGTTCATATGCCACAATGTTGATTTGCAGCAGAACCCCTGGGGACCACCAAAAGTTTCTCATGAACCACTGGTTTAAGATCATCCACATTTCGATGACTGAGTTTACTTATCCCCTGACTTTTATGTATATGTTACATTCAGTGATAAGGCAGTGGGTGCTTTTACTTTGTTGCTGATTGAACATTACATAAGCAGCAGATGTGACAGCAGCCCCGCAGCTGTAGATGAGTAGTTTACACAATAGCTAGCAGGGTTGTACTAAAACCGCAAAGTCACATCATGGTGACAGATCAATAGAAGGAATCAATGCAATGACTTGCTGAACTGTGTTCTAAATTAGTGAGGACACGGCCGCTGGCGTCCGGGAGTCAATGTCAGGGCGGCACAGCGTAATCTATTGTTACAGTACAGCATTTCTCACATCTGTTTATGTAGTCATGGAAGGCCTGCACATCTATTATATGTAGACGCAGGGGTCTCAAACTGGTGGCCCTCCAGCTGTTGCAGAACTACAATTCCCATGAGGCGTTGCAAGGCTAAACAGTTACAAGCACGACTCCTATAGGCAGAGGCATGATGGGACTTGTAGTTCCGCAACAGCTGGAGGGCCGCAGGTTTGAGACCCCTGATGTAGAGACAACAATGACTAAATCCAGAGACTTTAGCAATTTGGCTTCTTTGCAACCCACATACACTATATTGTCAAAAGTATTGGGACACCTGCCTTTACGCGCACATTAACTTTAATGGCATCCCAGTCTTTTTCCGTAGGCGTCAGTATTGAGTTGGTCCACCCTTCTGGTAAGGCTGTCCACAAGGTTTAGGAATGTGTGTTTGACCATTGTTCCAGAAGTACATTTGTGAGGTTAGGCACTGATGTTGATTCTAATTCATCCCATAGGTGTTCTATCAAGTTGAGGTCAGGCCAGTCAAGTTCCTCCACCCCAAACTCGCTCATCCATGTCTTTATGGACCTTGCTTTGTGCACTGGTCCAAATCATTTGGTGGAGGGGGGATTATGGTGTGGGGTTGTTTTTCAGGGGGTTGTGCTTGGCCCCTTAGTTCTAGTGAAGGGAACTCTTAAGGCGTCAGCATACCAAGACATTTTGGACAATTTCATGCTCCCAACTTTGTGGGAACAGTTTGGCGATGGCCCCTTCCTGTTCCAACATGACTGCACACCAGTGCACAAAGCAAGGTCCATAAAGACATGGATGAGCGAGTTTGGGGTGGAGAAACTTGACTGGCCTGCACAGAGTGCTGACTTCAACAAGATAGAACACCTTTGGTATGAATTGGAGCTCACTCAACAGTGCCTGACCTCACAAAAGCGCTTCTGGAAGAATGGTCAAACATTCCCATAGACACTCAACCCGATAAACCACCTTTGGGATGAATTAGAGCGGAGACTGTGAGCCAGGCCTTCTAGTCCAACATCAGTGCCTGACCTCACAAATGTGCTTCTGGAAGAATGGTCAAACATTCCCATAGACACTCCTAAACCTTGTGGACAGCCTTCCCAGAAGAGTTGAAGCTGTTATAGCTGCAAAGGGTGGGCCAACTCAATATTGAACACCATGGGGGTTATTTACGAAAGGCAAATCCACTTTGCACTAAAAGTGCACTTGGAAGTGCAGTCACTGTAAAACTGAGGGGTAGATCTGAAATGAGGGGAAGCTCTGCTGATTTTATTATCCAATCATGTGCAAGCTAAAATGCTGTTTTTTATTTTCCTTGCATGTCCCCCTCGGATCTACAGCGACTGCACTTCCAAGTGTACTTTTAGTGCAATTTCAAGTGTACTTTGCACTTGTAGTGCAAAGTGGATTTGCCTTTCGTAAATAACCCCTCCATGTGCGTGTTAAGGCAGGCGTACCAATACGTTTAACAATATAGTGTATATGGGAATTTATAGGTTTATTTTTATTCTCCATTTTTTTTATTTTTTATTATCAAGTCTGAGATTCAAATAGAACACAGGATATGGCAATCAAAACATAAAGTAAGTATGCATTCCAGTGGTGATGATTGCAATGACATTATACCATGAGAAAAGCTTACTTAGTGGTTAAACCACATGGGAAAGCATACAGATAAAACATTCACATAACTGTAATCTTATCCAAAGAGAAGACAAACATAGGTCAGGTGACAGGTGTTGGTTGCCTTAATGGAGAATGGGGTGAATGAAAAGTTATACTCTGTAGATTACGGCCTTCTTATGTTGCATAAAGGGTGTATTAGCCAGAGGTGCCATGCCACCTGGAACTTTGAGTAGCAATTATTCCTAATCACAAATATACATTTGTAGGTACATTACAGATTGACATCATTAATAACTTTATTTGTAAAGCGTATGTCCAGCGAAAACTTTTTTTTTTTTTAGTTTTGGGTAGAGTGAGGAAGGGAAAAGGGTTTACATTGCTATTCTGGGGTCTGTTAGAGACTGTAACGTATTCTCAATGGGTGCCAATGGCATGGTGATCACACATTACAGAGCTGCATCAGTCAACGGAAGAGCGACGGGCTGCAACTTACAACCACTGCTGCATGTCCACTATGAGACTGAAAAACATAAGTGCTACTTAGACTGGCCATACATTATACAATTTCCCTATTAAATTTCCTTTAGTTTTACCTTCAACTATAGAGTGCAAGGGCCTACCTGATTGCATACAAATTCAAAGTGGTTGGTATGGAGGTTTGACCTCCATATTTTATAGTTTTGGTATATTTAGAATTTTTTTATAATATATGTCAAAACTTATGGGGGATACAGAAGCCGCTAGAGACAATGGGTACGGCTGGGTGGGGGTACATGTGGAGGTGGATCAGATTTTATTGCTGTTGCTGGCTATGGATGGATGCCAGGCTTGCTTTTTCAAACATTTAAGATTTTTAGGGCAGGGTTACCAGTACTGTTAATATACACTATATCAGCCCTCAAATTTTCCACTTGCCTACTCCGTAGAAAATTAGGGTTGGCGAGCCTGGGCTGCCTGGGAGAGGGGGGGGGGGGGCGAGCACAGCCGGCATGCGGGGTTGAATGGGAGCCGTTCTCCCAGTGATTGCGGAGGGAAAGAGAGGAGAGCAGGTGGCCAGATTATCAGAGAGCGGGACATCGCTGTAACAACTTACATTTCAATTGCCGTGGGTTCCGCCCACACGCCATCACACACAGCCCCGAAACTTTAACAGATCACCCGTTCAATCCCGGGACGTGTGACATATGTCAAAGTCCCTGGGCCAGGAGGTGTGCCTGCCATCAACCCCCGGCGTGCAGCCAATGCTGTGCTGTGAAAAGGTTGTGTGGGCAGGCACTGAGCAGCCAGTGTACACGATGCCTGCGGTGAGTGAATTCTCTGTTCGATCTCTTCCTTCCATGCCCTGTAGTGATCTATCCTTCCTGCCTTCCATGCCCTGTAGTGATCCATCCTTCCTGCCTTCCATGCCCTGTAGTGATCCATCCTCCCTGCCTTCCATGCCCTGTAGTGATCCATCCTCCCTGCCTTCCATGCCCTGTAGTGATCCATCCTTCCTGCCTTCCATACCCTGTAGTGATCCATCCTTTCTGGCTTCCATGCGCTGTAGTAATCTATCCTTCCTGCCTTTCATATGCTGTAGTGAACCATCCTTCCTACCATGCGCTGTAGTGATCCATCCTTCCTGCTTTCTATGTGCCATTGTGATCCTTGCTGCCTTCCATTTAACCATAATCTATATGTATCCCTGAGACTCCAGCTTGTGGCAATGCAATCAAAGCATATTTTGTAGGTACATGGAAGCCCAGAATTTGTTTAACCATGGCCCTTAAGCCCCCCACACTAGCATGTTTTACCACATCCACTTTTTTTACAGCGGCACACTATCTCTCTGAAATGTCCCTTATTCTCAAGTTCAAAAGTTGGGAGGTATGCCTGCGGTGAGTGAATTCTCTGTTCGATCTCTTCCTTCCATGCCCTGTAGTGATCCATCCTTCCTGGCTTCCATGCCCTGTAGTGATCCATTCTTCCTCCCTTCTATGCCCTGTAGTGATCCATCCTTTCTGGCTTCCATACCCTGTAGTGATCCATCCTTCCTGCCTTCCATACCCTGTAGTGATCCATCCTTCCTGCCTTCCATGCCCTTTAGTGATCCATTCTTCCTCCCTTCTATGCCCTGTAGTGATCCATCCTTTCTGGCTTCCATACCCTGTAGTGATCCAACCTTCCTGCCTTCCATACCCTGTAGTGATCCATCCATCCTTCCTGCCTTCCATGCCCTGTAGCGATCCATCCTTCCTGCCTTCCATACCCTGTAGTGATCCATCCTTTCTGGCTTCCATGCGCTGTAGTAATCTATCCTTCCTGTATTCCATATGCTGTAGTGAACCATCCTTGCTGCCTTCCATTTAACCATAATCTATATGTATCCCTGAGACTCCAGCTTGTGGCAAAAGCAATCAAAGCATATTTTATAGGTACAAGGAAGCCCAGAATTTGTTTAACCATGGCCCTTAAGCCCCTCACACTAGCATGTTTTACCACATCCACTTTTTTTTTACAGCAGCACGCTATCTCTCTTAAACGTCCCTCATTCTCAAGTTCAAAAGTTGGGAGGTATGTGTAACGCATCTATATAAATTATATAAGTTTCACTTTTTGAATTGAATATATCAACTTTTTGATGATATTCTAATTTTATGAGCTGCACCTGTCTTTACCACACCCAATATTCAACACACGGAAACCCACCACAACTTCTTTGCTGTGGTGTGCTCTGCAAGACACATTTTCCTTTCCTTCACAAAGGGGGCCCAACATACACACAGGCCCACTACATTCAGGAAACACCCTGGTTACAGTGATGTCCCCTCATCTCCTGTTTTAGTGTCAGCATCTTTGCCAGACAGGAAGTAAGAGAAATTGTTAAATCGTAACACATAAATAAAAACCCTATAATTTATGTATTCATCAGCGTTTAATTGCTGCTCTCTGTTGCAGGGTTTCCCTCACTTCCTTTCTGGTAAAACTGTTGTCACCAGGACAAGAAGTGAGAGGTTTCTCCGAACCCTGTGTTGTAATAAAAACCTCACAGGGGTTCAAAAACCTTTCCCCGCTGTCCAAAATTAATACACGGAGGCCTGGTTCACACCTATGCGTTTTTTGGTGCTTTTTGCAAAAATGCACTACAGTCCCTTTAACATGGTTTCCTATAGGACACGTTCACATCTATGCTTTTTTTTCAATCGTTGCATTTTTGGAAAGGGTCAGGGACTTTTTTCTTAAATGCAAAACTGTGCTTTTTTTTTGGTTCCATAGACTTCAATGGAGAAGCGGCAGAAAAGCATGTAGTGCAATTTTGCCGCGACTTGCAGTTTTGAATCTGCCCAACAACAAATTGGCCAAAAAAAGCATAAAAAACGCAAATCACTGTAAAATCCCACGTGGTAAATGGAAAACGCACAGCAAAATGCCACAATCGCAAACTGTATAGATGTGAACCAAGCATTAAAGCGGTAGTTTTTCTAGACTGTAAGCTCTAACAAGCAGGGCCCTCAGATCCCTTTGTATTGAATTGTATTGTGACTGTACTGTCTTCCCTGATGTTGTAAAGCACTGCGCAAACTGTTGGCGCTATATAAATCCTGTATAATAATAATAGTAAATCGCTAACAAAAAAGAAAATGGGCCCCCTGCAGGTTTAAGTCATAATGTACTTGTCTGCACCGCATAGAAGCACATTATGATAGACCTGGACACAGAGTCCTCCAGCGCAACAATGCCACCAGTTCCATCTTCACCCGATCTTCCTTCCGGGTTTGTGGACTCTGGCTCCATGAATGACGAGGGTTGTGATGATGTCACTCTTGCACATGCATGAACTCTGGCTCTGGCACAAAGTTTAGAAGGTATGGCACGGGTATGCTGTCACTTCAGAGCACATGCGCCGGTGAGGTGACCAGCTGCATGCTCTGTGAATATCTCCTAAATAGTGCATGTTTAACCGCTTGCCAACTGGCTCACGCACATTTACGTCGGCAGAATGGCACGGGCAGGCAAAGCAACGTATATATACATTGCTTTGAACCTGCCCCCTAGCGGGCGCCTGCTGCGTTCTCCGTGACCCTGCCCGCGGGACCCGCGGACTCGATGTCCCGCGATCGGGTCTCGGAACGGCAGAACGGGGGGATGCCTTTGTATATAAGGCATCTCCCTGTTCTGCCTAGTGACACAACACTGATCGTCTGCTCCCTCTCATCAGGAGCAGCGATCAGTGTTGTGTCACAGTAAGCCACTCCCCTTAACAGTTAGAATCACTCCCTAGAACATACTTAACCCCTTCCCCGCCCCCTACTGGTTAACCCCTTCCCTGACAGTCACATTTATACAGTAATCAGTGCATTTTTATAGCACCGCTCGCTGTATAAAATGTGAATGGTCCCAAAATAGCGTCAAAAATGTCCGATGTGTCCGCCATAATGTCGCAGTCATGATAAAAATCGCAGATCGCCGCCATTACTAATAAAAAAAAATATCATAAAACTACCCCTTATTTTGTAGACGCTATAACTTTTGCGCAAACCAATCAATATACGCTTATTGCGATTTTTTTTTTTTTTTTACCAAAAATATGTAGAAGAATACGTATCAGCCAAAACTGAGAAAAAATTGCTTTTTTAAAAAAAAATTGGGGATATTTATTATAGCAAAAAGTACAAAATATTGCTTTTTTAAAAAAAATTGGAGCTCCATTTTTGTTTATAGCGCAAAAAATAAAAACCGCAGAGGTGATTAAATACCACCAAAAGAAAGCTCTATTTGTGGGGAAAAAAAAGACATCAATTTTGTTTAAGAGCCACGTCGCACAACCGCACAATTGTCAGTTAAAGCGACGCAGTGCCGAAATCGCAAAAAGTGGCCCGGTCATTTGGCAGCCAAATGGTCCGGGGCTTAAGTGGTTAAGAGATATTCACTGTGCCTACATATAGGTCTTAATATTGGCTTACCTGTATGCACAAGTTAAAAATAATCAGTACAAAATGATTATAATGCACCAAATTTTTTTTAAAACTATTACTGAGGATGTAGAATAAGGAATGAGGATAGAAGAAGAAACAGAGAAACTTCCATTGTTCTTACTAGAGCTTAAACAGGACTGAGGACTCTCCATGTCACCATCAGAAGGGTCAATCAAGGAGCACCAGTGCTGTCACATGGAGTAAGTTACTTGATCCTCTAAATCCAGGAGATAGCATCTCCCAACACCTGAATGGAGTGGTCACTGTTCTTGCTAGAAGAGGACTTTTTTTTTTTTTTTTTTTTTAAATAAGTAGAAGACAGGTCCTCTTTGTCCTTTTAATCTGCTACGTGTCAGTTCCTGACTGATACAGGTTTAGCTTATGTAGGTGTAGAAGGTTGACAATAAGACCATTCCCCAGAGATGGGTGTTCCACCACCTGGAAAGGTTTTATATTGCAGATTTATAATACACAGAAGAGGTAAGAATATCCCCTCGTGGGGGTGCGTCCGCCATTGTCAGTACACAAATACAGCTCATTAAATAGAAAAAAAAATAACGACAAGAAGAGACGGGAAGCTTGCGTCACCAAAGCCACAGTAGCCATGTAATTAGCGTGTATAATTACACATCTTGTGAGAATTGTCTGCTCATAACTCATTAGCATCAGGGGGGTGGAAAATCATTCTTTATTCTTTTATAGGAAAATGTATTATGTTCCTAGTACTCAACACCGGAGTCTTCTATCTGAAATCTGATGTGAACCTGCCCTTTGCCCATACCAGGGTAATTATTATGTTTTTAATAAAAAAAAGAAAAGCAAAAAAAACACATTCTTTAGTTTGGAAAGCTGCATCAAGATTTTCTTGCATCTGAACAATTTAGCGAAAGCTGCAGTTTTAAAAAGATTTTTACAACCTTGAAATGACATTCTAACTTGTAAGGGCCAATTCACACTTACAGTGGGTACGGAAAGTATTCAGACCCCCTTACATTTTTCAGGTCACGTCATTGATCGCTGTTCCCGATGACAGGAAACAGACGATCACTGACAGTGTCACTGAGAAGAACAGGGAGATGTTTGTTTACACTTACCTCTCCCCGTTCTTCAGCTTTGTTACCCGATCATGGGACACCGGCGGCGATCGGGTCCGCGGGTGCATTCATGGAGCTCCGGACCGGGTCGCGAGCGTGCCGCCGACGGCACATGACCCACGGCACGCATCTTAAAGTGGACATACCTGTACGCCCTTATGCCCAGCTGTGGCATTCTGTCAACGTATATCGTCGTGCGGCGGTCCTTAAGTGGTTAAAGAGAAGGGGATGTGGGGGAATCCTGTCATTTTTTTTCAATCTCCCTTGGCCATTTTCCTTTACAAGACTCCTACATAATCTTAATAGTAAAAGGTTGAAAATACACTAGCCTGCGGCACTTTCCCTTTTACCATAGGGCCAACACACACCAGAAGGCAGTATGCTGCAACACGCATTGACGCATACTGTGTTGAAAAGAAAATTATTTGTTTAAAATATGCATGAAACTGGGGCAGGCAGCATTTTTTTTTTAAAGCACAATACACCGGACACCATGTGTTGTGCAGTGGTGGTTTGGAGGTGCATTGGGGTGCTATTCACAACACCCTGTTATTGAAGAGCCCTTATATTTTTTGTTGATCATTGCAGTGATTTTCTGACAATTCTTTGTGAAAAATAACAAACATGTTACACTTACCTGCTCTGTGTAATGGTTTTGCACAGGGCAGCCCAGATCCTCCTCTTCTGGGGTTCCTCTTCAAGGCACCTGGCCCCTCCCTCCTGTTGAGTGCCCCCACAGCAAGAAGCTTGCTATGGGGGCAGCCAAGCCACAGCTCTGTGTGTCCATTTAGACATAGAGCCGCAGTTTAGCCCCCATCACCTTTCTTTCCTCATTGGCTGGCTGACTGACTTTGATTGACAACAGCGGGAGCCAATGCCTTAGTGTATGGCCATCTTAATCATTGACTATTTCCACTTACTTTTAATTAAACATTATTTGGCATAATAACACAATACTAATTCACAATTTATATTCACTGCAGACACCTGTTTCCTTATAACACACAATGGTTGGTGCATGGTGACACTAGAAGAGAAGGGATTGGAGTATGTTATGTGAAATGATGAATGGGGGCTGGATAGTTACTCTGTAATCTCACCTCTAGAAGACTTTTCCTGGTTATTGAAGCATGGAGGTGATTTTATTCTGCTGAACAATCATTAAACGCAGCACCTTCATCTGCCCCCAGCGACAGGCTGGGATTGAAGAGTGCTTTATTAGGTGGCTGTGTCACACTGCGGGGTCAAATGTTCTCGTTCACTTCATTGCCAACAAGCAGTGTTAAAGCTCAACTTCGGGCGGATATCAAAGACACAGATGAATACCGCTCCATAATCAATAATACATCATTAAATGTGCTGAATATTTTAAATGCAAGTACATGGCTTTGATCTAGCATCAGCCTCCTGCTGTCTTCTATATAGCAGAACTCAGACTGGGAGATGAGGAACACAGAGGATCCCAAACCTCAATATGAGGGAGCGTGTCAATTCACGAGCGTTCCCAGAACCTCACTGTAAGGACTGTACCGTCACCACTTTACATACAGAGTCAGCAATACAACCTTGGTATAGGAAAGCAATGGAATAATACTGATTGCCTCTCGGGGGATCAGGAAGGATATTTTTCCCCTGCTGTAGCAAATTGGATCGTTCTCTGCTGGGGTTTTTCGTCTTCCTCTGGATCAACTGTGTGTATAGAATTGGGTATATGGGATTGTATGATATTATATATATTATTTTTTTTATGGTTGAACTGGATGGACTTGTGTCTTTTTTCACCCTAACCAACTAACCTAACCAACCAACCAACCAACTAACCTAACCAACCAACCAACCTAACTAACTAACCAACTAACTAACCTAACTATGCTGGATCCATTATCTTTGCGAACAGGAAACAATTTAATCTGAGTGTCTGAAATGGGATTGAGAAGCTGACTCCTGGCTGAAATAAAATATATATATATATATTTTAACATTTAAGAGTAAGGAATAATCAAGCAACCTCCATGCTCCTCTGGGGGGGGGGGGGGGGGGTAGGGGATAGTGCAATTGGTAAAAGCTGTCACTTCACAAAGTATAATGTAGGCAGTTGGTGTCTGATAGGGCTATGCTAGTACAAAAACATTGGAAATGAGGCGGCTTCTCTGTGCCCGCTGCAGTCCTTATAAATGTCAATTAAAGAGATGGTGGGCATCTCAAAGCTGCTACCTTACCTAGGACCCATTCTAAATGAATCACTCCTCTTTACACACAACAGCTGATAATTAAATGTATGTACAGTGACAGCGCCTGTTCTGTTGGCCCGATGGGACAGTTGGGAATTTTGTGCAGAAAGGGTAACACCAGTTTGGTGACGCTCCCCCAAAAAATCCAGAGAGCTGGAGGGGCAGAGGTTACAGAAATGCTGGTGAAAAGTGGTCTCTCCTCTCCTCCGTCTCTCCCCCCCCCCCCCCTTCACTGTCCACCTGCGTAGCAAAGCAAGCTGCATAAACAACACTTTAATAATCATTTTGCAGATTAAACTGCCAGAGTTTGGTTCTGACTCATGTGATCGAGGTTGAACCTTATTCATTAATAATGCTGTAAACACCCAGTGGAGCCAAATGAGTAGCATTAGAGAGCTCATAGTCTCAGCTAAATGTCTTTTAAAGGATAACAAACTAGAGTTGTTGAGTTGCAGATATTAACTCGTTACTGAAAAATTCTGTATTCCTTCAAATTATATATTAGGAATGTAACATGGTGCACTGATGATCCTATAGTCCAACTGTGAATAAGAGTGGGGTGGGGACTCCAAAATTAACAAAACAAACAGCTTCACACTTCTCTGTAACTAGCTACATCTTTTCATAGTAGTCTATGACAGAGTAGATAACAGATGGAGGATTATATATAAATATATATCAGAGGCGAAACTAGAACCTTCAGGGCCCCGATGCAAGAAGCCATGAAGGGTTCACCTCCCCGACCATGTCCCTTCCCACTGAAACCGGGGCCCCTTCACATGTTCTGCAATGGGCCACCATACGGTTGCAGAATGGCAGGGCCCAGCTGCAAGTGTGACCTCTGCAACCCTGGTAATTCAGCCACTGGTGTTTTTAATAACATTTTATCATTTAAAAAAAATAAAAAAATGTAACCACTTCTAAACCACCCCACCTGCGCAAAATAACGTACCTGTATGAGATTTCATGCACAGGGTCTGGGGTGCGAGGGTCCGAGCCAATCAGCAGGTCAAGCGGACGCGATGCCTGCCAGGACCCGCTTATCGTTCTGAGGAGAGGCAGAATGGCGGTCTCCTTATGAAAACAAGGCAGACCGCCATTCTGCCAGAGGGGAAAATGGAGATCTTGTGTTTCTGCTAAGCAGAAACACAGATCTCCGTTTTCCCCTAGTCAAAGCACATCCCCCAGTTAGAAAGCACTCCCTAGGTACACATTTAACCCCATGATTGCCCCTGATGTTAACACTTTCCCTGCCAGTGTCATTTGTACATTGACAGTGCATTTTTTTTAGCATTGATCACTGTATTGGTGTCACTGGCACCCAAAAAGTGTCACTTAGTGTCAGATATATCACAGTCCTGCTAAAAAAATTGCTGATTGCCACCATTACTAGTAAAAATAAATAAATAAATAAAAATTCCATAAATATATCTCATAGTTTGCAGATGCTATAACTTTTACGCAAACCAATCAATATACGCTTAATGAGATATTTTTTTACCAGATATGTAGCAGAATACATATTGGCCTAAATTGATGAATAAATTTACTTTTTTTCCTTTGGTATGCTTTATAACAAAGTAAAAAAATAGGATTTTTTACTCACCGTAAAATCCTTTTCTCTGAGTCCATGGACCGACACAGCTTCTCTATTGACAAAGTGGGTATTATCCGTTAATTAGGAGTGACTAGGCAGAAAAACTTGTAAAAAGTGTTGCATCACACCTTCTACAGTACCGCCCAGGGGGCGGACCCTCCGGGTATACCCTCTCAGTCTGCACATCGCAGATCAGTTCGTCAAAAAGCAGTACAAACTTAAAAGGAGGGGTGGGTGCTGTGTCGGTCCATGGACTCAGAGAAAAGGATTTTACGGTGAGTAAAAAATCCTATTTACTCTTTTGTCCACGGACCGACACAGCTTCTCTATTGACAAAGTGGGACGTCCCAAAGCAGTGTCAGAGAAAAAACGAGGGGTGGTAACAGCATAAAAACAAACTTCACCCCAAAACACAAAACAGCACTCCTCCAACGGAGGAGTTGCAACTCTAAACAGCCGCCTGCAAAACCTTGCGGCCGAAAGAGGCATCCGAAGATGCACCTACATCAACTTTGTAGAATTTTGTGAAAGTGTGAGCGGACGACCAAGTCGCCGCTTTACATAGTTGGGAAACAGACGCTTGATGTCGGAAAGCCCAAGAGGCACCTATTGCCCTGGTCGAATGCGCCGTGACAGGAAAGGGGGGCGCCTGACCCTTTAAGGCGTAAGCCTGGATTACTATCTGTCGGATCCACCTAGAGATGGTGGCCGATGAGACTGCTTGGCCCTTCTTGGGACCAGCCACCGAAACAAACAGTGAGTCTGACTTCCGGAACAGGGAAGTAGCAGATATGTATACTCTCAAAGCTCGGACAACGTCCAAGGAATGCAACGCCGACTCCTTAGGATTCGACGGCTGAGGACACAAGGATGGAAGTACAATGTCTTCGTTGAGATGAAAAGCCGAAACGACTTTCGGAAGAAAGGAAGGCTGCGGCCGCAGCACCACCTTATCCTTGTGGAAAATCAAATAGGGAGCCTTGCAGGACAGGGCTGCCAGCTCAGAGACTCGTCTAACTGACGTAACAGCCAACAAAAAGACCACCTTCTGAGAAAGTGTCAACAGGGGAATATCTCTAATATTCTCAAACGGTGCCTTCTGAAGCACCGAGAGGACCAGGTTCAAGTCCCACGGAGGTAACGGGGGGCGGACCGGAGGGGCCACATGTCGAACCCCCTGCACAAATGTACTCACGAGAGAGTGAGTCGCCAGGGGTCGCTGAAAAAAGACAGCCAGGGCAGATATCTGTCCCTTAATCGTACTTAGGGCAAGCCTTTGGTCTACCCCATGCTGTAAAAACAGCAGGATTCTGGAAACCAAATAGGTATGCGGATGCCATTTCATTTCCTCACACATGGAGATGTAGGCCCTCCAAGTGCGGTGATAGACCTTCCTAGAGGACAGTTTCCGAGCACTTCTCATAGTAGAGATTACTGAGTCTGACAGGCCCCGATCTCTCAGTACCTGGTTCTCAACAGCCATGCCGTTAAAGCCAATGACTGTAAAGCAGGATGGAATATGGGACCTTGCGATAGCAGGTCCTTCCGTAGTGGTAGGCGCCAGGGGACGTCTGCTACCAGACGTACTAGATCGGCGTACCAAGGACGCTGAGGCCAATCTGGAGCGATTAGGATCATTGGAATTCCCTCTGCCTCCACTCTGCGGAGCAGAAGAGGAAGAAGCCTTAAGGGAGGGAAGGCATAGATTAGCCGATACTGACCCCACGATGCTACCAACGCGTCCGTTGCGTCTGCCCATGGGTCTCTTGACCGGGCCACAAATCTCAATACCTTCCGATTGAGTCGGGAAGCCAGAAGATCTACGTCTGGTGTGCCCCATCTTTGGCAGAGGAGTTGGAACACCTCCGGGTGTAAGGACCATTCTCCCTGGTCCAGCATCTGGCGGCTCAGGTAGTCCGCCTGCCAGTTTTCCACACCCGGAATGTACACGGCCGACAGTGCCGGTACGCTCCTCTCTGCCCACTTCAGGATGCGAGCGATCTACGATGCTGCAGCTGAGCTTCTTGTTCCTCCTTGATGATTGACATATGCCACTGCTGTGGCGTTGTCTGACTGGATCCTGACTGGACGCCCTTGCAGTCTCTGAGACCATTTGAAGAGGCACAGCTTGATCGCCCGGATCTCCAGGACATTGATCGGCAGGAGGGCTTCCTCTGGGGTCCAGCGACCTTGCACCGACTGGACACCCCAGACTCCCCGCCAACCTGTAAGGCTGGCGTCCGTCGTGATCATTATCCAGTAAACCGGAAGAAATGACTTCCCGGCCATTAGAGCCGGTGCTGTCAGCCACCATACCAGGGATCTCCTGACTAGGTGGCTCACTCCGATTTGATAATCCAGAGATGAAGGGCATCTGTTCCATCTGGACAGAACTTCCTTCTGTAACACTCGAGTGTGGTATTGAGCATATGGGACCGCCTCCAAGGAGGCTACCATGAGGCCCAACACTCGCATGCAAAAACGGAGTGACGACCAATTCCTGGAAGTCAGCTGCCCGGAGGGTCTGCAACTTCTCCACAGGGAGGAATACCTTTGCCTCTGAGGAATCCAGAATCAACCCCAGGTACACTAGGCGTTGAGTGGGCACCAATACTGACTTTTGCGTCTTTAGTATCCAACCACAGTCTCGAAGAGTCTGACAGGTAATGGACACGCTTACCTCTAATTCTGAGCTTGAAGGGGCCTTCAGCAGAAGGTCGTCCAAGTAACCTGTGATAGCGATACCCCGCTGTCTTAGAAGTGCCAGAATCGGAGCGAGCACCTTGGTGAACGTCCTGGGTGCGGAGGCAAGGCCAAACGGGAGGGCCACAAACTGGTAGTGGTTCTTCCCGATAGCAAATCGCAGAAACCTCTGGTGTCTGGAGTATATGGGGACATGCAGGTATGCGTCCTTGATGTCCAAGGAGGCCAGAAAGTCCCCCGGATGGAGAGCCGTGACTACGGATCGAACCGACTCGATCCGAAATCTTTGTACCTTCACAAAGCAATTGAGGGCTCTGAGATCCAAGATTGGACGAACCCCCTCCTTCTTTGGCACAATGAACAGATTTGAGTAAAAACCCTGACCCCGTTCCTGTTCTGGAACTGGAATAACTACCCCGCGTTCCAGTAGACCCTGGACCGCCCCATACAGGGCCTCCCGACGGGTCGGTAGTAGCTGGAGATTGGAGGTGATGAATCTGTCTGGTGGACAAGAGAGAAATTCTATCTTGTAGCCTGAGGAGATTACTTCGCAAACCCACCTGTCGGAGACTAGAGCAGTCCACTGAGTCGCGAATTTGCGAAGACGTCCCCCCACCCGAGAGCTGGGTGGGGGCGGACCTTCATGTGGACGCAGATTTGTCCGCAGGCTTGTTGGGTCTGCGGGACCAAGGACGCTTTTGTCCTTGGGCAGGCGCTTTATCGGCCTGGGGTCTTTTCCCTGTCGCCTTAAGGGGGCGAAAAAAACGTTTACGTGCAGTAAAGGAGGGCCCTTGCCCTTGGCGTGGTCCCTTACCCTTGCTAGTTTGGGGAAGCAAAGTGCTTTTACCTCCTGTGGCATCCTTGATGATGTCATCCAGAGAAGCCCCAAAAAGTCTGTCGCCCTTAAAAGGCAGATCCAATAGGGCTTTCTTGGAAGTCTGGTCCGCAGACCAGCCCTTTAGCCAGATCAGGCGGCGTATTGCTACTGCATAAACCAAAGCTCTTGACAGCAGGGGAATAGTATCCATGTCTGACTCGCAGACAAACTTAAGGCCCTGGACCAACAGGTCGGCCAAAGTTATCTCATTAGGAGGAGCATCTCGCTCCTTTAACCCCTGGAGTAGCAATTTTGCCCATTCAGTAAGTGTCTGAGACACTAGGGCCCCCGCCAATGCCGGGCGTACTGCCGAGCCTACCACTGAGTATAGGTAGCGAGCGAGTGCTTTAGCCTTCTTATCCACAGGGTCCTTGAAAACAGGAGCCCCTTCTACTGGAATAGTGGTGGCTCTATTAAGTCTGGACACCGAAGGGTCCACTATAGGGGGAGAGGTCCATATCTTCAGAAAACTCTCCTCAAAGGGGTACCGTACTGCAAACCTCTTTGGGGCTGTAAAGACCCTCAGTGGGTTCTCCCATTCCTTGTATAAGAGTTTGTCAAAATAAGACACACAAGGGAACACCTTAGCAGTGCGGGCAGGTTTACGAAACCCAAAGGGGACTGGAGTATCTGCTACTTCTTCAGTCCTTTCCAACTTTAGCGTATCCCGCACTGCAGTAATAAGGTCAGATACCAAAGCCGTCTCGCGTACTGACCTGGACTTGGAGTCCTCCTCACTGTCCGATCGGTCACGGTCTGCAGTCTCTGATGCATCAGAATCTGGGCCATGAGCCGTAGCTGGACCTGGTTCTGCATTAAAAATATCCCCAGAAGATTGCAGGGGACGGGGGCGTTTATTACCCCCTGTATTCCCGTGTGCTGCTTCCACCCTGGCAGCAAACGCCTCTAGGATTGCCGACATAGCGTCCATAGACACCTCAGGGACACCAGCTGCTAAATCTGGTGTTTCAGGGGAGAAGACATCTGGCTCAGATGCCATGCTGACCACACGCTGACACTCACAGGGCTCCAGGCAAGATATCAATAGGCCACCCTCCTGCGCTGCAGAGATGCTGGGTTACCCAGAGGACTCACCACCCTGGATAGGTACTGCTATGCTGCGCCTGTGATGCTGTCCCCTTGCTGCTGTGTCAGTCTGCTTCTTTTATCAGCACTTCCTGTGTGAATTTTCGCGCCAGTGTAATGCACCCTAGAGGCCGGAGGCTCTCGCAAAATGGTTGCCAAAAACGTCTGTATGGAAGATAATGTGGGCTCTAAGAAAATGGCCGCCGACAGAAGATAGAGGTCAGGCAGCCATAGCCCACAAAAAGATGGCCGCCGAACGGCAATATCTGCATACAGGGTGGACAAACATGGCCGCCGATCACCTGATAGGGGCCAGTGGGTGTGGCCGAACCACAGGAAGATGGCCGCCAGGCAGTTACAAGAGGCCAAACTTGGCATGGACCACCTCAAAATGGCCGCTGACAGCATGGAGACACAGAAACACAGGTAAGCAAAAATGACATTTCTTTTAAATGTTAGTTACAGCCAGCCCCGCTCCAGTGGGACCCCCTAGGTGACCCCCAGCACCCAGCAACCTTTAGCTAGAAGCCCAGGGAGGAGGGAAAGGCAGGGAGAGAGGGAAGAAAGGGGCCACAACCACTTACTTGATCTCTCCAGGAATGTCCAGCTAAATCACCCAGCCGAGGCAGGGGAGTTTTACTTACCTATCCTGCATGTATTCTGCTGGAAGACATTCCAAACAGATCATCGGCCACGCACGGAAGGTGACCGTTGGCCAGGCATGCTGTGATTGGACCCAGAAGGGACGATCATATGTATGCCCTGGAGCATGACGCTCACCGGACAGGCTGCTGCGACTCGGCCGTAAGGTCAGCCGAAGCTGAGCGGTCCGATGCAAGCCTTGGAGCGTAAGCTCACCGGCCAGGCTGCTGCGACTCGGCCGTAAGATCAGCCGAAGCTGAGCGGTCCGATGCAGGCCCTGGAGCGTAGGCTCACCGGCCACCCGTGGAGCGACGGGCATGTCGTGGAAAACCCAGCGCGTAGCTAGGGTCGGCACACGCTCGATGGCCGAAACTGGGGAGACTACAAGGATCGAGGATCCAGCCTGTCACCCAGTCGGCAGTTGATCGAAGATCGCAGGAAACAACAAATGTAGCAAAAATAAAAAAATATATATATAAATCTTTTTTCCCCGGACCAATGGGCCCGAAGGGAGCCATGTCCTACTCCTTGCTAGACAGAAAAAAACTGATCTGCGATGTGCAGACTGAGAGGGTATACCCAGAGGGTCTGCCCCCTGGGCGGTACTGTAGAAGGTGTGATGCAACACTTTTTACAAGTTTTTCTGCCTAGTCACTCCTAATTAACGGATAATACCCACTTTGTCAATAGAGAAGCTGTGTCGGTCCATGGACGAAAGAGTAATATAGTTTATTTTTTTTTCAATAATTTTTTGTTTATAGCGCAAAGAATAAAAAAATCGCAGAGACGATCAAATACCACCAAAGGAAAGCTCTATTTGTGGGAGAAAAAAAAAGGACATATATTTTACTTGCGTACAGCGTCGCACGACCGCACAATTGTCAGGTAAAGCAACACAGTGCCGTATCGCAAAAAATGGCCTGGTCATGAAGGGGGGGGGGGGGGGGGTTTGGGAGTAAAACCTTCCAGGGCTGAAGTGGTTAAAATATTTTTTACAATTTATTTTAGGAGCCCCGTTGAGGAGCTTAAACAGACCTCTGATATTCCACCTTTGAGACGAGAGAAAGGGATTGAGGACACAACCCTCAATCTCTGCAGCCTCAGCTTCCCTGAATGAATGGACAGGAATAGTTCTGTACAGAGCTTCCCATTCATTCACAAGATGAAGCATAGTAAACACAGAAGGGCACAGATGGGCTCAAGGGCAGCAGGACCTGGATAAGAGGGGTGGCGGGGTGGCATATGGAATAGGTGATCCCCTCCTTTTTTACTCCTGCAGCTGCTGAATGCTTGTGGGAGGGAAGAGAAGCTGGCTTTCAGCGGCTGCAGGAAGAAAATGGAGGGGCTCGGTTCCTCCATTTGCCTCCGCCACCCCTCCCTATCCAGGTGTACAGGGATGCGCACAGGCCCCCTGAAGCATAGGGCTGGGTCACAATTGCGACCCCTGCAGGTACACCCCTGAGATAGATAGAATATATACATAAATATATATATTCATTTTCAAACCCAAAACAAAAATGTACAGTAATTTGTTGTAGCCTTTTAGTCCTTAGATGTGGTGGCTGAATGTTTCTGGTTTCTCTTATATTCAACCAGTAATTCTGCAAAAATACCCAATGTGTAGCTATACTCATTCCTCTTGTGTATCTATGGAGGAAGCCATGGTTGTCCTTTGCTCATCTAAATTACCTGTGGGAACCAGGAAGATTTAATAACTTTTTTCAGTGCAGCTCACAGGAAGCAACACTACTGCATTTCTAGCAAAATTAAACAGGTATTTTCTGTACTTGCTTAAAATTAGATTTTTAAGTATTTGCTGAAAACTAACTTGGCCACCACATCAAAAGGACTGGTAAGCAGAAATACATTAAAAGAGGTACTGCAAGTTTATAAAAAATAAATAAAAATGTGCTTTTGACAGAAGACATACTGCACACACACAGGAATTACATAATCTCAACCTGGCCAAGGAAAATGGATGAGGATCAGTACCTGGAAGACGACCAGCCAAAGATGTCAGCAGCTGGTGAGGGAGCTCTGGGACACCACAGAAACGGACTGGAGGGAGAGCATAGTTCCACTTTAGTAGTTGGTTTTAATTTATCTTTAAAACTAGCTGCTGATAGCAGCCTTCAATTAAGTATTGCTGAAGCCAACCAAACACTGCTAAAAGCTGGTAGAAATGTGTACAGAACAGACTTGGATGATCCCACAAGGCAACCCAGGCAGAAGCCTGGGGAGCAGGGGATGTCCAAGGGCCCAGATACAACCTTCTTGCTCCAGCAGTTAATCAGGAGAATAACATAATTGAGGAAAGCTGTGCACCTGCCTGACACTCCACAAGGGAGGAAGGACTGGCACGAAGTTGGTGTTCGAAAGGACGCCGCCAGTACAGACAATGCGAATGGAGCGTCTTCTTTGTATCCATCGCAATCCTTAAAGTGTTACTAAACCCAAAACAGTAAAATCAGTCTGTATATGCAGTAAAGCATGCTTGTTATTCTCACTGTGGAACCTAAGGGGTTAATCCTCTGCATTGTGTAAAAAGACGGTTTGATCCGGTCTTCTCTTATCCTCTCCTTCCACTGTTCCCACAATATTTCCTGATAATACAGAGTCAGGGGACAGGCTGCACATGCTCAGTTTGGTGTGTATTGCTAGAGTTTATTATTTTCTTGGGAGAGTGAATGTGATCAGCACTGTCCAGAAAGAGGGTCAGGGGTCCTTCATCCTGACAGGACAGTCAGTGCAGAATGAAAACTCCTAGAAGCTTTATCCAGACACTGGTCACAAGACTGCTATATACTGCTGATGAGAAAAATAGGATTTTTTACTCACCGTAAAATCCTTTTCTCTGAGTCCATGGACCGACACAGCTTCTCTATTGACAAAGTGGGTATTATCCGTTAATTAGGAGTGACTAGGCAGAAAAACTTGTAAAAAGTGTTGCATCACACCTTCTACAGTACCGCCCAGGGGGCGGACCCTCTGGGTATACACTCTCAGTCTGCATCTTCGCAGATCAGTTCGTCAAAAAGCAGTACAAACTTAAAAGGAGGGGTGGGTGCTGTGTCGGTCCATGGACTCAGAGAAAAGGATTTTACGGTGAGTAAAAAATCCTATTTATTCTTTCGTCCATGGACCGACACAGCTTCTCTATTGACAAAGTGGGACGTCCCAAAGCAGTGTCAGAGAAAAAACGAGGGGTGGTAACAGCATAAAAATAAATTTCACCCCAAACACAAAACAGCACTCCTCCAACGGAGGAGTTGCAACTCTAAACAGCCGCTTGCAATACCTTGCGGCCAAAAGAGGCATCCGAAGATGCACCTACATCAATTTTGTAGAATTATGTGAAAGTGTGAGCGGACGATCAAGTCGCCGCTTTACATAATTGGGAAACAGACGCTTGATGTCGGAAAGCCCAAGAGGCACCTATTGCCCTGGTCGAATGCGCCGTGACAGGAAAGGGGGGCGCCTGACCCTTTAAGGCGTAAGCCTGGATTACTATCTGTCGGATCCACCTAGAGATGGTGGCCGATGAGACTGCTTGGCCCTTCTTGGGACCAGCCATCGAAACAAACAGTGAGTCTGACTTCCGGAACAGGGAAGTAGCAGATAGGTATAATCTCAAAGCTCGGACAACGTCCAAGGAATGCAACGCCGACTCCTTAGGATTCGACGGCTGAGGACACAAGGATGGAAGTACAATGTCTTCGTTGAGATGAAAAGCCGAAACGACTTTCGGAAGAAAGGAAGGCTGCGGCCGCAGCACCACCTTATCCTTGTGGAAAATCAAATAGGGAGCCTTGCAGGACAAGGCTGCCAGCTCAGAGACTCGTCTAACTGACGTAACAGCCACCAAAAAGACCACTTTCTGAGAAAGTGTCAACAGGGGAATATCTCTAATATTCTCAAACGGTGCCTTCTGAAGCACCGAGAGGACCAGGTTCAAGTCCCACGGAGGTAACGGGGGACGGACCGGAGGGGCCACATGTCGGACCCCCTGCACAAATGTACTCGAGAGAGTGAGTCGCCAGGGGTCGCTGAAAAAAGACAGCCAGGGCAGATATCTGTCCCTTAAATCGTACTTAGGGCAAGCCCTTGGTCCACCCCATGCTGTAAAAACAGCAGGATTCTGGAAACCAAATAGGTACGCGGATGCCATTTCATTTCCTCACACATGGAGATGTAGGCCCTCCAAGTGCGGTGATAGACCTTCCTAGAGGACGGTTTTCGAGCACTTCTCATAGTAGAGATTACTGAGTCTGACAGGCCCCGGTCTCTCAGTACCTGGTTCTCAACAGCCATGCCGTTAAAGCCAATGACTGTAAAGCAGGATGGAATATGGGACCTTGCGATAGCAGGTCCTTCCGTAGTGGTAGGCGCCAGGGGACGTCTGCTACCAGACGTACTAGATCGTCGTACCAAGGACGCTGAGGCCAATCTGGAGTGATTAGGATCATTGGAATTCCCTCTGCCTCCACTCTGCGGAGCAGAAGAGGAAGAAGCCTTAAGGGAGGGAAGGCATAGATTAGCCGATACTGACCCCACGATGCTACCAACACGTCCGTTACGTCTGCCCATGGGTCTCTTGACCGGGCCACAAATCTCAATACCTTCCGATTGCCAAAGATGGGGCACACCAGACGTAGATCTTCTGGCTTCCCGACTCAGAGGAGTTGGAACACCTCCGGGTGTAAGGACCTTTCTCCCTGGTCCAGCATCTGGCGGCTCAGGTAGTCCGCCTGCCAGTTTTCCACACCCGGAATGTACACGGCCGACAGTGCCGGTACGCTCCTCTCTGCCCACTTCAGGATGCGAGCGATCTCCGATGTTGCAGCTGAGCTTCTTGTTCCTCCTTGATGATTGACATATGCCACTGCTGTGGCGTTGTCTGACTGGATCCTGACTGGACACCCTTGCAGCCTCTGAGACCATTTGAAGAGGCACAGCCTGATCGCCCGGATTACCAGGACATTGATCGGCAGGAGGGCTTCCTCTGGGGTCCAGCGACCTTGCGCCGACTGAACACCCCAGACTCCCCCCCAACCTGTAAGGCTGGCGTCCTTCGTGATCACTATCCAGTAAACCGGAAGAAATGACTTCCCGGCCATTAGAGCCGGTGCTGTCAGCCACCATACCAGGGATCTCCTGACTATGTGGCTCACTCGGATTTGATAATCCAGAGATGATGGACATCTGTTCCATCTGGACAGAACGTCCTTCTGTAACACTCGAGTGTGGTATTGAGCATATGGAACCGCCTCGAAGGAGGCTACCCTGGGCCCAACACTCGCATGCAAAAAACGGAGTAACGACCAATTCCTGGAAGTCAGCTGCCGTACTGCAGCCCGGAGGGTCTGCAACTTCTCCACAGGGAGGAATAACTTTGCCTCTGAAGAATCCAGAATCAACCCCAGGTACCCTAGGCGTTGAGTGGGCACCAATACTGACTTTTGCGTGTTTAGTATCCAACCACAGTCTCGAAGAGTCTGACAGGTAATGGACACGCTTACCTCTAATTCTGAGCTTGAAGGGGCCTTCAGCAGAAGGTCGTATAAGTAGCCTGTGATAGCGATACCCCGCTGTCTTAGAAGTGCCAGAATCGGAGCGAGCACCTTGGTGAACGTCCTGGGTGCTGAGGCAAGGCCCAACGGGAGGGCCACAAACTGGTAGTGGTCCTTCCCGATAGCAAATCGCAGAAACCTCTGGTGTCTGGAGTATATGGGGGCATGCAGGTATGCGTCCTTGATGTCCAAGGAGGCCAGAAAGTCCCCCGGATGGAGAACCGTGACTACAGATCGAACCGACTCCATCCGAAAACTTTGTACCTTCACAAAGCAATTGAGGGCTCTGAGATCCAAGCTTGGACGAACCCCCTCCTTCTTTGGCACAATGAACAGATTTGAGTAAAAACCCCGTTCCAGTTCTGGAACTGGAATAACTACCCCGCGTTCCAGTAGACCCAGGACCGCCCCATACAGGGCCTCCCGACGGGTCGGTAGTAGCTGGAGATTGGAGGTGTTGAATCTGTCCGGTGGACAAGAGAGAAACTCTATCTTGTAGCCTGAGGAGATTACTTCGCAAACCCACCTGTCGGAGATTAGTGCTGTCCACTGAGTCGCGAATTAGCGAAGACGTCTCGCCACCCGAGAGCTGGGTGGGGGTGTACCTTCATGCGGACGCAAATTTGTCCGCAGGCTTATTGGGTATGCGGGACCAGGGACGCTTTTGTCCTTGGACAGGCGCTTTATCGGCCTGGGGTCTTTTGCCTGTCGCCGTAGGGGGACGAAAAAAACACTTGTGTGCAGTAAAGGAGGGCCCTTGCCCTTGGCGTGGCCCCTTACCCTTGCTAATTTGGGGAAGCAAAGTGCTTTTACTTCCTGTGGCATCCTTGATGATGTCATCCAGAGAAGCCCCAAAAAGTCTGTCGCCCTTAAAAGGCAGATCCAACAGGGCTTTCTTGGAAGTCTGGTCCGCAGACCAGCCTTTTAGCCAGATCAGGCGGCGTATTGCTACTGCATAAACCGAAGTTTTAGACAGCAGGGGAATAGTATCCATGTCTGACTCGCAGACAAACCTAAGGCCCTGGACCAACAGGTCGGCCAAAGTTAACCCCTAGAGTAGCAATCTTGCCCATTCAGTAAGTGTGTGAGACACTAGGGCCCCCGCCAATGCCGGGCGTACTGCCGAGCCTACCACTGAGTATAGGTAGCAAGCGAGTGCTTCAGCCTTCTTATCCACAGGGTCCTTGAAAACAGGAGCCCCTTCTACAGGAATTGTGGTGGCTCTATTAAGTCTGGACACCGGAGGGTCCACTATAGGGGGGAGAGGTCCATTTCTTCAGAAAACTCTCCTCAAAAGGGGTACCGTACCGCAAACCTCTTTGGGGCTGTAAAGACCCTCAGTGGGTTCTCCCATTCCTTGTATATGAGTTTATCAAAAGACACACAAGGGAACACCTTAGCAGTGCGGGCAGGTCTATGAAACCCAAGTGGACCGGAGTCTCTGCTGCTTCTGCAGTATTTTCCAATTTTAGCATATCCCGCACTGCAGTAATAAGGTCAGATACCAAAGCCGTCTCGCGTACTGACCTGGACTTTGAGTCCTTCTCACTGTCCGGTCACGGTCTGCAGTCTCTGATGCGTCAGAATCTGGGCCCTGAGCCGTAGCTGGACCTGGTTCTGCACCAGAATTATCCCCAGAAGCTTGCAGGGGATGGGGCGTTTACTACCCCCTGTATTCCCGTGTGCTGCTTCCACCCTGGCAGCAAACGCCTCTAGGATTGCAGTCATAGCGTTCATAGACACCTCAGGGGCACCAGCTGCTAAATCTGGTGTTTCAGGGGAGAAGACATCTGGCTCAGATGCCATGCTGACCACACGCTGACACTCACAGGGCTCCAGGCAAGATATCAATAGGCCACCCTCCTGTGCTGCAGAGAGGCCGGGTCACCCAGAGGACTCACCACCCTGGATAGGTACTGCTATGCTGCGCCTGTGATGCTGTCCCGCTGCTGCTGTGTCAGTCTGCTTGCTTTTATCAGCACTTCCTGTGTGAATTTTCGCGCCAGTGTAATGCACCCTAGAGGCCGGAGGCTCTCGAAAAATGGTTGCCAAAAACGTCTGTATGGAAGATAATGTGGGCTCTAAGAAAATGGCCGCCGACAGAAGATAGAGGTCAAGCAGCCATAGCCCACAAAAAGATGGCCGCCGAACGGCAATATCTGCATACAGGGTGGACAAACATGGCCGCCGATCACCTGATAGGGACCAGTGGGTGTGGCCGAACCACAGGAAGATGGCCGCCGGGCAGTCACAAGAGGCCAAACTTGGCATGGACCACCTCAAAATGGCCGCCGACAGCATGGAGGAGGAAGGACACAAACACAGGTAAGAAAAAATGACATTTCTTTTAAATGTTAGTTACAGCCAGCCCCGCTCCAGTGGGACCCCCTAGGTGACCCCCAGCAACCTTTAGCTAGAAGCCCAGGGAGGAGGGAAAGGCAGGGAGAGAGGGAAGAAAGGGGCCACAACCACTTACTTGATCTCTCCAGGAACGTCCAGCTAAATCACCCAGCCGAGGCAGGGGAGTTTTACTTACCTATCCTGCATGTATTCTGCTGGAAGACATTCCAAACAGATCATCGTCCGCGCACGGAAGGTGACTGTTGGCCAGGCATGCTGTGATTGGACCCAGAAGGGACGATCATATGTATGCCCTGGAGCATGACGCTCACCGGACAGGCTGCTGCGACTCGGCCATAAGGTCAGCCGAAGCTGAGCGGTCCGATGCAAGCCTTGGAGCGTAAGCTCACCGGCCAGGCTGCTGCGACTCGGCCGTAAGGTCAGCCGAAGCTGAGCGGTCCGATGCAGGCCCTGGAGCGTAAGCTCACCGGCCACCCGTGGAGCGACGGGCATGTCGTGGAAAACCCAGCGCGTAGCTAGGGTCGGCACACGCTCGATGGCCGAAACTGGGGAGACTACAAGGATCGAGGATCCAGCCTGTCACCCAGTCGGCAGTTGATCGAAGATCGCAGGAAACAACAAATGTAGCAAAAAAAATAAAAATATATATATATATATCTTTTTTCCCCGGACCAATGGGCCCGAAGGGAGCCATGTCCTACTCCTTGCTAGACAGAAAAAAACTGATCTGCGAAGATGCAGACTGAGAGGGTATACCCAGAGGGTCCGCCCCCTGGGCGGTACTGTAGAAGGTGTGATGCAACACTTTTTACACGTTTTTCTGCCTAGTCACTTCTAATTAACGGATAATACCCACTTTGTCAATAGAGAAGCTGTGTCGGTCCATGGACGAAGGAGTAAAGGTATTTAGCGGTTTACATTTACTAAAATAATTGCATTTCCATGTTCTGTGTGTACTGTGGGAGACCAGATATAGTAAATACAGGGTCCTGGGTTTAGTAAAACATTAAGGTTAATGGATGGTGAGTGTGGAGGCATACCAGCTACCCTGCCTAGGGCCCCTATCTGCCTTAAAGTGGAGCTCCACCCAAAAGGGGCTACCCCCTCTGCGGTGCCACATTTGGTACTTTTAGGGGGGTACACGTCCCCACTTCTGGATGATCTCGCCGTGGTGAGGTCCCCCGGAAGTTTGGCACCGGCCATTCAGGAGGGGGGGTGCAGGAGCTTCGCTTTAATCAGTTTCTGGATAAGAACATAGCTATTGCTTTCTATTTTGTCCACCCTGAAAATAAATACCCCTAACACTTGCATGTATTTGATATAGGCTAAAGCGGTGTAACCTGTTGGAAAAAAACAAATAAAAACAAGAAGACATATAGTGTAAAAAATACAGAATAAAGTTTCTGTCTAGTTTATTTACAGCTGGGAGATGTAGAGGGAGGAGATCTCTAATTCTATATACCCACACGCGCCACATTTCAGTCTATGCCGAGGATTCAGCTGAAGAATGTGGGCTTTCAGGCTCAAACATGCCTCGCTGCATCACATAGACACTTGGTACTGTATTGCTGTGCTGCGTCTCCAAACCATTCCCTCCTTCCTCTCTTCACGACAGCCATCAGCGGCTCAGAGACAGGCGGAGCTGCTCATACATCACTTGATCCTGCAGAGGAAGAGATGTGTTATTTCACTGTTTTCATGGTTTCTATGGAACACACAGCAGTTGCCAAACTGTAAATTCTCATGAGCAAAGATGTTCCCTGGACTGTGGAATCTGGGAAGGGATACTGCAAAGTATTTCCCAACATCTGAGTAAGAAATCATTGATAACACTACAAAGCCCTATTCATGGCACTTTCCGCCACCAGGTTCTGTTTTTTTGCAAGTTGCCAAATGCTGCCCATACTTAACGGAAGAAAAGTTACTTAGAAAGGACCTGCTGCTCATTTTCCCGACACGTCTTCTGCAACCCTGCCAGGAACTAAGATCTAGCCCTTTCATGGGACTTTTCATGCACCAGGTGCAGGTGACATTTAGTTCCTGAACACCACCCAATCTTGGCGGAAGAAACATTACTGTGGAAAGGACTTGCTCAGTCCTGTCTTTTGTACACCTGCCAGAAACCCACAGGCAGGCAGTGGCCTAAACCTTTAAAAAGAGTTTACCTCCCCAACTAGTGGGAGAAAAAAGAAAGTGAAAGGAACACATACAAACCAAACAAATCAGGGTCACTCAAGATAATAAATTATTGGATTAAGGCCTGTTCGCACCATTTGCAACTGCGGCAGTGAACATAATCAAAAGTGGCAGAATCGTACCTACCCCAGCTCAAGTAGAAGAGTCCTATGCTCAAAAGTATGCTGCAGAGACCTCTGTACTTTGTGTGAAGCCCGCGGTGTTCCCTACCAGCAGTCTGACTTGCAGTGTTGCAACTGACAACACTTGTTGCTCCCTGCTGATCGCTATATTGCTATAGGTCTGTCTCAGAAGAGGGCCTGTTGGACCAGTGTAGAGAGACCGCTTCCCTCACACACAGCACTAACTGTGTTGAGTCTATTGCTGATCATAGGACTCGACTACTTGAGCTGGGGAGGTTTGTAAAAAGCGACAACTGTAAAACAATTCCCACTTAAGATGGCCATACACATATAGATTTCTTTCTATTCAGTTTGCAGATTGTCAAAATACCCAAATAGCTGCTGCACATGACTGGTTGCAGCCGCTGTTTGGCATTTTTCGCCTGGCTCTTTCAATTTTTTAATTGAGGGATGTCAGGTGGGAGGTGGCCGATTCATCAAAAACGCTAAGCTGCCCCAATTTGATTTGTATAAAATTTGCTGCTAAACTACAACTGGACCTAAAAAATTATAAAAAAAAAACGACACTATTACTTATTCTAACAGTCATCATTTTCCCAGATTATAAAACAAAAAAGGAACAAAGTGAAACCCATTTAAGTTTTAGCTTGCAGTGCCACAATGTTGCACTTGATTTCCACCAGGGATGCAATCTGAATGGGAAATTTGCATTCTCTCTCTGAGTTTCCTCCAGTTTACTTCCAAAATAAAAAAAACATGATTGTTGTGATTCTCTCCAGTGGTGCCAAAAAGGGAAGTAAAATTTGACAGAGGTTCTAATCCTTCCTAACTAAACAAAGAATACAAGTTTTAGATGAAGTTGGGCTTTAAGGCCCAAATGAAATCATATAGTTTAGTAGAGGGATGCAGTCAGCCTTCCTTAGGCAGGCCATAGATGATGCAATTTTCTTTCCTGCAAGAAAATAGCTTGATTCCCTCCTGCAGAACTATTGTGTTTTCCTGGCAAGAGGGCACAGGGAGCGGACCCCTGCCTGGAGAACACAGTCCTTATTGCCAGCTTTAGCTGCTGGTGATAATCGCATACTAGAATTACAACATGCTAATTGTACCAAAGTCAAATCGTTGGATCAACTTGGGTACAATCAGCATGCCCATACATGAATCGAATCTTGGCCGTGCCTGCTGAACCAGCTGAAATTCGAACCATCTACGGTCAGCTTTAGCAATAAAGGGTGTGGCAGCCCATTCCTTTTTCTTAAGCAGGCCATACATTATGCAATTTTCTTTCCTTCCACCACGAGTGGAAGGAAAGAAAATTGCTTGAATCCCATATCAAACACAGTCGTGTGTTGATGGGGGAAACCCTCCTGCAGCGTTATTGTGTTTTGCTGGTGGGGGAGCCTTCCCTGCTGGCAGAACACAATGATTAGTGCTGCTGGCTTACAGCCAACCCAACAGGCTGGTTTACACAAGTTAAATCGATGTATCGGCTTGTGTACAACCAGGGTGCCCATACATGGATCGAAATTCAGCCAGTTCAGCAGGAAATTTCAATCCATGTATGGCTGGCTTCATAGTTAGTTCTGAGGACTTTGATAGGGTCCCCTATGCTGCACATCTCACACAGAGCACAGCGGTTCAACATGCCTCCTGCACAGTGCTTCAATAAGCATGCTTCATGGAGCAGGGTTGTTGTTTGCAGCTTAGTGCAGGAGTCTTATTGGACTGGTAGAGATCCAGACTGCAGTCAATCTATGAGAGCGCAATGGTCCGGATCTACAGCATGCTGACAATCATAGGGGACTTTACCAAAGTCTGCAACACTAACACACTGAAAAAATAAGTCTAACACACTATTTTAATGCAGCTTGACTGCATTCCTTAACCGCTTCCTTACCGAGTCATTGTAAAATGACGTCGGCAGGAAGCCTCTCTCCCTCCGGGTGGACGTCATATGACATCCTGGGTTTCCCGGCCGTCTAGGGAGCGCGCGTGAGCCCGCCGCATCGATCGGGACCCGGTGCGCGTGCCCGCGATTGCCCACGATCACAGCAGGACCGTGGATCTGTGTGTGTAAACACACAGATCCATGTCCTGTCAGAGGTGAGGAGACCGATGCGTGTAACCAGTACAGAGGAACACAGATCGGTCTCCTCCCCTTGTGAGTCCCCTCCCCCTACAGTTAGAATCACTCCCTAGGGAACATATTTAACCCCTTCAGCGCCCCCTAGTGTTAACCCCCTCCCTGCCAGTCACATTTACACAGTAATCAGTGCAGTTTTATAGCACTAATCGCTGTATAAATGTGAATGGTCCCAAAAACGTGTCAAAAGTGTCTGATATGTCCGTCGCAATGTCACAATAAAAAAAAAAAAAAAATCGCAGATCGCCGCCATTACTAGTAAAAAAATAAAAATGCCATAAATCTATTCCCTATTTTGTAGATGCTATAACTTTTGCGCAAACCAATCAATATACTCTTATTGCGATTTTTTTTTACCAAAAATATGTAGAATACACATCAGCCTAAACTGAGGAAAAAAAATGTTTATTTTTTTTCAAAATTGTGATATTTCTTAATTCAAAAACTAAAAAAATTGTGTTTTTTTCAAAATTGTCGCTCTTTTGTTTATAGCGCAAACAAAAAAAACCGCAGAGGTGATCAAATACCACCAAAACGAAAGCTCTATTTGTGGGGGGGGGGGGGGGGGGGGGGGAGAAGATTTCATTTGGGTACAGTGTTGCATGACCGCGCAATTGTCATTCAAAGTGCGACAGTGCTGAAAACTAAAAATTGGTCTGGGCAGAAAGGGGGTGAAAATGCCCTGTATTGAAGTGGTGTTAATAAGCAATGTGGCCTCAAATGGACTTTCATTGTGTTGTGTGCATGTTAGAATTGCAGTGCTGAAAGACTTTGCAATGCATGTGAATAACGGGGGTGTTTTCCTGACAGGACAATGTGAGCAACTCTGATAGAGTTGGTTCCTTAATGACATTTGTCACATACTATATTTCAGCGTGGTTGTCTGGCATAGTATATGATTTCTTACATTGAATAACAACTACTTAAAAATACAACAGCAGCTTATACAAAAAAAGTATAACTAAAGGCAAAACAGTTCTTTTAGTTTTGGATAGAGTGGAGAGGGATCAGAACGCCTGTCAGTTTTTATTTCTGTCTGTGCCCTCATTAAGGAGAATCACCCTCTCCATTTGTCCTGTTTACCATTATCATCGAAAGTGAAAGTAAAAGAAAATCCCAGAAAAGTAATAGAGGGGAAATCTTCCAATGGGGACACTAGTTCCAGTGACCTGGGGGTCCCCAAGGAATTCCCTTTACTTTGCTGGGATTTCATCTTACTTCCTGTATGGCTATGGGACAGGAAGTGAAGGAAAATGTCTGCAATGGGACACAGAGGGCGGAAAAAAAAAAAAAAAAAACCCCGAAAGGAGTTATAACCCTTCCTTACTCTATTTGAAATTGGAAAAAAAAAAAAACAAAAACAAAACAGTTTTGCCTATAGTTCTACTTTAACCACTTGCCGACCAGCCGCCGTCATTATTGCGGCGGCAGGTCGGCTCTCCTGCACAAATATTCGTAGCTGTATGGTGGCTCGCGCAGGAGCGTGCCCGCGGGTCGAGCGGACTCGATGTCCGCCAGCGACCCGCGATCGCCTAGTAGAGGCAGAATGGGGATCTGCCTTTGTAAACAAGGCGGATCCCCATTCTGACAGATAATATGACAGATCTACTGTTCCCATTCATCGGGAACAGTGCTCTCTCTCATGTCCCTGCCAGCCCATCCCCCCTACAGTCAGAACACACCCAGGAAACGCAGTTAATCCCTTGATCGCCCCCTAGTGTTAACCCCTTCCCTGCCAGTGTGATTTTTACATTGATCACTGCATTTTTATATCACTGATCAATGTAATAATGTCACTGGTCCCCAAAAAGTGTCATTTGGGTTCAGATTTGTCCGCCGCAATGTCTTGCTAAAAATTGCAGATCGCCGCTATTACCAGTAATAACACAAAAACAAAATAAAAGTCCCTAAGTCTATCCCATAGTTTGTAGATGTGATAAGTTTTGTGCAAACCAATTAATATACGCCTATTGCAATTTTTTTTTACCAAAAATACGTAGAAGAATATACACTGCTCAAAAAAATTAAAAAGGAACACTTTTGAATCAGAACTCCTGGGATATTGATCTGGTCAGTTAAGTAGCAGAGGGGGAGGGTGTATACAGAGGGGGTTGTTAATTTCAATTAACAGCAAAGCAGCTAAAACTGATTACCAACAGGTGCACTAGATGGGCAACAACGAGACGACCTCCAAAACAGGAATGTTTTTTCAGGTGGAGGTTCTGACATTTTTTTTCACTACTCATCTTTTCTGACTGTTTTTCACTAGTTTTGCATTTGGCTAGGGTCAGTGTCACTACTGGTAGCATGAGGCGATACTTGGACCCTATAAAGGTTGCACAGGCAGTCCAACTCCTACAGGATGGCACATCAATACGTGTCATTGCCAGAAGGTTTGCCGTGTCTCCCAGCACAGTCTCAAGAGCATGGAGGAGATTCCAGGAGACAGGCAGTTACTCTAGGAGAGCTGGACAGAGCTGTAGAAGGTCCTTAACCCATCAGCAGGACCGGTATCTGCTCCTTTGTGCAAGGAGGAACAGGATGATCACTGCCAGAGCCCTTCAAAATTACCTCCAGTAGGCCACTGGTGTGAATGTCTCTGACCAAACAATCAGAAACAGACATCATGGGGGTGGCCTGAGGGCCCGACGTCCTATACTGTGCTCTGTGCTCACTGCTGGACACTGTGGAGCTCGATTGCCATTTTACATTGAACACCAGAATTGGCAGGTCCTCCACTGGTGCCCCATGCTTTTCACAGATGAGAGCAGGTTCACCCTGAGCACGTGACAGAAGTGAAAGGGTCTGTAGAAGCCGCAGAGAACTTTATGCTGCCTGTAACATCGTTCAGCATGACCAGTTTGGTGGTGGGTCAATGATGGTCTGGGGAGGCATATCCATGGAGGGACACACAGACCTCTACAGGCTACACCATGGCACACTGACTGCCATTGGGTATCGGGATGAAATCCTTGGACCCATTGTCAGACCCTACGCTGGTGCAGTGGGTCCTGGGTTCCTCCTGGTGCACAACAATGCCCGGCCACATGTGGCGAGAGCATGCAGCCAGTTCCTGGGAGGATGAAGAAATTGATACCAATGAATGGCCCCCACGCTCACCTGACCTAAATCCAAAAGAACACCTCTGGGACATTATGTTTCGGTCCATTTGGTGCCGCCAGGTTGCACCTCAGTCTGTTCAGGAGCTCAATGATGCTCTGGTCCAGATCTGGGAGGAAATACCCCAGGACTCCATCCGTCATCTCATTAGGAGCGTGCCCTGATGTTGTCAGGCATGCATACAAGCACTTGGGGGCCATACAAACTACTGAAGACCATTTTGAGTTGTTGCAATGAAATTTCAGCAAAATGGACTAGCTTGCTGCATAATTTTTTCACTTGGATTTTTGGGGTGTCTTTGAATTCAGCCCTCTGTAGGTGGATAATATTCATTTCCATCAAATGATGTGTCATCCTTTCATTCCTAACACATTACCCAGTCCATATCAGTATAGATATCCAGCATGAGATTTTTGCCCGTTGAGATCTGATATGTTTTCAAAGCGTTCCTTTAATTTTTTTGAGCAGTGTATATCGGCCTAAACTGATGAATAAATTTGTTTTTCTATATATTTTTTTTGGATATGTATTATAGCAAAAAGTTAAAAAAAACTTTTTTTTTTTTCAAAATTGGCGCTCACTGTTTATAGCACAAAAAATAAAGACTGCAGAGGTGATCAAATACCACCAGTTTTGTTTGGGTGCAGCGTCGCACGACCGCACAATTGTCAGTTAAAGCGACGCAGTGCCGTATCGCAAAAAAATAGCCTGGTCATTAAGAGGGCAAATCCTTCCGGGGCTGAAGTGGTTAAAGGAGTTCTATGGTCGCAGCATACACTTTCATTTAATAAACAGCATTGCGATTACAATACAATAGTTATTATTGAAAACCCAATATAAGCTTACTTGTACTATGCTAGTAATAATAGAGGTGAAACCTAAATAACAATACTTCTACCACTAATGAGCCACGCTGCCTGTTCCATAAAGAGGACCGATGTGTTTAAAGGACTTGCTGAGCCAGTCTCTTGTGGTTTAACTTAATAACACTGTGTACTTTCACCCTCCAGTAGATACGGGTCACATGACCAGGACATTCCACTTTATTTCCAACTGAATAGGCACAGCATTTTTTTTTTATATTCATTAAACCAGTTTCTTCACCTTTTGTTCGTTCATAAATAGATGTAAGACATACCTTCCTGGAGACTGATGGTTTTACTTTGTTGAATGCATCTTCAAAGTGTTTTTTATAAACCTCGATCTGTCCTGTAATGCCAATAAAAGACACACAAACAACATTAGTCGCACTTCTATAATAGTCATGCTGGATTCATTTTGTTTAACAGGCTGTCCACATACTAATGCAGATAAAAATATGCAATTTCCCCAAGTTTTTCTAAAGTTCTATTTATTACTTTTTTTCTTTTCACTCTTCCAGGTCATGTTGATGCATACTGGCTGTATTAAAGTGCACCCATCATCTATAACACAGCAGAAGCAGTCAGCACCAGACAACACTTACCTCTTCGCATAATTGCACCAATGAGCAGGTCTGCACAGCATCTGAGGCCAGTGCAAGGCCATACTAGGTAGGAGGAGTGGTGGGCTTTACCCTTGCAATGAGGCTTTCCCCAACAGTGCAAGAGGTTAAATGCTCATTTTTGACTAGGGTATCAATAAAAAGCAGTTTTACTTACCTTAACGCTACCTCCACCAGCAGATGGTGCTCTCCTCTTCCATCCAATGCTCTGGGCAGGCCCTCGGTGTCCTCACTTACAATCCAGGACTGCTTGTCCTGAATTGTACGGGATGACGTAAGAGTGCCTAGAACTGATGGAGTGCTGAAGAGAGGCATCTTTGGGGGGACCAGTCACACAGAGGAGAATACCTGGGGATAGGACAAGTAGAACTTCTTTTTAATGGTATCCTGGACCTAAATGAGCATTTAATCCTTGCAGTGTGAAAGAAGCCTCACTGCAAGGATAGTTTTGATTTTTTTCCCCATATATCAGCTATAAAGAAACTTTTTAGGCAAAAGAGGACCTGAACTCTGGATGCTGTGCCCAAAACCAAAGGCAGGCAAAAAGCAAAAGGACTTGTCACCAGTATTGTCTGTGGTCACTCTGCAGCTGATCCTTCCCCATTAATGACTTGCTATAACTTGTTCGGCACTGTCTGTGTGGAGGTGGCCATCTTGATAGAAGCAGGGCTTTGCTTCCTCATACTGGAGCATCCAGCAAGGTGAACAGTGAGCAGCATAGTGTTGACATCACCAAATCTTATTGCAAATTTTCTAAGACTAGCAGTTAGAGCAGGGTGGGAAAACTGTGGTCCTCCAGCTGTTGCTGAACTACAGGTCCCATCATGTCTCTGCCTCTGGGAGTAATAGTCATTCTTTCCCATCATGACTCTAGGAGTCATGCTTGTAACTGCCAGTCTTGCAATGCTTCATGGCACATGTAGTTCCACAACAGCTGCAGTTACCCACCCCTGAGTTAGACGCAGCAGTGCCTTAGATCTCACACTGCAAATATATAGCACAGGCGTTCCTAGGCACTCTCACATACCAAGAAGTGCACGGCTATTTTCAGGAGGCATTCCAGACAAAAGGGTAGATTTTCTGGTTACTGCTTAGGCCCAGTTAAGACTTCTAGATATTTCCAATAGCATAAATCTACTTTTGAGTTCAGGTCCAACGCAAATTATCTTTGCACACAGTATCTTCCATAAAATTGGTATGTGGCACACAATTCACAGAATGGTTGTTTTCTACTGGTACTTGGATATAAACGTTTTATCATGGAAAAGGCTGACATTATGTAGATTACAGAAACAAGTAAATTTTTCTACATGTGAATAATTGTTAGAGATATGGTTAACCCTATTAAATGTCTTTCAGATAGTATTGTGTTTTTTTTTGGCAACGCACCATTATGTTATGCCAGTTTTCTATAGGCATTCTATTTGCTGCAAACCCTGTTGCATAAAACGACTGCTATGGAGATAGTCATGCTGGTGGTGAACAGCTGACCTTAAAAGAAAGGTTCAGGAAAGACTCGCAGGCCGCTGCAATAGGAGGGGTTAGGTGGTTAATGAGTGCCGTGTGCTGTCAGGTCAGCAAGCTGAATTAACAGTTTCATTTCAGGGCCAGAAAATCTTACCCATAACTTACCTCTACAGCCTATTGGCCCCGGCTCCAACATTTCAACCCGTAGGGTGTTTATGGACGCTTCTCGCACCAGAGCCGACAGATCAGCACCCCTGCATAACAAGGAAATGTGTAACTCGACTGCAATAAGCAACTTTAAAAAAAAAAAAAGCTATGTTATACATGGTAAATAGTGAATGGTCTGTTTTAGATGTGGTCTGATACGATTACTGTGAGGGGTATATAATCACATCAGACCTGCTTAATATAATTTTCTAGATAGTGAGGGTGGATCAGCTGACTGCACCGTATCCGCCTTTCTTAGAACGTAAATAATTACTTTCATAGGATCAGGAATAGGAATATGTACTGATTATTGAATGTAGTTTGCCATTTGGTTCGTGTACACCTCTTAAGAAGAATGAGGAAATTCATTTTGAAATGCGTTGGATGTCCACCATCTTGCAACTACCCTACTGGTGACCTGTAACTGTGGGAATACTGTGTATCCACATACATAATACTGTATATGAATAGTCACCACAGTTCTATGTACAATGTTTGTATTCTCTTTTGGGATAATGTTTTTGCATAAAATTTACTCTACCGTATGTGATATGTCACGATATCCCTGTGTTGCCGCCTAAAAGTTCCACTTGTTTTTTTTTCCATATATATGTACTAAAAAGGGATGTTAGCAACTATAAGCTACTACTGAAATTACTCTGGTCTCATTAAAAGCACAGGCTACATTCTCCGTGATGTCACCGGTCTTCAGTGAATTGATAGGCTGCATTCTCAGTGACATCACCAGATTTAATGAATAGGCTGCATTCTCTGTGATGTTGGCAGTTTCTAGTAAAAGGATAGGCTACAGTCTTAGGCTGCGAATACATTACACAATTTTCCTTTAGATTTACGAAAACCATCTAATATGAGGTCAAACCCAAACACGTAATTTGTATGCAATCAGGCAGGCCCTTGCACTACCTAGTTGAAGGTAGATTTAAAGAAAATTGAATAAGAAAAAAAATTGTATAATGTATGGCCGGCAATAGTTATAGCAATAGTCTCTAGAAAGGCTGCATTATCAGTGATGTTGGTGGTTGAAAATAAATAGATCGGGTCCATTTGCAGTGATATTATTGATTTATAGTGAATAAGTAGTCTTTATTCTCTGTGATGTCACACATTCCTAGAAAATAGATAGGCTGCGTTTGCAATGATGTTATTGGATTATAGTTTTTGGACAAGCTGCATTCTCAGTGATCTCGTTCTTTTTCCCGGTATGTAGTGAAAAGACTACATTTTTAGTGAAAGCAAATTTTGCCTTCAAAAATAAAATCTGCCTCTATCAAATCAAGTCGAAAATTTTATGACAACTTACGTAAAACAGTCACAACGCTCATCGAAGGCAATCACTTCTAGGTCAACATCAGATGCCAGGGGTGGGCGTGTTCCATTCTAGAAAGACATCAAAACATGAAACAAAAAGGTCTTTGGAAACCTAAAACATGTTCAAAATGTGTCTTCTTTAAGAAAAGTATTTTTCTGTGAAAGCCACATGACCACCCTATTGTAGTTGACATGGGGATCATGCTGAGAAATGTTCATCTATGGATTGAGGGTGGGAAGGGGTTAAACTACTAAAGGGCTCATACACAGGGATGTATGCCGGCACAAATCTCTAGCATAAGCCTCCCATCGTTTTCATGTAATTGGTGAACTGCAGGTGGCAGAAGTTTGTGTATTGTGTCATATGCTGGTTAACGTTGATTCACAAAAGCATCTGTTTTCTTTTTCTTGTGTGGTCATGTATAGTCAATCACTTCCATCACTGGCTGTACATGCCACCTGCAGCTACTTGGGCATGGAAAAACACCTGGTATTTTTACAGTAGAAAAAAAATTTGCAACTGAAGGAAACAGAAGTCTTAAGACTTTGAGTTATAGTGCTGCCAACAGGAGAAATGGACATTGGAGAACAAAAATCTGTAGGTCAGCCCCCTCCTACAGCCAGCATGCCCCAGTTTTGTAGCAAAGCAGTACGGAGAGCATGATCATAATACACACAATGGAGTGGGACCTGTGCCAAGAAAAGGATTTTACAGCAAGTACTAAGATCCTATTTTCTTTCTCTCCCATTAAGAGACATGAGATCTTCAACCTTCAGTACATCCAAAAGCAGTCCAACTGAGGGGTGGGCAACACAGAAAACAATTTCGAACAGGCCTGATGTGACAACAGGAAACTGGGGCTGCCTGATCCTCAAAGAGTCCCTTGAAGGATCTTGCACCGATAGCATCAGACAAGGCAAAATCGTCCACCTAGTAAATAGCCTGGTCCTTGGCGTCAAACAAATCAGCTCGTCTATTGATTTGTTCCACGATGACAGAATATTGCATTACAGATGTTTGTTCTGAGATTGGGCAAAGGGAACTCCCCTCTCATGCATAAGTGAAGAACAGACGGCTTCTGGTTTTAAAGGCTTGAACCCAAGTCCCGAGAGTCTGAAGCCATTTCTGAGAAAGAAACGCTCCAACCTGAGATGTGTCCAGGAACATAGCACATACTCCAAACAATGAGATGTCATGGTAATGATTTTGGAGGTACAGGATCCACTTGAACTTTTGTGACGTTTGAACAATCAGAGATAAATGGCCTACAATGCCCTAGCAGAATATTGCTTCAACAGCAGGTCTTCCAAAAATCCCACGATAGGGATACTCGGAGAATGCAACATGGCCTTCAACAATGCCAGCACCTTATTAAACACCCAAGGTGTAGAAAATAGGCCAAATAGGAATTGGTAGTATAGGGGTCCTACAGCAAACAGAAAGCATCTGTGTGCTGGAAAGAAGGGCATATGTAAGCAAGCATGTTCATGTCCACAGAAGCCATTAACATTTCTCTGGTAAAAGGAGGCAACGACCGATCTGGTTGATACCATCTGGAATTTTTGGTCCCAAAATGTAAACATTAAAAGCTTTAAAAGGTCCAAGATGGGGTGAATGCCCCTTTGGGTTTTGGAACAGTGAACAGGCTGAAGTAAAACTGCAGCAGGGACCAGGGCTGACACCTTGGTCCTGAAGTCCTAAGAGAGACCAGTGGGGGTCTGCTAGTCTGTGAAAAGACAAATTAAGGCTTCAAGTAATAAAAGGAGTAAGGCTGCTTTCACACTGGGGCAGGCGTTGACAGTAAAACGCAGCTAGTTTAGCGGCGCTTTACCATCTTTTAAGCTGCGCTAATCAGCTGCTGGCAGGGCGCCTTTAACCCCTGCTAGCAGGGTGCTTTTAACCCCCGCTAGCAGCTGAATAAAGGGTTAAATGCGCCCGTGTATCACAGCTGCTGAAGCGCTTTGGCAGCGGTGCCCATTCATTTCAATGGGCAGGAGCGGTGGAGGAGCGTGAAACTCATGAAACTCAAGTTTGTAGCCCTGGGACACCACCTCTTGCAACCAGGCATCTGGAATGCAAGCTTCCCAGGCGTCCACAAAGCTCAAAAGATGCCCCCCCCCCCCACACTGGACAGTAGGAGCACATTTTCATGCAGAGGAAGGCTTATCTGTGGTTTAGAAGACGGGAGAATAGAGTTATGGAAAATGCTTCCAATCAGCTGGGTCCTTAAAAGCAGGTACATCCTCCACCAATTTAAATAGTGATTTGTAAGGCTTGACATGGACAATAACACAGTGGAATCATAATTTTTGAACAAAACCTTGACCAAACAGAGATACAAGGCTAATAAGCACTTAGGGGGCAAATCATTTTACTAGGCTGCTTTCAGTATTGATAATCATTGGAAAAGCAGGGGGAAAGGGTAAGTCTATGCAGGCTTAGAATTTTAAACAGAAATGGTACAATAGGCTGATCCTCTAGTTGCAGAGTGGTGTGCACTGCATAAGAGCTCAAACTGTCTTCTTTAATTTAGGACTTTAATAGCAGTAGAATGTGACTGCTTGGGGCAAAGCTCATCAGTCATGGGCTGGAGTGACTCAAAATCAGACAGACAGTCTCTGAGATTAATGAATATGAAGCCACTAAGGACACAGGTAACTTAGATACAGAATCTGCTGGAGTGAGTACACTTGTGCCCTTTGTGATCAGTCAGAAAATAATTGGTCTGTTTTGGTGATAAAGTCTTATATGACCGTAGTAAAAACCTCAGTCAAGATGGCCAAAGAAGATTTCAAGGATGAGAGAGACTAACAGTGGAGGACAGTATAAACTCTATTGGGTTGATTTACATATTTAAGTAGAAGTTAGAAGCCGATTGGTTACGATGCACAGCTGCACCAGATTTTGCACTCCCCTGTTTTACTAAAACAGCCCCATGTGTGCTGCAAGCAGTATTCCAGCCTTTAGAAAAAAGGGAGCTGGGGTCACCCAGTACAGAGGGATTGTACCCTCCATGACTAGTTTTAGACATGCTGCAGCCGCAGTGCATTTAGGCAATGTACATGCCTAGGGTAAGAGGCAAGGCCTCAGTTACTCACAAAACCCAGACAGCTGATAGAAGGTGTGAGTCAGTGAAAGGATGGCTATAGTCACTGTACAAACCACATCAGCGCTCCGTCCTAAAGCATTAACCCCTTCCATGGCAAAGCCACCAGTAAATGAGAAACAATGGCACCGAGCAACCAAAAAAAAAAAAAAAGGAGATGGAGACCCTGATAATCTGCTTCTCACTAGGCAAGTCTCCAGTGACAGGGCAAGCACAACGGAAATGCCAGCAACTCTGGACCTGAAAAGCACGCTGCAGCTAACTTAACCAGAATGCAGTCTGGAAAGAGCCCCAACCCAAAGGTCACTTGTAGGTTCACCACGTAATATATATAGTCCAGTAGGGCCTGGATGCAGTATGGTCCAACAGCCAAGCTGAGGATGACCACGTGCCATTGCAAATCACAGGAGAAACCTCCAAATCAAGACTCTTTTCTAGACCACTGAAGAAAGAAAAGAAAAAACTGCTGGCACCTGCATTTACACAGCATGATGAGAGCATGTTTTGGTCTGGTCAGCGGTCTCTTTTACACAGTAAAGAGTGATGCTGAACTCATGCTTTCATCATGCCATGTGTAAATGCAGATGTAAAACATTGTGTGAGAGCGGGACAGTTCTTGGGCCCAAAAGGTGTCCTGCATTTAAAGTGTACATACGATTTATTTATTTTTTTCTTTTGTGTTTGTAATTGTGGTATATTTAGTACTGGTTGGCTGGGTAAGTACGGTGCAGTGTTACCAAAAAAATCATATATACACTTTAAATGCATGACACCTTTTGGATTATTTTATATATAATTTTGGGTAATATATTTTTAATGTGCCCTACAATTAACTGTCATCTCTTAGCCTGGGTTCACACTAGATGTGGTGCGAATTCACAGCAAATTTGCTGCGGTTTCAGCACTGCATCTAAAATCGCAACCTGTCCATGTGAACCAATTACAGAGTGTATGTTAAGTTAAAGACACCCCGCAATCGGTTTTGCAAAACGCAGCTCAGTTTGCCGAATCGAATCGCATGGGTGTGAACACCCATGCAATCTGATTCTGGTGTGGACAATAAAGGGTCCTGCACCAGTTTGGTTTGAATGCAGTGCGATTTGAGCCATACAAATCCATGGCTTAAATCCCACCCCAGAGACACCACATGTAATTCACACAGGATGTACTGCTACTACCGCAGTAGTGTGAACCCGGGCTCAGGCCTTAAAGCCAGCTGCAGCATTCCCCCTGGCAGGGGTGAGCTCAGGTGTGTTTGGATCCTAGTCTGAACTATCCTGAGCTTTCCAGCCAGGATAGCCCCGCGGCTGCACGTATACACTCCTCTTGTATATGTACAGCTGCAGACCATGAAATGTCTCGGCTGCTTACAATTGGTGGCGCACTGTGACGGGGGGGGGGGGGGGGGGGGCGGGCTTTGATTAAATACCAAACATGTCATGCTTCCCTGATCTGTATAAAAGAAAAAAAAAGAATAAATAGGCTGCTCAGCCTAAAATGCCCGGGCCTATTTTTTGTCCCAGTCCGGGCCTGATGGAGGGGTTATACCCTGGGCTGGCATACATTTTTAATGCTTGCCAATGTTCAATCCTCCTCTAGGCGGCAGTATAACTTGTAGGTTTAAGACTCAAAGAAAGAGGAAGGGAATCTATTCTATAATGCATGTTAAATGATGCTTCAAAGCTCAAAATTAAGAGTTAAATTACTTTAGTGATGGTTCTCAGGATAGCCAGCCGGTCAGCAGGAGGTGGAAGTCCAACATACAGTGTTTTGTCTAGGCGTCCAGGCCGCAGAATAGCCGGGTCGATGATATCTGTAGGAATGAGATTGGGGACATTTGTGAGGCCAATGCATTTCTGAGGACCTTTGATTACACAACTACAAATCCTACAGTGCACTCATACGCTATCACTTTCTTAAAACTGCCACAGTTGCTTCTGGCCCAGAACAGAAGCATGATGTTTTGTCACAAAATTAGTACCAAGTTCACTTTCAATAAGTATTTCACGGTGAAGCATACAGCACATTTCAGCATGACAATAATTACACCTGGAAACCTAATAATTTAAGTTATCATAACTCAAAACTCCTTTGAGCTACTTTCTCTTGCAGTGTCCATTGGAGCCACCCTTGCATGCAGGGACTACAGTTGGGTCTCTCTACACTGTGTGCATCAATAGAAACACACAGCCCCTCGGCTTAGGATGGCAAGGCAATCCCCTGCTTCACCCTCCATGCCCTCTCTACAGGTTGTCTGCAGAAAACAGCAGGGGGAGGATACAAGACCAGTCAACCAGCACAAGTAGAGAGAGCATCACTGAGCGAGCTCGATTACAGCAAGTTCCTACACAAAATAAAAGTTTCACATTTGATAGCTGCACAAATCTGCAACAAATGCACAAAGTACACCAAGAATCATTAAAGAAAACGCATGCCTCTTATTTAAAAGCAGAAGTCCAGCAAAAGCTTGTTTTGGCTTGACTCCTCCTATGGATCACAGGAGTGCAATTTGTTTTGCACTCCTGTGACCCGTTTTTAGCAGAGAGCGGTCTGAAGTCCGCTCTCTGCTGATGTCACAGAAATCAGTCCAGGCACCACTTCATCCCGACAACAGAAGTCTGGATCTGCCAGGTGCCTGGACTGACATCCTCTCAGCGAGCCGCTGAGAGCCTGAGACGGCCCGCTCGCTTCGCCCCCACCCCAGCTCAGCTCTCCAATGAGCGAGGAGGGAGAAGAGCAGAGAGCTGTGACTGACAGTCTGCTGCTCTCTGCTCACGGAGCTCTGAAAACCGAGGGATCGGCGGTGTTTGAACGCTCGGTTCTCTGTGCAAAGGCGCCGGGGGGACAGATGCTGCATTCACCAAGGCGAGTATGAATCTTAAAAAAAAAAAGAAAGGAAAGGAAGGAAAACCACTCTTTTAAACAATATTTGCTTAACCCAGGATTCAGTGTTGATATTTTTCATTTTTTTTCCCCTCAAACAAAAAGGTTTTAATGTGCATAAGAAATAAAACATACATGTTCCAGAGCAAAATAAGCAATCAAGATCTGCAGACAGTAACGTACAAGTAATCAATGCAGTGTACATCGCATTTCACTTCTTTCTTTCCCACATGGAGTTTGTATTCTGGGGCATATCCACATAATGCCCCGTACACACGATCCGAAAATCGGACGCCAGATCATCCGACTTTTTTCGCTTGCTAGTCGCAAGTAGAAATGAAATAACTTTACTAACCTATCAAAATTCTCGTACGACAGAATAAAAATTCGGAAGTGATGTCATGTGTTGTAGTGTATTTTTATTGTATTTTCGGATGACAACTGTACTGATTAACCACCTCAATACCGGGTACTTTTACCCCCTTCCTACCCAGGCTATTTTTCAGCGCGGTCACACTTTGAATGACAATTGCACGGTCATGCTACACTATAACCATGTGAAATTTTTATAATTTTCTTCACACAAATAGAGCTTTCTTTTGGTGGTATTTAATCACTGCTGTTTTTTATTTCTTTAAAAAAAAAAAACTGAAAATTTTAGGGAAAAAAAATAAAAAATAAAAAATAAATATATATATATATATATATATATATATATATATATATATATGTTTCTTTGTTTCTGTCAGTAAGTTTTGTAAATAAGTAATTTTTCGCCTTCACTAATGTACGCCGATGAGGCGGCACCGATAGGCAGCACTGATGGGCGACACTGATGGTCAGCACTGACTGGCATCACTAATGGGCACTGATGATCAGTTCCCTGATTACAAGTGTAGATGTCCCCCTGCGAGGAGATGCCGCCGATTGTCTCTCCTCACCACACACTGTTAGTGTGAGCCGACGAGCACTGATTACCGGCATCTCCGTGTTTACATTCTGGGACGATGTGATATGACGTCATCCCAGAATGAGAGCCGCACCGCCCCTCCTTCATTATTTAAATTTTATAGCAATAGGAACTTTTACACTGTTTGAAAAATAATAATAATAAATAAAAATAGGCAGCTATAAATACTGTAGCTGCTGACTTAAAAAACAGACACATAGCAGCCCCTGGAATCCTGCGTCTTCTTCACAGCAGATTCTTTGGCAGGCTTTTTGCTTTGGTCACCAGCGCTGCCATCTTGAATTTAGGAGCTGGCTGCAAATTTCTTTATATTCTTAGAGCTGAATCCCCACTGCGCATGTGTGAGGCACGGCAGCACAGTGGAACTAGTCACCTGATGTCTCAGGAGCTTCTGGGGGGGTTGGAGGGTACTTGCGGAAGTGGGAGTGGGTACCTGTTATAAAAATACGTATCACACTTTGTCCTATAGGAAAATGGGGGGCGATTACACCAATAATAATACAGACATTATTAAATAACATAATTATTTTTGATCCATGCCCACTTCTCACCGTTCTTTTAGGGGTAAGTCGGCAATGAAACACACAATGCACACTGTAGGTAAAAAATATTATATTGCGTAAAGAATTAAAGCGGAGGTTCACTGCCCAGTTCCCTACTGCGCATGCGCGAGTAGCACGGCATGGTCCCAGTGGTCCCCGCTCTCTCCTGGGACCAGTGTGTTTCCCAGAAGACAGTGGTGGTGGTGGGGGAGGGGGTGGAAGTTGAGTGACTCCCGGAAGTGGGTGCAAATACCTGTATCCGAAAAGCGGAAGTTCAATTTTTGGGTGGAACCCCGCTTTAACTTTAACAGCTTTTTCACAAAGAAATATTACTTAAGACAACACTTGCATAAACATAACAGATGCAAATTAACAGCAGCACCTGATGCTAGAAAATAATACACCCTCTGCACCGAAGAGAAATACCGGTACTTATAAAACACAGTAGGGGCAGCACAGTGGTGTAGTGGATAGCACTTTCACCTAGCAGCAAAAAGGGTTGCTGGGTCATATCCCGACCACGGCACCATCTGCTTGGAGTTTGCATGTTCTCCCTGTGCCTGCGTGGGTTTCCTCCGGGTACTCCGGTTTCCTCCTACACCCCAAAAAAAAAAAGAAAAGAGACATGCTGGTAGGTTGTTTGCGCATCGAGGCCTTCGGGTAAGACTGCGTAGGTTAAGCACTTTAATAATAATAAATATAAAACCGAAGACAATATACTCCAGCAAACAAACTGGAATAATATCTGGCTAGCAGGCAACTCTCCACAATCAGCCTCCCAACCAAGTCTCTAGTCCTGCTTCCCCTCCAGTCTCTCTCCCAATCTGACCATTCAGTCAGGGTCTCACCAGGTACTTCTCAGTCAAGCACTCTACCTTCAAGCTACTGTCAGGGTCTCCCCCAGTCCTCTCTGGTCTTCAGTCAGGGTTTATCAGCTACTCCTCCATCAAGCCCCCCCCAATCTTTGGCTGTTCTTATACTAGTTCACTCCATTCACCTTCATTGAGCAATCTCCAAACAGTAAAATCAAATCTTTCTCAAAAAAGTGACTGGATGGAACTCCAGTCTACTTGGCTATGATGCTTCACCAATATCAATGAAGTCATGGTGTCTGAACCTGGCTTTCAGTATTTACACGTTCGTTAGCCTATCTCCTGACATACACAGTCAGTTTTGCATCCCAAAGCCACATGAGTTATGGTGCCGAAGAGTCTGGAAGATGGCCACCACCTATATTCAACAACCCACCAAAGAAAAAGGGTAAACCTTAAATTACTGGTACCATGTATATAATTTGGCTTTAGCATGCTATTGAAAGCACCAAACAGAATCTTTTGTCCTCAGAGACAGACCTGTAAACCTAAACTAGGCCCATATCTCATAAGCAGCCCATAAAAATATACTACGTACATACATTTCCTACAAATATATATTTTATTGGGTATAGTAATTTCTTACACCAAGATGACACATTTACGCACTGTACTGTCCATGGAGAAGCAGCATTGTCACATATGGACAGGAAGGATGTTCAGACAACAGAACATTTCCCCCTGTAAATAGCATACGGGAGGTGTTCTGTAGTCTCCAAAGAAAACTGGAAACAATGCTAACTTATTACAGTGCAGTACAGGAAGTTATCAGCTCACTGATTTCTCTGGCCTTCATTTTACCAGATACAACACAGTGCTTTTAATTGTATATTTCACAAACTAATAGGAATAAAAAAGGGAAGTACATTATTAGGGTTTACATACACTTTGAAGCTCAACTCTGGGAAAAGCAAATACTGCCTAAATACAAGAGAAATATGTAATCTTACTGCATCTAAAGGCCCGTACACAAGGATAGGAAGATAAGAAGAAAAATTTTGTACGACGAACGATCGTCCGATTATCTGATTGTTAGTATAGTGCTTTTGACAGCCGATTCTGACTTTTCAGGCGACAAAAACTGAAGGCGCGTGCTACAAACTTTTTATCTGAACTGAACAAAATGTCCGATTTTCGTATAGCGGTAATTAGTACAGTTTTTGCCCGAAAAATAAATCAGAAGGGCAAGACTACTCATGCTCAGAAACCAGAGACTACATTACATCACTTCTGAAGTTGTATTCTGTCGTACGAGAATTTTAGGAAGTTGAGTAACCTCTTAATTTTCGATATGAGACTAAAAGGCAACAAAAAATGGATGATCCAATATTCTCATTGTGTGTACCAGGCTTTAGTCTGCTTCTTATATTTCTTCCAGATCTGTGCAGCAATCCAGCATGAAACTGCCACTGTACAGGAGCTCCCTGTAATAAAGACCAGTTACTGCTGCTCGCTCTCCTTGTGCAAGGTGACTGGTGTTGTCCCCGCCCCCTACCTGTAGGCAACCTGTACTGGGTGGAGCTGTTAGGACCCTCCCATAGCTCTGCACAGGTTATATACACAGCACATTGATATCACTACTATATATTAACCAGGTATTAACTAGGTTTGCAAAGGCATTTTAGTGCACTCAGAGTTAAATCATATCCTTTGTGGCCATTGAGGATTTTTTTTTTTTTTTTTTAACAAGAGATATGAGAAATTAATTTAAATAAATAAAAAAATATACTTGAAGTTCAGCCTTAAAAGGAGAAGTAAAGCCAAAGCTCACTTGGCTGTAGGTCTCCTGTGGGTCACAGGAGTGAAGTACGTTATGCACTCCTGTGACTTGTTTTCAGCAGACAAAGGGCTGACGTCACAGAGCGTCAGAGCTGGTCCAGGCTTGGGAAGGATCGCGACCACATGGTCGGGATCCGCCCAAATCTCTGGACCAGCATCCAGCTTCCCCTCTCAGCAAGCCGCCGAGAGCTTGAGCCAGCCACTCCTGCCCCCTCGACAGCCCAGCGCTCCAGTGAGCATGGGGGGACAGAGCAGAGAGCCGACGACTGACAGTCACGGAGCTCTGAGAACCGATCGATCGGCGTTGTTTGTTCACTCGGTTCTCAGTGTTCGAGTCAGCGGGGGACAGATACAGCATCGGACCTATGCTGCATCCACCTACGATTCTTTATAAAAAAAAAAAAATCCAATACTTCTCTTTTAATAACTGGAGCCTGAGCTCTCATATCACAGCATACACAGGTCATCGTGAGCCAGGACAAACAATGTCCTTCTCCAGAGCAAACAGCAGCTACTGGAATCCAGCCTTATCTGATTACTCAGGAACTAGTCTCCTCTTTAGAGCAATCTATCTGACATGCAGGGGGTCACGTTCCCTGCATGGCATGCCTTGCACAGGTATCACTATAACTGGAATGTTAGTAAGAAAGGTGAAGCCTGGGCAAGTGTCAAATAAATCAAAGCACTCCAAACAATCCTATCTCTGTGCAAACAGAACAAAAAGTAGCAAGAGGTAGAGAATTCTCCAAACAGACTTTACATTTCATCAAAGCAATGCTAACACCCTACTGACTAGAACAAGTTAGGATTATAGGATTAGTAAATTTTCTGGATGTGCGGTGTACTTTGTAAATATTCTGCAGCATTTCAAAGGGTACATAAAGCCATCAATGCCTGGCTTTAGAGGAATTTGCACTTTAATAATCCACTCACACTCATAAACCACTTGTTAAATGTTAGTCCTATGTTAAAACCTATTCATTTTCTTGTTAAAAAATAAATAAAAATTTGACCTATTCATGTTTTTGGCTTTAGTGAGGGATCTATAAAAAAAAAATTAAGCAACTAAAGGCGATGCAAAAGGCATGCCTGGTGGTAGCTGAATGCAGGTTGCCAATGCAGCAAGTCTACAGTGCTAAATACTAAGCAACCAAATCCCCAGAGAGCAAGTGAAACTAAAGAATAATTCAAACAAAGTGTCACACCAGAACAGATATTTTTTTAACCACTTCAGCTCTGGAAGCTTTACCCCCCTTGCGTCATTTTAAATGAAAATTGCCCGGTCGTGCAAATATGTTCTTTTTTCCCCCCACAAATAGAGCTTTCTTTTGGTGGTATTTGTTCACCTTTGCTATGAACAATTTTGAAAAAAAAAACAAAAAAAAAAAACACAACAATATGTTTTACTTTCTGCTATAAAACACATCCAATAAAATGTTTTAAATTTCATCAATTTAGGTAAATATGTATTCTGCTACATATTTTTGGTAAAAAAATCCCAATAAGCACATATTGATTGGTTTGCGCAAAAGTTATAGCGTCTACAAAACTGAGATATTTTTATTTATTCATTCTTTACTAGTAATGCCGGTGATCAGCAACTTATAATGGGACTGTGATATTGCAGAGGACATTGTGACACTGCCACTTTTTGTGGACCAGTGACACTAATACAGTGATCAGTGCTAAAAAATATGCACTGTCACTGTACTAATGACACTGGCTGGGAAGGGGTTAACATCAGGGGCGATCAAAGGGTTAACTGTGTGCCTAGCCTATGTTTTAGTACAGTGTGGAAGGTGCTTTTACTAGGGGAAGACATGGATCCTATTTCCAATCCATGCCTTCCCTTCTGTCAGAACGGTGATCTGCCTTGTTTACAGTGGCAGACCGCTGTTCTGTGTCTCTGCAGGATGATCAGCGGGTGCCGATGGACATAGAGTTCACAGTAGGTACCCACTGATCGGCTCCCGATGTCTATAATCACAGCGGGAGTGAGCCGCCGGCGCGCATTCATGCCTGCTACCCAGAAGAGCCGTCTCACGTATATATACACATACATACATACACGTGATACTGCGCACAGTGGCTGCCCAGTAGCAGTAAAATTATAGGGCGGTCAGCAAGTGGTTAAAGTGCAATCACAACTGTAATTCACAGATAAAAGTATTAGTCAGGTGACTTGCATAAGCTGAGGTGGTGTTATTAGTCTGCTGCGAGTCAAAGAAAGATTTTCCTCAGTCTCCTCTCATCCAGGAATTAAGCTGCACATTGTAAATCTGCATCAAGTCACAGGGTGAGAGGCTGCAGCAGGAACTGATCTGTGTAGACACTTGTGAACACAGCCAAGAACTGCACAAGCACCAACAGTTATTTCACACTTAGCAGCTAGCCAGCAAAATAAATGTAGTTTTGTTTGCTCTGTGCATTAAGAAATCCCCCCTTTCCCCACCAGGGCACGGTATTTCAACAGTGCTCCCGGATCTATCAGAATATACTGATCAGCAGCTGTCTACAACTGCCGATTGAGTTAAGTTTTCCAGCACATCCTGCCCTTTTCAGATAAGTCAATCAAACGTTTGACTTCTGTCGAGCGAGGATGGCCAAACAATGAGCGAAATCTGGCCAGTGCAGCAGCATACTGGACAACTCATGATCAGCAGGTGCCGCTGTCAGAATACAATGAATACAATACAATGTGGGGGTGGGGTTCCTCTATCCACCTCTCCTGTGTGGAAGGAGATGAATCCTGGTTCCACTAGGTCGAAAAAAAAACAAAAAAAAAAAAAACAACCCAACAGTGTACGACCAGCCTAAAGCTGCCCATAAATGGATCGGATCTCGGCCAGTTCAGCAGGGCTCGAACGAGATTCGATCTGTCTATGGGCAGGCTGGTTGTACCCAAGTCCATCCATCGGTCAACTTGGGTACAACCAGCCTGTCAGATTTTTTTTACATGCGATTGATTACTGCCAGCAGCTATAGCCACTAGCAGTAATCGTTTTCTGCCGGTCGGGAAAGCTCCCTGCCGGCAGAACACAATACTGTGTTGATGGGGGAACCAAGCAATTTCCTTTTCACCTGTTGTACTACAGAATGTGGGAGCACTGTTATAGCTGAGCAGTAATAACCGTATGTGTTACACTTACAAATCACTTATTATGCACTTACCATGAAAATATATTTCTGATGCTAGGTCTGCTTAAATTTATATCTAGCAGGAGAGAAGAATGTGGGAGGGGCGATCACTAAGCAAAGCAAATTCTGCATTATTGTCCAAAACCAGATATTTATATTACTCTTATTATATTACAACTTCTAACACTCTGTCCTATTTATGCCATGATGGGAAGACAATATAAAAAGATACACTTCAGGAAGTTATACAAGCAGTATTTTAAAGCCCAAATCAGGGCACAAGAAAGCAACACACTTGCATTGGTGCCCCCACATTGCAAGGGTGATAGTTTTTGCTTGGGGGTAGAAGAATAAAGGGGTTGCTGGTGGTTTTATTTTAAATGCTTGACAGAATTATTTTGACAACCTTCAAACTAGATACCTCACCTCGACCCAAACAGGTGCTTGTCAACACCAAGTACTAAACTGTTTGGATAATGATATGGCTATAGTCTACAACTTATCCATAGGTTTCATTATATAAGCCTATGTAACTGGTGATAGATTGCCTATGTATTTACCCAAGTAATCTGTAACCAAGATTGATAAAAGGATGTTCAAATATCTGAGTTGCAAATACACTTGTTTACATAAATCATGAATTTTTGGTTTAACCACCTGCTTTAATGCTACAGTGCAGGCCGGCTGCACGGAATCAGTTATATATATATATATATATATATATATATATATACACATACATACATATACACACACACACATATATACAGTACACATACACACACACACACACACACACACACACACACATACACACAATTCTGCTCTTACACAGCACAAGCCGATCAGCAGGTACCAGCCAATGGATGTCCATCTGCACCTGCTGATCGGCGAGTAAAAAGATAGAACAAGGCAGAGCTCTGTCCCGTCAGCGGGAACGTGCTGAATTTTGTTTCCTTGCAAAGCAGGGAATAAAAACCAGCACATCCCTTAGTGAAAGTACCACATAGTAAAATGCAAAAACACTGGTTAGGCACACATTTAACCCTTTGATTGCCCTAGATATTTAACCCCTTCCCAGCCAGTGTCATTAGTACAGTGACAGTGTATATTTTTAGCACTGATCACTGTATTAGTGTCACTGGTTCCCACAAAGTGTCAGATTGTCCGCCGCAATATTGCAGTCCTCGCTAATCTCCGCCATTACTAGTATAAAAAAACAAAACAAACAATTCTAGTATATATACACACACGTACGTACACACCATAGTTATAGACAATATAACTTTTTCACAAACCAATCAATATATGCTTATTGGGATTTTTTTTTACCAGAAATTTGTAGCGGAATACATATTGGCCTAAATTGATGAAGAAATTTGATTTTTTACATTTTGTTATTGAATATGTTTTATAGCAGAAAGTAAAAAAATATATTTTTCCCCCCAAATTTTTAGTCTTTTTATCTTACAAGAATTTAATGTACAGCGTTGCATGACCGCGTAATTGTCAGTTAAAGTAACGCAGTACCATATTGCAAAAAAATAAAAAAATGGCCTGGTCATGAAGGGAGGGTAAATCTGGGAGGTTTAAAGTAATTCAGCCAGCCAAAAAAAGAAGAAAGGACAAAAAAATAAATAAATCTGGAAAGGTCAGATGCCTGCTGTGGTTAAACCTGCTGTCCACCATGCCACTACAGATATACATTAGTGGGGGGTGCTACGCCAATGTGCAGCCGGGAACCAGGAATCGGACACTGCTAGAACTGTGTCATATGCCGAATATTCTTTGCCCAACATAGAGCTGAAAGAGCACAGGAGGTGGGGTGGGTGATAGTCCCTTTTTTTTTACATTGTGACAGTGTTGCTTTAAGAGAGGACTATAACTTTCTATATCCCTACTCTCCTCTTCTCCTCAAAACTTGCATTATCATTACAGATTTTAGATGATGAGAAACTCTTCTTCCAGCTGCTTTAGCCTGCCAACAGCCTGGTAGTGTTTACACCAGTTATTGTTCCAGCACCTCTGGGCCTGTGTGTGACAGCATGGTCACAGAATATGGCCACCCACAGTTCATGAAGTGGGCAGCTGGTCCTATAGATGAAGAGGCATCTAAAATATATGATATGATACTCCAAAGGGTTTGATTTAGCCTTGCTGACTTATAAATCAAGAATCCAGAGGGTATTGAGCTGTTGAGTCTTTCCCCTTTCTCTTCAGTGATGAACACTTGCCTTCTTGATCACCTCCAGACCAGACAATTAGGACTCCTTTGTGGATTCCACTGCCTTAGGTCTTAGAAAAAAAGTGCCTAAAGCCGTATATTGCACAGACATTCGGGCGTGTCAAGTGTTTGAGAGTTGATGCATTATAGCCAGAAAAAATGCAAGTTAGACTTACCGGTAACTTGTTTTCCAATAGGCTTTCAGGACAGCACCCGAGAGATCATGGCTCCTCCTCCTACAGGAAACACCTCATCAATTAAGTCTTTAATTGGAGGCCTCCACGTTGCTTCCATCAGTTGTTTGTAGAGAACCTCCAGCCCCAGCTGCAACACATAAGCGACAGTTATTACATAGTATTACAGCAACAGCATAAAAAAAGGGCGGGATCCTGCTGTCCTGAAAGCCTATTGGAAAACAAGTTACCGGTAAGTCTAACTTGCATTTTTCCAAAACGTCTTTCAGGACAGCACCCGAGAGGATAATCGAGACCTACCCCATTTAGGGTGGGACAACAGCCTGTAAGACTTTCCTTCCGAAAGCCTGGTCCCCAGCCGTCATGAGATCTAATCTATAATGACGGGCAAAGGTCGTCAGACTTGTCCATGTAGCTGCCTTACAGATTTGTTCGGGGGTGGCACCAGCTTTTTCTGCCCAACTCACCGCCGAAGCTCTAGTAGAATGAGCCCTGATACTTACTGGACTCTCCTGGCCTGTAAGGGAATAGGCGTCTGAGATAGCCATTCTCAACCATCTGGCAATGGTTCCTCTAGAAGCTTGTCTTCCTTTTTTATTTCCGGAAAATAAAATGAATAGTGCGTCTGAACGCCTAAAGTCTTTAGTAGCTTCCAGGTAACTTAAGACTGCTCTTTTAACATCCATGGTATGGAATTCTTCTTCCTTCTTACCCAACGGATTAGAACAAAACGTAGGAAGTATTATCTCCTGGGTTCTATTTTGAACTGAGGCAACCTTTGGTAAAAAGTTAGGATCCGTCTTCAGCACAATTCTGTCTGAAAAAATAGAAAAAAAATGGCTCCCTGATAGATAAAGCTTGCAGCTCACTGATCCTTCGAGCTGTTGTAATAGCTACTAGAAAAATTGTTTTTAAAGTAATTGGCTTCAGGGAGGTTACATTGAGAGGTTCGAAAGGTTCCCTGGTCAGGGCCTGTAGAACGACTGATAAGTCCCATGACGGACAGTTTTTGATCACTATCGGTCTAGCCCGAGTGAGGGCTTTAAAGAATCTGTTTACTAGGGGTTCTGATGAAATAGATTTCTCAAAATATACCCCCAGTGCGGCAACCTGAACTTTTAGGGTACTGATCGCTAGGCCCTTGTCTGCTCCTTCTTGCAGAAATTCCAAGATAGAAGAAATCTGCTTTAATGGTCTGCCGGATGTAGTGCACCAAGAGTTAAAGACTTTCCAGACTTTGTGATATATTGCTCTGGTAACATTCTTTCTGCTAGATAGGAGGGTAGCCACCAACCTATCCGAGAATCCTTTTCTCCTTAAGAGCTGCTCCTCAGAAGCCAGGCTGTGAGTTTTAGCTTTTCTACTTCTTGGTGAAACAGCGGACCTTGTAACAGAAGGCCTTGTCTCAAGGGAAGATGCCAGTATGGTTTGATCTGCATCTGTAGAAGAGCTGAAAACCAAGGCCTCTTGGGCCAGAAGGGAGTGATGAGGATTACTGTCGTATCCTCCTTCCGGATTTTTGTTATGACCTGCGGAATCAGCTGAAAAGGAGGGAAGGCGTAGCTGAGGTGAAAATTCCAACTGTGCGCCAGAGCATCTACCCCCAGAGAGGACTCGTTCCTGTTCAGGGGAAAAAAAGAGAGATATTTGTGTATTTTCCTGAGTCGCAAAGAGATCCACTCTTGGCTGTCCCCATTTCTTCACTATTAGATTGAAGACATCTGGATTCAATTGCCACTCCGCTTCGTACACCTGGTTCCTGCTGAGGAAATCCGCTATCCTGTTTAGGGTCCCTTTTAGATGGACCGCGGACAAGGATTGAGTATGGAGCTCTGCCCAATTTAGAATGCTCTCTGCTAGGCCTTGAAGTATTCTGCTTCTGGTTCCCCCTTGTCGGTTTATGTAAGCCACCGCCGTGGCGTTGTCCGACAGAATTTGTGTATGTCGCCCTTGGACTTCTTCTGCAAAGAACAATAAGGCCATTTCTATCGCCTTTAGTTCCCTCCAGTTTGAAGATCTCAGTGCTTCCCTTGTGGGCCAAGATCCCTGAGCCCAACGACCGCTCATGTGAGCCCCCCAACCCCAGGAGCTGGCATCAGTTGTTAGCCTTACCTGGGTTGGAAAGAACCATAACAGGCCTGCTGAGAGTCTTGCCTGGTTCTTCCACCACCAGAGACTCCTCTTTACTTTGGTGGGGATCTTCACCAGTGAATCTAGTGAATTCTGCTGGCGATCCCAGATTTTTAACAGAAACTTTTGCAGTGGCCTGAAATAGAGCTTTGCCCATTGTACTGCCGGTATGGAAGAGGTCAGGGTTCCTAATGCTGACATGACCCTCCTGATGGACAGAAGCTGACTGGTTTGTAAGAGTGACACAACCTTTAACAGCTTTTCCCGTTTTTCTTCTGGGAGAAAAATCTTTTGCTCCACAGAGTTGATACGGAAACCCAGGAATAACACCTCCTGAGAGGGAATCAGATTGGACTTTTGGAGGTTTAGTATCCATCCGATGGATTCTAGGTGAGCACGTGCTCTGTCCAAGTTTCTCTGAAGTCCATCTCTGGTTTGGGCAAACAGTAGCAGGTCGTCTAGATAAGGAATCACTGAAATTCCCTCTAGACGCAAGGGTGCTAGAGCTTCGGCCATTACCTTCGTGAACACCCTTGGAGAAGATGACAGGCCGAATGGAAGAGCTCTGAATTGCAGGCGTACCACCTTCTTCCCTTCTCTCAGTGCTAACCTCAGATATCTCTGAGATCTGGCATCAATAGGAATGTGGAGGTATGCGTCCTGCAAATCTATTGACGCCATGAAGCATCCTTGACTCAGGAGGCTTCTTACTGAGAAAATGGAATCCATCCGAAATCTTTTGTATTCTACTGACAAATTCAGCATTTTTAGATTTAGGATGAGGCGGTACTTTCCTGAAGGTTTCTGTACAAGGAAAACGTGAGAATAGAACCCCTGGAAGAACTCCTTTGTTGGAACCGGAACAATGACTCTCTGGGATATCAGTTCCTGAATTAAGGATTTCATGGCGAGTGCCTTGACCGGATCCCTCGGGACGTTTGTCACTAGGAATCTCTTTGGGGGTTCTTCCGTGAATTCCACCACATATCCTTGGGAGAGCATGTTTACAATATACTGATTTGTAGTGATGTCTCTCCACTGGGGAATGAACTCCTGGAGTCTTCCCCCTACTTGGGGTGGATTGTCACTGCGGCTTTCCGGGGGTCGCAGGAGGATGGAAGAGCACTCCACTCCTACCTTTTGGTTTCTGGGAAGACCACTGCTTCCTTTTGGTTTGCGTTTTTCCTTCCTGTTGTCCTTTTTGGGGACGAAAAAAAAACACTTACGGGTCTGTACCTGTTGTTTTTTGACCGGAAACGCCTTCTTTTTGTCAGCTGTACGGTCAAGAATGGACTCCAGCTCAGAACCAAATAGCAAATCCCCTGCAAAGGGAATGCTACACAGTCTATTTTTAGATGCAGCATCTCCTGGCCAAGTTTTAAGCCACAAGGCTCTCCTAGCAGAATTGGTCAAAGCCGCTGACCTGGCTGACATACGAATGGATTCTGCTGAAGCATCCGCAATATATGATACTGCTGCAGAAAGCGTTGTAAATGAGTCCAGAATCTCCTGTTTTGGAGAATCCGCCGTAACATGGGCCTTCATCTGGTTAATCCAGTGTTCTAAATTCCTAGCGACACAGGTTGTTGCCATTGCTGGTTTTAGATTGTTCATCACAGACTGCCAAGCCCTTTTAAGAAGCAAATCCATTCTTTTGTCCATGGGCTCCTTTAACATGCCCATGTCCTCAAAGGCAAGGTCAGTTGATTTTGAGACCTGTGAAAAAGCAGAGTCCAGTTTTGGAACCTTGTTCCAGATGGAATCCGGGTTATCCTCAAATGGAAATCTTCTCTTATGAGACCGGGAAAAAAATGGCTTTTTCTCAGGTTCCAACCACTCTTTTTTAATCATGTCCGAGATTATTGAATGGACTGGAAAAACACAGCTTTTTGAATCACCCAAACCTGCATACATGCGGTCATGTAGGGAGAGCTCCTTCTTTTCCTCTTCAATCCCCAAAGTCGCATGGATTACTTTTAAAAGTCCTGCGACTTCTTCAAGCGACATCTTGTACTTAGAAGCGCTCTCTGCTTCATTTTCTTCCTCCTCAGAGTCTGTTCCATCCGGAGCAAGGGAAGCAGATTCTTGGGAAGCGTCTATCAGACCTCCCAATAATATTTGAGAGCCGTCTTGGGGTTCTGAAGAAGGCTGAGGAGCCCTAGGTTCCCTTGAAGGGCCTGGTTCTTCTCTTAGGTTTGACCTAAAAGCTTGAAAGGTGGCACAGAGTTCATCCTTAATTGTAGATACTAGATCGCCACAAAAGGATGGAGACTCTTCCCTGACTACATTTGCAGTGCAATCTGCACAAAGTGACTTGGTCCAAGCCTCGCTTAACTTTTCCTTGCAGACAGGGCACCTTCTCTTCACTGGTTGAGCAGAACTTTTGGCCTGCACAAACAGAAAAGAAAAAAACCAGGGACCACGCTAAGAAAAAACTGTTACACAGTACAAATCAATACACCCAGGTGCACATAGAAAAAAACACTTTCACTTCCTTGTGCCCCGCAAGCCATGCACCACCACCACCACCACCACCTTTTACAAAAAGACCCCTAGATATTATGCAGACATGCTAAATCACCAGCCACTGCACCACCAGGGAGATGGGGGGTGGGGGAGATAGAGGGGGGAGAAGGGTGAATACCCCCCCCTCTACAGGAGAAAACGGCCCAGTGTAAAATAGGACACAGTCCCTTACCTTAGCCTTGCTGGTGCCTTGGCTTGCCCCCTTATCCGCTGCATCGCTATCCATAGCTGTCTGCGGATGCGTGGTGAAGAAAAACGCCGGTTCCAGATTCGAAAACGCCGCTGCGCTGACCTGGAACCGGAACTTTAAGGCACCAGGTGACCCTGCCCTCTCCCTCTGCGCTTTGCGGCCGGAAATGACGCGCGCGCCGACCCGGAAGTGCTGCCTCTTCCCATACAGGACGTGGCCGAGGCTCTCCTCGGCCACCAGAACAATGGCGGCCGCCGCAAAGCTCCACGCCGCTTTCGCCAGCGGTCGGTGAGAGTACAGCAACCACCGCTCTGAAGAAAAAGGAGGCAGCCCTCCCGGGCTGTATAGGCTCTCCCCGAGCACGGAAGAGGGAGAGGGAGCCCACGGGACCGTCCATGCTAGGAGGTAAGTGGGAGGATCACTCTCCTAGAAAAAAAGACTGATTGAGAACCTTGTCTCCCAGGAAAGCCCTGAGAGATCGTGGCTCTCACCAGAGGTGTTCCTCCGGCTGGAGGAAACACAAAAAACTGATGGAAGCAACGTGGAGGCCTCCAATTAAAGACTTAATTGATGAGGTGTTTCCTGTAGGAGGAGGAGCCATGATCTCTCGGGTGCTGCCCTGAAAGACGTTTTGGAAATTACTTTATTCTGGTCACTGGAATGCATTAACAAGCAAATACAGCTAAACAAGTCTAGCATTTAGACGTGTTTACCCACGTACAGGCGTGTCAAGCATTTTTCCTGCACGTGGTGGTGTTTGTTTTTCAGCCTGCAAAGCTCCTCTTCTAATATGCCTGTAACGCGTATGTGTGCATGGACACACAGGCTAATATAGAGGTGCTTTTACTGGCTGAATAAAAAATGCCAAGCATTTGTAAAAAGCGGCGTTTATGCCCATTGGGCCTCAGGCTGGGTTCACACTAGTGCGACACGACATCTGTCCTACTTTGGATCCGACTTTGCCCTGCGACATGAAGCCGACATATGTCCGACTTTCAATGAACGGGGATCCGACTTGGATCCCCGCCAATAGCAGGCACTGTGTTTGGTATGAATCTTGAGGGGGAACTCCAGGCCAAATTTTAAATAAAAAACCGGCATGGGTTCCCCCTCCAAGGGCATACCAGGCCCTTGGGTCTGGTCTGGATTTGAAGGGGAACCCCCTACGCCGAAAAAACGGCGTGGGGGTCCCCCCCAAAATCCAAACCAGACCCTTATCCGAGCACGCAACCTGGCAGGCCGCAGGGTAAGAGGGGGGGACGAGAGAACGCCCCCCCTCCCTCCTGAACCGTACCAGGCCGCATGCCCTCAACATGGGGGGTTTGATGCTCTGGGGCAGGGGGGCGACCTGCGGCCCCCCCACCCCAGAGCACCCTGCCCCCATGTTGATGAGGACAGGGCCTCTTCCCGACAACCCTGGCCGTTGGTTGTCAGGGTCTGCGGGCGGGGGGCTTATCGGAATCTGGGAGCCCCCTTTAATAAAGGGGCCCCCGGATCCCGGCCCCCCCACCCTATGTGAATGAGTATGGGGTACATCGTACCCCTACCCATTCACCTGGTGGAAAAAATTGCAATAAAAAAAACACACAGCTTTTTAAAGTATTTTATTGCACAGCTCCGGAGGTCCTCTTCCGACTTCGGGGGTCTCCGGTGTCGTCGCCGCGCTCTCCGGTTCTTTCTTCTGCCGGGCCACCGCTATCTTCTTCCAACTCTTTTGCTAGCGGGGCCCGGTCTTCTCCGTCGCCTTCTCCCCTCTTCTTCTCTCCGGTTCTTTCCTTCTTCCGCCGGGCCTCCGCTAACTTCTTTAGCTCTTTTGCTAGCGGAGGCCCGGTCTTCTCCGTCGTCTCGTCCGGCTCTCCGTTGTCCTTCTGCCGGCCCCTCCACTAACTTCTTTAGCTCTTTTGCTAGTGATGGGGCCGGTCTTCCCGTCGTCGCCGTCTTCTTCCCTCTTCTCCTCCTCGATGTTGACTCGTCGCTTCCTCTCGCAGTAATGCTAAATCTTCGGTCCGCAGAGATTAATATAGGCTTCTCATGGACGTCACAGTCACATGTACCCATGACGTCACAGTCACATGCTCCGGGGCCACCTGGAGCATGTGACTGTGACGTCATGAGAAGCCTATATTAATCTCTGCGGACCGAAGATTTAGCATTACTGTGAGAGAAAGCGACGAGTCAACATCGAGGAGGAGAAGAGGGAAGAAGACGCCGACGACGGGAAGACCGGCCCCTCCACCAGCAAAAGAGCTAAAGAAGTTAGTGGAGGGGCCGGCAGAAGGACAACGGAGAGCCGGACGAAACGACGGAGAAGACCGGGCCTCCGCTAGCAAAAGAGCTAAAGAAGTTAGCGGAGGCCCGGCAGAAGAAAGAAGCGGGAGAAGAACCGGATAGTGGGAGAAGAAGAAGGCGACGGAGAAGACCGGGCCTCCGCTAGCAAAAGAGCTAAAGAAGTTAGCGGAGGCCCGGCGGAAGAAGGAAAGAACCGGAGAGAAGAAGAGGGGAGAAGGCGACGGAGAAGACCGGGCCCCGCTAGCAAAAGAGTTGGAAGAAGATAGCGGTGGCCCGGCAGAAGAAAGAACCGCAGAGCGCGGCGACGACACCGGAGACCCCCGAAGTCGGAAGAAGACCCCCGGAGCTGTGCAATAAAATACTTTAAAAATCTGTGTGTTTTTTTATTGCAATTTTTTCCACCAGGTGAATGGGTAGGGGTACGATGTACCCCATACTCATTCACATAGGGTGGGGGGGGCCGGGATCTGGGGGCCCCTTTATTAAAGGGGGCTCCCGGATTCCGATAAGCCCCCCGCCCGCAGACCCCGACAACCAACGGCCAGGGTTGTCGGGAAGAGGCCCTGTCCTCATCAACATGGGGGCAGGGTGCTCTGGGGTATGGGGGCCGCAGGTCGCCCCCCTGCCCTAGAGCACCAAACCCCCCATGTTGAGGGCATGCGGCCTGGTACGGTTCAGGAGGGAGGGGGGCCGCTCTCTCGTCCCCCCCTCTTCCCCTGCGGCCTGCCAGGTTGCGTGCTCGGATAAGGGTCTGGTTTGGATTTTGGGGGGACCCCCACGCCATTTTTTCGGCGTAGGGGTTCCCCTTCAAATCCAGACCAGACCCAAGGGCCTGGTATGCTCCTGGAGGGGGAACCCATGCCGGTTTTTTATTTAAAATTTGGCCTGGAGTTCCCCCTCAAGAGCAGCACAGCACAAGTCGCATGCCAAAGTCGGCTCATGCAAGACTGCGGTCCGACTTTGATCCGACTTCAATGATAGTCAATGGGCTGAAGTCGGATCAAAGTCCGACCAAAGTAGTACAGGGAGCATTTTCAAAGTCGGACCGACATGTGTCGGACCAGTTAAGACGGCTCCCATAGGGAAACATTGATTTTTACACGTCATGCGACATGAGCTCCCAATGTCGGAGCGTTTGTCGCCCCAGTGTGAACCAGGCCTTAGAGATTTTTCCGTTTCAATATTTTATTGAAAAATTTTCAAGACCAGGGTCCACAACGCAGGTGGAGCATATCAAAACATTAAGGCGGCCTTAGAGATTTTTATTGTCCACTGTGCCCCCACCGCTCTGCAGACAGGGTGTCCTAGGAACTAGGAAGACATCTGCCCATTGGGTGCTCAGACAGCAGGAAAGCCTGAAAGATTCTTAAACCCTTGGTAGGCTAGCAGTCCTGTTGGTGGTTTGCTACAGGATTGTTGCATAGATCACTGACTTATTTCTACGTCACTTCATTGCTGAATAAAATAGCAAGGGAGTAGCGGAATAGTGATACCTGGCTGGTCCAGCCATCAAGAGTGTGACTCCATAGATGAAGGTGTTGGCTTTACCCTCTAAGAAATCTTGTCGCCTAAACCTTACCTCTTCAGCACAAGACAAAAAATAATAATTTAGGCTCTAAAACGGTAAATGCAGTGTTGCAAACAAATCACCCTCACACCTCATATTCCCACCATTACTAAAAACTGCACCCACCACCTTTTATACTGATTGGTGAATTGTGTGAGAACAGGCAACTGCAGTGTGGAGGTGATATATAATGATCTAATTATCAAGTCATTTGATGTTTTGTTTTTTTAATAGGGATATTTGTCTGTTCAGCTGTACAGATTAGAAATGAAAGAAGAATTCCAGACACAGTATATTTTTACATCGTTACCCCTGGAAGCTGGATATTCACCAACGAAGACACCGCTACTCCAGTGATCTCCACTTGCTTGCGGGTCCCACTCTGAGTGGCTGGCGTGATGCATTCTGAACAGAGGAGGTTGGTCACTCAGCATGGGTTCCATTCAAAGAATATTTAGCATTTTCTGAATTAATGCATAGCATTCTCTGATATGACCAGGTGGGACAGGCAGGGCGGTGGCATCATATGCTCTCCACCTTGACCAATCAGAATGCGTTGCATTCATTCAGAAAATGCAAAGCATTCTCTGAATGGCACCCATGGCAAGCAGCAAGCCTTCTGTATTCATAATGCACCAGGCCTGCTGCTCAGCATGGAACCTGAAAGCAAGTGGAGATCATTAAAAGTAGTAGTGCCTACCTGCTTCCAGGTATGGTATATACGCTGGTACAAGCTGGACCAATGCAACTAAAAATAAACCATGCCTGGATTTCATCTTTAAAGAACTAACCTTTCTGAACCAGGGTTCCACTATGGTCTCTCCACAGGATTCAAGGGATCCCTTGAACAATCAGCAATTTCTGTCTCTCTGATAAATAACCACAGAATCCAATGGTCTTTTTTTGCCATATGTAAGGGAGGATACTTCCTAATAATCACAAAATGTAAGGATCATTCCTCACAATGACAATCACATTAAAATACCAAGAGCTGTGGATAAAAGTAGGTGTTAGCAGGTGTTCCTTGTGACTAGAAAGTGTTTTCAAGGGTTACTTCATGTTAAAGCAGAGCTCTACCCAAAAGGGGAAGCTCCGCTTGTTCTCACCCTCTTCCCCCTCCAAATTTGGCATTTTTGGGAGGTGGAAGGGGGGAGCAGGTATCTGATCCGGTTTTGACAGGTACCCACTCCCACATTTGGGTAAGCTTGCCACGGCGATCTTCGAGTATGTCCGCGCCCCCCTTCTGGGACACACAAAGGTCCCAGAAGATGGCGGGACCATTCAGAAAGTGCAGCGAGACATGCACCTGCACAGTAGGGAACCGGCTGAAGGCTTCACTGCCGGTTTCCCCAACTGAAGATGCCAGCGCGTCTGCACCCGAAGCCGATTGAAGAATCGGCTCGGGTGCCATCATCGCTGGATCCCTGGACAGGCAAGTGTCCTTATATTAAAAGTCAGCAGCTACAGTATTTTTTGGGGGAGCCTGGAGCTACTCTTTAAAAAGGTTGATAAAGCCCAACCTAGAACAATGAGCTGTCCTTAGATCCATATTGAATAGGATGCCAAATGTGCAGCTGTTAGACATGAGAATCTTTACACACAATACTTATGAATTATATTAAATTGATCTTGAACACTGTTCTGTAGATTTCCCTGCCCTGCTCAGTATAATTTATTACATAGTCACGATTATAGACGATAAATATATAAGCACATTCATTCAAAAAGGATTAATTGATCTGTTGCAGTGTGCCCACCAGTACACAGACTTGTTTCTGCCTCTCCCTGGTGAGAAATCAAATTCAGATAAAACAAAACAAAATCCTAGGAGTTTGCCTTTTAAGAGCTGAAAACATAAGGGTACTTTCACACTGAGGCGTCGCGGGCGTTGGCAGTTAAGGGCCGCTATTTCTAGCAGCGCTTTACCGTCGTTTTTGCAGGGATTTTCGGCCACTAGCGGGGCGCTTTTAACCCCCGCCAGCAGCCCGAAAAAAGGTTAAAACCGCAAGCAAAACGCTGCTGCAGCGGCACTTTGCGGGCGGTTCGGAGGCGCTGCCTATTGATTTCAATGGGCAGGGGCGCTTTAGGAGCAGTATATTCACCGCTCCTACAGCGCCTCAAAGATACGGCTGGCAGGACTTTTTTTTTACCGTCCTGCCAGCGCAACGCTCCAGTGTGAAAGCCCTCAGGCTTTCACACTGGAGATAAAGGAGCGGCTCTTTCAGGGCGCTTTGCAGGCGCTATTTTTAGCGCAAAAGCGTCTGCAAAGCTCCTCAGTGTGAAAGCAGCCTAACGATACAGCCATAGGCGTGCGCACACCTATGAATACAGCCCAAAAGGAGAGACTAAGAATAAAGCTGGAACTGGCTGAATATTGATCAGTGTGTAGCTGTTCCCACCACACGGTGAAAAATTATTAATCGATCAGTGGTGGGTACAGCTGTCATAGTACAAAGTCCTGATGAGGGGGGTTGATCGTGTGTTTGGATGGAGTTAACCGTCCATCAGTTCATTGGCTGAATGAATAAAGAAATAAAAAAAAAAAGCAACACAATGTGTATGGCCTGGTCAGCTTAAAAGGTGCTTAAAGTGTCAGATCGGAGATATCAGACTTGCCAGTTGCTCACCTACTTAGAACAATCAGGCCTTGTTCACTCTCTGAGTGATGATCAGTACCAACAGCCTATATCGCTAACCTTGACGTTCTGCATTGACCCAGCAGAGCTGACCTTGCTTGTACAGTATGTGGCGTGCTATGCACTGCTGGAAAGACTGCATTGAGGGCAGCTGGATTGGAGCTGCTGCATCCAAACTGACATTAATGGGACTGCCTGCACAGAAACCATGGGCATCGCCATGTGGGCAAAGACAGCCGCTGCATGGGTATATGCTATCCATATGCCCATATTTAAGAGGCATAAGCCTTAATTTTTAACAAACTGTCACAGCCTAGAGTTTTTTGATCCACACACAGCAGCAGAATACCAGTTTAACCCAACATCCTCTGTTTCTTTAAGTGTAATGTGTTGGAAGATTGATCTGATTTCTCTTTATTAACAGCGCTTGCAGCTCACCTGGACGGTTAGTGGCAGCCATAATAAAAACTTGACGTCTACTTTCCAGTCCATCCATCTCAGTGAGCAACTGATTAACGACTCTCACACTGGCTCCTGACTACAAGAAAACAGGAAAAATAAAAATAAAATTTGAACCTGTGCAGACAAATGACACTTAAAACAGCCGCATCACAGCCCCATTATGCAGCATCAAAATGTGCGAACATTCTTGAATCTGAATACTGCAATGTGTAGTTGCTGTCAAAAATCTTTCCTAGAATAACCAACAGCTATAAAAGTCTCTCTCAATCCTGGAAAATAAAATTCACACAAGTACACTACATTACACTACTGCACATGAACATTCTTGGCCTATCCACAGTCTGGTGGGTAAAATAAGGAGAGTGAGCATGTTGTGTGGCAATAAAATTGGATTTACACATTTTGAGGAATATCTATTTTTGCACTTTCAGAGTAGCCTTTGTGCTCTCCACCTTCCCCATACATAGCTCTGCAGACCCACAGTCTTTCACAATGCTTACATTCTTCTGCAAAATGTTCTTTGCACTGGACGTGCCAGTACAGTGAATCCTGAGGCTTTATGGGACTGTCACCCCATAGAAGACTAAGCATTCTACCACACAATTGTGAGCAGTACAGAGAGGCCAAGGGCAGAAGGGTAAGTAAGCATCTGGAGATGGAGAAGAAAAAAAATGAAGTGCACTCTCTTTGAAAGTGACTTATCTTTTAACCACTTTCTGCCTACCCTATAGCAGTTTCATTGTTACAGGGTGGTGGCTGTGCGCAGGATCACGTATATATACATACACACGTGATCCCGCATTTCCAGATAGCGGGCGCGAATGTGCGCCGCCAGTGGGTCGCTCCCGCTGTGATTATGCACAGTGGGTATGGCGGACTCGATGTTCACTGGCACCTGTTGATTGGTCAGTACACAGGCATTAAACAAGGTAGACGGACGATCTGTCAGTAGGGAAGGCATTGATCCTGTGTTCCTGCAAAGCAAAAAATGGCCTGGTCGTGAAGGGGGGTAAATCTTCTGCAGCTGAAGTGGTTAATTATGTCTCGGTGCAGACAATGAAAAGTATATATTGATAAAGCTGTAACACAGTCAAAGTCATTTTGCACTAAAGTATCAATATCAGGAGGAGACAGGTTCATATTACAATCATTAGGAGATCCTGCATGTAATTATTGCACATGACAATAACCCTTGGCTGTGTATACAGTAGCAACTATGTAAAGAAAACATGCTAATTTAAAACACTTCAGTGTTTATAACACCAAATACATATTTTTAACAGATATCTAAACCCCAAAACAAAAATATAGCATGTTGTACTTTACCAGTCTTTAGATGTTATAGCAGCTTTATTTTTTTTTTAGGCCGGGTGCATTTTCTGAAGATGCAGTCAAATACCTGATAAGCCTAAGGCCCCTTTCACGCTGGGGCGGGGGCGGCGGTAAAGTGCCGCTAATTTTAACGGCACTTTACCGTCAATTTCGAGGTGCTAGTCGGCCGAGAAAGGGTTAAAACCCCCGCAAAGCGCCTCTGCAGAGGCCATATAGCCGCGGTGCCCCATTGATTTAAAATGGGCAGGAGCGGTGGAGGAGTGGTATACACACCGCTCCAAAGATGCTGCTAGCAGGACTTTTTTTACCATGCTGCTAGCGCACCGCTCCAGTGTGAAAGCCCGAGGGGCTTTCACATTGGAGAGACAGCAGCGGCTATTTCCGGTCGCTTTGCATGCACTATTTTTAGCGTTATAGCGCCTGCAAAGCGACCCAGTGTGAAAGGGGTCAAAAAGAAATTGAGAATCTTTGCAAATTCCTGTTGGCTTTCCCATTTAAATCTTCAACTGCATTGTTCACCTTACAATCCATACTCTGAACTACACAACCTCTCTCCCCGTTATTGGAGATGTAGAGCGGGGAGGTTCTTTGAAGTCTAAATCAGGACACCAGCCTAGGGTGACCATGCTGCTCCCTCCATAGATACAGCACAGTGAGTGAGCATTGTAACCCTGACACAATAACTGTGTTAGCGGAAGGGTCAGCAGTTGCACATAAAAGGAATAAAAAGCCTCAAAGTGGAACTAAAGTTGCTATTTGAAAAAGAAAAAAAGATAAGAAAACCTGAAAGCAGGCAAGCTCTTTATTGCAAAATAGACCATCAAGGTCTCTTCTGCAATAAGATAAACCTACCTGCTCACAGTCTTCTTTAGAATGTACACTGATCTGCACATCTCAGTTTACATTGTGGAAAAGATCATGGGTTCCGAGATGACATGTGCATGTGCAGGAGTGATGTCCCCACCCCCCACTAGCCAATGAAGAGGGCCACAGCCTGGTACCCAGAAGACTCCAGGTAGAAGATGCAGCTGCTGGCGAGGGACCTTCGGACCGCTGAAAGAGTTAAAGGGGAGCTCCACCCAAAAGAGGAAGTTCGGCTTTAAGGTCTCCTCTCCCCTCTTTTTCTCCAAATGGCATTATTTTTTTGAGGGGGGGGTGTACCTGTTTTTTTTTCTAGTCTCTCCCAGCAGTCATCTGGGACACGTCACAGGTCCCGGAAAAGTGCCGGGGAGAGAAGACCGAGAGAAGGGATGGCTCGGATGAGCACAACGCTGGATCCCGGGAAAGGCGAGTGTTTGTTTATTATAAGTCAGCAGCTACACTTTTTGTAGCTGCTGACTTTTAATACACACATAAATGACTGGAGCTCCGGTTTAAGCATTGTGGATTAGTTCCGCTTCAACAGGGGAAACTAATGATACATCTAATGCCGCGTACACACGATCGATTTTCTCGACGGTGAAAACACCGTCGAGAAAATAGACGGTAAAAACGAGGGAACGGCTTGGTTCCCTACACACGTCCGTTTTTCCCGACATTTTTCTCTTTGTCGAGAAAAACGACCGTGTGTGGGCTCCGCGGCAGTGTTTCCCTATGGGAAAACTGCCGCGGAAAAAAACGACAGGAATCACGACGAGAAAAATTAGAGCATGTTCTAATTTTTCTCGTCGTGATTAATGCCGTTTTTCCCGTCGTGAAAAATGACAAAAAGCCCACAGACGATCGTTTTTCTCGTCCAAAGGAAAAAATGACATTTTTCTCGACTGGAAAAATGATCGTGTGTACGCGGCATTAGGACTGGTAACCTGCAATAAAAAGAAATGCCTTTGGGTTTAGGCTTTAAAGCAGAACTTTTCAATGGGAAAAAGAAATACATTTGTTTCCTGCATTGGGAATTTTTACCATGGCTTGGGTGTATTACATTTTTTATAATCTGTCTTTTCAATTGCCCATGTTAGCATACTGCTGAGCTTTGTACAGAATTATTTAAATGACTTGACATTCTATCCACCAGGATTGGTAAAGAAACAGAACAAAAAGTCCTGGGTCAAATACAAGTCTTTACAGTACACTGATGCGGACATAAGCCTAAATGGTTCAGCTTCAATTACCTTTGTCTCCTATCCTTTAACCAGTATACTATAGCCTGCATTGTATGCCATTATGCCTATTACAATAAAAATAAGGTCTGTTTGAACTTCCTGCTCATAGAAAATACATTTTCATAAGAAGGTGTTTGCAGTTCTAACGTCCCAGCTGTATGTAAAAGCATTACTACAATGCAAAAGAGGGTGGCCGTAAACAAGGTTTACCCACTATATGTACAATAGAAATTTTTATAACAGCTTACCTGTAAAATAATTTTCTTGGAGTACATTTAGACTGGGATCCTAACCCAGGAGTTCCAGATACTTGACCATGCTGGACACACTTAGGTCCAGCCATGCTACTGACTGATCCATCAGCAGCAGATTGCCTCGGTATGCCATTACTGCGATACCCTGGGCCTTTAGACCTGCTAGAAGCGGGCCCTAGCACCCTGTAAACCCGGGCACGGTGGCTAACCCAAAGGGCAAGACTACCAACTGGAAGAGGTGCTGTTCCCCTGCGAAATGCAGACAACCTCTGCAGTCCCATGTAAATAAACACATATGCAAATGGCTCCCCATATGTGTAAGTGGCAATTGTTAAAGCCATGTGCCTCTATGGAAGCGTGCATTCATGAAAGCATGAATTTATACAAATTTGTTTTAGGCAAAACATAAGAGTGCGCTGTATACACGCATACATATAGCACGTGTGCTATGGAACGGGCATCTTGCAAGCAAGCATGCGTTTATGAACGTGTTATGCAATATTGCGCAACACGTACCCATGCAGACACGTATTCCTATGTAAACACAAGGAATCCTGTATAATTAAGGAAACTTAAATTACCATGCCTCATTATGCAATCATGCAAAATCTAGGCGAACATGCATCCTTATGCGATTCAGCATTTTTTTTTATGCGATCAAACATCTTATGCATTTTAAGCACTACTGTGCGGACAAGTACCCTTGTGTGGCCAAGGATTCTTGGGTGATCAAGCACCCCTGTGCGATCCAGCATCTTTATGCAATCAAGCATTTCTGTGAAAACAAGCATCTCTGTGTGATCAAGTATCCTTGGGTAATCAAGGACTCGTGTGATCAGGCAACCTTGTGTGATCCAGCATCTTTATGCAATCAAGCATCTTTATGCGATTTTAGGCATTTCTGTGCAAACAAGCCTCTCCGTGCGACTTAAGCACTTTAATGTGACCAAGCATCCTCATGCGACTATGTAAAAAACATGTAAATCCATACAAACAGAAACATGTATCTTTACGTGATCAACAACAAACATGTTCTGTTCTGTTACCCCACATGCATTTTGTACATTCCAAACTCATGTATTTTATGCAAACATGTTGACTGGGAAAGAGGAAGTTATCCTCTGCAGACGTGCGTTTCCGCAATCATGCGATATAGCCGTTGTGCACCAGCAACTGTGCATCCCAGCAGTTGTGCGTTTGGCTAGCCTGAAGCCAGCACCAGGATGAGGATCCGGTGGAGGTTTTTCTAGCAACCTATACTCCTCGGCTAGAGTTTTTAGGAGGAGAAAAAAAAACGCTTATGCGGGTGCCCAACCAGCAGAAATAAACTGTTGCAGTAATGGATGGAGTGGAAAGGTACAAGCAACCTATGGGATTTTTTTTTTGTTAAAAAACCCCAAGGAGGAGACAGAGGCTTTGGCGGTCTAGGCTGAGGGTATGTTATATGCAATATGAATCTCTGAAAAAGACTGCAGCTGCAACTCCAGAACTTGTGAGGCTTCTGTCCTCCGATGGTGAACTTTCATCCTCTTGTTTGAGGATTTAGAGCAGGGGAAGGGGCACATCCCGGTTTCTGCTTCTTGTGAGGATGCTGCGATTATAGCAGTTAACCTCTTATAGACCAACAAATGCAATGCAAAAAAACGTCCAGACTGACATATGCACAGTGGCTGCAATGTTGGGGGAGGCTGCAATGCCCGACAGGGCCGATGGCTCAACCTGTGCGGCTGCCTCAAGTCTCTACAGGGGAGGATGGTATCATGCAGACATGATTAGGGCCACCAGATTCAGATGGCGATACCTTTGTGCCCTTTGATATTCTGGCCCCTGAACCATTTCTACTTGGAGACATAGTCCTAAGCTAAAAGCAGAGGAACTTAACATTGGTGCATCAACAGCTGAACTTAGTCTAGAAAAAAAAACAATGCCTGCTAATCTGCACAGCTTGATGCTGAGTAGGTGTCTTAGGTATGTCTGTATCCAACACACAGGAGGTGCTTACATGCCCCAAGCTGCTGTGTCCCTCTGGCTTTACAGAGCTCTGGCATCTGGGGCTTTTTTGAAGAGCACACCCTGTGCCTGCACTATGAGCTGGCGTGCACGCGTGCGCCAGCGGCAACCACATCCCCTCCCCGCCTACAAAAGCGCGCCACCCTTGCACGCGTAGGGAAATGGTGGGAGAGAGAGAGCGAGATCCCAAAAAGGAGCGCCGTAAACCTCGGACTACGAGGGCCCCCCCACAACTGTGGCAGAGCCTGAAGCGGAGAAAGTGAGCCGTTTCAACAGACCGGCTAACACAGAGCTTTCGTTCCTGGAGAGCATGGCAAGTGAAACACCAGATATGTCTCTTTACCGCCTCTAGTGGCAGAAAACAGATAAGACATGCAGCTACTCATGGAAGATAATCCTTAAGGTATTTACCTAGGATTGTCTTCACTTACCTTATCCCCGCCGCAGGATACTGCTGAGCACAGACAGACCCAATCTTCACCCATCACGGCGGGTTAAGTCAACAGACCTTCAGGAACTGGGATCCTAGAAAAGGTTTCCAACTCCCCTGGACCTGTACCGCATCCTGACAGAAAATCTTTGGTATGTGGTTATAACCAAAGTACTGGAACCCAGGATCCAGCCCTCCAAAGAGAGGCATTACAGGCAAAAACCTTGTGCTTCGGATACGAGGCCCCAGGTACCATCCACTTTGGCCTCAATGGCACTTTGGATGGATCTGGTCTTTATGGAGGCTATATAAATCCAGCATGGATCCCTCTAGTGGAGCTCCTCAGAGCACATTCTTCACTCGTGACCAACACCTTAGACACTGGCGAAAAAACTTAGGTGCTCTCAGTATGGGAGTGGTTATATAGGGAGGAAACTTCCTGTCTAATTGATTACACCAGTGTCCAGCACCTTAAGGTGGAATATAACCCACTTAGTAATAACTAGGCTCTGTGTCCCGTGATGTACGATAAAGAAAACTTAATTGAGATTTGAAAAAGAACATTGATCAAAATTAGCAAACACTTTCAGATACCTACCAGTTATTTGTGTTAATCTGGCACCTTGTGCTAATTTTTTTTAATTATCTGATGAACTCCATTTAACTGGCAGCCTAACTTTCCAGTTTTCACTGACTTTGCAAGATGGCAAGCCGTTCTAAAGTGATTGAAACCTTCCGGCAGCAGGTTGTTCAGATGAAGGCCAAAGGGATGACCATTTCAGCCATAGCAAGAGAAGTTTGTCGTTCCAAATCTGTGATTTCTAGAATATTGCAACCTTACAACGTCACAAACTCATTCAAGATCACCAAGAAGGCTGGTCGTCCACGAAAGACAAATGCAAGAGAAGACAGGATAATGGGAAGGATCTGAATGGGCAATCGGTTCAACACTGCAGCTGCGATTGCTCGCCAGTTCAGCACTGAACAGAGTAAGGATCTGTCTCATTATACAGCGTCTCGCCGTTTAAGAGAATTTGGACTGAAAGCTCACTCTGCAGTGACCAAACCTCTCATTAGCAGAAAGAATCAAAAGGCTAGAGCTAGACTAACCTTTGCTGAGGCGCATGTTGTGTGGACAGAGGAGACCTGATCAAAGTTCACTTTAATGATGAAAGCAAGTTTAATTTATTTGGGTCCGATGGGAAACATTATGTCCGTCGGCATACTGGGGAAAGACTGAACCCAAAGTGTGTAAATAAGTCAGTGAAAGGTGGAGAGGGAGGTTTCATGGTTTGGAGGATGTTTTCAGCAGGAGTTGGGCCTTATATATATATATATATATATATATAATACACACACACACACACACACTGTAAAAATACCAAGCCATTAAATATTGACATCATCACAATCATTGTTTTTGTAATATCTGTCTGTAGCGATTTTATTTTGACCTTATGTATAAGTGGAAGCCTGTTTGTCTGGTAGGCAAAGAGAATGTGATCTAAGCTGCCCAAACTAAAAGCAGGGAAACAGCTCGTTTTTATTTTATTAATAGCAAGATAGGGGCTTTCTATAAAAATAATAAATATCATAATTATGAGACACATGCTTTGCTGATTCATATCAAGAGTGAATTTTAATTGCATGTCCACGTTAAAACTTCAGACCCAAGGAATGGATTCATTGCTTGCAACTTCTTTGGTTACAAACAAGTCTCAAACTAAATTCCAAATAAAAGTGCTAAAAATGGTTTGCAAAAGATGGTGCAGTCACAATGGTCCTGTCCTGGCTCCTCCACACTGCCAAGTGCCCCCAATAGCAAGCCTCTTAGTAGGGGAACACTTGAGCAGGCTCGCTCCCAAGCCATACTTCTGTGAATGGATATTGGCCATTTACATACACAGTGTGGCTCGGCCCTGCCCCGCTCTCTCGTCATTGGCTCACTAGCGGTGATTGACAGCAGCAGGAGCCAGTGGCTCCCACTGCTGTGTAAGCCAATGAGAAGAGTGGAACCTGGGAGAGCCACTGCTCTCATACACATTGCTGAATTAAGATGAAGCTCTGGCAAGTATAAGGGGGGCAGGAGCTGCACCCAGAAGGTTATTCACCCTAATGCATAGCATGCATTAAAAGGTAAAAAAAACTTCTGCCTTTAGAACCACTTTAACCACTTTCCACCCGTATAACGTCAGATGACATCCTTGGGTTGAAGTGGTTATACTGGGATAAAGCCTTCACCCGCAGGGATCATTTTGGTATCAAAATTTTCAGCAGAGGCGATTCAAGTGGAACAGCCACTTGATCACTTCTGCAAGCGGCGGAAAGGCGCCCCGACCGCCGTCTTTCCCAGGCTCTGCCACCTGATTGCGGAGCCTGGGAGCGATACAACGGTGGCACTACACAGAGAGAGAGAGAGAGAGAGAGAGGATCTAATGTTCTTCCCTCTCTGACTCCGGAAGTGATGAGGATTTGGTCACTTGCGGTTTACAGCTTTTTGTTTACCTGGCTGTTGGCGACCAGGAAAGCAGCTGATCGGACCGATCTTTGTCTGATCAGCTGCATTAGAGACCCCAGATCGCTCCATAAAGAGGACCTGTCATGGCCCATGCTTTCACAAAACTGTGTGACATAAAAAATTGCAACACCCACCATTTTGTTCTCTAGGGTCGCTGCCAAAAATAAAAATAAAATTATAATTTTGGGTTTTAAGCAATTTTCTAGCAAAAAATACTGATTTCTACATGTAGAGAGAAATGCTAAAGTAACTGTTTGTCAGTATCTGGATGTTGTGGGCAGATGTGATTCTACAAAGGCCAAGAATTCTCAACTGTGCTTCTCAATGCCACCCAAGAGTCTCGGCCAGTAACTATAATAAAACATTGTGGTTTTAAATCAAAAGGTTTTTTATCCTAATGCATTCTCCACGACCCTAAATAAATGCTCATCAGAGATCGCTCACTCTACAGCACTGTCCTGACTGCAGTGCCCCTGCTCTCGCTTTCTCTTCTCACATGAGACACAGTCAGTCAAATATGAGGAGGGTTTCAACCGAGCCAGATTGTGTGTTTACTGATGGCTTGCTAAGGGAGCTCCTGGAGGAAGGAGACGCGGCACAAATGAGGGACTCGGACGAGGGACTCCAGAAGAGGAGATAAGGGACCACTTTGTGCAATATCATTGAACAGAGCAGTATAACTTTATGTTAGCAAGAAAAAAACAAAAACCTTTATTATCACTTTAAGTAGACCCCCCTTCTTTAATACAGCCATTAACACCCCTGATTCACCTTGCTTCAATTTGTAGCAAACAATTTAAATGCATGTCTGCACAAAATAAAAATATATTAAAGTACATTTCTCCAATACATTTACCCCACCGTTTATCAATTTAAAACACTGCAAGTTCAGCAAAATACTTGTTCATCTGCAAGAAATCCAGTGAGCTCCTAAATTCCTGTTTGAACTTACAACACAGTGCCTTTCATCGAAATCCCAAGCAACCTGTTGAGCCACAGAACTCATCGTATCCCCATAGAGGTGTTTTAATTTCTTCTCCATGTGCATGCATTGATTTATTTTCTAGCATAACAATGCTGCTGCCTTGACTCCTGCCCACACTCACTACGTAGGGAAAGGGATTTTGGAAGATGTAGCTCTGGGGGTGTGTGTATACCTGTCAATAGGAAATTATATCCCAGAAGGGGGTGCGTTTGTCTATTGTTGTAACTTAGATGAGGATCAGATTACATTTTATGGCAAAATTACTGCAGAAAACCAGTTCATTCCATGGGGTTCACATACTTTTCCTTGCCACTGAAGCTCATACTTTGCAGCTTTATGAAGGACAGTATATTTGTGCTACAAAAAAAAAAAAACCTTACCTCATGGCCCGACCTTCGGGGACACAAGGCGTCAATTTCATCAAAAAATATTACGCAGGGGGAAGAGTTTGAAGCCCTTTGGAAAACCTGCCGAACAGCTCGCTCACTTTCACCAACGTACTGAAATGAAAACAAGCAGATTGAAAGCAAAAACACTGGCTGGTTTATTTCAGAAGGTAATGGAGAATAATACTGCGTACAATTCCACCAACACCAAATATACACATTTTAGGCTACCAGTGACTGGGTAAACACCACTCAAAACATAGGCTGCTGCCTGTTGGGTGACAAATCAGAGTTGGTTCAGGCTTCCCTAAAATAAGTTTACAGGGGAAAATTTGGCTGCACACCAAGCGTTCCAGCATCCAAACATGTGAATCAAAGCCTCTCCTGGAACCTTCTCCTTTGATGTCTTTCATTCAAAGACAGGCTTATCTGATCTTGTGAATGTGTCTGGAACAAGAACGTTTTTACTACTATGTTGAAACAGTCGGTGTGCAGCCGATTTGGTCTTTGTGCACACTTTAGGCCTCTGCTGGGTGACTTAAAAGTTGAATTTTACTTGGTTGCAGACTGTTACTGCACCAAGCTCAATTATTTCATTTTCAAAAAACATATATATCATCCGCGCACAGACACATAAGTTACTAAAGAAGCAGCCAACATAAATTTGGAGATCACAAATCACTAATATACAACACAATACTGAGCTAAAACGAAAAGATAAAAAAAGTACCAAATACCGTATATACTCGAGTATAAGCCGACCCGAATATAAGCCAAGGCACCTAATTTTACCACAAAAAACTGGGAAAACCTATTGACTCGTGTATAAGCCTAGGGTGTCCATCTGCATGCCTCACTGTGCCTCACTTTGCCATGTCCATGCCTCACTGTGTCCATGACTAGACTGACGTTTAACATGGGAGTCTATGGAAGGGGTGCCCGGCTTTGAAAAATCGGTGGTCCCCCAGACAACAAACTTTGCACACTTGTAGAGGAGAAATGGGGCTACATGTGTGCCAAGTTTCCAGGGGACCTCCGGCCGGTACCGGGTCCCCAAAGTCCGGGAGATTAGGCGCAAAAAAGGTGACTCGAGTATAAGCCGAGAGGGGCATTTTCAGCACAAAAAAAATGTGCTGAAAAACTCGGCTTATACTCGAGTATATACGGTAAGTCCATAAAGTGTCAAATCGCCAAATGAAAGACCCCAACACCACCCCTCCAATGTCTGAAAAGGTTCACTCCACACCACTATGATTTTACCAATCTGCTTACCAGACTGCCATGACCCTCAATAAAGATCTTTCAGAAAGCGCCTTTTGGTTGCCAAACTTCAGCCCTCTCGCCTCATCTCATCAATAGCTATCTCGGGAAAAGTGTACTTGGAGGCCAGAGGGGTGAACTGATGTGTGGCAACCAAAAGGCGCTTTCTGACCGCTCTTTATTGAGGGTCATGGTCATCTGGTAAGCAGATTGGTAATATCACAGTTGTGTGAATTAATTAATTTTATTTACCGAATTGAATGATTCAGCAGTTGTTATGGAATAGTGCTAATGTAACAAATTTCAGGGACTTTTTCTATCTGTATTTAAAATGTGTCAAAAGCATAACTTTTTTTTTGTTTTGATAGATTGATGAGAGGTTAGAATCTCTGTCAGGTTTGTTAGAAGTCCACACCTACTGAGGACGTCCACACCCAGGACGTAACGTGTATGGGGGAGGAGCCTGATCTCTTACGTCATCCCACAGCCATCCTTCGCTACATGGCGGAAAGCCGACTCGAGTGTACTAGCCTATTTCAGCTAGCACGGCTCAAGTGCCATTTATGAGCGTATACATAATTTTTTGGTGAAAATAAATGTTTACCATATGGAGAGCACTAGGATGTTTTATGTTCGGTTTTATATACTGACCATAGATGCCAAGTGTATGACTCGGCCCCGCCCCCCGGCGGCCGCGTCATTGGATTTGATTGACAGCAGCGGGAGCCAATGGCTGCACTGCTATCAATCTATCCAATGAAGAGCCGAGAAGATGTGGAGAGAGCGACACAGGATCGCGCCCACAGAAATTCAGGGCTCAGGTAAGTAAAATGGGGGGGCCGGACACTGCAAGGTGTTTTTTCACCTTAATGCATCCTATGCACTAAGGTGAAAAAACACAAGCCTTTACAACCCCTTTAAGTCATAAAAAGTACTGGATTAAAGAGACACCATCACCTTACCCATGCAGGGCAAAGTGATAGTGCCTCTGCAAAAGGACTTTACTGACCGCCCTACACATCCCTTACCTGTGCTTCCTCACAGCTGCTTTCTCTTGCACAATGGACACTAAAAATTATCTGTCTCAGCGACTCAGGGAAGCAATGACATCACTCCCTAGTTCTAGGCAGTGCAGCAATTGGCTTCTAAGCCTGAGCACTATTAATAGGCGAGCAGATCATACCCGCTAGTGTCAGGTATTCTGGGAGGTGAGCAAGGGAGTGCAGGTAAGATGAGTATAGGGGGAAGAGTAGTGCTTTTTAAAGAGACACGGTCACCTTACCAATGCAGAACAAAGTGACAGGGTTTCTGAGCGAGTGTGCCTTCAAATTAACCTGTAATTAAGGTTTAGGTTGTTTCAGTTTTGGCATGAACAGTCTATATATTATTATGTGGTAGAGGAACTACCATGTACAAAACTCACCATATTCAGCAGCTCGGGGCCCTTCACTGAGATAAAATTGAGCCCAGATTCATTGGCAACTGCCTAAAATAATAAAAAAAAAAAAACTTTTTATTTACCCCTTTAAAAACATACATACACTCACCATAAGCACACAAACTATGCGATTACAACAGGGTGAAATACAGATAGACATATGGAGCTCAATCCTGAGATCTAAAATTCTTTGGGGAAGATTGCTGCAAGTCAAGTAATGTATGCAGGAACCTCTATTGCAATAACATGGCGTTGGTAACCCAAACACTGTTACATCACAAAGAACAGATTTCTGGGGAGATGGCAGAATTTGATTCTGCTTATTAAAAGCACAAAGAAACAAAGATTATCTTACTTTTGCAAGTAACGTTTTCCCACAGCCGGGGGGCCCTGCAAGCAAAACACCAGCTGGAGCCATAAGACCAAGAGCCTTAAATTGTTCTGGATTCCTTACAGGAGCCTGGAGGAAAAAAACAAAAAAAACAAATTACTTTAAAAGTGAAAAATATTATATATTTCTTTTCCCCATAGCATTTGCAGCATCCTTAGCATTTGAATCCTATGCATTAAGGTGAAAAAACACCTTGCACTCTCGGGACCCCCAGCCCCCCAGTTTTACTTACCTGAGCCACGAAACTCTGTGGGCGCGATGCTTTCCCCCAGCTTGAGGCGGCTCTTCATTGGCGATTGATAGCAGCGCAGCCATTGGCTCCCACTTCTGTCAATCAAACCAATGACGTGGCGCACCGGGGGACAGGACCGAGTGATACACTTGGCGGCTATAGCCGCCACTGTATCACACGGGAGCACGCCCGCAAGCTAACCCCTTGGGAGAGCGCATCCCAGAACGGGGGTTAGCTCTTGCGGGGAGGAGCCGAGACAGCCACCGAGGGACCCCAGAAGACCAGGATCAGGGCCACGCTGTGCAAAACGAACTGCACAGTGGAGGCAAGTATGGTATGTTTGTTATTAAAAAAAAAAAAAAGAAAAACAATAAACCCTTACAACCCCTTTAAGGGGGAGCAGTGCAAACACAGCTCAACTGCATGGTTTTATCACCCCCACCCAACCAAAATTGAAAACAAGCCCTAAAAGTGGAACAAGTCCACTGTTTTGAGGAGAAACTATTCTCAGGATCTGATCACATATCTTATAGCAGTTGAAATTTGCTGCAAGCAATCACCAGCACATCAGGACTCACCAGTATGGCCATTGTCAGCTCCTCTCGGATCTCCTCCAGAGCTCCTATGTCAGCCCACGTCACATCAGGCACTGTGGCAAAACCTTCTCTTTTGGCAGAGGGTTGTACAGCAGGTATGGCATTCAGGAAGTCAGACATCTCGATACAGAGACTCCGAAGATCCTCCTCAGGAAATGGGGTCTGCTCCTGAAGAACCTCAAGTAGTCTCTGTAACTGATCCTGAAAAAAAAAGACACAGCTGGGTGATCCTTAGGCCCCTTTCACACGGAGGTCCGTTCAGGTCCGCCTGTCAGTTTTTTAGGCGGACCTGAAACGGATCCTCCATGCACCCCTATGGAGGCACGGATGTCAGCGGAGACATGTCCGCTGACATCCGCTCCGCTCCGCCAAAGTGTGACGGAGGAAAATCCTATTTTTCCTTCCGTCTGCGGAGCGGATCGGATGACAACGGACTCTACGGTCCGTCGTCATCCGATTCCCCATAGGGGAGAGCGGCGCTCTGACAGGGCGGTCCCTGCACAGTGTGCGGGGACCGCCCAGTCATCCGTCGGCTCAGCGGGGATCAACGGAGCGATCCCCGCTGAGCAAGCGGAGCTTCACGGGGCGGATCTGCACGGATCCGCCCCGTGTGAAAGAGCCCTAAATGACAATGTATTTGAACCTTCGCGACCACAGCAGTTTATATAGTTATGCCACACAGCACAACCCTGTCAACCAGGGAAAGTCATCGGATTTGCCTAGTTGCAATTTTACTTTCATTTACAGACCTGCTTCCCCACCTTCACCCTGTGGGCTAGATTATAAAAGGAGAAGCAGCACACTGAGGAGCTCATCTCTGTCATTCAACTCTCTTCTCCTTCCACCATGCCCCTTGCACTGCAGGACACCCGAATGGCTCCTTGTGCTGCTTCTACCTGCCCAAGTATGAGCCCTGCCTATGCAGAGATTGCAAGAGGCTGATACCAGGCCAAATTCAAGTACGCACTTTGACTGAACTTAAAAAAATACATTTAATAATATATTATTTAAAAATAGTGCTATCTGCACTTGGTGCAAAAAAAAGCCTCAATAGTGCCGATCAATACTCAATCATTACAGTTGCACTCGCAAAATTGCACACAATAATAATCAAACATGGAAAAAAAAGAAAAAAAAAAAAAAAAGAGAATGTTGGGCTGTCTTAAATTGTGTTTATAACCTCTACTACTACTGTATTAGTACACATTGCTTCATAAAGTGCATTAGTGCTTAAAAATAAAAAGGGGGGGGGGGGATTATTGTGCTGTCACCTAGATTTATAAGTAAACTATACTTCAAGGTACCTTTTTTTGTGTTAGTCTGGGTGTAGATCGCACAATAGTTTTTTTTCCATTCTAGATACTGTATATTTATTGTTTGCATCTAGTATTTGTTTTAGCAGTTTTTCACTTTATGAAGCAATGTGTACTAATACAATTATATGAGGTTATGAAGACAATTTAGGACAGCACAACATTCTCTTTTCAAGAATATATTATTGACAGCTGCATTAATGTGCATCTCTTGTGAAGTGTACCTGATTGGGTTGTCCATTTTGGACTTTTAACTCTGATGTTTCTTCCAGCAGAGAGCTCGGTTCTGTTGAAGTCTCCTTCCCTTTCATTTCCCGCAGCTGGATTAATACTCTGTTTACAGCACCCATCGCAGCTTCCCGGCAAAGTGCCATCAGGTCTGCACCGACATACCCTGGCGTTAGGTGTGCCACATGCTGGAAGTCAAAAGATTCAGGGAGCCTCAACTTCCGGCACAAGGTCTGCAGAATCCTGTGCAGGATGAAGAGCAGGAGAAAAGTAGAATTCAACCTTTCACTTAGTTTTTATGTTCTTTAAAGTATTTGCTTACACCAAGGATACCGACAGCAAAAAATAAAAATAAAAAATGTCATAATAAAATTTACAGTCTCTTAATTTTTGTTCTCTGTCCTAATGCGGCTTTTTTGAACTTCCAGTTGGGGAGGACGGGAAGCGCGCACTGCAGAGGTCATATGACCACTTTTGTCAGGAGTACCTTGTTCCCTATCCCAACTTTGAATATGGACCATGCATGCCCCCCGTCCTAGATCTGCCCTCTTCATGAGTAAATATGGTCCCTCAACCCCAGTGATAAAACAATGCATGTGTGCATACTCTAGACCAGGGCTCAAAATTTCAAGTCCTGAGCTACTAGCCAGGCCTCAAAAGGTTACTCGCCACCAGTGCCCCACTCAATCCCTACCCTACCCTGCCCCGCCCCTAGACACGGCCTCATAAATTATCTCATGAAATTACACTTAAAATGTTTTATGCAAAAATAAGTTACAAAAATAAATATTAACAACTTTATCGTTGCAGCCACACCTGTGCCCACCGTTGCAGCCACACTGTGCCCACCGTTGCAGCCACACTGTGCCCACCGTTGCAGCCACACTGTGCCCACCGTTGCAGCCACACTGTGCCCACCGTTGCAGCCACACTGTGCCCACCGTTGCAGCCACACTGTGCCCACCGTTGCAGCCACACTGTGCCCACCGTTGCAGCCACACTGTGCCCACCGTTGCAGCCTCGCCTGGGCTGAGGAATGCATGGCTGGAGAAAGAGGAGAGCTGCGGGATAGCATGCTGTTAGCGGCGCTTACATTATGATTGTCTCCGCTCTGCTCGACACAGCCCCGCCTCCTCCTGACCTGCGCCTGTGATAGATAGAACGCTGGTCCACTGCTGGGATGCGTTCTATCACAGGCGCAGGTCAGGAGGAGGCGGGGCTGTGTCGAGCAGAGCGGAGACAATCATAATGTAAGCGCCGCTAACAGCGTGCTATCCGGCAGCTCTCCTCTTCCTCCATGCTTTCTTCCCCTGGGGCGATCGATGGGAGAACAGCTCCCGATCAACCCCGCTGGCGGTGCTCTCCCCCCCTCTCCCAGGCAGGCAGCCCAGCTCGCAAGACCGAATTTTCCACTCGCAAAATACGAGTAGGCGAGTGGAAAATTTGAGGGCTGCTCTAGACAGCACAATATGGTCACATGGCCCCAGTGCATGTGTGTCCCAGGCTCAAGCGAGCACAGTAAAAGCTAGCAATACATTACATTACAATCAGGCTGATTGTACAGAAGTCGATCGATAGATCAACTTCTATACAACCAGCCTGTCCATACATGGATCGAAATTTCGCCAGTCTAGCAGGGAATTTCGATTAAGAGTGGCTACAGTGGGGCTCCATGGGATCCTAAACAGCAGTGGAGACATTCTTATGATAGAAATTGCTGAGGCAGAATGCAAAAAAATTTACAGACTCCAAACAGAAGGCAAAGAGCAAACATTGTAAAGTACTGTAGTATGCTGCCATATTTCATATTGAGGGTTTACCCAGGATGATGCCTGAACCAAGATGGTGGTCTCCCTCTGTAGATAAAAGGCACTGACCCTGAGAGTGGGAGCAAAGCAGAGCTAACAGTTCAGGGGTGAACTGGACAGGGCAGATATCATAGCTTCAGATAACACAGCAGAATGCACTTCTGGAAGAAACAACGTGCACTTTTTTTTGTTGCACTAATTGAACAGATAACAAAATGTTATCAAAAGGTAACCAAAAAAGAGAGCAAATAAGAAAAATTAATTGTAAGGTTTACATGCACTTTACATTCGACTTGAAGAAAAAGTTTTGGGCTTGTGTACAGCCTAGGCCAGGATCCAAGGGGCTCCCACAGGGACATAAAAATCAAACAGAGAGATGCCTGCACTTTAGCACTATTTTACGTAAGGTACTTTTTATAGCCAAGTTGGGTTCATTTGAAGTGTCAAAGATGGTGTAACTCTGGAAATTGCCCTTGTCAAAGTACATTTAAAATCTTTTCCTTATCCAATATTATTTGCATGCACATTTTTTATCAAGCTTCTGTTTTCCTGCACCAATGATAAAGCAAAGGTCAAATGTAAAGCCAAAGTCGGAGTGTGAAGTGCTAACTCAGGAAAGTCACTTCTTTACAAGGAGTTTAAAGGAAGGAAGCTAGACAAAGTCTGGAATTTCTGTTAAACATACAGGACACATTTTATGCAAAATTCCTTAAGAAAATTTAGAGCTTAACCACTTAACGACTACTCACTGTATATATACACGTCGGCAGAATGGCACCGACAGGCACAATCACGTACCTGTACGTGCCTGCCTTCGTATGGGTGGGGGGTCCGATTGGACCCCCCTCCGGTACAGTGAGCGGCTGTGATAGCTTCGGGAGCGATCCGTGATGAGGGGGCCGCCATTCGATTCTGGCCACCCCCTCTTGATCGCTTCCGGTGAATGAAAAGCTTCCTCTGCCTGTGTAGCATTTACACAGGCAGGAGGAAGTGATGTCATCTCTCATGCGGCGCTCACATATACCGAGCGCCGCATCAGAGAAGACATCAGGTTAGTGCACTAAACAGCACACTGACACCAGGACACATAGGCACACGATCGCCCCCCCAGATCACCCCCCCCCAGCCACAGTGTCAGTGAGCATTTATTTACTGATCACTGCAATCAGTGACATTTGTGACTGTAAAAGAGTGTTTTAGGTCCAGTGTAGCCCCCTAACCCCCCCCTAATAAAGGTTTAACCCCTTGATCGCCCCCCAGGTAACCCTTTCACCGTTGTCACTAAGCGATCGTTTTTCTGATCGCTGTCTTAGTGTCGGTGATGCCGATAGGTAGCCAGTTATTTTTTTTAGGTTCGCCGCAGGTTTTTATAGCATCAGGTACCCCCATATATTATCCAATAAGGGTTTTAACCCCCTAATTGCCCCTAGTTAACCCTTTCACCAGTGATCACCGCATAAGTGTTACTGGTGACACTGGTTAGCCAGTTAGTTATTTTGTTATTTAGGTTCCCCGTCAGGTACCCCCATATATTACCTAATAAAGGTTTAACCCCGATTGCCCCTAGTTAACCCTTTCACCAGTGATCACCATATAAGTGTTACGGGTGACGCTGGTTAGTTAGTTTGCTTTTTATAGTGTCAGGGCACCCGCCGTATATAACCCAATAAAGGTTTAACCCCCTAATCGCCCGGCGGGTGATATCAATTAGGTTTTAGTGTCAGAGAGGGTCTGCGTCGCCCCAGGCAGCGTCAGGTTAGTGCCAGGAACGCTAACACCCATGCATGAAGCATACACCTCCCTTAGTGGTATAGTATCTGAACAGATCAATATCTGATCTGATCAGATCTATACTAGCGTCCCCAGCAGTTTAGGGTTCCCAAAAACGCAGTGTTAGCGGGATCAGCCCAGATACCTGCTAGCACCTGCGTTTTGCCCCTCCGTCCAGCCCAGGCCACCCAAGTGCAGTATCGATCGATCACTGTCACTTACAAAGCACAACACACATAACTGCAGTGTTCGCAGAGACAGGCCTGATCCCTGCGACTCCAGTGCTGTAGGAGGTGATTTCACCACCACAGTAAAAAAAAAAAAAAAAAAAAAAAAAAAAAAGGAGCATATATACCGAAGCAGGGGGGCAGCAGGGGCGGAGGAGCGATTTTGCTCCTAATGCCGCGTACATACGGTCAAAATTCCAACGGAGGCATGCCCGTGGAAAAGTCTGACCATGTGTGTGCGGCATAACTTTTGCGGGAGTATGCCCCCATGCTTCGCCATATATAAATGGTGCATGTATGCCCATCATTAGAAGTGGCTGAATGAAGGGCGGTATTCTAATGGTGGGCATACCCACTGATCAATCTCTTTTTCGTTCAGCCAATAGGCTGCATAAAAAAAAAAAACATTACAATACATGTCCAACAAGGACCAGCAACGTACTGGTATGTTGCTGGACTTTGGTTATACCAGAATGATGCCTGCGGGTTTAGGTATCATCTTGGTATCATTCTTTTCAGCCAGCGGCCGACTTTCATGTAAAAGCAATCCTAGCGGCTAATTAGCCTCTGGACTGCTTTTACAAGCAGTGGGAGGGAATGTCCCCCCCCCCTGGATATAAAAAGCGCCATTGGGAAATTGGGAAAGCATTTTATCACACCGATCTTGGTGTGGTCAGATGCTTTGAGGGCAGAGGAAAGATCTAGGGTCCAATAGACCCCAGTTTTTTCAAAAAAAGAAGGAGTACCTGTCACTACCTATTGCTATCATAGGGGATATTTACAATCCCTGAGATAATAATTAAAAAAAAAATATATGGAAAGAACAGTTTAAAAATAAAATAAAAAAGCAAAATTAATAATAATAAAAAAAAAAAAAAAAAAAAAAAAGCACCCCTGTCCCGCCCTGCGCAATGGCGAACGTAAGCGTCGGTCTGGCGTCATATGTAAACAGCAATTGCATCATGCATATGAGGTATCACCGCGAAGGTCAGATCGAGGGCAGTCATTTTAGCAGTAGACCTCCTCTGTAAATCTAACGTGGTAACCTGTAAAGGCTTTTAAAAATGTATGTAGTTTGTCGCCACTGCGCGTTTGTGCGAAATTTTAAAGCATGTCGTGTTTGGTATCTATGTACTCGGCCTAAGATCATCTTTTTTATTTCATCAAACATTTGGGCAATATAGTGTGTTTTAGTGCATTAAAATAAAAAAAGTGTATTTTTTCCACAAAAAATGCGTTTGAAAAATCGCTGCGCAAATACTGTGTGAAAAAAAAATGCAACACCCACCATTTTAATCTGTAGGGCCTTTGCTTTAAAAAAATATATAATGTTTGGGAGTTCAACATAATTTTCTTGCAAAAAATAAAAATGTTTTCATGTAAACAAAAAGTGTCAGAAAGGGCTTTGTCTTCAATTGGTTAGAAGAGTGGATGTAAGCTTCCTAATGTTGTGTATAAAATGCCAGCACAGTTCAAAACCCCCCCAAATGACCCCATTTTGGAAAGTAGACACCCCAAGCTATTTACTGAGAGGCATGTCGAGTCCATGGAATATTTTATATGTTGACACAAGTTGCAGAAAAAAGACAATTTATTTTTTATTGCACAAAGTTGTCACTAAATGGTATATTGCTCAAACATGCCATGGGCATATGTGGAATTACACCCCAAAATACATTCTGTTGCTTTTCCTGAGTACGGGGATACCACGTGTGAGACTTTTTGGGAGCCTAGCCGCGTACGGGACCCCAAAAACCAAGCACCGCCTTCAGGCTTTCTAAGGGTGTAAATTTTTGATTTCACTCCTTACTGCCAATGCCCAGATGGCACAAACCCCCCCCAAATGACCCCATTTTGGAAAGTAGACACCCCAAGCTATTTGCTGAGAGGTATGGTGAGTATTTTGCAGATCTCGCTTTTTGTCACAAAGTTTTGAAAATTGAAAAAAATAAAAATAAAATTATTTTATTTCTTCATTTTCAAAAACAAATGAGAGCTGTAAAATACTCACCATGCCTCTCAGCAAATAGCTTGGGGTGTCTACTTTCCAAAATTGGGTCATTTGGGGGGGTTTTGTGCTATTTTGGCATTTTATGGCCTTCGAAACTGTGATAGGTAGTGAGGAGTTAAATCAAAAATTTGTGCCCTTAGAAATCCTTAAGGCGGTGCTTGGTTTTCGGGGTCCCGTACGCAGCTAGGCTCCTAAAAAGTCCCACACATGTGATATCCCCGTACTCAGGAGAAGCAGCAAAATTTATTTTGGGGTGCAATTCCACATATAACCATGGCATGTGTGAGCAATATATCATTTAGTGACAACTTTTTGTATTTTTTTTTTAGTCATTATTCAATCACTTGGGACAAAAAAAAAAAAAAAATTCAATGGGCTCAACATGCCTCTCAGCTATTTCCTTGGGGTGTCTACTTTCCAAAATTGGGTCATTTGGGGGTGTTTTGTACTGCCCTGCCATTTTAGCACCTCAAGAAATGAGATAGGCAGTCATAAATTAAAAGCTGTGTAAATTCCAGAAAATGTACCCTAGTTTGTAGACGCTATAACTTTTGCGCAAACCAATAAATATACGCTTATTGACATTTTTTTTTACTAAAGACATGTGGCTGAATACATTTTGGCCTAAATGTATGACTAAAATTTTGTTTATTCGATTTTTCTTATAACAAAAAGTAGAAAATATTTTTTTTTCAAAATTTTCAGTCTTTTTCCGTTTATATCGCAAAAAAAAAAAAAAAAAAAAAAAAAAAATCGCAGAGGCAATCAAATACCATTAAAAGAAAGCTCTATTTGTGGGAAGAAAAGGACGCAAATTTAGTTCGGGTACAACATTGCATGTCCGCACAATTTACAGTTAAAGCAGCGCAGTGCCAAATTGTGAAATCACCTCTGGTCATTAAGCTGCGTAATGGTCCGGGGCTTAAGTGGTTAAGTGACAACCATTTTTTATGGCTAACTTAAAGTGTATTTACACTTTTGCAGAAAAATTAGGCTAAGACCTTCTTTATATTTGTTACATGTTCTTATTAGCACAGCACTACACAAAAATAAATAAAACATTATATACATACATACATACATGCTTTTTACTTGCTTAAAAATCCTTACATGCTCTCTCTGCTTTCTAATGTAATACATAATTAACCCTATTTTCAGTTCTTTATTATCAGCTGTAAACTACCGTATATACTCGAGTATAAGCCGAGTTTTTCAGCACATTTTTTGTGCTGAAAATGCCCCTCTCGGCTTATACTCGAGTCTGTGTCCATCTTCAACTTTGTGCACCTGATCCTGGCCAGCCGTAGGCCCCCAGGATCCCAATCTTGGCACACATGTAGCCCCGCTCTTCCTCTACAAGTGTGCAAAGTTTGTTGTCCGGGGGACCTATGGCCGGGGAGCACCGATTTTTCAAAGCCGGGCACCCCTTCCATAGACTCCCATGTTAAACGTCAGTCTAGTCACACAGCGCCAGAGATCAGGTAGGGAGATTGGGCACAGTGAGGAATGGGCACAGTGACCATGAGGCATGGGCACAGTGAGGCACGCACATGGACACAGTGAGGCAAAGTGAAGCACAGTGAGGCATGCAGATGGACACCCTAGGCTTATACTCGAGTCAATACGTTTTCCCAGTTTTTTGTGGTAAAATTAGGTGCCTCGTCTTATATTCGGGTCGGCTTATACTCGAGTATATAGGGTAGATTTGAATACTGTCTGTCCTAAGAAGGGTTCAAATTGTAGAAACCACCTTCCTGCAATGCATGTTATGAAGGATAGCTCACTGTGTAGGAACAAGACACTGTAAAGCTGGCCATACATGGATCGAAATTTGTTCGGTTTAGCCAGGACTGGCTGAATTTTGATCCAAGTATGGGCAGAGAAGTTGCACAGAAGTCGATCTACTGGTCGACCTCTATACAACTGCGTTGTTGCATTTTCCTTGCTCGATCAGTGCCGCAGGCTACAGCCTGCAACTCTGATAAGTGTATTCTGGCGGCAGGGAAACTCCCCATTATCAGAATACAAATACTCAGTAGGTAGAATTGACTGCAAACGTGGAAACACACATTAAGTTATTAAAGATGCAAGCTTTTGGAATGCCTTAGATCCCTTCTTCAGCCTACAAAAAGATCAAAAAGGAACCCGAAATCTTGCATTTTTAATTAATAAAAAGTTAGCCAATAAGGGGTGTTACTTAAACTCTATTCTTTCTGAATGAATCATTGTCTAACACACAGTACATTACAGTGGCAAATGTAATTTTATTTTTTATCTTTTGCTTTGGAATGGATTAGTACAAAACTCTACTAATGAAAACTTGCAATATGAAAATTTTGCCTTCCTTTTGAAACTTGCTAACAAGAATGTAAAGTGTGGTTTAGCCAGCATTACCTCTGCCTAGCCTTCTCATCTGGAATCCCCAAGCAGATTTCTCTGTCAAACCTCCCAGCACGTCGGAGCGCAGGGTCTAATGAGTCTGGACGATTGGTGGCCCCAATGACAAGAACCTGAGCAGTCACCTCCAGGTTATTTAAATCTGGTGGCAGAAGAAAAAAAAAAAAAATGGTCAAAAAGCTAACCCATCAGGAACCTTGGGAGGACACAAGCAGTATAAATGAGGTTTGATACTCACCGTCCATACAGGTGAGCAGCTGGGCCACAATCCTCCGCTCCATATCCTTTGAGGCCACTTCTCTTTTTGGAGTTATAGCATCAATCTCATCAATGAAAAGAATGCAAGGGGCACTGCTCTGAAATATTCAACACAAAACACATATTGGTACCTCAAATTCAAACGCCACACTGAAACTTTATCAGTTTCGGATTGAATGAGTCTGGTTAGGCACTGGACTAGTCAGCCTAGAACCCCTGCTGGCAGGTTGTTAATGTGGTCTTGGGTTTAACTGGGGAGATATCCCCTCACTTCCTCTCCTGGTACCTACTGTCTGTAGGACAGGAAGAGGAAATATAATCAATTGAAACACAGACAGCAATAACATGTGACCGACATTCTGACTCTACTAAGCAAAGTGTTATTGTTGTCTTTATACCTGTTCAAAAGATTTACCCTTCCTTCCTGTTCTGATGGTCAAAGTCTCTGATTTAAGAGACAAGGAATAATAACACAAAAAACGCCAGCAGACAGTAACAAAAACCTTTTGCTGGGGCTTCCCTTAACCACTTCAGCCCCGGACCATTTGTCAGCTTAAACCGGAGGTCCACCCAGAAAATGTTTTAGCACTAAAAATCCTCCGGACATTACCCTCCCACCTGCAGCTAGCAGACCTCAGTTCGTAACAAAGCAGTACAAACTTAAAAGGAAGGGTGGGTGCCGTGTCGGTCCATGGATGTCAGAGAAATGGATTTTACGGTGAGTACAAAAATCCTATTTTCTCTTATCATCCATGGACCGACACGGCGGCTCTTAATCACTGTACACGTGGGATGTCCCAAAGCAGTGTCAAGAGGGATGGGAGCAGTATAAATGGAAAAAACAAAAAAACTTCACTCCAAACAAGGCAGAGCTCCTTAATGGAGGAGTTGCCACTTTAAACAGCGGCCTGCAATACCTTGCGGCCGAAGGAAGCATCCGGAGATGCAGCCACATCAACCCTATAAAATTTAGAAAAGGTATAAACAGACGACCAGGTCGCCGCCTTGCACACTTGTGCAACCGACACTTGATGTCGGAAAACCCAGGAGAAGCACCAATTGCCCTGGTGGAATGCGCCGTAACCGGAAAGGGAGGCGCCCGCCCCATGAGAGCATAGGCTTGAAAGACGGTTTGTCCGATCCACCTAGAAAATGGTGGCAGACGAAGCCGCTTGGCCCTGTTTCTGACCAGAGACAGTCAAACAGAGAGTCAGACTTCCGAATAAAAGCAGTAGCAGACAGGCACACCCGCAAGGCTCGTACCACATTCAAAGTGTGCCGCGCACTCTCTCTGGGATGCGATGGGTGAGGGCACAAGGACGGGAGGACAATGTTCTCATTTAGGTGAAAGGTCGAGATCACCCTTGACAAAAGAGAAAGTTGCGGATGCAACACCGCCTTATCCTTATGGATGACTAAATATGGCGACTTGCAGTACAAGGTCGCCAACTCAGACACTCGGCCAACGGAAGTGATGCCACTAAAAGGGCCACCTTCTGAGACAAAGTCAAGAGGGGAATATCTCTGATATTCTCAAAAGGAGGTTCCTGGAGAACCGAGAGCACCAATTCCGATCCCATGGGGGGGGAGGAGACTTGACAGGAGGGAGCACATGGCGAACCCCCTGCACAAGGGTGCTAACCAAGGAATGACCCGCAAGCGGTCGCTGAAAGAAGACGGCCAAGAAATCTGACCCTTAATGATACTCAAAGCAAGCCTTTGGGCCACTCCATGCTGCATGAAACGCAGGATTCTAGGGACGGAATACGTCCGAGGACGTCAGTCCAGCTCTTCGCACATGGCGATGTAAGCTTTCCAGGTACGGAGATAGATCATTCTGGAGGAAGACTTCCGTGCCCTTAATATGGACGAAATGACCGAGTCTGAGAAACCTCGGTCTCTCAACACCTGGCTTTCAACAGCCATGCCGTTAAGGCCAGAGACTGTAAAGGCAAGATGAAATATAGGACTTTGAGACAGAAAGTCCTCCCTTATTGGCAACCGCCAGGGAACGGCCGCGACGAGACGTACCAGATCGGCGTAACAGTGAAGCCGAGGCCAATCCGGAGCAATGAGAATCACCGGAATTCCCTCGGTCGCCACCCTGCGCAGCAGGCGAGGGAGCAACTGCAGCGGAGGATAAACGTATATCAGGTGATAATGACCCCATGGGCCACTAACGCCTCTGAGGTATCCGCCCAAGGATCCCTGGATCTGGCCACAAATCTTGACAACTTGCGATTGAGGCAATTGAGTCGAGAGGCCATCAGGTCCACCTCTGGCGTGCCCCACCGTCTGTGTGGCAAAGGAGTTGAAATACCTCCGGGTGCAAGGACCACTCTCCCTGGTCCAACGTCTGGCGACTCAAATAGTCCGCCAGTTCTATGCCCGGAATGTAAACGGCCGACAGAGCCGGCACGCTTCTTTTAGCCCACTTCATGGTACGGGGGACCTCGAAAGCCGCAGCTGAGCTCCGAGTCCCCCCTTGATGGTCGACATATGCCACCGCCGTGACTTTGTCCGACTGGATCCTAATGGAGCAAACCTGCAATCTCTCAGACCACGGGGAGAGGCACAGTCTGATGGCCCGTATTTCCAGAACATTGATCGGCAAACGGGCTTCGTCCCGGGGTCCAAGCCCTTGGGCCAACAGGACTCCCCAGACTACACCCCAGCCCTTCAGGCTGGCGACCGTAGTGAACACCGTGCATTGGACGGGGAGGAACGACTTCCCGGACCGAAGACCCAAACCACCATGTCAGGGACGCCCTGACCAGGTGACTCACCTGGATCGGAAAATCCAAAGACAACGGGGATTTGTCCCAAGGGAACAAGATCTCCTTCTGCAATGCCCTGGTGTGTGATTAGGCATACGGAACGACCGCAAAAGAGGTCACCATGAGTCCCAGGACTCCCATGCAAAAACGGATTGACAACCATTTTTTGGGATGTCAGCACCCGCACTGCAGACTGAAGTGTCAGTAGCTTCCCCGGAGGTAGGAATACCTTTGCCTCCAAGGAATCCAGAATCAGACCGAGATACTCCAGATCTTGAGTCGGGACCAGGACTGACCCCTGAATATTTAGGAGCCACCCGAAGACCCTGAGGGTCTGACTGACGATAGTCACACTGTCTTCTAATTCTGAGCCATTTCCTGCTCTGAGAAGATCGTCCAGATAGCCCACGACAGCAATGCCTCGCTGTCTCAGCAAGCTAGAACCGGCACAAGCACCTTGGTGAACACCCTCGGGGCCGAGGCTAGGCCGAAAGGAAGAGCCACAAATTGATAGTGGACTTCGCCGATCGCAAGCGCAGAAACTTCTGGTGACTTTCGCAGATCGGAACATGCAAGTAGGCATCCTTGATGTCCAAGGTCGCCAGAAAATCCCCTTGACGGAGTGTACTGATCACCGTGCGAATGGATTCCATGCTGAACTTTTGCACCTTCACAAAGGCATTCAGGACCTGAGGTCCAAGATAGGCCGAACCCCGTCCCTTTTTTGGGACGACAAACGGATTCGAGTAGAATCCCTGAAACCTCTCCTGTGACGGACCAGGCACAATGAATAGGCCCCATAGGGCTGCCCGACGGGCAGGAAGGAGAGGAAGATTTGAGGGAAGAATCTGTCTGGGACCAGGAACGGAAACCTATCCTGTACCTGAGGTGATCACCTCGCACACCCACCGGTAGGAGATCCGGGAGGTCCACCGATCCGTGAACCTACAAAGTCGTCGTCCCCCCTACCCCAGAGTCGGGTGGGGGCAAGACTTCTCGCGGAGGCCGGCTTGGGAGCCGGCTTGTTTAGCTTACGCACCCAGGGGTGCTTGTGTTCACCAGCCGCACCGCTGTCAGTCTGGGAGGGCCTCCCCGTTGACTGACGAAAAACACCCTTTTTTGCTGGAAAGGAAGGACCCTGCTTAGGGCGGCCTCCTTACCCTTGCTAGCCCGAGGAAGAAGAGTGCTTTTACCTCCCGTCACATCCTTGATGATGTCATCCAGCGCAGCACCGAAAAGCCTACCACCTTTGAATGGTAGATCCGTCAGAGGCTTTTTAGAAGCTAGGTCAGCAGACCAGCATTTCAACCAGATCAGACAACGCAATACCACCGTCAAGACAGAGGCCCTGAGTAATAAGGGGCCGCGTCTAACGTGGCGTTGCAACATAAACCAGGCCCTGCACCATTTGGTGGGCCAGAGCAATAGTGTCTGGAGGAAGATTATGCTCCTGTACAGTTTGGTGCAAATTTTTTGCCCATCCCGTAAGTGTCTGAGACACAAGGGTCGCCGCTACCACAGGCCGTAGGGCAGACCCCAACAAGGCAAACATGGCTCTGCTCACCACTTCTGACCTCCTGTCAGTGGGGTCCTTAAATGCAGGAGTCCCCTCCATCGGGAGAGTGGTGACCTTGTTCAACCGGGCGACTGGAGGGTCGACCACTGGGGGAGAAGCCCACATTTTAAGTAGGGCATCTTCAAAGGGGTATCTGATAGGCAAACGCTGCGGGACCATAGAAGTCTTCTGCGGCTTTTTCCCCAGACCTCATCAATGAGCTGGTCAAAGAAAGGTACATATGTAAAAAAACTTTTTTAGAAGGCCCGGCCCTAAGGAACCAGAGGAGACTGTCCGCCTGACGTTCTGCATCCGCAGCATTTAGCTTGCGAGTGTCCCTCACCGCAGCAATGAGTTCACTAACAAGCGCCCTGTCATTTACTGACTCAGAACTGGAGTTTTCCTCGCAAGGAATGTCCTGTTCAAAACCATCAAATATATTCAGAGCTAGGGTCCTGAGCGGTAGTGGCTAGGCCCATATCTGAATCAGCGCACACCCCATTTTTTTGGGAGAAATAAAGTGGGGAGAGGGGCTTCTTTGCTCCCTTGCGCTCACACACTGCTTCCCTCCTGGTCAGAATGATTCCAGGACTGCCGACAACTGGGACCGCAGGTGCAGGAGCACTGCCAGTTGTCTCTAACAAGTGTGAAGAAACAGGTGAACCAGACTCCATGTTGCCACCCTCTGAGACCTTATTCACCATTACAGTGAATAATACAGCCCACCCACTGGCTGTGCTGGGGCTGAGGAGGGGATACCCGGAGTACTCACCACCCCTAGGGACCGCTCGGTACCGCTGTATGAGCCGCGCTGTAGTGCGAGCCTGAGGAGAGTGAAGAATCTGTGAGGAGATGTGGTAGTTTGCGCCGTTCAGCAGCTCCGCTAGAGGCCAATAACGAAACTGAAAGCGCCGCGGCTACAAGAAAATGGCCGCCGGGCGCCTGTATAACTGATTTGAGCCGCGGCAAAATGGCCGCCGATGGCGCACTTTTTAAATTTAAAACACCGCGCCAATGGCGCACGTAAAAAAACACACACATTCCCCCAGAACACTTCCCAAGTGACTAACAGCCATGGAGCGCCCCCCCCCCCCCAGGGCAGAGCGACCCCCCAAGCATCCCCACACAGCACAGCAGCAGAACAGGGTGCAGAGAGCAGCATAACCGGGGGGAGACAGGGAGAACCCCCCACACACAGAAACACAGCCAGCATGTACTCACCTTGCAGCAGGAGAGACTACTTACCCGTCCCGCAAGCACCTTGGAGAACACCCTCGGTGCCAATAGAGGGACTCACTGGCTTGTTTCAGACAGACCTATCACAGAGTCATACTGCGTAGCTGTCGGCCCGGTCAACCGCGAAAGATACAGTCGTCAGGTACTGTTCAATCTTGAGAGGACCGCGGGAGCATGAAAGCAACCCGGCCACCCCTGGAGCCATGGGGTATGCCGTGAACTGAGTCACAAGGCGAGGATCAGCACGCTCGATGGTCGGACAGGGAAGACTACGAGGATACCAGTGTACCCAACCTGTTGCCCAGCCGACAGTTGATTGAAGGTCTCGAAAAAATAAAATAAAAAATAATTCCCAAAGGAATAAAATATTTAAAAGTAAAATCTTCCAGGAGACTGGCTCCTGAGAGAGCCACGTCTTCTCCTTCTGCTAGGCAGAAAAAAAACTGAGGTCTGCTAGCTGCAGGTGGGAGGATATTGTCCGGAGGGACCGCCCCCCTGGGCAGGGCTGTTCAGCTCTGGTTTGTTCTAGAATGTTTTAACATTTAACATTCTGCCTAGGTCTTCTCCTGCAAGCAGGGACATATACCACACGTTCAGTGATTAAGAGCCGTTGCTATGCGGAAGTCCCTAATCTGCCTCTTCCTTTGCCTTGGTGGGTCTCCTACCACTTCCTCTTCTAGTGAATGGGGCGCGCTGCTTTCTGGGAACTGTGTGTAATCCCAGAGAGCAGCCGCCCATTCACAAGTCGGCACGAGACTCGCGCATGCGCAGTAGGAAATGGGCAGTGAAGCCTGTATCCCTTAGTGTGGATGGCGGCGCGGGACCTGCACCGATCGAGGGATCGGCATCGGGGGGGCCATCAGCGTGGAAGAGTAGGACAGGTAAGTGTCCTTATTAAAAGTCAGCAGCTACAGTGTTAGTAGCTGCTGACTATTAAAAACAAAAAAATTTGCGGGTGGAGCTCCGCTTTAAAGACCGGAGGTCTTTTTACAATTTGGCACTGCGCTGTTTAACTGGTAATTGCGCGGTCATGCAAGGTTGTACCCAAACTAAATTTGCGCCCTTTTTTTCCCACAAATAGAGCTTTCTTTTAATTGTATTTTATCACCTCTGCGGTTTTTATTTTTTGCGCTATAAACAAAAATATAGCGACAATTTTGAAAAAAAACAAAATACAATATTTTTTACTTTATGCTATAATATCCCCAAAAAATATAAAAAAAACATTTATTTTCCTCAGTTTAGGCCGATACGTATTCTTCTACATTTTTTTTTTTTTTACCAAAAATATTCACAATAAGCGTATATTGATTGGTTTGCGCAAAAGTTATAGCGTCTACAAAATAGGGAATAGAATTAAGGCATTTTTATTATTATTTTTTACTAGTAATGGCGGCGATCTGCGATTTTTATCGTGACTGCGACTTTATGGCAGACACATCAGACACTTTTGACACATTTTTGGGACCAGTAATTTTTACAGCAATCCGTGCTAGAAAAATGCACTGATAACTGTGAAAATTACACTGGCAGTAAAGGGGTTAACCACTAGGTGGCGCTGAAGGGGTTAAGTGTGCCTAGGGATGTGTTCTAACTGTAGGGGGGATGGGCTTACAGTAAGCTGTGTACACTGTCCTGTTACTAGGAAGACTGGGGAAATGCTCGTTTATATCAGCATTTCCCCCTTTTTCCTCACCGTGACACGATCGCGGGTATGCCCGTGGACATCGAGTCCGCGGGACCCGCGGTCGGAGTCACGGAGCTCGCGGCGGGCGCGTCCACAATGCCGCGATTTTAAAGCGGACATATACACACACACACACACACACACATATATATCTCCTTCTGCCTGTCCGTGCCATGCTGTTGACGTATATAGTCATGCGCTGGTTGGCAAGCAGTTAAATAACAACTTAAAGGGTTAGTTCGCCTTATTAGAAAGAAATAAAAAAGGTGAACTTATCGCTGTGGGTAAGGCACAAGAAAGGAAGAAGCGGAAGGGGGGGGGGGGTGATTTTGAATCCTCAGATTACTACACAGGCTGCATGGGCACTGACAGCTCATCACCCACAGCAGGTAAGTACAGTGAGGACCGGGGGATGTAGGGTAATAGAACCCTTAGGCCCCATGTACACTGCTGCTGCTAAACGGACGTTCAGAGGCAGTTGGACGCTTTTTTCAACTGCCCCTGAACTCATTCAATGTTATCCTATGTGTACATTTTTGAAACGCTTCTAAAAACGCAAACGCGGCAAAACACTGCTACACGCGGCATGTAAACGCGGCAAAACGGACGTTTTTAATGTGGGTTACTATCTGTCAAGTTAAATCGTCCCGTGTACATGAAGCCTAACTCTTAAATATGTTGTAACATTCCTCCTTCTATAACTGGACTATTCCAGACTAAATTTGTCAATATAACTTATATTTACAGTCTTTTCTCTACTCCATTCCACGCTAAAGTCCTAACACAAAGATCTATCCTCATTGTTGCAGTTCAACACAAGGAGTGAGATCAGCACTAGAGAATACAATACACTCACTGGATATACAGGCATCAGCACAGTGGTGTAGTGGTTAGCACTTTTATCTAGCAGCAATAGGGTCGCTGGTTCAAATCCCGACCACGACACCATCTGCCTGGAGTTTGCATGTTCTCCCTGTGCTTGCGTGGGTTTCCTCCCACATTCTAAAGACATGCCGGTAGGTTAATCAGATCCTGTCTAAAAAAAAAAATTGACCCAGTATGTGTATGTAAGCGCGTCAGGATCCTACAGGATAAATGACCGCGCTATATCAAGATGCAACTCAACCAGAGTTACCAAGCAGACAGAAGCACTTCTGTAGCCAACAGCTGCTGAGGAATAAAGAAATGGTCCCAGTAGTGTCCTCTGATCTGTTGGCTTCTCAAGTCCAACTTCTCACACAAAGATCCAAGTGAGAAAATGTAAAAACATGGTGTGGAGCAGATGTGGGGATTCTAGGCTTGTGATGTCAGAAGTCGCACTGACACTCTGATGTGATCTGCTTTATATCTTGTTTTAGTTTGAAAAAAAAAATAATGAAAAAGCTGAACTTTTTGTTTTCTCAAGTGGATACTTGTACGAGGAGTTTGGCTTGAGAAGTCACCAGATCAGAGAGGACACTGCCAGGATAATTTCTCCTCAGGAAAGATTTTTCCTCAACATCTATTGGCTGAAGAAGCACTTCTAACCTCTTGGTAACTCTGGGATATAAACATCTGCTATGTGTATTTTATTATTTTTGATGGTGGTCTCGTGCCTTGCATTGAGCTGGCACAAAAAGTTATTTGCAAAAAGTCATACAAGCGTTGTCCCTATACCAGGCTTTGTGCTTTACCCACTCAGGTTTACTTCAATGCAGACCTCCAGATGGACATACATACCTTTCTACTACTCTCGGTTTTTTTCTCCCAGCAGAAAAACGAAGTGGCCAAAGTCTTGTGTAAGTTACAAAAGCACAGGAACTATGAACTGCCCCTGTGACAGTTCTGGGCCTAGCAGTGTCCTACCTATGAGTGAGTCATATGCGCCTCCATACTTCAAGTATTTCCTTCAGCTCCTGGTGCAAGTAGGATGTTTTACACATATTTGTCATGGTCTTATGATACAGCAAACCAGAACTACTATTGCCTTGCTGGTTTGTACTATAGTCTAGACCTCAACCACAATAACACAACCGGTCATCCCTTAGCCAGGTACACCACAAGTTGGTAAGATGGTTCTGAAAATCACAATCCTCTCAACGTATAACAAAAAGGAAAAAACAGACCTCATCTCAGTCTTTTGGTTCTTACCACAGTTTGTTCAAAGTATTAAATGGAGCCCGAAAAAAAGAAACAATGTGGCATAGGAGGCTCACCACAGCTGTAAAATACAGAAAATAGAGCTCGAAAGAAAATACATAAAACCACTGAGTATTAAAGCACAGAAACTAAACAATGTATCATAGACCTTACCAAAGCCTGGTCGAAGAGTTCCCTCAGCTTTTGTTCAGATTCCCCTGAGACTCCAGACACCATTTCTGTAGCTGCAACCTTGAGCATTGGTAACTCTAATTGCTGCAAAAAAAAACAAAAGATTACTAAAGTACAAGAATGATATAATAAAGAACTATCAATTTTCTACATATGAATTTTAATACTTTTTTTTATAAATATAGCAACTAATCAGTCCTTTGATGTGGTGGCTACATTGTTTTTTTTTTTCCCTCAGGCTTTTCCCTTTATTTTCACCCAGTGATCCTGCCAATAACATACTTACTGGTCCTAGGGTGACAATGATCACCACTCGCTGTATTGTATCTATAGAGCGGCAGCGATGTTTAAAGACATGACTACAGAACACCCCCCTCTTTTCCTTAACATGGGATAGCTGGGAATATTTTAACTAATAAGAGCATAGCCGAGGCAGAGAGGACAGGAAATTGTCATCTCCTAAAGCAGGGTGAATAATAGGATTTTTGTACTCACCGTAAAATCCGTTTCTCTGACGTCCATGGACCGACGCAGCTCTCATACTGATTACATGTGGGTATATGTCCCTGCTCGCAGGAGAAGACCTAGGCAGAATGTTAGAGGTTAAAACATTCTAGAACAAGCCAGAGCTGAACAGCCCCACCCAGGGGGGCGGTCCCTCCGGACATTACCCTCCCACCTGCAGCTAACAGCCTCAGTTCGTAACAAAGCAGTACAAACTTAAAAAGGAAGGGTGGGTGCTGCGTCGGTCCATGGACGTCAGAGAAACGGATTTTACGGTGAGTACAAAAATCCTATTTTCTCTTATCTCTCTTATCGTCCATGGACCGACGCAGCTCTCATACTGATTACATGTGGGACGTCCCAAAGCAGTGTAAGAAAGGGGTGGGAGCAAAAAAAGTAAGGAACAACCAAAACTTCACTCCAAACCAGCAGAGCCCCTCAACGGAGGAGTTGCAACATTAGACAGCGGCCTGCAACACTTTGCGGCCGAAGGAAGCATCCGAAGATGCAGCCACATCAACCTTGTAGAACTTTGAAAAGGTATGAACGGACGACCAGGTCGTCGTCCTTGCACACTTGTGCAACCGACGCTTGATGTCGGAAGGCCCGGGAAGCACCGATTGCCCTGGTGGAATGCGCCGTGACCGGAGAGGGAGGAGCCCGTCCCCTAATGGCATAGGCCTGTATAACAGTCTGTCTGATCCACCTAGAAATGGTGGCAGACGACACCGCTTGGCCCTGTTTCGGACCAGAGACAGACACAAACAGCGAGTCAGACTTCCGAATAGGAGCGGTAGCCGCCAGGTATACCCGTAAGGCACGCACTACATCCAAATTGTGAAGCGCAACCTCCCTAGGATGCGATGGTTGAGGGCACAAGGACGGAAGGACAATGTCCTCGTTAAGGTGAAAAGCCGAAACCACCTTAGGAAGAAAAGACGGTCGCAGTCGCAATACCGCCTTGTCCTTATGAAGGACCAGGTAAGGCGACTTACATGACAGAGCCGCCAACTCAGACACCCGTCTAACAGAAGTGATGGCCACTAAAAAAGCCACCTTCTGGGACAAAGTTGAAAGAGGAATATCTTTTATATCCTCAAAAGGAGATTCCTGAAGAACCGAAAGCACCAAGTTCAGATCCCAAAGAGGGAGCGGGGGCTTGGCGGGTGGAACCACATGATGTACTCCCTGCACAAAAGTGCTAACCAAAGAATGACCAGCTAGGGGTCTTTGAAAGAAAACGGGCAAAGCCGAAATCTGACCCTTAATAGTGCTCAAAGCCAGCCTTTGAGCAACCCCACGCTGCAAGAACCTCAGGATTCTGGGAACGGAGTACGTCCGTGGACGCCAGTCCAGTTCCTCGCACATAGCGATGTAATCTCTCCAGGTACGGTGATAGATCTTCCTAGAAGAAGACTTCCGTGCCCTAATCATGGTTGAAATTACCGAATCAGACAGACCTTGGTCTTTCAGCACCTGGCTCTCAATAGCCATGCCGTTAAAGCCAGAGACTGTAAAGCAGGATGAAAGATAGGACCTTGAGATAGAAGGTCCTCCCTCAAGGGCAGGCGCCAAGGGACGTCCGCGATGAGACGTACCAGATCGGCGTACCAATGACGCAGAGGCCAGTCCGGGGCAATGAGGATCACCGGAATACCCTCGGCCGCTACCCTGCGCAGCAGACGAGGAATCAACTGCAGCGGAGGGTAGACATATATTAGGCGATACCGACCCCACGGGGTCACTAACGCGTCCGAGGCATCCGCCCAGGGGTCCTTGGACCGGGCCACAAACCTCGACACCTTGCGGTTGAGTCGAGACGCCATCAGGTCCACATCCGGAGTGCCCCATCGTTGACAAAGGAGGTGAAACACTTCTGGATGCAAGGACCACTCCCCCTGGTCCAGGGACTGGCGGCTCAGATAGTCCGCCTGCCAGTTTTCTACGCCCGGAATGTAAACGGCCGACAGCGCCGGCACGCTTCTTTCCGCCCATCTTAGGATGTGGGCGACCTCGGATGCCGCAGCCTGGCTCCGAGTGCCCCCCTGATGGTCAACATACGCCACGGCCGTGGCGTTGTCCGACTGGATACTGACCGAGTGGCCCTGTAGCCTCTTTGACCAAACGGAGAGACACAGTCTGATCGCCCGCAATTCCAGGACGTTGATTGGGAGACGAGGTTCGGCTGGAGTCCAGAGCCCCTGAGCTGACAGGACTCCCCACACTCCTCCCCAGCCCGACAGGCTGGCGTCCATTGTGATCACCGTCCAGTGGATGGGGAGGAACGACTTCCCGGCCTGAAGAGCCGGGGACCTCAGCCACCATGTCAGGGACGCCCTGACAGAGTGACTCGCCTGGATCTGAAGATCCAAAGACAATGGGGACTTGTCCCAAACCGACAGAATTCCCTTCTGCAATGCCCGAGTGTGTGATTGGGCATACGGAACCGCCTCGAAGGAGGCCACCATAAGTCCCAGGACTCTCATGCAGAAGCGAATTGACAACCACTTTCGGGACGACAAAACCCGTACTGCTGACCGAAGTGTCAGTAACTTCTCTGAGGGTAGAAAAACCTTTGCTGCCGAAGTGTCCAGGATCAGACCCAGATACTCCAAGCGCTGAGTCGGGGCTAGAGCCGACTTCTGCGTGTTCAGAACCCATCCGAAGTCCCGGAGGGTCTGACTGACTATCGTCACGTTTTCCTCCAATTCTGAGCCATTTTCTGCTCTGAGAAGGAGATCGTCTAGATAACCCACGATAATTCCTCGCTGTCTCAGCAAAGCTAGACCTGGGGCCAGCACCTTGGTGAAAACCCGTGGTGCTGATGCCAGGCCGAAGGGAAGGGCCACGAACTGATAGTGGACTTCGCCTATGGCAAAGCGCAAAAACTTCTGGTGGCCTGCGCAGATTGGGATGTGCAAGTAAGCGTCCTTGATATCCAAGGACGCCAAAAAATCTCCTGTTGGAGGGTCGCGATCACCGTGCGAATGGATTCCATCCTGAATTTTTGTACCCTCACATAGGCATTCAGGGCCTTGAGGTCCAGGATCGGCCGAACCCCGTCCTTTTTTGGGACAACAAACAGGTTTGAGTAAAACCCCTGAAACCTCTCTTGTGACGGAACCGGCACAATTACTCCGCGCCCGAGCAAATCCTGTACGGCCCCCAAGAGGGCCGCCCGGCGGGCCGGTAGGAGAGGGAAAAAACCTGTTTGGGGGCCCCGAGCGGAACTCTATCCTGCATCCCGAGGTGACCACCTCGCACACCCACCGGTCGGGGATCCGGGAGGTCCACCGCACCGAGAACTTGCAAAGACGTCCCCCCACCCCAGAGTCGGGCAGGGGCAAGACTTCATGCGGTGGTGGACTTGGGAGCTTGCTTGGTAGGCTTACGCACCCAGGGACGTCTTTAGTGGTGCAACGGATCGGTGACGATCCGTGATCCGAACGGGTCACCCCGTTCGGATCGGCACACACCGCGATCCGCGGCCTTAGGAAAGGCCGCGGCTTTGGCCTAGCTCCGGAGCCGCGGCCATCTTGGTACACCCGGGGGCGGCGGCCGCCTTGTGACGTCATCACCCCTCGCTGCTCGTGGATTTGAATTGGCCGGCGGGAGAGACTAAAGTAAGTGGGGGAGATGCCCATTACTGGGGGAGATTGTGGCTATTACATACAGGGGGAGATTGTGGATATTACATACAGGGGAAGATTGTGGATATTACATACAGGGGAAGATTGTGGATATTACATACAGGGGAAGATTGTGGATATTACATACAGGAGAAGATTGTGGATATTACTGGGGGAAGATTGTGGATATTACTGGGGGAAGATTGTGGATATTACTGGGGGAGATTGTGGCTATTACAGTGGGGGGGGGGGGGGTGACGTGGATATTAATTTTTTTTTTTTTGCCGATCCGAAAATGATCCGATCCGTGGCTCTGATCCGAGGATCGATTCGATCTGCGAGTTTTTTGATCCGTTGCACCCCTAGACGTCTTTGTCCCCCAGCCGCACTTTTTTCAGTCTAGGTGGGCTTGCCCGTGGAAACTGACTGACGAAAAAACGTCTTCTTCGCCGGAAAGGAAGGGCCCGGCCTGCGGTGGGGCTCCTTTCCCTTAAAAGACTGGGGAAGGAAGGTGCTCTTACCTCCTGTGACATCCTTAACCACCTCCCTACTGTGCACGAAAACCCCCTTCCTGCCCAAGCCATTTTTCAGCTTTCAGCGCTGTCACACTTTGAATGACAATTGCGCGGTCGTGCGACGTGACTCCCAAACGAAATTTGTGTCTTTTTTTCCCCACAAATAGAGCTTTCTTTTGGTGGTATTTGATCACCTCTGCGGTTTTTATTTTTTGCGCTATAAACAAAAGAAGAGCGTCCAGTTTGGAAAAAAAACACTATTTTTTACTTTTTGCTATAATAAATACCCATTTTTTTTTTTTTTATAAAATTTTCCTCAGTTTAGGCCGATACGTATTCTTCTACATATTTTTGGTAAAAAAAAAAAAAAAAAAAAAAAAAAATCGCAATAAGCGCGTATTGATTGGTTTGCGCAAAAGTTATAGCGTGTACAAAATAGGGGATAGATTTATAGCATTTTTATTTTTTTATTAGTAATGGCGGCGATCTGCGATTTTTTATTGTGACTGCGATATTGCGGCGGACACATCGGACACTTTTGACACATTTTTGGGACCATTCACGTTTATACAGCGATCCCTGTTATAAAAATGCATTGATTACTGTATAAATGTGATTGGCAGGGAAGGGGTTAACCACTAGGGGGCGAGAAGGGGTTAAATATGTTCCCTCAATGTGTTCTTACTGTGGGGGGAGGGGACTGACTGGGGGAGGTGACGATGGTTGTCCCTATGTACAAGGGACACACCATCGGTCCCCTCTTCCTCACAGGACGTGGATCTCTGTGTTTACACACAGAGACCCACTTTCCTGCTCGTTTCCCGGCAATCGCGGGTGCCGGGGCCTTGTGAACGCGGCGGGCGCGCGCCGCTGGCGGCGAGCGCGCGCCTTCTAGCTCGTTTTAAAGGGAGGACGTCATATGACGTCCTCCCAGAACGAGAGTATCCTCCGCCTGCCGTCAATTGACAGTGGGCGGGGGACAAGTGGTTAATAATGTCATCCAGGGCGGCTCCAAACATTCTACCACCCTTAAAGGGCAAGTCAGCCAGGAGCTTTTTGGAAGCTAGGTCGGCTGACCAGCATTTCAGCCAGATAAGGCGACGCACCACCACAGCCGAAATGGAGGCCCCTGTGATCAAAGGGGTCGCATCCACAGTGGCATCGCACACGAAGACCAAACCCTGCGCAAGCTGTTGAGCCAGGGCAATGGTTTCAGGAGGGAGATTATGCTCCTGCACCGTCTGGTGCAATATCCGTGCCCAGCCTGTGAGTGTCTGAGACACCAGTGTTGCCGCCACTATAGGGCGTAAGGCTGCCCCCAATAAGGTGAACATCGTTCTACACGCCACCTCTGACCTCCTGTCAGCGGGATCCTTAAATGCAGAAGTCCCTTCCATTGGGAGCATAGTGGCCTTATTCAAACGGGCGACCGGGGGGGTCGACCACCGGGGGTTGAGCCCACTTCTTAACCAGGTCCTCTTTAAAGGGGTACCGTAAGGCTATGCGCCGTGGGACCGTCAAAGTCTTCTGCGGCTTATCCCAGACCTGGTCAATGTATGTATCAAAAAAAGGCACATATGGAAAAACCTTTTTTGAAGACACGGCTTTTAAAGAACCAAAGGTCAAAGTGTCCGCCTGAGGTTCCTCAGCCTCAACATTTAGCTTGAGATAATCCCTCACAGCATCAATGAGTTCACTTACAAGCACCCTGTCAGTAGGTGGTTCAAGACAGGGGTCTTCCTCACAAGGAATGTCCTGACTAAATACATCAACCTCCTCAGAATTAGGGTCCTGAGCAGCAGGAGCTAGGCCCATATCTGACTCAGAGCACTCCCCATGTGGAGATTGTGTGGGGAGGGGGCGCTTTACAGCCCCCGTGCGTTCGCACACTGCTTCCAGCTTGACAAGGAATGATTCCAGGACTGCCGACAACTGGTCCATAGGGACCGCAGGTGCAGGAGCACTGCCAGTTGCCTCTGGCAAGTGGGGAGAAGCAGATGAACCAGACTCCATTATTTACCACCCTCTGAGACCCTATTCACTATAGCAGTGAATAGTACAGTCCACCCACTGGCTGCGCTGAGGCGGGGATACCCGGAGGACTCACCACCCTTTAGGGACCACTCGGTTCCGCTGTATGAGCCGCGCTGTAGCGTGGTGTGAAGCCTGAGGAGAGTGAGGAAGCTGTGAGGAGAAAGTATTTCGCGCCGTTCAGCAGCGCCGCTAGAGGCCGAAACCGAAACTAAAAGCGCCGCGGCTACAAGAAAATGGCCGCCGTGCGCTTGTACCTGAGCCGCGGCAAAATGGCCGCCGATGACGCATTTTTTAAATTTAAAATACCGCGCCAATGGTGCACGCAAAAACACCACACAAGTCCTCCAGAACACTTTCCATCAATAAAGACAGCATAGAGCGGCCCCCCCCCCAGGGCAGAAAGACCCCCCAAGTATCCCCACACAGCACAGCACCAGTACAGGGTGCAGAGAGCAGCATAACAGGGGGGAGACAGGGAAAACTCCCCACACACAGAAACACAGCCAGCATGTACTCACCTTCTTTCCAGGAGAGACTACTTACCCATCCCGCACGCACCTTGGAGAACACCCTCGGTGCCATTAGAGGGACACACTGGCTTGTTTCAGACAGACCTATCACAGAGTCGTACTGCGTAGCTGTCGGCCCGGTCAACCGCGAGAGATACAGTAGGTACTGTTCAATCTTGAGAGGACCGCGGGAGCATGAAAGCAACCCGGCCACCCCTGGAGCCATGGGGTATGTCGTGAACTGAGTCTCCCGCACGCAAGGCGAGGATCAGCACGCTCGATGGTCGGACAGGGAAGACTACGAGGATACTAGTGTACCCAACCTGTTGCCCAGCCGACAGTTGATTGAAGGTCTCAAAAATAAAATAATAAAATTCAAAAGTAAAATCTTTCAGGAGACTGGCTCCTGAGAGCCACGTCTTCTCCTTCTGCTAGGCAGAAAAAAACTGAGGCTGTTAGCTGCAGGTGGGAGGGTTATGTCCGGAGGGACCCCCCCCTGGGCGGGGCTGTTCAGCTCTGGCTTGTTCTAGAATGTTTTAACCTCTAACCTTCTGCCTAGGTCTTCTCCTGCGAGCAGGGACATATACCCACACGTAATCAGTATGAGAGCTGCGTCGGTCCATGGACGATAAGAGAAAGGTATTTTTTTTTTTTAGCACTTCTTGAACTGAAACAAAAAAAGTATTTCAATTACATATTTTAGCAAAACAAAATTAGGCAAATGAGAAAAAATTTATATTTTTAAAGGTTTACTTGCACTTTAATATGCCTCATTTGTGGTTATAAAAGTTATTTTCCTACTAAAACCATTCCCTCTATGGCTGTAAGTTTTGGTTTAATTTCTGCTAATGGACGTCAATATTTAGCTTTACAAGCATGATTTCTGGTGTCTTATCACTACTTGAAGTGGCACATGAAAATCGCCAAAAATAGTGCAGGAACCTTTTTCATATCGGTGCAAGTGCGAGCAGCACCGCTTTGAACAGTTCCATAGGCACAAATATGGTGCGACTTGTCATGTGATTTTAAACTGTCAAATTGTATGAAAAGTCGCACAGGTGTGAATGGAGGCTTATGGCTGTAGACTTCAGTCTGAAGCCTCGTACACACGGCCGAGAATCTCGTTGTTAAAAACATGTCGTTTTTTACGACGAGATCCTTGGACAAGAAACTTGTCCCGGCCGAGTGTACACACGCTCATTTCAAAGAACCCGCGGTTCTTTGAATGGAGCGTACGCGGTGACGTCATCGAATACGACGAGCATGCGCTCGTCACATTCGATGCCGTCGCCGCCATCTTGGTTCACCCTACCTATGCCTAGGAAGCTACCGCGCATGCGTCAAAGTCATTTCGAGCATGCGCGGGCTTCCCAGCGAACAGGTAAGTGTACACACACACAATTTTCTCGTCGAGAAACAGGCTGACGAGAAACTCGACGAGAAAATAGAGAGCACGTTCTCTATTTTCTCGTCGAGATTTTTGTCGCTTTTCTGGACGAGAAACCATACACACGAACAAGTTTCTCGGCAAGAAATCTCTGCCAGCAAGTTTCTTGCTGGTTTTTGCCGAGAAACTCGGTCGTGTGTACGAGGCTTCAATGCCAGGATGTCAAAACAAGTGAAGAATGGGCATTACTTTAGTAAAGATGGCTGGACAGACACCAAGAATGGTCTTTTTTCCTAAATGAGCTACAATGTCCTAGTAGAACAGACACCATGAATGCCAAAAGACATGGTCTTGCAATTTTTATTATTATACACGATTTATATAGCGCCAACAGTTTACGCAGTGCTTTACAATGTATAGGGGGGACAACACAATTACAGTTCAATACAAAAGAGGTACAGGAGGGCCCTGCCCTCCTTTTGAGGCTAAACTAAACACTAAAAATCCACTGTTAGTCATTCAGAGCTGGCAGTCTTTTTATTGCAGAAGAGCAAGGTCTTTTCTACAATAAAATTCACCAACCTGCCTGCACTCAGCGATCCCCCACAAGCTTACAGGGGCCACTCAAATCCCTGTGTGCTAGAATGACAGCCTCTTGCACATGTGCAGTAGTGACGCCATCCTGCGCAGGCCAATGAAGATGATCAAAAACCAACACAGTTGAAGATGCCAGCACTGGCAAGGGACAGTGCTTTAACATGGGTGCTTACAGTGGTCCATTTTTTAATAATTTAGGTAAAACCTTTACCACAAAAGAAGAAAAAAAAATACTGTTTGCTGTAACTGTTTATAAAGTGTTAGCTGAAGTTCAGCTTTAATTTGTTTGCCAAGTCCTCCTAAATCTGCTAGGCCAACACTACCCTCTCCCCAGAATGACAATGTTGCTGTCCAAAAGGTGTCTGAACACAGTTATGTATAGCTTTTTGGGTTTAATTTTGCTTTAAATGCTGCAGCAAATTTATTTTTTAAATTGGTAGGTAGCATTGTACATTTGAACGTCTCAGAAGCTGCACAGTACATGACACTTATTTAATATTCAAAGGTTTTGTTGGAGAAAACCCAAGACATGAAGTTCAAATGCCTGCCATAGTCCTGGGAGTGTTAAAAAGTATTCCACGTAGGAGAGAAAAAAGATAAAAATATTGCAGCAGTAAAAATAAATTTAAATAAATAGCTTTATTATTGGTGCATCGGAAATGTAAAGACTGATAAAGAGCACCTGTTAAGTGTATCCAATTCCAAATAGAAGAAGTGCAATCTATGGGGGCAGCCATGGTTGTCATACAGGCCGACTTCAATAACCTCTGCATTTGTTCACCTTCCATTACATGGTGGATAGATGGGACTAGCAGTTTACATAATAAAGATAACATTATTTGTGCTTTCTTTTAGTGTCAAGGACACTGCATTTATATGAAGATCATCAGGAATTTCTTGTACCTGCTGAAAATATTTTTGACCTGAGCCACTATTCTAAAGCAGCTTTCATAGTTTGTCCACTTAATTTACAAGTTATGGCATAAGAGAGGTTGAGGTTAAAAGAGACCGATCTTTAGGACAAAGCAATATTCTTGTAATGCTGTTTTTGTCATGTGGCCAGTGTCTAATGACAGCGATCACCAACTCAAAGTCTATTTGGCCAATACCTAGTGACAATGGCAGCTGGTAAATGTCTGTTAACAACAGTCACAAAGCACAACTAAGCACTGTTTGTTAGTGTGAAACGCGTCAGCTCTTCTGTCCGTTCTGTTCTGCTGTGGCATGTATTTTTGATGGCCATTTTTGAATAAAAGGCAAAAACTTTTTAGGAGTGCGGCTGTCCAGAATTTCTTCCCATTTCGCAACAGTCACAAAGCATGTGGGAAGTGCTTGATGCTGAGAATATGTGCCTATATGCTTTTAAACTTTTCAAGATGCCACCGCCCCCCCGGCGTTTTAGAATAAAAACTTTCTTGAAGTCTTCTAGTGAGTCCAGTGATGTCACAGTAGCTTCCTCTTCTTCTGGTTGTCAAAATAAAAGAAACAGCAGAGCGAGATCCTCCTTAGCAATGTAGGAAAAATTGAATAAATAAATGACATAGTACACTCACATGTAAAGTTCTTGACAATCAGCACAGACAATGACACCACCAGGCTAAGCAAAACATCAGCTTTTCCTGCTCCCTGGCCGGCATGAGAGGGAACCCAAATCTGGAATCTATTAGAAACCTCCAGCACTGCTATAGCTGCCTTGTTGGAGCCTCGACACACTGATTGACGGAGGTACACTCATAAGAGTGTACCTTTGAAATTCGTTACTGCCTTCCTGTACCGTCCCCCTCCCTCGTCTATCTATCGGTGTGTAGAGGCTCCAACAAGGCAGCTATGGCGGTGCTGGACGCCGGACACTGGCGGTTTCTAACAGCTGTCAGTTCTGGGTTCTCTCTCATGCCGACCAGGGAGCAGGAAAAGACGATGTTTCGTTAAGCCTGATAGTACCTTGATCCTAGTGGAGTCACTGTGTGTGCTGATTATCAAGAACTTTACATGTGAGTGTACTATGTCATTTAATACATTTTTACTACATTGCCAATGGAGGACCTCACGTTACTGTTTCTTGTATTCTGAGTTGCATTAGATCTCCCCGGATCTTTTCTAGTAGCTGCAATATCCTCTATTTTGCGTGGCCCTAAATTACACAGCCAGAACCTTGCGGTTGCTTTGGACGCTAAAAGCGGAGACTAGCATTGCGCTGGACTGGTTTGTGGATTTTTGCATATACATTATCTTCTTCTGGTGGTGGGCATTTTAATAACCGTCTAGTTCAGTGGTTCTCAACTCCTGTCCTCAGGACCCACTAACAGGCTAGATTTTAAGTATAACCTTGGTGAGATGCAGACTAGAATACTGCAATCCCTGAGCAGCAAATTATATCACCTGTGATGCATTTCAGTTATCTTGCAAACCTGGCCTGTTGGTGGGCCCTGAGGACTGGAGTTGAGAACCACTGGTCTAGTTCTTTTGTACTTTTAGTGCAGCCTAAAGAATCAAGTCCTCGCAAAAGGACAGGGGGAATGTAAATGACAGCTTGGGCTCCTTTGGGCTTGGGCAAGGGTGAATGAAATGCTGCAGGGAAAAAATCAGATCTGCTCCCTCGCCAGACAGGTCTGTATTGTGTGGTAGAGCTGCGTGATCTCATCACTGGATAGACAAACACATTCTTTGGCTGGTAAAACAGCTCCCATATATGCATGTCATATGTACATTTAGCCTAAAGCTCAGCTTTAGATAATTTTTTTTAAATTACATTTATATGAGAAAAACGTTGACTTAAAACATCAACTTTACAATACTGAGGTCTTATTTTCAGAAACAAAAAGTGTAAATGACAGTGCCAATATTAACCTGACACATGTCTGCTTTTTAGGTTTACCTGCAGTAGAGAAATAAAATGTATTTGTTGCCGTGGACAGTAAAGATACATTTTTGTCAAGTCTTTTTTTTTTTTTAAAGCGGAATTCCAGCCTGGAGAAAAAAAATTAAAAAATCAGCAGCTACAAATACTGTAGCAGCTGACTTTTAATATAAAAACACTTAACTGACCAGGGAGCCCGCAATGTCAGCACCACAAGACGATTCGCCCATCGGCCTTGGGTGCAGGCGCCAGCCTTGCAAGTAAGGGAAACCGGCAGGGAAGCCTTCAGGCTTCTCTAAAGATTTCCGGCGGCGCTTTCTGAATGGTCCTGTTGTCTTCTGGGACACGCACAGATCCCAGAAAGCAGCGGGGAATGTAGGAGGGCTGGATGCAACCGCGGAAGTGATGTACCTTGCCACGGCGACATAGGAAGGAAGTCGCAAAGAAAAAAACAAACAAAAAGGGTATACATTTTTTTTTAAATAAATATCCAAAAATTAGGTGAGGTAGTCAATTGTTTGAGACCGAGTTCTCTTTTTTGCCTGGAACTCCGCTTTAAAGATCTGGAATTTAGTTGCATTCCTTGAAAGCAGTTCTAAGAACAAAATAAATTAAAAATAAAAGCAGACGAGAGACTTACTCCAGCAATGGCCTGAGCCAGTAAAGTCTTTCCACACCCAGGCGGTCCATGTAACAAGAAGCCACGAGGTGGGACAACGCCCAGATGCTGGTACACCTCAGGATGACGCATGTGAATCAGAAGCTTGCAGACCTCCTGCAAAAGTGACAACAGCAATTCAGGTAAGCATTCATAAATGGACACACGATTGGTTTTCAGTCAGCTTTCTGCAGAGAAAACATCTAATAGATTCCATCAATGGGAACAGTTTGCAGAGGATGACAGTCTCTTAAATTATAACCCTCAGTAGTGCCCGCATGCTTGATGGTACCCTCTGTATAACCAACAAACAGACAGGAGGGGCAGTTTCCTCTTCTGAGTGTGTAATCTGATCTCTCCTGCTACTCAGCTCTGAGGTCTCTAAGGGCTTGTTTAAACCATGTCAGTTGAGCTGCATTTTTATACCTACTACTGCACATTAAAAAAAAACTATATTCCCCATTCATATGATACATGTACGGTGGTATGACGAAAAATTCAATTTTCTAAAAACCTGTAAAAAGCAGTTCTGTCTGCAGTCCAAAACTGGCTGACTGCCATTGGTACATATGAAATAAGTCCTTGCCCAGATCCTAGATATCACATTAGCTGCTTTACCACTGCATGGAAAACAGGTAGAAATTTGAAAGTGGTTGTAAACCACTGAACAAAGCATATCCCCCTATAGTGTGTACTTGTCTCAATTAAGAGCACTAAGTGTCATTAATGTCTGCCGCTTTGTTCCTATTGGCACAAATCACTTGACAAGATTTCCTGACACCAAGAAAAAATAAGGCGACAGGGAACTGATCTCCAGCACGCTCGGCTCCGTTCCTGTGTGGAGGGGGGGGGGTGCCTTTCCTCCAATCAGCTATCAGGGCTCTCCTCACTAAGCTCGGCATAGTGTAATTAATTTCAGATCTCCGCCTCCTGTTTTCTGAAAGCTCAGACAAGCTTTAAAGATTCTGGACTTTGAATGGCTGTAGAGAAGAGAAGACTGCAGATAAACAGGTACAACTTAAAGTAGAAAGGCGATTCATCTCTCTGTATTACCTAAGGCCAGTCTCTTCACTGGGTATATGCAAGAGTTTATACGCACGTTAACTCTCATCATTTTAAATATCATCTCTTTTAAAGGTAATGTATAAAACTTTTGAATATATTTTATTATATTCAATATTAAAACACTTTTTACATTTTTTTTCTCCTTTTCACTCTTGTAAATATCAACATTACATCCATAGGAACAGGGATGTACTTTCTTGGTTCAGATCAGTTCAGCTATGACAATCTGAGGAGTGGAGACACAGGACACTTGGTTGATCCCCACCTCTCTTCTTGTATCGTGGCATTGTCAGTAAGGCAGAAAACAAAGTGAAATCCAAAACGGTCACCAGAAAAAAAGAAAGGCGAGTAGAAATCTCCCTATAAGGACACTTGTTTTTCAGCTGTCCAATGTTAACATTTACACTAGCCTCTTGCATTTGGATGACAAAGGAAATTATCCAAGTATAAAACCCAGATCAAGATTTCTTGCATTTAAAAGGTCCTGCATTTACACAATTACAGAATATCTAATCAGCATCTGGCACAGAATCCTATTTCTTTATGTAGGTGAACACACTGTGTGAATTATACCATTTAAAATAATTACATGCTTATAGAAATGTCCTATAAACACATAAAGAAAAGTATGTAATTGCCATGTGAATGAGGCCGAAGGCGGTAAATTCCCCTCATTTTATTCATGCTCTTGGCTTCTCCCACTAGACCAGTGCCCCTAAATAGCAAGCCACTTGCTATTGGAGCACTGATGCGTGCTCGCTCCCAAGCCCTGCTCTATGCGTCCATAAGACACACAGAGTCGTGGCTCGGCCCGTCCCCACCTCATTGGCTGTGATTGACAGCAGTGGGAGCCAATGGGGAGAGGGAGTCCCAGGAGAGCCAAGGCTCTAGTGCACATCACTGGATCAAAAGGGGGCTCAGGTGAGCATTAGGAGGGGACTGTGGGGGTAGCAGAACACAGAAGGTTTTATACCTCAATGCATAGTATTTGAACATCACTGCGTTTTTATTTTTTGGACTATATACAAAAGACCGACAATTAAAAAAAATAAAAAATAAAAAAAATATATATAATTTTTTTTTTTACTTTGCTATAAAACATATAAAAAAATAAATAAAAATGTCTTCATAAATTAAGGCCAATATGTAGTTTTCTACATATTTTTGGTAAAACGAAATCCCAATAAGCATATATTGATTGTTTTGCGCAAAAGTTATAGCGTCTACAAACTATGGTATATACAGTATAATGGAATTTTCATACTAGTGGCGGTGCTCAGTGACTTACAGCCGGACCGCAATATTGCGGCAGACAGTCGGACAATGACACTTTGTGGGAACCAGCGACACCAATACAGTGATTAGTGCTAAAAATATGCACTTTCACTGTACTAATGACACTGGCTGGGAAGAGGTTAAATATCCAGGGTGATCAAAGGGTAAACTGTGTGCCTAGCCAGTGTACTACGTGCGCTGCTTTTACTCAGGGAAGTGATGGATTTTATTCCCTGCTTTGCATCCATCCCTTCTCCCCGTCAGAACAGAGATCTGCTTGGTTTGCATATGCATAGCTCTGTCCTGTGTGTCTGCCCAACAATCGGCAGGTGCCAGCAGACATACAATGCCAGGCACTCACAGATCGGCTTCTGCTGTGAGTAATCACAGCAATAGCAGCCTGCTGGCGGCACGCGTGCCCCCTAGGCAGAAGCGCAGAATCACGTATATATACGCGATAATGCACAGGAAGGCCGCCCTATAGCAGTAAATCTGCTATAGGGCGGTCCATAACTGGTTAAGGGATTCCACAGATGGGAGATATGGAGGCATAATTAACAGGGCAAAATCAATCATGCAAAGCTAAGTGACCAATCACTGTGTAATGCTCAACATGCTGTAAAACTGAAAAATGTATTGGTTGTTATAAGAAACATACTGCCAAGGTTTCGTCATTTCCTCCAACATCGTCAAATCGAAGAGACGATCTCTGCAACTCAAAAACTTTTCCTTTACCTAGGGTTAAAAAGGAAAAATTTAAGGTTAGCCATTACCTGATCAGTGTAGGCAGCCATAGAGAAAGTATAACAAGCCAAGTGGTCATTTACTAGGAACTGTACAGATGTAGATAAGAAAATAGTTTCTTGGGGTCACCATAAAATCCTTTTCACACATTAAAAATATTTTCACATTTGAAGAAATCCAAGCTTTACCGTCTCACCTTTATTCTTCATAATAGCAGACTTTATCTCCTCGTCCACATCTTGAGACTCGGACTTCATCTTTTGGGATTTCTTTCCTTTGCGCTTCTTCTTTTCACTCTCCAGGAGAGAAACATCCACAGACTTCTATAAAACACAGAACATTTCTAAGATGAATCCAAAGAAAAACATTTTTTTTTTTACGATGTTACCACTATCAAAAGGCATATTAACTTATGAAAATAGGCAGAAAAAAAATAGTGCAAACTGTTGGCGCTATCTAAATCCTGTATAATAATAACAACAACATATGAGCAATAGATGTTGATTATTGCTTATCGATTGAATTTCAATTTATTTCACGTTTTGATGCCGAGGGTAGAGCTGCACACATTTTAGTATTTTAACTCCCCAAAAAGAAAATTGCGTCCACCCGATCCTTACCTGTTGGACAAATCTCTCTTGCCGAATATTGTATTTTAAACAGCCAAAACCCACAGCTGTCAAAATACCCTACAGTTCCTTTGATTTATATAGCATAGAATGTCAAGCAGGAGGATGCCAAAATGTCCACCCATGGCTCGAATTTTAGCCAGATTATCAGGAACTGGTCGAAATTTGCTTTGTGTACATCCAACTTAATAGATCTCAGTTGTTGATGGACCTTTTAGCACACCTGAACAAGTAAGCCAAGATCCATCCCCAACCCCTCATCCTCCCAATTGTCTTTGACCGAGCAGCAAGTTAATAAAAAAAAATAAAAAAAAAAAAAATAAAAGGGAAGGACAGCTACACTTAAATTTCAACAGGCTGGTGTCATACCCTACAGCACGTGCCCCCCACCCAGATCTCTCTAGAAGACACTGGTGATGTGACCTTTCTGAGGGAGGAGCGGAGTCACCAGTGCCTCACTATACCAGGAAGTGGGGAAGAAAAGAAAACTGTAGGTAACAGCTAAAGCTTTGATCTTTTTAGATTATGTCAAGAAGATTCAGGATGAGCATGCGGAATGTCAAGCTCCACCAATTTTCCTGTATGGAGGGGAAAGGTCCGCTTTAAAAGAAAACCTATCATTAGGCTAATATAGGGGATGCCACTGTAGCACCTACTTCTATAAACACTAGTTTATCATCTGTTATACTGACCCTGTTTATTAAATATAAATGAGTGTACAATCCAATTTAAATCTACCAAAAACTGTGTAGAACAAGGGCCAGCCTAAATGGATAGTTTAGGTAGGTCCTCATATAAACAGTTTTGGTAAATCTAAAATTGATTGCACAAAGACTGTACAGTCAGATTGACACATGTATGGGGAGCTTAAAGGGTTAGCTCATCTTTGCAAATAGCAAGCTGCCTCACAAAAAGCACACTCTTTCAAATTCAAAACTCCAAGCATGTGCCATTTTTTCCATCAAAGTACCTCTGAGCTTAGTGCCATGAGGACAAGGTAGACAGCGCACTGTGCATGCATGGTGTTTGAATCCGAGACACAGCATACACTTGTGGTGGTGGAGGCGAGTATCAGAGAAATGTCCTCGTAACAGGGCAGGATGGAGGAACGCCTGCTATGGGAGTTTTTTTGAACATACTTCTGCAGAGGCAAAAATGGCCTATAGCAGTGTTTCTTAACTCCAGTCCTCAAGGCGCCCCAACAGGTCATGTTTTCAGGATTTCCCTCAGATTAAACAGCTGTAGTAATTACTAAGGCAGTGAAATTGATCAAATCACCTGTGCAGAATAATGGAAAGCCTGAAAACATGACCTGTTGGGGCGCCTTGAGGACTGGAGTTGAGAAACACTGGCCTATAGCAGTAGCAGGTACATAATTCAATATTGTTGTTTTTATCTACTGGCAGTGTCATCTTAAGAGCATTATAGGTCCCCGGGCAATACGGTGCACTGGGGCCCTGTCTACACAATCACGCACGAGAATTTTTTACTGACAAAAATCATGACATTTACTGGCAGAACCACATTTTTTATTGTCACTGAAAAAGGGTACCTAAAATTACAGTTTTCAGTGCCAAACAGTGCAAATGTCAGTATTTAAACTATAAACATATAGATAGTGCTATTAGCAATGTGTTTAAGTTAAACAAAAGTAAAAAAAAAAACATTTCTTCATTGACATGAAGGTTAGGTTACTATAACCCAGCCAGCACAGAGTTTCCTCTTCAGAGTCTGCAGGATTCCCCCTTACAGTGAAAGGGAACTCTTATGTAAAGGGGAACACTGCAGATCATGATGTAAGGGGAAACGCTGATGTAAGGGGGGCTCTGGTGACCAGAGACCACCTTATATCAGAGTCCACTGCTTTCTCTTTACATCAGAGTTCCCACTTACATCAGAGCAACAGACCACCCCCAATCTCTTTGTGCAAGCTGCACAGTCAGCCAGACAGCCACTCACCGTACGACACCAACCAGGGCACTCCGTGTCTGTACTGGCTGGTGGCTGGGCAGGTTACAGGCTCACGAAAACCGGCACTGCCGACAGGGGTCCGACTCCGCCACACTCTGCTTCAAGCCTGCTGTGCTGTCTGCTCTGACAACTCTACTCTGTCCATTCACCCTCAGCTCCTCCTGCTTTTTTTTTTTTTTTTTTTTTTTTAAGTCTGGCGGGTGTGGCTAACGTCATCATCGGCGGACAGACAGAGGCAGCACTCGTGGAGGATCGGATCTTCTCGGCGATTTCCGCAAACTGCGCATGCACAGTTCTGACCCGCCGCTTCCCACCATTTTTTACTGGGGTCGCTGGGCAGCCGGTGGGGCCCCCCCAGGCAAGTGGGGCCCCCGGGTAACTGCCCAGCGTGCCCAATGGAAAAGATGGCCCTGTCTACTGGCACCCCTTAACTGCATTGGAAATTTTTTTGCAAAAGTGAATTAAACCCTTTGGTGCCTGTATTTTTCAAAAGAGAGATCAGCAAGGGCATTCTTATCATTAAAACAAGATAGCAGAGCAGGACTTTGCTAATCTTCCACACTTACTGATGCATTTAAAACTTTGATATTTTGTTTCCTGTATCCTTGCATTTGTTTTCTTTATTTAGAAAGTACATTTTAGTTAGAACCTATAGCATACTTTTTTAGGCTGCCCTTACACTAAGCCATTCCACTGTGGTATTTTGCACTTTAATGTCTGTTACATTAAAGCTAATTTATTTAGAACAGGTAGCAATCTATGGCAACAGACGAAAAACTGGACTTGCAATTTTTTTTTCACAATGAAACACACCACAGAGCATGGCATGTGTGGGGCTCCTTTGGCTTCAACTGTACTTGTGCATTGGGGTGCCATTCCTGATGTAGTATTAACAGGGTATACCAGGATGATAACTGAATATGCTTAACTTGTAAAGGTTGAGCTTAGCCAACCTGCAAATAATTCTAGCAGTCAGTGAAGCTGCCTATCACTCGATGACTAATTAGGAAGCAGGAATGGGTGGATCCATGCTTGACCTTTATAGGAAAAGTCAGGATTTGCATATAATTTCAGTTGCTTATCTCTCTGAATCTACCGATTAATTTGAAGGAAAGTATCCCTTGCACGTGTGTTTTTTTTTCCCCATTATAAGCTCAGTTTGATCTGTTCAGGTTTACATATTATATACATACACACACACACACACACACACACACACACGGTGCCAAGGCATAGCAGCAGCAATAAAGACAGGAAAGCTCACCTCGTTCTCTTTCTCTCCATCATCACACAGATCTATGAAGAGGTTCTTCTCTATGGTCTTGATGGGATTTTTGTCAATGAACCATCCAACTTCTGGCGTTCTTGGGTGCCCAGCTGTGTGGGGTTGTGCAGCAGATCTGGAAGGGGCTGGGGTGCTGGTGTCTGGGTTCTCATTTTTGTAGGGCGTATCAGAGTCAGGATTTCCTTTCCGATACAAAGAGAGCAGCGAGGAGTTCATGTGATTTGAGGACTAGGTTTAAAAAAAAAAAAAAAGGAGACAAAAAAAAGTTACTCTAACCGATATAAAAAATTTATTTATGACGGGACCCTGTGCACATATAGACCCTAAAAACGGGTGCAACATGGTTTCAAAAAGGTAGAGTTAGCCTTTAAGTTTGTAGAAGTCTTCACAATTTGACTTTTCTCATAGCATGTAACTGCTAGGAGGTGATTAGTACAGTAATTTGCACATTACACTTATTATGTATATTGGATAAAACTTATGCTGCCAGTGCACTAGCGGTTTGAATGCAAATGTATGATTCATTATTATTCCATCATCCTAGAAATCAATGTTTCAGGTCCACATAGATTCCTTTTAAGAAGGTACAAAGGAGATGTATAAACCTGCTGAAATACTGGGGTGCTTCCAACTATTGGTTGTAGAACAATTGATGATTACTTCGGCACCCCATTAAAGTAAGGTCTACACTTCCTAAGGTATGCATATTGGACAGTGTAACTTTGTGCAACAAGGACCTTGTCTGGTGATAAGTGGAAGTACAGCCGGAAAGTGATTTGATTTAGCCCACAGGACACGGTTCAGCAATCTAAATATCAGTTAGGGTTCACATCTGCATTAATGAACATCTCCCCTCCCCATGTGACTTCAGGCCTGTCAATCGTCTACTTGGATCACTCTATCTTGACAGGACAGAAAATAGGATTTTTATAACAGCTTACCTGTAAAATCCTTTTCTTGGAGTACATCACGGGACACAGAGCAACATAGTCATTACTATGTGGGTTATATAGATACCTTCAGGTGCTGGCACTGGCAACTTCCAAAACCGGAAGTACCCTCCCCTATATGAGCCCCTCCCATCCGGGAGTACCTCAGTTTTGTAGCAAAGCAATAAGTGTCCCCAAAAGAGGGGTGGGAGCTCTGTGTCCCGTGATGTACTCCAAGAAAAGGATTTTACAGGTAAGCTGTTATAAAAATCCTATTTTCTTTCTCGTACATCACGGGACACAGAGCGACATAGTCATTACTATGTGGGATGTCCTAAAGCAATGCCCAATGAGGGGGGGGGGGGGGGGATACACCATACATAAGCTGAGCGCTATCAGACATGAGGATCTTTTGCAGCCTGCAACACACTGCGCCCAAAGGCGACATCCTCCTGACTTCTAACGTCCACCTGGTAGAACCTAGTAAACGTGTGTACTGAAGACCATGTTGCGGCCTTACAGATTTGAGCCAGGGAGGCCTGGTGATGCACTGCCCATGAAGTTCCAACTGCTCTTGTGGAGTGCGCCCTAACTTTTAATGGAGGCGGTCTCCTTCTCAAGCCATAGGCTTGCATAATGACCTGTCGAATCCACTTGGCTAAAGTAGATTTTGACGCTGCCTGACCCTTTCTGGGGGCCTTCCGGCAGAATAAACAAAGTATCCGTTCTGCGAATCTGAGCAGTGGCTTTTAGATAAGCTTTAACTGCTCTTACTACATCCAAAGAATGTAATAACTTTTCCTCTACCGAGCTTGGTTTGGGGAAAAAAGAAGGAAGAACCACATCTTGGTTCAAATGAAACCTCGATACCACCTTAGGAAGAAAGGCTGGATGAGGACGTAACACTACTCTGTCCTTATGGATAACCAGATATGGCTCTTTACAGGACATAGCTGCTAATTCCGACACTCTTTTAGCCGAACAAATGGCTACTAGAAAAATCAATTTCCTGGTGAGAAGAACCAAGGAAATATGCTGTAATGGTTCAATGGTTGTTTCTGTAGAACCGACAGAACCAGGTTTAAGTCCCATGGACATATGGGAATATTAACCGGGGGGGCTAATACGCATCACTCCTTGTATAAAAGCTTTGACTAGTGAATGCGAAGCCAAGGGCCTTTGAACAAATATTGACAAGGCCGAAATCTGACCCTTGATAGTACTCAAGGCAAGCTTCCTATCTACAGCCCACTGTAGGAAGTCCAGAATCCTACCTATTATGTACTTACGTGGATGCCATTTCTTGGCCTCACACCACGCGATGTACGCCTTCCAGATTCTATAGTAGATCTGCCTGGATACCGGCTTCCTGGCATTGATCATGGTAGATACCACAGGATTAGAGAGCCCTCTCTTTTTTAGAATGTGGGCTTCAATAGCCAGGCCGTCAAACCTAGGGCTGGTAAGGAAGGGTGGTATATCGGTCCTTGCGAAAGCAGGTCCGGACGATGTGGGAGAGTCCAAGGACTCCCCACAGACATTTTTACAATCTCCGCGTACCATGCTCTTCTGGGCCACGCTGGAGCCACCAGAATCACTGGTTTCTTTTCTACCCTGATTCTGCGGAGTAATCGAGGTAACAATTGTGGCGGTGGGAATGCATATATCAGCTTGAACGGATCCCAAGGGAACACTAGAGCATCCGAGCCGCAAGCTAGGGGATCCCTTGTCCGAGAGACAAACTTGTCCACCTTTGCGTTGAATCTGGATGCTAGCAGATCTACATCCGGTGTTCCCCACCGCTGACATATTGTCCGGAAAACCTCGGGGTGAAGGGACCATTCCCCTGGGCATAATTGCTGGCGACTTAGAAAGTCCGCCTTCCAATTCTCCACTCCTGGAATGAATACCGCGGATATGGCTGGGACATATCTTTCTGCCCATTTCAGGATGTAATTTACTTCCCTCTGGGCTGCACGACTCCTGGTGCCACCCTGATGATTGATATATGCCACTGCTGTGGCATTGTCTGATAGAATTCTGACAGGGGACCCTTGGAGTTTGGATGTCCATGCTACTAGGGCATACCGGGCTGCTCGTATCTCTAAGAGATTGATGGGCAGGGCCTTTTCTGCATCCGACCATCTGCCCTGGAGAGACCCTTGCTCCAGTACTGCTCCCCAGCCTATAAGGCTGGCATCTGTAGTGACCACCTTCCAAGAAATCGGACTGAAGGATTTCCCTTTTTCCAGATTCTGGAGAACCAACCACCAACGGAGGCTCTTGCGAACGGAAGGGGACAAGGACATTGGTAAGTCTAGGGCCTGAACTTTTTTGTTCCAGGCTGACAGTATAGCCCTTTGCAAATTCCTTGAATGGAATGGACTGTAGGGTACTGCTTCAAATGATGCCACCATTTTTCCCAGCAGCCTCATGCACAGGCGTATGGACGGCTGTCTTTTTGCACCCACTAGGTGGATCAAATCTCTCAAAGACAACACCTTTTCTCGAGGCAAGAACATTTTTCTCTGGCCTGAATCCAGCCTTAGCCCCAAGTATTCCAGACTTCTGACTGGTTTTAGGGCTGACTTGTCTCGGTTGATAATCCAACCGTGAGATTCCAGATACTTGATTGTCTTGTGAACGACCACTTCTAGTTTTTTCACTGAGTGGTCTATCAGCAACAAGTCATCTAGATATGCCATTATCATTACACCTTGTGTTCTTAGATTGGCCAATAATGGGCCAGAATTTTTGTAAACACTCGTGGTGCTGTGGCCAGACCGACGGTAAGGCTCTGAACTGAAAATGGCGCTCTTCTACTGCAAAGCATAGAAATTTTTGGTGGACTGGAAAGATGGGAATGTGCAAATAAGCATCTTTGATGTCGATCGCGGCTAACCATTCCTCCCCTTGTAGGGCAGTGGCCACCGATCGGATCGACTCCATCCGGAAAGTCCTGATATACAGGAATTTGTTTAGCCCTTTTAGAATTAATATGGGCCTCACGTCCCCGTTTGCTTCGGGACTGTAAAGAGGTTTGAGTAAAACCCGAACCCCCATTCTTCCAGGGGAACCTCCATAATTACTCCTTGGAGCAATAGTTGTTCTAGTGCCAACAGGAGGGACTCTCTCTTCCGGGGATCCCTTGGCACGTTTGACCTCAAAAATTGGGAAGGAGGAGAGTCTTTTAACTCCAATCTGTATCCCAAACATACTGCGGAGAGCACCTATCTGTTCTGATCGTGTCCCGCCAGGTCTCTGCAAACAACTGGAGTCTTCCCCCCACCCGACTGAGTGGGGGCAACCCTTCAATGAATTTAACTTTGGGGGAGGTTTTGTACCTCTCCTGACCCAGGGTTTCTCATTACCCTGCGATTGTCCCTGATTTTTACCCCCGGGAATTGACCGAGGAGGCCGTCGGAACTGTTTCACAGCCGACGCCCCAGGGACTGGAGAAGCAGGCCTCTTAAAAGAGGGACCTCTAACTCTGTTTTTAACCGGCAAGAGTGTACTTTTACTGCTGGAAATTTTCTGGATATATTTGTCCAGGTCTTCCCTGAACAAACGTTCACCATGAAATGGGACGCTAACCAGCCATTTTTTACAGGGAGCTTCAGCAGACCAGTTTTTGAGCCATAGAAGCCTGCGCATATGTACTACAGACAGCGTAAGGCGGGAGGCCTGATGGATTGAATCCTTTATGGCGTCAACCGCAAAGCATAAGGCTCTAGGTAGATCAGCTAGGGCAAGAGCCTGCTGATCTGGCAAGTCCCTTAAGACCTGTTTCAACTGATCCTTCACTGCTTGGCAGACCCCACTGCTGGTTGTGTCACCAAGCTTGCTGTAGAAAAAAGCAGATTTTCATAAGGACTCCAATTTTTTTTATCTATTGGGTTCTTGAACATTTGGACATTATCCACAGGACATGTCAGTGATTTATACACACAAGAGATGGCTGCGTCCACTGTAGGGACCTTCCATTTTTTGATGAACTTATCCTCCATGGGATAGACCACCGGAAATCTCTTGGGGGGAGTAAATATTTTCTCAGGATGTTCCCAATCCTGGTAAATGAGCCCTTTCAGTAAAGGGTGAAGTGGAAAAGAACAGACAGTCTGGGGGGCTTCTAGCGACCCCAACGAGGAGACAGTAGTGGTTGATGGTTCCGCAAGGTGCATTTTAAATGCTGATCGGACCATGTTAGTCAGAGACTGAACCCATAATCTTTCAGCTTGAGATGCTGAGAAAGGTTCCTCCACTGTTGATTCCTCTATAACAGAATCAACCTCATCCTGATCCCCTTCAGGCAGGTCGATCCCTGTATGGGACTGTTGCTCTGCTAACAGGCTCTCTGAAGGATGAGACGGAGATCGGGCGTGCTTTCCCTGTGACAGGGAGGCAGCGATCAATGTTGACAATCTCTCTCTAATCCTCCCAGAGCTGAGGAAAAAACCTCCTCTGTTACATACACAGGAGCAGGTGAACTGAGGACAGCCACAGTACCAAGTACTCCTGCGGGGTCTCTACGGTCACTTACCTCTGAATTTTCAGGGGAGACTGGAAGATCCTCAGAGCCCGATGAGACCCCCTTCGCTTCCTGGAAGATTCAGTTCCGGAGCTTCTGGACGGCATATTCCTAAGCCCAAAGCTGAGGTATTCCAGCCGTAATACACCACTTTTACTGAGAATAGTCTAGCACAATTGCTGCTATATAACAGTTGGTGTTTACTAAAGTGCCTTTCTAGGGGATGCCTGCATCAACCGCCTCTGTGTGCCTTTTTACTGTTGCTAGCTCTGTCTGTGCACTTCAATAGCCAGCTGTGATTGTGCCTTTAAACACGCTGGATGCCCGCACATGCGCAGTAGCGCCGCGGCGCACACCGAGCGTCATCCACCCGCTCCGCCCCTTTTTCCAGATCGCCTCTATATATAGAGGCGCGTGCACGCGCGCGGGCACGTGCGCCTTCGGCGCTCTTTTTTGAAAAAAATAAGGCGCTAGATGGGAGCCAGGGTCCCTGCCGCAGGGCCCGGGGATGGATGAGCGCAGCAACAGGGCAGAGGAGACAGCTTCCCAGCAGAGAACTTACCAACTGCCTGGATTTGATTTTGGAAGAAAAAAATCCACATTACAAGAAAAAGAACCATAGCGGCCTCTAGTGTTTAACACAGGTACCGCGGTCTTACATTTTTTTTTTTTCTTGCCTACTATTAAAATTTTTACATTTTCTCAGTAGTAACAGGGATGCACAGAATATTAGCGGGAATACCTTAGGTAACAGGCAGAAAGACAAAATAGGCTTGTGGGTCCCCCAATAGAACCAAGTTCCTGAGGGCCCCCACTTACCTTTTCCTCGCCGCAGGACTCTGTTTGGTCCACAGAAGCCCAAACTTCACCTATCACGGCAGGCATTGTAATTAAACCTTCAGGGACCGGGTTCCCAAGGATTTCACTCCCCTGGACCTGTATAGCACCCTGCACAGAAAACATCTTGGTCGTGGGTATGACCAGAGCTCTGGATCCCAGGGTCCAGCCCTCCTAAGAGAGGCATTACAGGCAAAAACTTGCTCTTCTCTTGCAAGGCCCGGGTACCGACCGTTTAGCTATGAAGCTTTTTTGGTCGGATCTGGAATAGCTTACTGAGGCCCAAAAGAACCTGTACGCAAGCCCAGTGAAAAACACATGTTACTTCTTGGCCAACACCTTAGACACTGGCAAAAAACTGAGGTACTCCCGGATGGGAGGGGCTTATATAGGGGAGGGTACTTCCGGTTTTGGAAGTTGCCAGTGCCAGCACCTGAAGGTATCTATATAACCCACATAGTAATGACTGTCGCTCTGTGTCCCGTGATGTACGAGAAAGAAATAAGGTCATAGGGAATAAGGGCACTTCCAATGCTCAGAAACGCCTTATTTTTCTCGGCACTCCTGCAGAAAAACGGAGCAGCAAGAGAAGAATGGTAAAAGTGGAGTGCAGTGGAAAGGGGGTTCTCCATCAAAAAAACCTAACATTTTAATTGTTTAAGTATTTGCTACTCATCTTTTGCAGGAATACTACTACACGATCTCCGTGCCCTTCTACTTACCGGCTGATCTGCATAGTCATCAGTATCTGACGAGTCATCGGACAATCTTTCCATATCTCTGTATAAAAGAAAAAACTAAAATTACTCAGATGAATGAAACTGTACATTACAGAGCAAAAAAAAAAAAAAACACAACACACAAACGGATGCCATAAAAAAAAAAATAGATAAACACTGAGAAGAGTGTGACTTTGGAAAGAATTCCAAAGACAGCACAGGTAAAAGATTTAAATAACTGGGGCAAAATTATTAGAAGGAGAAAAAAAATTTAAAAATGAAGAAAACATCTCCTGCAAATAATAGCACAATGTGCTAGTATGCATTGCAAACTAGCACATTATGAAATACTTCCCTTAGAACGAAGCCCTCCAGCAGCACACTGTCACTGATGACAGGACTTCCATCTTTATTCGGTCTTCCTTCCGGGTTCATGAGCTTTGGCAGTTTGACTGGCCGAGACGCAATTACGTCACTGGCCGCATGAGTCATGGCCACGGCACGGCTCTCTCAATGGACAGCATGCTGTCCATTGAGAGCGCAATACGCATGTGTCGGTGACAACACCGGCTGCTACTATAGTAAAGATCTCCTAGTCAGTGCACGTTTAGGAGATATTTACTGTACCTACAGGTAAGCCTCATTTTAGGCTTACCTGTAGGTACAAACAAACAAGGTAAGCTTTACTACCACTTTAACCAATTCAATCCCGGAAGATTTGGCTGCCCAATGACCAGGCCATTTTTTGCGATATGGATATGGCACTGCGTCGCTTTAACTGACAATTGCGTGGTCGTGTGACGTTGTACCCAAACAAAATTTATGTCCTTTTTTTGCCAGTATTTGATCACCTCTGCGGTTTTTATTTTTTGCACTATAAACAAAAAAAAAAGCGACAATTTAGAAAAAGAAAAAAAATATATATATTTTGTAGTTTTTGCTATAATAAATCCCCCCCCCCCCAAAAAAAAAAAAACTGTGGGGGGATGGGAGTGACTAGGAGGAGACAGATCGTTGTTCCTACTTAGTAGGAACACACCATCTGTCTCTTCTCCCCTGACAGAACCGGGATTTGTGTGTTTATACACACACACACACACACCCTGTTCTGTCACGAGCGATCACGTGTGCCTGGCGGACATCACGCCCGCCTGTCACGCGCATTGGCTCCGGGGACAGGCTGCGGGCGCACGCAAGCGGTTAAAGGAGCTGCAGGAATATATGGCAAGTACTGGCTGTGTGGTATATGTGTCAACAATCTTCCGTATTCTTCATATATCTGGGCTATGGGGTAGAGTGGCAAGATGGAAGCCTTTTCTTATGAAGAAAAACCATCCAAGCTGAGCTAAATTTTGCAAAAACACATCTAAAGTCTCTCAAAAGCATGTGGGAAAATGTGTTATGGTCTGATGAAACCAAGGTTGAACTTTACCATAATTCCAAAAGATATGTTTGGTGCAAAAACAACACTGCACATCACCAAAAGAACACCATACCCACAGTGAAGCATGGTGGTGGCAGCATCATGCTTTGGGGCTGTTTTTCTTTCGCTGGAACTAGGGCTGCAACGGATCGGTGGTGATCTGTGATCCGAACGGGTCACCCTGTTCGGATCGGATCACCACTCGATCCGCGGAGCGACCCCGTGGCCTCAGCTTTAGGAAAGGCAGCGGCTTCGGCCTAGCTCCGGAGCCGCGGCCATCTTGGTACACCCGGCGGCGGCTGCCTTGTGTGCGCTGACGTCATCACCCCTCGCTGCTTGTGGATCTGAACTGGCCGGCGGGAGAGACTAAAGTAAGTGGGAAGATGCCCATTACAGTGAGGAGATTGTGGATATTACTTGGGGAGATTGTGGATATTACTAATTATTTATTTTTTTCCGATCCGAAAATGATCCGATCCGTGGCTCTGATCCGTGGCTCTGATCCGATGATCGATCCGATGATCGATCCGATCCGTGAGTTTTTTTGATCCTTTGCACCCCTAGCTGGAACAGGGGCCTTAGTCAAGGTAGAAGGAATAGTGAACAGTTCCAAATACCAGTCAATATATTGGCACAAAACCTTCAAGCTTCTGCTAGAAAGTTGAACATGAAGAGGAACTTCATTTTTCAGCATACATCCAAATCAACAAAGGAATGGCTTCACCAGAAGAATAACGTTTTGGAATGGCCCAGCCAGAGCCCAGACCTGAAACCCATTAAAAATCTGTGGGGTGATCTGAAGAGGGCTGTGCACAGGAGATGTCCTTACAAAATTTGGAGTGTTTTCGCAAAAAGAAGAGTGGGCAAATATTGCCAAGTCAAGATGTGCCATGCTGATAGACTCATACCCAAAAAGACTGAGTTCTGTAATAAAATCAAAAGGTGCTTATGCAACCATATTATTTTAGTTGTTTCTTTTTAGTTTGTTTTTCAATTGAGTTGTACAGTTTATAGGTCACAAAAGGTGGAATAAGTTCTGATTGTCTAATTTTTTTCATCACAGAAACCTGACATTTCAAACAGGGGTGTGTAGACTTTTTATATCCACTGTATGTAAACACACACACACACACACACACACACACACACATTTTTTTTAATACCAGAGTTTGGTGCCACTTTAACCCTGAACGATATGAAGTTTAACGCAAGGCCCAGACCCACAGCTCCAACAAAGGGAGCATTGGGGTCCACAGGGGAAGGAGCATAATCAGTGGTAGGAGGTTTAGAAAGGCCTCCTGCACACGGTATCGATGTCCAATCATCTGCTTTTTTTGGACGCAATTTCAGGTGTTTGCTTTCGCGCGCACAATATATTCCTAGGGAAAATGAATTAATATTTATGCTCATGTACATGTATTTGTGCGCATTTGCATGTAACGGTGGCAAAATACTGACTGGGAACAAAGTTTTTTATTTTTTAATTCAAGAAAACACAGCACTCGTTTATGTACCTGTGTGTACAGGCACATTGTAAACAATGGGCTGCATTTTAGATCAGTAAAAAAATGGATGATGTACTGAGGTTTTTCAAGATTAAGTGTGCAAGAGGCCTAATAGAATCCCTTTGCCCTGAATAAAATGCTCTTTTGACAGTTTTTTTAAATAACAAATTTTTAATATGTCTTAAGAGTGTGCTTTTTTCCTTTCACAGCTGATATAGATGGAACTATACAGACCATAAATACATCAGAAATCAATTGTGTTTTTTTTACACTTTACATCACGGTTTGGTGCATTTTAGGTTTTATAACTTACTATGGAAGTATTTGCCTCTTTTTGAATACTGTTCTGTCGATTGACATCCTTTATGACCACATAATTTGCATTCCACCCACACCACATCCTACCACTGGTATTGTTTGGCTGATTGTCATATAGGAGGAGCTCAGAGTGGGTTGCAAAGCTGCTCCCTTGTCTAAGGTTCCACAATGCCTTAAAAGGGGTTGTAAAAGGTAAAAAATAGGATTTTTGTACTCACCGTAAAATCCGTTTCTCTGACGTCCATGGACCGACGCAGCTCTCATACTGATTACATGTGGGTATATGTCCCTGCTCGCAGGAGAAGACTTAGGGAGAATGTTAGAGGTTAAAACATTCTAGAACAAGCCAGAGCTGAACAGCCCCGCCCAGGGGGGCGGTCCCTCCGGACATTACCCTCCCACCTGCAGCTAGCAGCCTCAGTTCGTAACAAAGCAGTACAAACTTAAAAGGAAGGGTGGGTGCTGTGTCGGTCCATGGACGTCAGAGAAACGGATTTTACGGTGAGTACAAAAATCCTATTTTCTCTTATCGTCCATGGACCGACGCAGCTCTCATACTGATTACATGTGGGACGTCCCAAAGCAGTATAAGAAAAGGGTGGGAGCAAAAAAAAGTAAGGAACAACCAAAACTTCACTCCAAACCAGCAGAGCCCCTCAACGGAGGAGTTGCACCATTAGACAGCGGCCTGCAACACTTTGCGGCCGAAGGAAGCATCCGAAGATGCAGCCACATCAACCTTGTAGAACTTTGAAAAGGTATGAACGGACGACCAGGTCGTCGTCCTTGCACACTTGTGCAACCGACGCTTGATGTCGGAAGGCCCGGGAAGCACCAATTGTCTTGGTGGAATGCGCCGCAACCGGAAAGGGAGGCGCCCGCCCCTTAAGGGCATAGGCCTGTATGACGGTCTGCCTGATCCACCTAAAGACGGTGGCAGACGACACCGCTCGGCCCCGTTTTGGACCAGACACAGATTTCCGAATGGAAACAGTAGCAGACAGGTACACTCGTAAGGCTTGTACCCATCTTAATGTATGAAGCGCAAACTCTCAGGGATGCGATGGGTGAGGACACAAGGACGGAAGAACAATGTCCTTCTTAAGGTGAAAGGCCAAGACCATCCTTAGAAAAGAAGAAGGATGGTCGTGGGCGCAACACCAACCTATCCTTATGGAGGACCAAGTAAGGCGACTTGCCGGACAAGACCGCCAACTCAGACACCCGTCTAACCGAAGCAATGGCCACTAAGGCCAACTTCCGGGACAAGGTCAAGAGAGGAATCTCTCTGATATTCTCAAAGGGATGTTCTTGGAGAACCGAGATGCATCAAAATCAGATCCCAAGTAGGGAGAGGAGGCTTGACAGGGGGGATCACATGGCGAACCCCCTGCACAAAAGGTGCTAATCAAGGAATGGCCCGGTAGCGGTCGTTGAAAAAGACAGCCCGGGCCGAAATCAGACCCTCAAAAAAAAAAAAGGTATGCAAGGCCAGCTTTTGGGGCACACCACGCTGTAAGAACAGCAAAATCCTGGGAACGGAATACATCCGAGGATGCCACTCAAGTTCCTCGCACATAGCGATGCAAGCCTTCCAGGTACGGTGAGATATCTTTCTGGAGAAAGATTCCCATGTCAACAACATAGAAGAGATGACCGAATACGAGAGAACTCGGTCCTTTAGCACCTGGCTTTAAACAGCCATGATATTAAAGCCAAGGACTGTAAAACAGGATGAAGTATGCTCTGCGAAGCCGGCGAGGCAACAACAGTAGCAGAGGGTAAGCATATATCAGGCGATACGGGCTTCCAACGCGTCTGACGCATCCGCCCAGGGGTCCCTGGACCTGACCACGATCTTGCCACCTTGCGAGTGAGTCGAGAGGCCACAAGGTCCACTTCCGGTGCCCCACCTCCGGTAAAGAAGGTGGAAACACCTCCGGATGCAAGGACCCTGCACCTGCAATGCACACGGCCGACAGGACCGTCTTGCAGCGAGATGTATGAAAATCCCAAAGAGACTCCGCAATGTACCGGAGAAGGGAGGCCCCAGTGTACAGGGTGCCTCAAATGTTGGCCAATAAAGGCAACTTGACTGAACTTCCCTAGAAACTCGGTCAGAGGACTAGTACCTCAGCCTCCACAGGTGGCGCAAACCCACCCCGGGCACAGAGACCCTAAAGGCTAAAGCAGTTGTAGTGCACCTGCTAGACGACTGATGAATGAAGCAGAGGCTTTTGCCCAGTCATTGAGCTACAAAAAATGCCAGAGACGCAGCCACTAACGGGCGTAACGCTAACCCCAGCCTGGCGAACACAGTCCAAGCCAGCGCTTCTGATCACCACTGAAAGCAGGTGGAAAGCGATACCCCTGAAACCAGGGATCCTTGTGACAATGCTCCATCCAGCAGCTACCCATGGATAGGTGCTGATTGTGCAAACACATAGTTTATACTATGTATTGCGTCAAACGCACAAATGGAGAGTGTGGGAGGAAACCCACCCAGCCACAAAGAGCATAATACCACCACATACGGCGTATGTAGTTTAGTATTTGTGGATAAACCTATTAAAACGCGTATATACTGTGCCAGCGACGAATGCGCGCACATCATCGGGGCCTGGATGTAAATCAGCCACACAGATTGCGTACACAACCGTGTAGGTATGTTAGCCTGCGAATAAACAAATTGCACATGTTTATACTGTGCATAGCGCTGAGAATGCGCACACCATTGGAACGCAGGGGAGAAACCTGAGGACCCGGATGAAACCCATGCAGACTGCATACGCATACCGTGTATGGTATTATAGTATGTGTGCTAAACATTTTGCACAAGCCTATGTGTGCATAGCACCGAAGGCGCGCACACTGTTGGCGCGTGGGAGGAACCGAAGTACCCCACGCATACTCAGAGAATGCAATACCTACAACTACTGTGAATGTATTTAGTGTAGTGTATAAACATAATGTGTATGTTTACATCGTGTATTGCACCAAAGGCATGCATGTCATGTAGCGTGGGCGGAAATTATGTTAGTATGTGGATATCCAATCGCACAAATTTAGACTGTGCATAGCGCCGAAGCGTCCATACCAATGGAGTGTGGGAGGGAACCGGAGTACCCGGAGGAAAACCACACAGACTGCCTACACATACCGTGTAGGTATTATAGCATGCGTGATAAACATTGAACATGTTTAACTGTGCAGAAGGCCAAAGGCGCACATATCGTCAGCGCGTGGGAGGAAACCGGAACACTCGGAAGAACTCCACGCAGACAGCACACAGATACCGTGTAGGAATGATAGCATGTGAATCAACATATTGCACATGTTTATGCTGTGCATTTCCATTGGAGTGTGGGGGGAAACCGGAGTACCCAGAGGAACCCCACGCAAACAGTATACCCATACTCTAAACATGTATAATATGTGCAATAAACATATTGAACATGTCTATACTGTGCAGAGAGCCGAAGCGCACATATCATGAGAGTGCGGGAGGACACCGGAGCCCCCGCCAACCCAGAGAGTATAATACATACATATACTGTGAATGTATCTGGAGTCGTGCATAAACATATTTTGTACGTTTATATCATGTATGGCACTGAAACACAGCATTGGAACGTGGGGACAGCCACGCAGACACAGAGACCAATAACACATACATACACTGTGAATGTATGCAGTGTAGAGGTATAGGATGAGTTTAAATTATGGCGCAGAGGCGCATAATCTTCTCTGTATCATTCCAACCTGCTTGACTGTGCTGCTGAAGCAGCATGCAGGTAACAAGTAACCTCTGATCCTCAGACCGTGTGTGTGTCAGAGCTCAAATTATTCCCCAGGAAATGGCGGGAAATGTTACCTCAGGTATCACACATAAGGCTCACAGGGATTAGAGATATAAATGAATAAAGTCCTCCCTCATCCATGCTGCTCTTGAGGCAGCGTGTGAGGAAAACAGTGAGGAAACTGTGTAAAAGAAAGGCTTGTCACAGCAATTCTAGCTTGAGTGTTTCTCACATCATCAATGAGATCACTTACAAGCGCCCTGTCATTCACTGACACAGAACTGGAGTCTTCCTCACAAGGGAATGTCCTGTTCATAAACATTAAATATTCAGAGGTAGGGTATTGAGCATAGTAGCTAGGCCCATATCTGACTCAGAGCACTCCTTCACTAAAGATTTTTGTGGGGGGGAGGGGGCTTATAGCTCCTTTTGCTCACACACCGCTTCCATTCTGACAGGAATGATTCCAGGACTGCTGACAACTGGTCCATAAGGACTGCAGGTGCAGGAAACATATGAACATGTTTAACTGTGCAGCACTGCCAGTTGCCCCAGACAAGTGTGGAGAGCAGGTGTATCAGACTCCATAAACGCCACCCTCTGAGACCTTATACACTATACAGTGAATATACAGTCCACCCACTGGCTACGCTGAGGCTGAGGAGGGGATACCCGGGAGGACCCACCAACCCTTAAGGACAGCTCAGTCTGTGAGGAGATTGTGAGGGGATTCGCGCCGCCGCCAGAAATAAATGCGCGGCGGCCACAAGAAAATGGCCACCGGCCGCAGCTATAACTGCGCCACTGAACGCCAAGATGGCCGCCGAGTGCAAAATTCAAAGCTCTAATGCACGCCAATGGCGCACGCAATAACCACCTCAAACAGCGCCAATGGTGCACGCAATAATCACCTCACACACCAGAAAAAACTGCAGACATGAGCGCCCAGCCAGGCCAGAGTGACCACCAAGCACCCCACAGCACAGCACCAGTACAGGGTGCAGAGAGCAGCATAACAGGGGGGAGACAGGGAGAAACCCCCACACACAGAAACACAGCCAGCATGTACTCACCTGCAGTTGGAGAGACTACTTACCCGTCCCTTTCAGGGACCCACTGGCTTGTTTCAGACAGACCTATCACAGAGTCGTACTGCGTAGCTGTCGGCCCGGTCCACCGTGAGAGATACAGTCAGTCAAGTACTGTTCAATCTTGAGAGGACCGCGGGAGCATGAAAGCAACCCAGCCACCCCTGGAGTCATGGGGTATGTTGTGAACTGAGTCTCACGCACACAAGGCGAGGATCAGCACGCTCGATGGTCGGACAGGGAAGACTACGAGGATACTAGTGTACCCAACCTGTTGCCCAGCCGACAGTTGATTGAAGGTCTCAAAAATAAAATAATAAAATTCCCAAAGGAATAAAAATCAAAAGTAAAATCATCCATGATACTGGCTCCTGAGAGCCACGTCTTCTCCTTCTGCTAGGCAGAAAAAAACTGAGGCCGCTAGCTGCAGGTGGGAGGGTAATGTCCGGAGGGACCGCCCCCTGGGCGGGGCTGTTCAGCTCTGGCTTGTTCTAGAATGTTTTAACCTCTAACATTCTGCCTAGGTCTTCTCCTGCGAGCAGGGACATATACCCACATGTAATCAGTATGAGAACTGCGTCGGTCCATGGACGATAAGAGAAAAATGTTTTCCTAAATAGCTTCCTTTACCTTAGTGCAGTCCTCCTTCACTTACCTCATCCTTCGATTTTGCTTTTAGATGCCCTTATTTCTTCTGAGAAATCCTCACTTCCTGTTCTTCTGTCTGTAACTCCACACAGTAATGCAAGGCTTTCTTCCTGGTGTGGAGTGTCGTGCTCGCCCCCTCCCTTGGACTACAGGAGAGTCAGGATGCCCACTAACACACAGCTCCTTTCTCTATCTGCAACGTAGAGAGCGTCCTGACTCTCCTGTAGTCCAAGGGAGGGGGCGAGCACGACACTCCACACCAGGAAGAAAGCCTCGCATTACTGTGTGGAGTTACAGACAGAAGAACAGGAAGTGAGGATTTCTCAGAAGAAATAAGGGCATCTAAAAGCAAAATCGAAGGATGAGGTAAGTGAAGGAGGACTGCACTAAGGTAAAGGAAGCTATTTAGGGAAAAAAAAAAATTGTGCCTTTACAACCCCTTTAATCTATTGCTGGCCTCTGCTCATGTTTGTCTGCTTGTTTTGCAGATGAGAACTATGCTGTGAGGAAGGAGGAGGAGAGATGTGAGCGCACTGCTTCTCCTTCATTTGCCAGTCAAAGGCCAGGGATAGGGAGGTGACCAGACTAAAGAGCCCAACTGCAGCACAGACAACCCAGATCAATAACCTGGCTGTGCCATCTGATGTAGAGCTTTTTACGCAACATAAATATGCAGTTTAATTTTTATTTAGCTGGTTGCCTGGAGTTCAGCTTTCAAATACATGTGAAGCCAAAACAGGTTTTAGTTAGTTTTGGATAGTGTGTGAAAGGGATAAAAACCCTTTGCAGGTTTACAATGCTGCCCGTATTCTTGGGTGGGGAGATTAAAGCTGAATTCCAGCTTTACCCTCAGTCTTGCACAATTGTACAGACTCCTCACCTGTACTAATACCACTTACTCCGATTTCACTGCACACTGTGAGCTTCTCATAGTGTGTCTTAGAGCTTGAAGCCTGTCAAAGAGCCTGCCTAATTTCCTGGCCTGGCCGGAGGACGTCCAGCTTCATCTAGCTCTTTCCTGTATAGACTGGCTGTTTTTGGCCCACCCTTTTATTAACCATTTGCTATCCAGGCCAATTCTGACACTTCACTCGTACAATGTAAAAATTGCTAGAAAATTACTTGGAACCCCCAACACACACACACACACACACAAAAAAAAATAGTGTGTGTGTGTGCGCGTGTGTAATATATATTACACACAATATATACACATACACACAATTTTTTTTTTAGCAGAGGCCCTATAGCAGGGATATGCAATTAGCGGACCTCCAGCTGTTGCAAAACTGCAAAACTACAAGTCCCATCATGCCTCTGCCTCTGGGTGTCATGCTTGTGGGTGTCAAGAGTCTTGCTATGCCTTATGGGACTTGTAGTTCTGCAACAGCTGGAGGTCCGCTAATTGAATATCCCTGCCCTATAGAATAAAATGATGGGTGTTGTAATTTTTTATGTCACACAGTACTTGCGCAGCGTACAAGCTGCCATCCTTGCGATTCAGCAAGTTTTAACCAATTCATGGACTAATTGTCATGGACTAATACTAGCCCCCCCCCCTTTGACCATTTAATACTGATCCCCCTATCCTATATATATTTATAATTTTATGCATCAGTACCCAGAGTGCGCTTAATTAACCCTTGTCTGTATAGTACTTGCGCAGTGGTTTTTCAAACACAATTTATTGGGGAAAAAATAATTTTAATGTTTTTTTTTTATTGCACACCAACACAATATAATACCTATTTATTTTATTTTTTAATATAAAAAGATATTTACTCAACGTAACAGATACCAAACATGTCATGCTTTAAAATTGCGTCTGCCCGTGGAATGGCGGAAAACTACGGTGCTTAAAATTCTCCATAGGCAATGCTTTAAAACGTCTTTACAGGTTAGCGGTTAAGAGATACACAGGAGGTCTGGTGCTAGAATTATTGCTCTCACTCTGATGTTCACGACAATACCTCACATGTGGTTCGGTCCCCATTTACATATGTGTATGTGTTCGCATAATCATGGGGGCACTTTAAAAAAATGTATTAATTATTATGCATTTTATACAAAACTTTTTTTTTACCCTTTAAAAAATAAAAAATTGGATTAACTTTATTGCTATCACAAGGGATGAACAACATACTTGTTAGAGCATGGGCCGTGACTTGTCCTCTTTATGGAGAGATCTGGGGTCTATTAGATCCCAAATCTCTCCTCTGGCCTCCAATCAGACACAGAGCGGTCTGATTGGACTAAATGTCAGATTTAAATATCTTTGTACTCTATACGTAACCTAAATAGGCAATTTGTTTTATTTTTTCCATATATATATATATATATATATATATATATATATATATATATATATACAAAAAATACCCCATATAATCCCTTGTGAAAAGGGAAATAAGTGGTTCTATTGTAAAGAACGGAACTTACCCATCGGCTCCTCTCTTTGCCCGCTTTGCCAAATGTGAATCTTCCAGGTCCTCAATATCCTCGTTCTCCTCGCAGATAACTTTGAACACTGAAAGCAAGCAGAACTGGTGGTATCAATACCTAAGTAATGATATAAAAATCAAACACGTGAAAGGCAAAATTATGTTTTACTCCATTACACAAAAAGGCTCACCTTTTTCTACCTGGATTCTGAAGGCATTCCGCTTCCTTCTTCCATACTCGGCACTAAAACATAAAAAAAGGTTTTTCCATCACTACACATTCACAAGACTCTGCAATCAGTGTTCCAGAAGAGCAGATTACTGGCATAGGGTGAAGGACTGGGGTGGTACAAAGTTACTAAGAAAAACTTTATTTCTTTCTCCCTTTACTTCCCAGAACAGTGCACATCTGAAATAAATTTTCTTTTATGAAACTTCACAGGAAAAAAAATGCCTTTCCCTGAGACTATGTAAGATTTCAAAAAAAAAAAGTCTCAAGATCTCGCAGTTTACAGATGAGATTTTCCATGATGACATTGGTAATGTAGCCTTCCCAGGATGCAGCTGTGAAGACGGGGCTATGCCTCCAGTGTCAGCTATGCTTTAGTTATTCTTTACCTCTGGTCCTCAAGACCTACTGATCATGCCAAGCAAAGAGCAACTGCATTACCAAGTAACCCACATAGGAGGCTATATAATAACTGTGCATGCAATTACAAGGTCTGTTTACCACTTCCAGACCAGCGACGTACACATACGTCGCTGGACTTTGGGTGCTTATACCAGGATGATGGACAGCCTTCTACCATTTTTGGAGGGCCGGTGGTCAGCTCTCTTGTGAAAGCAATTCTAGCAGCCAACTAGCCCCAGGACTACTTTTACAAGGAGCAGGAGGGGATGTCGTCCCTACTGCCGCCTTACGGTTTCACCTGGTGATCTGGCCAGTAATATACCTCCTGTACTAGAGTGCCTCCACTCTGGATGAAGGAGCACAGGGGCAACTTTAGACAGTAGCATTATCAGTCTGGGGGAGGGGGGAGTATTAGATGGACTAGCAGATTTAGCTACAGTAACAAATTGAAGCCAAACTCCAGCTCACCCTTTAATAAGCAGTTAAAGCATTTTTTTCCTTCCTTTCGGGATAAAGCAGGGGTGCATCAAAAACCCAAACAGGATCATTTAAAAAAAAAAAAAAAAAAAAATTTTTTTTTTTTTTTTTTTATGTAATTAATGTGGCTGGCTTTTTTACACCAAAGTCAATAGGGGGGCGTTTTTTGCACTGAAGTCAATAGGGGGGCAGCATGCCATTATCTGCACCTTTTTTTTCTATTGGCAAACCCTATTTTCATAAAGATTTTACATGAATAAAAGCTGATCGTTGCAAGCACCCCAGTCAGTGGTAAATAGTTTGTCTCCTCCCTGTAAACCGATACATCTGCAGGACAGCTTATTCTTTTGAAAAGTCACAGACTTACTGGCCAGATCACCAGAGGAAAATCGGAAAAAAGCCTTAAAAAAAAAAAAAAAAAAAGAAAAACGAAGGCAGCCATCACATTAAGAATTGGTAAGCTGCAATATAATAAAAGTGTGTTTTTTTTTTGCCCTTTATCTTTACCCATTCCTTACTCTTTTCAAAAATAAAAATGCAGGTTTTATTTAACGATTTTAGAATTAAAGCGTATTAACAAATCATTGCCAAGAGTGACCTGATCTGTTGATAGAAACCATCAATAACGTCGTCTATCAGTTTCTATTTGATAAGGAGACACGTGTATATAAAGTTAAGTAAAGTCAATGATACCTGTATGTCTTCTGAAGATCAGCAGCTACAGCTGAAATATCCACAAATCCTGCACACCGATTACTGCTCAAATACTGCAATACAAAGACAGGGCAGTGAAAGGTTTGTGTGTTAAGTACATTAGATACAAGCAGGTCTGGAAACATTACATCCTCTCCTGCACTTAAATTGCCTACTCTACGAGAAGCTTACAGTGTGCATTCAGATGGATCCCACCTCATTTCCTGTTCAGCAGTCAGATAGATATATCCCACCTGGAGGCACTAGCATAATCTAGCCCTTTGCTCCCCAGCCTTGCTCTCCCTGATCCATTCCTTTAATTTACTGGATTTTAGTTCTTTCAACCATGGAGGCTCAGCATGTGGTTGTTACCCAGGGCAATCTGCTGTGTTCAGAAAGCTACAAATATGTACAGCGCCTTCTCTCAACCACAATCTGCCAGCGATGAATAGAGAAGTGCAGAGACGTAGTGATGACATCATTGGGTATAAACTCTAGAATGAAATTAAAACAGGATTTAAAAAATTTGTAGCCAGCTTGGGGACAAGCTACTGAGCTGCAGAGACACTGCCGGGTAGGGCGGGAGCCAAGCTGCCAAGACACTTCCGGGTAGGGCGGGAGCCGAGGAGATGTTAAGAAACTGCCGGGTAGGGCGGGAGCCGAGGAGCTGCCGAGACACTGCCGGGTAGGGCGGGAGCTGAGACACTGCCGGGTAAAGGGGAGGCGAGGAGCTGCCGAGACACTGCCGGGTAAAGGGGAGGCGAGGAGCTGCCGAGACATTGCCGGGTAAAGGGGAGCCGAGGAGCTGCCGAGACATTGCCGGGTAAAGGGGAGCCGAGGAGCTGCCGAGACACTGCTGGGGGGGGGGGGGGCGGCGCTACCGAATCACTGCTAGGGAGGGACAGTGAGATGGACAGTGGATGCTTCTACTGTGAACTTTGAATTTGACTTGCACCACAGTGCTGCAGCTACAGAGGTCAGTAAAAACTAAGTTTAGACTTGAGGTCTAAAAAAAAAAAAAAAAAAAAATTGCTAGAAAAAAACTCTTTTTTTCTATTTATTTATTTTTAGTAGAAATGTTGCATTCCTATAAACCTCCCCCCTAGCGATGTATCTGTGTACACTGCCTGGGCTCATAGAACAGAGTATCTGAAGAGATGATATCACGGACGCTATGGGGCCGAATGATGGAGCAATGGAAGCTTTCTCAGCAGCAGACTGTGGAGCCATTCTATTAACCAGTTATAATAAATCACCCAATAATATAGGAGAGTGAGAGCAGCCTGGGGAGCCTGTATACAGGGAGGTCAGTATATAGGAGGTGTATGTATATATATATATATATATATATATATATATAAACTCCTCCTCCCGTACCTCGTTGAGCCGGTGTTTCAGCCTCCGGTCTATTCCTGGTGACACCAGTCAGATCTTCATATTGATGCCTGTATCTGTCTGTCCCCTGGAGCCAAGCTGCAGAGACACTGCCGAGTAGAGCAGGAGCCAAGCTGCAGAGACACTGCCAGGTAGGACGGGAGCCGAGGAGCTGCAGAGACACTGCCGGGTAAAGGGGAGACGAAGAGCTGCCGAGACACTGCCGGGTGGGGGGAGCAGCGCTACCGAATCACTGCTAGGAGGGACAGTGAGATGGACAGTGGATGCTTCTACTGTGAACTTTGAAGAGGACTTGCACCACAGTGCTGCAGCCACAGAGGTCAGTGAAAACTAATCATGGAAACTATGGCGCAATGGAAGCTTTCCAAGCAGCAGACTGTGGAGCGCACAGCAAGCAGTGTTTGTGCATCCATAAAGGGCGCACGGGCACCGCCCCCTCTCTCCTGCCACCTGTCTATCACCATAGATAGATTCATGCATTGCATGAATCTATCTATCTATGGTTGCCGCTGCCACCCCCTATTCAGGTGCTTGGCCCCTTTTCGGGCGCCGGGAGCCTGAATTACAGCAGCGGGGTATTTTTTGGAAGCACCTGATTAGAGCCATAAACGTCCAAAAAAGTGAACAGCGGGCGCCATGCTCGCAGTTCATTTAGCGTTGTTAGGAAAGCGAATCAATATTTGCGTTCCTTTTTTTTTCCAAAATTCTCTTTATTAAAGCTTTGTGTTGTTGAGTTACAAAACAAGGCCATAGGGGCATACCCCGGCCAATCATTGCACATAACCACATGCACAACAAAAAGTTAACATCACACCCTAACGCTAAATATGTCTAACTAAACACAACATAAACACATCTCAGGTTACACATGATAGGATTAAAGATGGCCAGCTTAAGACAGGAGGAGTTATTATTTCTTGTAGGACCTTATCTCATTCCTAATTGTCTGTGTTGAACGTTACAGGAGCATTTAGGAGTACGGTAGGTACGATTATCTCGTTATCTATGCTTGCACCTCCTTTTACCTATTCAGAGTATGGACCTCCGCTTCAAGCACTACAGGAGGGTACCGAGGAGATCCATCTAAGTCACTCCCCTGGGGGTTGGTCATCTCTTGTGGACTCTGAGTCTGTCCACAAATGCCAGACTTTTATGCCAGTTGCTCCACCAGGCCAAGGAGGCAGACACTAATTGTCAGGGGAATAGGAATGGTAGTTAGGCTGTGAATAAATTGATTTACCTCAGCCAATAGTCCTGAATCTGTAGGCAATCCCAGAATATATGCGTGAAGTCCGCAGGAGTATCAGAGCATCTCCAGCAGCTAGCCGACAGGGCCGGGTATATGCGATGAAGGCGTTGAGGCGTGTAATAGATCCTGTGAAGGATTTTGAATTGGATCAGTTTGTCCCTAGTAGCAACCAGCGGCTGGAATGGATAATCCCACATGTCTTCCCAGTCTTCACTGTCCAGCTCCTGCACCTCCGCCTGCCACAGACCGCGCAGACCATCTAGTCCAACCTGGATGGACGGTAGAAGTGCTCGATAAATTTGGGATGATGGTTTTGAAAGCTCAGCATCGTCTAGGAGAATCTCCAAGTCATCAAGTTCCAGCCGAAGCTAAACTTACTTGAATTGCGAGCTAAAGGCATGGCGGAGCTGCAGGAACCTGAAAAAGAAAGAGTTCGGAAGCTGGAATTTGTTCTTTAGCCTATCAAATGTAAATAACCCCAACTCATCGCAGATGTCCCTCAAATACTTGATGCCTTTACTGGCCCACAAACCCGGATCCTGTAGAGAGTGGAATTCCCGCAACCTTGGATTACACCAAAGTGGTGTATTAGGGGACCATCTGGCCTTTGCCAAATTAGGTTTAATCACTACCGTGTACCATGCCTTAACCACTTCGCGCCCGGGCTATAAGAAAAAGACGTCCGCAAAGCGGTCGTCAATTGCTGATAGGACGTCTATGGACGTCCTCTTATTTACTTCCGCGATGCGCGCCACCGCGGGCGCGCATCGGGGAAAAGCTGTGCCCGCCGTGTCAGGCGAGTGCCGATGCGCGTGCCTGGCGGCCGCAATGTCCGCCAGGTACGAGCGATCGGCTGTCACAGAGCCAGGGACGTGGATCTGTGTGTGTAAACCCAGAGATCTACGTCCTGTGAGGGAGAGGAGACGGATGGTGTGTCCCTTGTACATAGGGACAACCATCAGTCACCTCCCCCAGTCAGTCCCCTCCCCCCACAGTAAGAACATCTAGCAGGGAACATATTAACCCCTTGATCGCCCCCTGGTGGTTAACCCCTTCCCTGCCAGTCACATTTATACAGTAATCAGTGCATATTTTTAGCACTGTTCGCTGTATAAATGTGAATGGTCCCAAAAATGTGTCAAAAGTGTCCGATGTGTCCGCCGTAATGTCACAGTCACAAAAAAAAATAAAAAAAAAAAAAATAAAAAAATCGCAGATCGACGCCATTACTAGTAAAAAAAAAAAATAATAATTCTATTCCCTATTTTGTAAGCGCTATAACTTTTGCGCAAACCAATTACTATACGCTTATTGCGATTTTTTTTTACCTAAAATATGTAGAATACGTATCGGCCTAAACTGAGGAAAAAAATAGTTTTTTTTTTTTTTTTTAAATGGGATATTAATTATAGCAAAAATTAAAAAATATTGTGTTTTTTTCAAAATTGTCGCTCTATTTTTGTTTATAGCGCAAAAAATAAAAACCGCAGAAATTATCAAAGACCACCAAAAGAAAGCTCTATTTGTGGGAAAAAAGGACGTCAATTTTGTTTGTGAGCCACGTCGCACGACCGCGCAATTGTCACTCAAAGCGTGACGGCGCTGAAACCTGAAATTTCGCCTGGGCAGGAAGGGGGTTATGTGCCCAGTTGTCAAGTGGTTAATAATCGCTTTCATAACCGGAGTTAAAAAGGTACCAGGGAGCCCCCCAACCCCCTATAGAGTGTGTTGCGAAGGGCCTCAAAGGATCCCAAGTGTGCTGCCTCTAGGACGACTGATGCATTGGTGTCGTCCAAGACCAGCCAGTTATGTGCATGGGTGAGCATTGCTGCTAAATAGTAGGTGTGAAAGTCTGGGCAGGCAAGTCCCCCCTGTGTCCATGGTCTACGCAAGATCTTTTTACTGAATCTAGCCAGGTGTGATTGCCACAAGAAGGAAGCCACTGAGGAGTCTAGCTGCTGGAAAAGAGACTTGGGGATCCAGACCGGAGTAGTTTCATTTTAATTAAGTTAATTCTCCCTATAAGAGATAATGGGAGGTTCGACCAGGCCTTCAGGTTTTAAATTACACCACTGCAGCACCGGGGACAAATTAAGTTTGAAAAAATCCTGGGTATTGGAAGAGATATTAATTCCTAGGTATCTAATGGTATCTGCCCATTGTAGAGGCGAAGTAGGATCACTCAGCCTCTTTGCCCCGGGATCTATGGGTAAGATCAGTGATTTGCTCCAGTTGGTTCGGAGGCCAGAGAGAGTCGCGAAACGATCCAGAAGCCGAAGCGCCCCGGTGAGCGAGGGACCAGGGTCCCGGAGGAAGAGGATTAAGTCATCGGCATACAATGCCAGTTTCTCGTCACCGAGCCGACCCGCACTCCAGACACCTCACTCGACCTCCATTACCAGGGCAAACAGCGCAGGTGATAAAAGGACACCCCTGTCTTGTCCCCCTCTTAATTGGAAAGGAGGGCGAGAGCCTACCATTTCGTTTGATACTGGCGATGGGGGCCCTATATAATAAGCCGATCCATTCCCGGAACGTTGGGCCAAAGCCAAAACCCTCCAGAACTTGCATCATATAGGACCATCTAACTGTATCGAAAGCCTTTTCGATGTCGAGGGATACCAAGACCCGGGAGGCAGTCTCCTCAGGTGGGAGCTGGAGATGGGTAAAGACTCGTCTAAGGTTAATGTCCGTGGACTTGCCAGGCATAAAGCCTGTCTGATCTATATTGACTAGGGATGGTAACACCTTCATGATTCTATTGGCTAGTACTTTGGTGAGTATCTTAAGATCGTAATTCAGCAACAAAATGGGTCTATAGGATGAGCAGCAAGTGGGGTCCTTCCCTGGTTTGGGCAGCAGCACTATATGTGCCTGATACATGCTATCTGGTAACTTATCGGATTCCAAGCAATCTGTGAACAACTGTGTTAGTTTGGGGACCAGTAAAGTAGCGTGTGTTTTGTACCAGTCCCCAGGTAGACCATCAGGGCCCGGGGATTTATCGTTGGGCAAGGAATAGATTGCAGCTTCTATTTCTAGATGTGTTAAGGGCTTATCAAGCGCGACCCTATCCTCCTCAGAAAGGAGAGGCAAAGTAATTCCCCCTAGTTCCTCTAACCTAGCATCAGCTGAGGTAGAGAATGGGTCATCGTACAATTTGCTATAAAAGAGATGAAATTCCCGCAGTATACCTTTGGGGTCTGTAACCTGGCAACCAGTGGAAGTCTGAAGTCTAGGGATTACCGTTTGGAGTGTGGGTTCTGCCACTAGGTTGGCCAGTAGTTTGCCATTCTTGTCCCGATTCGAAAAGCTTGGCTACAAACTTCCGCACATCAGAGTGCACCAGCGAGGTGTAATGGAGCTTCAGATCTCTCCTCGCCTGGGCTAGAGCAGAATAATTGTCAGGTGTTGGATGCCCATAAAAAGTTCCAGTGCCGTCCCTTCACTCTGTTCCAATTGAGCGGCCTGTGACGCAAAGCCGGATCTCACTGCCTTGATAGAGGAGACATATTCACCTCGGGCATGAGCCTTGCCCGCCTCCCAGACCACATCAAGGGAAGCCGACCCCTCATTTGTTAGCCAGTAGTCTACGAGTTTGGTCTCTACCAACTCCTGGATTTGAGGATTGCCTATCCAATGGGACACTAGCTTCAAGCATCCCGGCTCGCGGGAGGTACCCAGAGCCAAGCTCCAGCGGTGCGTGGTCTGAAAGACCTGCCGGGAGATAGGAGACCGCTCCGACTTGAGACAGAGCAGAAGCCGACCCAAACATGAAGTTAATGCGAGACCCAGACCTATGCGGTGCTGAGATATGTGAATACGTCCTATCCTCCGGATGTTTCCACCGCCAGATTTCCTGGAGACCAAAAGTGGCAGCCCAGAGGGCCAAATCAGGGGGGGGGGGCAGGTCTGAGGAAATTGGAGTGTCTTTGTTATGATCTATGATGGCGATAAAGTCCCCTCAAACTAGAATATTGTGGACCTGGAGAGGGGCTATTTTCGTAAGGATGGTGTATAGCAGGGATATGCAATTAGCGGACCTCCAGCTGTTCCCAAACTACAAGTCCTATGAGGCATAGCAAGACTCTGACAGCATCAAGCATGACACCCAGAGGCAGAGGCATGATGGGACTTGTAGTTTGGCAACAGCTGGAGGTCCGCTAATTGCATATCCCTGGTGTATAGGATGGAGGAGTCAAACGGAGGAGGGATATATACATTGACTATTGCCCAGCGTTGGGCATACAGTTCAAGAATTAGGATGAGGTATCTTCCCCCCGGATCCATGAAGACCTGTTCCACCGAGTAAGGGAGCGACTTGTTCAGCAGAATAGACACGCCCCTCGCGTGGGAGGAATATGTGGCATGGAACCCTTGTTTAACCCATGCCCGCTTGAGTGCTAGGATTTTACTGCCCATCAGGTGAGTTTCTTGAAGAAACAAAATGTGAGGTTTGTGAGACTGCAGAAATGTAAATAATAACGATCTTTTCACCTTATCATTCAGTCCTCTAATATTCCAAGATATCAACCTTAAATATATACCCATTTAGAATAGAGAAGCTCAATGACAGTAGGATCATAGAAGACCCATACCCAGTAGTGTCCTGGCCATAGGCCCGCTGCAGAGGCAGTCGAGATGATGTAGCAGTCCAGCGATTCTGGAGAGAAAAGAACAAGATGAAGACAACATAGTCCAGCAAGAAAAATGGTGTGGAACCTGAGCAGGTGTGGTAACTAACCAAAAGTACATGCAACGCCCTGCCGCCTGGCATAACCCCAACTGTCGCCAAGGCAGTTTCTTACCCTAAACTTGATAGTATATGTCGCCTTCTGGAGGCTCAAAGTTCCTGGGATAACCTCAGCGCGAGTTCAACCTATAACAGTAGGCGAGGGAACCTGCATTCCATCACAGTGAGGGGGGACCTGGCAATATGGAGCAGTGGTATAGTCCCTCCAGGTCGCGAGATTTCCCCAGGTCCTCCACTCTTTAATATATATATATATATATATATATATATATATATATATATATATATAAAAAAAAAAAAAAAACACACACACACCAAAACAAGGGGGGGGGGGGGGTCAACTGTGGATCACTTGTAGAGGTACATTTGGGGTAACTCCGGTGTTTACAGGGATTAAAGTAGGATAGAGCAAACCAGGATGTGAAAGAATCGTGCATCAGATGGATTAATGAGAAGAATCTGTCATTGCAAGGTGGTCAGCCAATTATCGGCATCCGCAGGGTTGTCGAAGAAGCGGACCGCTCCGTCATGTTGGACTCGCAAGCGGCTGGGGTAAAGCATGCTATATTTATTGTTCTTGTCTCTGAGTCGCCTGCGGACATCATTGAAGGTCTTTCTCTTTCTTTGCAAATCAACTGAAAAGTCAGGAAAAAGAAGAACTGAGGTGTTGCAATATTTGAGTGTGGGATGTTTGCGGGCCTCAGAGAGAATCCTGTCCCTGTCCCGGTAGTTGAGGAAGCGGACCAGAAAAAACCTGGGAGATTCTCCGGGATGGCTCTGCCCGTAGGCACTCGGTGGGCACGTTCAACAACGTAGGTCGGAGGAACATTCGTAAAGCCCAGGAGATTTTTGAAGAACTCCTCTGCGAATACTGCAGGATGATCCCCCTCTTCTCCCTCAGGCAGACCAAGGACTCTGACATTGTTGTGCCGCAGCCTATTTTCTGCGTCACCCGACTTTGGGACAAGGGACTGTACTGTGCATACAGCAATGGAGGTGGAATGAGTGGCCGTTAGATCCTCAGTGGCCGATACTCTGGATTCTGTTTCGAGCATCCTCCCCCTTATCTTGTCCAGGTCATTCCATATGAAATTGCACTCCTCAGCAATGTGGTCAATGCGCACCAGCAGCAAAGTCCTACTCTGCTCGATCACAGCGAGGATTGTGGCCGTGCTGTCATGAGATGGTGGGGCTGGCCCCTCTGCCGTTGGGGCCTCACAGGGATCCATTTCCAGTTCGGCCAGCAAGGCCAGGATTCGCCCGACCAGTATGGGGTCTGTTTGAGGGAAGAGGGCGGTGGCACCTGGAGTTCCCCTTAGCGGCTTTGGAGTTCCCCTTTCCCTTTTTGGAAGAGGAGGACATCTGGTAGGTCACCCAGAGGGAGGATATGCAACCGTGCCCAGAGGAGCGTCCAGGAGGCAGCAAGGGACTACCCAAGCTGGCCGCAGCTGTCAAACCACAGGGGATCACCAGGTGCCTGTCACTCAGCAGCAGGCACCCGACTGGCAGGTTAGTGAGGATGTAAGGCTGGAGGTACAATGGTGGGGGTGGCCCAGAGCGGTAGAGCAGAGGTAGACAGATGGCAGAGGACTCTAGACTACCGCTGCAGGATAGGCAGTCTCTGCAGGGCTTCACACTAGGCCAAGGCAGTGGTGTGCAGTGATGACCGGGCGGGTGGATGGATGCAGAAGATCCGAGTTCCGGAAGCTCAGCAATGCTTGCCGCGGCTCGCAGCTCAGGAAACGGTCATGCTGTGCAGGCCACACTAGGCCGCGGCTGCTACAGATGTCCCCAACGGCCAGACAGGCCTCCGGAGTGTGCTAGATGGGCAAGCGAGAGTGGATGACCTTCCTTACCTCCAGGCAGGCCGGGATCTGTTCATCCCAAAAAGTCTCAGGCCGGCAAGATGGCGGCGGCGGCCGCGGGAGGACAGAGCTGTGCTGGGCAGGCAAACCCAGGGCAAAGCCGCTGCGAGATACTTGCCAAGGACACTTCAGGGGACCGAGAGGAACAAGCTGGCAGGTAAGTCGGCTTTGTTTAGGTGAATAGATGCACGGATGGCGACGGATTAGGTTCAGGATTCCCGGAGCTCCACACAGACACGTCCGCCACTGTTCACATCAGGACACGCCCCCCTCGAATATTCTCTTTCTTAACACTGAATCGCCTCTCAGGTGCTCGGGTCTGTTACCTGTCACCTGATTGTCTGAAACGACAGGCGCTGTGATTGGACGCCTATCAGGGGTCCAATCATAGCAGAGGACGGGAAGAGAGGATGGGAGAAGACATTGAGGAGCATGGAGGACATCGCCGCCGTGACCCACTGCCCCCCCGAGACAGGCAAGTGCCGGGCAGGGGATGCACACTGGCAGCATTTGATGGGCACAGTAGCGGCAATTGATGGGTACAGTGGCTGCGTTTGATGTTTTTTTTTTTTTTTTCAGTTTGTTTACGCCCCCCCAACCCCCCAAATTTTTGAGCACCAGCCGCCACTGACAGCAAGGATGGGGCCATTCTATTCCCCAGTTATAATAAATCACCCAATAATATATGAGAGTGAGAGCGGCTTGTATACAGGGAGGTCAGTGTATATAAACTCCTCCTCCCGTACCTCGGTGAGCCGGTGTTTCAGCCTCCGATCTATTCCCGGTGATACCGGTCGAATCTTCATATTGGTGCCTGTATCTGTCTGTCCCCGGAAGTGACTTCTACCATCAGCTCACACGTGGGTCGGGGTCCTCACATGTGGGTGTACTCGGATGTGCCTGACAGGATATGCCTTTACACGGGCTGTCCTCATATGTGCCTGACCACACAGCAGCTTTTACCTTTCCCAGGAATTCCGAAGCCTCCACGACTTCATATCACAGATCGCGCCAGGCTATGATTTGTGATGTAGCTTATCTCCTCACACATAGTATCTGTCTATAGCACTGCCTGCTTCTGACGATTGCCCATGGCTGTCCTGTGCACTGCCTGTCACCTAGGATTTTTTTTATGTGAAGTTTGCCTGCAGAGCTCAGTCACAGCTGCAGTTAGAAATAATGGTCAGAAATATTGTATTCAATAAGTAAAGTAGCGGGATAGGAATAGTGTGGGTAGTCATAGTAACATCGCCCCGCCCTCCCCAGCCGGATCATGGGGTCACGTGACGCGCTTCCGCACAGCTCTCCGGGTCACGTGGTGCGGGTGAAGGAGCGGCTGGCGGGATGGAGGCCGCGCTCTTCATCTTCTCTCTCATAGACTGCTGCGCCCTCATCTTCCTCTCCGTCTACTTCGTATCCTTCGTGTGTGGCGGCTGGCCGTCCGCCGTATGACCCCCGGGCTGGAGGGGGGCGGCTGTGACGTATACAGGGGATTGTACACTGGGGGGGAGGGTTGCTATGGACAACAACCTTCGTTTGGGCAGTTATTGTAATTTATTGAACCAGCCAATCGGTGTGTGTGAATGAGGTGTCACTGGCAGGTGTCTTCCCTCCTGTGTGGGTGCAAGATATGTGTTTTATCAGGTGTGTCTTGTCTGTCACCCGTTGTGTGCGTACGTCACTCGTTGTGTGTCACGTACGTCACCCGTTGTGTGTGTGTCACGTACGTCACCCGTTGTGTGTGTGTCACGTACGTCACCCGTTGTGTGTGTGTCACGTACGTCACCCGTTGTGTGTGTGTGTCACGTACGTCACCCGTTGTGTGTGTGTGTGTCACGTACGTCACCCGTTGTGTGTGTGTGTGTGTGTCACGTACGTCACCCGTTGTGTGTGTGTGTGTCACGTACGTCACCCGTTGTGTGTGTGTGTCACGTACGTCCCCCGTTGTGTGTGTGTCACGTACGTCCCCCGTTGTGTGTGTGTCATGTACGTCACCCGTTGTGTGTGTGTGTGTCACATACGTCACCCGTTGTGTGTGTGTGTGTGTGTGTGTCACGTACGTCACCCGTTGTGTGTGTGTGTGTGTCACGTACGTCACCCGTTGTGTGTGTGTGTGTGTCACGTACGTCACCCGTTGTGTGTGTGTGTGTGTGTCACGTACGTCACCCGTTGTGTGTGTGTGTGTGTGTGTGTGTCACGTACGTCACCCGTTGTGTGTGTGTGTGTGTGTGTGTCACGTGCGTCACCCGTTGTGTGTGTGTGTGTGTGTGTGTGTGTCACGTACGTCACCCGTTGTGTGTTTGTGTGTGTGTGTGTGTCACGTACGTCACCCGTTGTGTGTGTGTGTGTCACGTACGTCACCCGTTGTGTGTGTGTGTCACGTACGTCACCCGGTGTGTGTGTGTGTGTGTGTCACGTACGTCACCCGGTGTGTGTGTGTGTGTGTGTCACGTACGTCACCCGGTGTGTGTGTGTGTGTGTCACGTACGTCACCCGGTGTGTGTGTGTGTGTGTCACGTACGTCACCCGGTGTGTGTGTGTGTGTCACGTACGTCACCTGGTGTGTGTGTGTGTGTGTGTCACGTACGTCACCCGGTGTGTGTGTGTGTGTCACGTACGTCACCCGGTGTGTGTGTGTGTGTCACGTACGTCACCCGGTGTGTGTGTGTGTGTCACGTACGTCACCCGGTGTGTGTGTGTCACGTACGTCACCCGTTGTGTGTGTGTCACGTACGTCACCCGTTGTGTGTGTGTGTCACGTACGTCACCCGGTGTGTGTGTGTGTCACGTACGTCACCCGGTGTGTGTGTGTGTCACGTACGTCACCCGGTGTGTGTGTGTGTCACGTACGTCACCCGGTGTGTGTGTGTGTCACGTACGTCACCCGGTGTGTGTGTGTGTGTCACGTACGTCACCCGGTGTGTGTGTGTGTGTGTGTGTCACGTACGTCACCCGGTGTGTGTGTGTCACGTACGTCACCCGGTGTGTGTGTGTGTGTCACGTACGTCACCCGGTGTGTGTGTGTGTGTCACGTACGTCACCTGGTGTGTGTGTCACGTACGTCACCCGTTTGTGTGTGTGTCACGTACGTCACCCGTTGTGTGTGTGTGTGTGTCACGTACGTCACCCGTTGTGTGTGTGTGTGTGTGTGTCACGTACGTCACCCGTTGTGTGTGTGTGTGTGTGTCACGTACGTCACCCGGTGTGTGTGTGTGTGTCACGTACGTCACCCGGTGTGTGTGTGTCACGTACGTCACCCGGTGTGTGTGTGTCACGTACGTCACCCGGTGTGTGTGTGTGTGTGTCACGTACGTCACCCGGTGTGTGTGTGTGTGTGTCACGTATGTCACCCGGTGTGTGTGTGTGTGTGTCACGTACGTCACCCGGTGTGTGTGTGTCACGTACGTCACCCGGTGTGTGTGTGTCACGTACGTCACCCGGTGTGTGTGTGTGTGTCACGTACGTCACCCGGTGTGTGTGTGTGTGTCACGTACGTCACCCGGTGTGTGTGTGTGTGTCACGTACGTCACCCGGTGTGTGTGTGTGTGTCACGTACGTCACCCGGTGTGTGTGTGTGTGTCACGTACGTCACCCGGTGTGTGTGTGTGTGTCACGTACGTCACCCGGTGTGTGTGTGTGTGTGTGTCACGTACGTCACCCGGTGTGTGTGTGTGTGTCACGTACGTCACCCGGTGTGTGTGTGTGTGTCACGTACGTCACCCGGTGTGTGTGTGTGTCACGTACGTCACCCGGTGTGTGTGTGTGTGTGTCACGTACGTCACCCGGTGTGTGTGTGTGTGTGTGTCACGTACGTCACCCGGTGTGTGTGTGTGTGTCACGTACGTCACCCGGTGTGTGTGTGTGTCACGTACGTCACCCGGTGTGTGTGTGTCACGTACGTCACCCGGTGTGTGTGTGTGTGTGTGTGTCACGTACGTCACCCGGTGTGTGTGTGTGTCACGTACGTCACCCGGTGTGTGTGTGTGTCACGTACGTCACCCGGTGTGTGTGTGTGTCACGTACGTCACCCGGTGTGTGTGTGTGTCACGTACGTCACCCGGTGTGTGTGTGTGTCACGTACGTCACCCGGTGTGTGTGTGTGTCACGTACGTCACCCGGTGTGTGTGTGTGTGTCACGTACGTCACCCGGTGTGTGTGTGTGTCACGTACGTCACCCGGTGTGTGTGTGTCACGTACGTCACCCGGTGTGTGTGTGTGTCACGTACGTCACCCGGTGTGTGTGTGTGTCACGTACGTCACCCGGTGTGTGTGTGTGTCACGTACGTCACCCGGTGTGTGTGTGTGTGTCACGTACGTCACCCGGTGTGTGTGTGTGTGTGTCACGTACGTCACCCGGTGTGTGTGTGTGTGTGTGTCACGTACGCCACCCGGTGTGTGTGTGTGTGTGTGTGTGTGTGTGTGTCACGTACGTCACCCGGTGTGTGTGTGTGTGTGTGTGTGTGACGTACGTCACCCGGTGTGTGTGTGTGTGTGTGACGTACGTCACCCGTTGTGTGTGTGTGTGTGTGTGACGTACGTCACCCGGTGTGTGTGTGTGTCACGTACGTCACCCGGTGTGTGTGTGTGTCACGTACGTCACCCGTTGTGTGTGTGTGTGTCACGTACGTCACCCGTTGTGTGTGTGTGTCACGTACGTCACCCGTTGTGTGTGTGTGTGTCACGTACGTCACCCGTTGTGTGTGTGTGTGTGTCACGTACGTCACCCGTTGTGTGTGTGTGTGTGTCACGTACGTCACCCGTTGTGTGTGTGTGTGTCACGTACGTCACCCGTTGTGTGTGTGTGTGTCACGTACGTCACCCGTTGTGTGTGTGTGTGTCACGTACGTCACCCGTTGTGTGTGTGTGTGTCACGTACGTCACCCGTTGTGTGTGTCACGTACGTCACCCGTTGTGTGTGTCACGTACGTCACCCGTTGTGTGTGTCACGTACGTCACCCGTTGTGTGTGTCACGTACGTCACCCGTTGTGTGTGTCACGTACGTCACCCGTTGTGTGTGTCACGTACGTCACCCGTTGTGTGTGTCACGTACGTCACCCGTTGTGTGTGTCACGTACGTCACCCGTTGTGTGTGTCACGTACGTCACCCGTTGTGTGTGTCACGTACGTCACCCGTTGTGTGTGTCACGTACGTCACCCGTTGTGTGTGTCACGTACGTCACCCGTTGTGTGTGTCACGTACGTCACCCGTTGTGTGTGTCACGTACGTCACCCGTTGTGTGTGTCACGTACGTCACCCGTTGTGTGTGTCACGTACGTCACCCGTTGTGTGTGTCACGTACGTCACCCGTTGTGTGTGTCACGTACGTCACCCGTTGTGTGTGTCACGTACGTCACCCGTTGTGTGTGTCACGTACGTCACCCGTTGTGTGTGTCACGTACGTCACCCGTTGTGTGTGTCACGTACGTCACGTACGTCACCCGTTGTGTGTGTGTGTGTGTGTCACGTACGTCACCCGGTGTGTGTGTGTGTGTGTGTCACGTACGTCACCCGGTGTGTGTGTGTGTGTGTGTCACGTACGTCACCCGGTGTGTGTGTGTGTGTGTGTGTGTCACGTACGTCACCCGGTGTGTGTGTGTGTCACGTACGTCACCCGGTGTGTGTGACGTACGTCACCCGTTGTGTGTGTGTGTGTGACGTACGTCACCCGTTGTGTGTGTGTGTGTGTGTCACGTACGTCACCCGTTGTGTGTGTGTGTGTGTGTCACGTACGTCACCCGTTGTGTGTGTGTGTGTGTGTCACGTACGTCACCCGTTGTGTGTGTGTGTGTGTCACGTACGTCACCCGTTGTGTGTGTGTGTGTGTCACGTACGTCACCCGTTGTGTGTGTGTGTGTGTCACGTACGTCACCCGTTGTGTGTGTGTGTGTGTGTGTCACGTACGTCACCCGTTGTGTGTGTGTGTGTGTGTGTGTCACGTACGTCACCCGTTGTGTGTGTGTGTGTGTGTCACGTACGTCACCCGTTGTGTGTGTGTGTGTGTGTGTCACGTACGTCACCCGTTGTGTGTGTGTGTGTGTCACGTACGTCACCCGTTGTGTGTGTCACGTACGTCACCCGTTGTGTGTGTCACGTACGTCACCCGTTGTGTGTGTCACGTACGTCACCCGTTGTGTGTGTCACGTACGTCACCCGTTGTGTGTGTCACGTACGTCACCCGTTGTGTGTGTCACGTACGTCACCCGTTGTGTGTGTCACGTACGTCACCCGTTGTGTGTGTCACGTACGTCACCCGTTGTGTGTGTCACGTACGTCACCCGTTGTGTGTGTCACGTACGTCACCCGTTGTGTGTGTCACGTACGTCCCCCGTTGTGTGTGTGTGTGTCACGTACGTCACCCGTTGTGTGTGTGTGTCACGTACGTCACCCGTTGTGTGTGTGTGTGTGTCACGTACGTCACCCGTTGTGTGTGTGTGTGTGTCACGTACGTCACCCGTTGTGTGTGTGTGTCACGTACGTCACCCGTTGTGTGTGTGTGTCACGTACGTCACCCGTTGTGTGTGTGTGTCACGTACGTCACCCGTTGTGTGTGTGTGTGTCACGTACGTCACCCGTTGTGTGTGTGTGTCACGTACGTCACCCGTTGTGTGTGTGTGTCACGTACGTCACCCGTTGTGTGTGTGTGTGTCACGTACGTCACCCGTTGTGTGTGTGTGTGTGTCACGTACGTCACCCGTTGTGTGTGTGTGTCACGTACGTCACCCGTTGTGTGTGTGTGTCACGTACGTCACCCGTTGTGTGTGTGTGTGTGTCACGTACGTCACCCGTTGTGTGTGTGTGTGTGTCACGTACGTCACCCGTTGTGTGTGTGTGTGTGTCACGTACGTCACCCGTTGTGTGTGTGTGTGTGTCACGTACGTCACCCGTTGTGTGTGTGTGTGTGTCACGTACGTCACCCGTTGTGTGTGTGTGTGTGTCACGTACGTCACCCGTTGTGTGTGTGTGTGTGTCACGTACGTCACCCGTTGTGTGTGTGTGTGTGTCACGTACGTCACCCGTTGTGTGTGTGTGTGTGTCACGTACGTCACCCGTTGTGTGTGTGTGTGTGTCACGTACGTCACCCGTTGTGTGTGTGTGTGTCACGTACGTCACCCGTTGTGTGTGTGTGTCACGTACGTCACCCGTTGTGTGTGTGTGTCACGTACGTCACCCGTTGTGTGTGTGTGTCACGTACGTCACCCGTTGTGTGTGTGTGTCACGTACGTCACCCGTTGTGTGTGTGTCACGTACGTCACCCGTTGTGTGTGTGTGTCACGTACGTCACCCGTTGTGTGTGTGTCACGTACGTCACCCGTTGTGTGTGTGTCACGTACGTCACCCGTTGTGTGTGTGTCACGTACGTCACCCGTTGTGTGTGTGTCACGTACGTCACCCGTTGTGTGTGTGTCACGTACGTCACCCGTTGTGTGTGTGTCACGTACGTCACCCGTTGTGTGTGTGTCACGTACGTCACCCGTTGTGTGTGTGTCACGTACGTCACCCGTTGTGTGTGTGTCACGTACGTCACCCGTTGTGTGTGTGTCACGTACGTCACCCGTTGTGTGTGTCACGTACGTCACCCGTTGTGTGTGTCACGTACGTCACCCGTTGTGTGTGTCACGTACGTCACCCGTTGTGTGTGTCACGTACGTCACCCGTTGTGTGTGTCACGTACGTCACCCGTTGTGTGTGTCACGTACGTCACCCGTTGTGTGTGTCACGTACGTCACCCGTTGTGTGTGTCACGTACGTCACCCGTTGTGTGTGTCACGTACGTCACCCGTTGTGTGTGTGTGTGTCACGTACGTCACCCGTTGTGTGTGTGTGTGTCACGTACGTCACCCGTTGTGTGTGTGTGTGTGTGTGTGTCACGTACGTCACCCGTTGTGTGTGTGTGTGTGTGTGTCACGTACGTCACCCGTTGTGTGTGTGTGTGTGTGTGTGTCACGTACGTCACCCGTTGTGTGTGTGTGTGTGTGTCACGTACGTCACCCGTTGTGTGTGTGTGTGTGTGTGTCACGTACGTCACCCGTTGTGTGTGTGTGTGTGTGTGTCACGTACGTCACCCGTTGTGTGTGTGTGTGTGTGTGTCACGTACGTCACCCGTTGTGTGTGTGTGTGTGTCACGTACGTCACCCGTTGTGTGTGTGTGTGTGTCACGTACGTCACCCGTTGTGTGTGTGTGTGTGTCACGTACGTCACCCGTTGTGTGTGTGTGTGTCACGTACGTCACCCGTTGTGTGTGTGTGTGTCACGTACGTCACCCGTTGTGTGTGTGTGTGTCACGTACGTCACCCGTTGTGTGTGTGTGTGTGTGTCACGTACGTCACCCGTTGTGTGTGTGTGTGTGTGTCACGTACGTCACCCGTTGTGTGTGTGTGTGTGTGTCACGTACGTCACCCGTTGTGTGTGTGTGTGTGTGTGTGTGTCACGTACGTCACCCGTTGTGTGTGTCACGTACGTCACCCGTTGTGTGTGTGTGTGTGTGTCACGTACGTCACCCGTTGTGTGTGTGTGTGTGTGTCACGTACGTCACCCGTTGTGTGTGTGTGTCACGTACGTCACCCGTGTGTGATGTGCACACGGGTGACGTACATGAGAGACACACACGTTGCCTGCATGTGTATGTCAGACATGTCACCTATGGACTTGTTCACACGTTGCGATGACATTCGCTATGGGGATGTACAGGTGTTCCGTGCATCCCAGAGCTGGCAGTCCTACTATTGTCCCCCAACGTGACATTCGTGTTGGTCCCCAAACTCACACCATGCGTGTTCAGGGATCTGCACAGATGTCATGTTGGGACATAGCGGCTGTGTCCCAATAGACAGTGGGACTGCCAGCACTGCAATGCACGGAACACCTTTGCATCCCGTACTGGTAAAACACGGCCCTGCACGGGCACAGATGTAATCTCAACGTATGAACGAGGTCTATCCGTCCTTTTCACCATTTCTCTTGTCTCTGTCAGACATATCATCCATCATGTGTTTAATATTATAACGGTTTGTGACCACTGTGTCTCTTGGATGGCCAGCATGTCACCCGTTGGTTGTGTGTGTTACTGGTGTGTCTCTTGTCCGTCATGTGTATATCAGATGTATCACCCATCACGTGTGGTATTATGGTGTGTGTTAAACCGAAACGTCACTCTCTATCAACATTGACTATTTTTAATCCTTATGCTACTAGCATTAGTAAATAGGAAGGTGTATTATATTTACTTGTTTTAAACTTTTTTTTTTTTTAATTACATGTCCCCAGTTATTTATTGGTTTTCAGGTTGACAAATGATGTCGTATATCCCAGGAGTCTTTAGGAAGGCTTTTCTCAGCAAAGCGCATCCACATGCCTGAGCTAAGGGCATATGGATTCCAGGAAGTAAATGCTACTGCATAAATCATTTGCCCTTACTTACATAGGTACATAGTTGGGTTGAAAAAAGACACTAGTCCATCTAGTTCAACCAATAAAAAACACATCACACACAAAACCCATTGTGTGTGTTGTTCTTTTGGTACATTGGTTGTGTGTGACTTGACCTTTCCCTAATTCTCATGTGTATATCAGACATATCACCCGATGTGTGTAATATGAGCATGTCGCTTGTTGTGTGTCACTGACGTGTCACCCATTGTGTGTATTACTTGGGTTATGGGTGTATCTTTTGTATGTCACTCATGGATTGTGTGTATTTCTGGCGCACCCCTTGTCTCTCAGATGTGTAGGTCAAGGATGTCACCTACTGGTCATGTGGGTGTATGACAGGTGTCAGTTGTGTATTACCCGTGTGTCCCTTTTTTATCTTGTATGTCCAGCATGTCCCTCAGCTGGACATACACATGTGGAGAGAGGAGAACCTTCAAGTAGAAAAACCATCTTTGCAGCTCTCCACCAATCAGGCCTGTATGGTAGAGTGGACAGACGGCAGACACGCCTTAGTAAAAGGCACATGACAGCCTGCCTGGAATTTGCCAAGAGGCACCTGAAGGATTCGCAGATCATGAGAAACAAAATTCTCTGGTCTGATGAAACAAAGATTGAACGCTTTGGCCTAAATGTCGAGCGTCATGTCTGGAGGAAACCAGACACCGCTCATCACCTGGCCAATACCATCCCTACAGTGAAGCATGGTGGTGGCATCCTCATCATGCTGTGGGGATTTTTTTCAGCAGCAGGAACTGGGAGACTAGTCAGGATTGAGGGAAAGATGAATGCAGCAATGTACAGAGACATCCTTGATGAAAACCTTCTCCAGAATGCTCTGGACCTCAGACTCGGGCAAAGGTTCTTCTTCCAACAGGACAATGACCCTAAGCACACAGCCAAGATAAAGAAGTGGCTACGCGACCACACTGAATGTCCTTGAGTGGCCCAGATTTGAACCTGATTGAACGTCTCTGGAGAAATCTGAAAAATGGCTGTGCACCGACACTCCCCATTCAACCTGATGGAGCTTGAGAGGTCCTGCAAAGAAGAATGGGAAAAACTGCCCAAAAATAGGTGTGCCAAGCTTGTAGCATCATATGTAAAAATACCCGAGTCTGTAATTGGTGCCAAAGGTGCTTCAACAAAGTATAGAGCAAAGGCTGTGTGTGATACTTATGTATGTGTGAATTTTCTTTATCATTTTTTTTTAATATAAATTTGCAAAGATTTTTAACTTCTTTCATGTTGTCATTATGGGGTATTGTTTGTAGAATTATGTGGAAAATAATGAAATTAATACATTTTGGAATAAGTCTGTAACATAACAAATTGTGGAAAAAGTGAAGCGCTGTAAATACTTTCCGGATGCACTGTAAACGGTGGAGGATGTTCCTGATGCTCGTTAGAGTTGAGGGATGAAACATCTTTCACATCACCGAACAAGCCCAGCAGAATGACTGCTATCTAGTATGATCTAAATCATTGAGTATTTGCTAATTGCTGATCCAGTTTGCTCCTTGCACTCTTTTATTGAGTAAACCAACAAGTTTGCTCTCCATACAGTTGTAAATGTGTCACTTTGCCAGTCATTCTTCTTGCACAATAAGTCGCCTGTACTTTGCACATTCCCTGAATTAATGCAGCATTCCAATTTACAAGGCGACTTCTGTAGATAAAAGAAATATTGTCCTTAACTTTGCATTTTAGATTATTACTCTTTCAGACTTGGAATGTGACTACATAAATGCTCGCTCCTGTTGCTCCAAGTTAAATAAGGTATTTATGTATTTGCTGTCATGGTGAATGTTTTAGTAGTAGTTTTAAATCCGGGTCCATCGCACAAAGTTGCATTTTGTACATACTAAGCATCCTAGCAGAACATTTCCAGATTATTGTATAATCAAACGTGCAGGATGTTCTTTTGTTATTAAAGGGGAACCTGTCACATACTGCCTTTCCATGTGTCTTCAAAATGGTTTTCTTGAACACAGTATAACTGAACTCCAGAAATGATTTGTATGGCACAGTTACATTGGTCCAGCAATTATAAATGTACCTGATGGACTGCTGGGGAGGCTGAAAGTCACTGTAGCAGTCAGCGCTACTACAGTGATAGCAGCACTTTTCTGGGTTCTGCTCGGGTTCTATATGAGTGACTTCCCCTCTACACACCGGGGGGTCACTTACTTGGCACCACTGCCATTAATAGAATACCTTGTATTGTTTTTTAGTGAATACAAGGCGTTCTTTGATTGTACGAGCCTCTGCTACACTGCCACCTGGCATGGGATGTAGACATCCCAGAGAACAGCAGGTGGCTGGAACTCTCGATCTCATCTAGGCAAGATTTCATAAAGAGTTTCTATTCCAAAATAAAAAGGTATTTAATATTAAGAGAGTTTACTTTTAAAGTGTTACTAAAGGCTCACATTTTTCATCTTTAAAATAACAAACATGTTATACTTTACACTCGCTCTGTGGTGGTTTCAACAGAGCAGCCCCGATCCTCCTCTTCTCATGTCCCCCGCCGGCACTCTGGCCTCTTCCCTGTTTTTCAACCACTTACTCTGTGCTTAGGCAGTCATGGTCCCTAACTGAGTCGCACCCCCCCCCACCCCATAGAATTCATAACATGAAAAAGTTGTTCTGAAGGGGCCCTGCCTGGCACTAGATAGGCGTACTTTGGGCCCTTTCACACAGCATGTCTGTTTTTTCAGGCGGACCTGATTGGACCTTGCGGTCTCCCCTATGGAGTTGCGGATGTCGGTGAACAATCATCCGCCGCTATCCGATCCTGCCCGCAAAATCCAGATGGATGCTGGTCTAATTTTCCATCCGGCTGGCAGATCAGATGATAAGGGACAGGAGGTTGGTTTCCATCCGATTTCCCCATAGAGGAGAGTGGGCTGTCTGCTCTGCATAGTCATCCTCAGGAACCTGCCATCCGCCTGCTCACCTGGAATCAGCGGAGCGATTCCCCCACTGAGCAAGCGGAATCCATTGTATGGAGGCACCCGTGTGAAATTTTCTGTAGGTATGAAATAGAAATTTTATATGGCTGCAGAATTCTCCCAGTCTTTCCTGCCACAGCCGAATGTTGGCTGTTCTGACAGGCAAAGATTAAAGCAGTAGTGAATGGCATCAAAATAAATAAAAAAAAAAAACGGCAGTTTATGTTGTGTGCTAGTATGCATCGCATATAAGCACATTATGACAGACCTGCCTGAAAATGAAGCCCTCCAATAGCACGCTGTCACAGATGAAGGCCATCTTCACCCGGTCTTCCTTCTGGATTGGTTGGCTTCTGTGATATGAATGGCCAAGCCGGCGATTACGTCACTCCTATGCATGTGTGTGGAAGTCGCTGTTTACGGCACAGCTCTAAAGGAATGGCATGGGTACTCTGTTCCTTCAGAACGCATGTGCTGGTGACGTCACCGGCTGTATCTAAAGTAAATATCTCCTAAAGATGCACGTTTAGTAGATCTTTACTGTACTTATAGGAAAGCCTATAATAAGGCTTTCCTATAGGTAAAAATCATACATGGGAGTTTACTACCACTTTAAAGATATCAGAGTTTGCCGCTAATGCTTGCCCACACACATCCATGTTGGCACATTACTACCATGGGCAGTCTCATTGATCAATACAATGCAGAGGAAGGGACGTGCAAGCTTCAAGAAATGGCAGAATTTTTTTTTCCCTGCCTTAGATTCAGCCATAAAAGGAACGTTGCTGCAGTTGTGGCACTTGCACTTCATACCCGTAGCAGTTTGCATTCCCCCAGTGACAGGGTCTCTTAATTTGATCACAAAGTTGTACATGTTGTGGAAGGTGTGAGTTCTCAATTAAGTATTCTCAATTTTCTCTTTTTCACAGTGGATTGTGCCAGAGCTGATCGCTCACACACTGGTGACTGTGTTGATGTTGGTGTCATTGCACTGGTTTATCTTCTGTTTGAATCTTCCTGTAGCCACATGGAATATATACCGGTGAGTGTATATGTGTTCCTTTTTTTTTTTTTGTTAAAGCATACGTTCACTTTAAAATATATATATATGTGTGTGTGTGTGTGTGTGTGTGTGTGTGTGTATATATATATATATATATATATATATATATATATATATATATATATATATATATATATAAATTTTTTTTTTTTTTTTTGCGGGTAAAAAGATTTTCAGTTAAATGAATGTCGTGTGTGTTTTTTTTTTTTTTTTTTTCCTATTCCAGCTCTTGTAAAATTATGGCAATCTTGTGTAACTTTTTCTCCACTTTCCAGCTCGTATAAAATGTGTGGATAGCTTGTTTATTTTGTGCATCCACTTTCCAACAATTTTTGGTGATTTTATTTTCTCGGGTTAAAAAAAAAAAAAAAAAAAGGTGCTGTGGCAAAGCTACAAAAGACAATTTTTGATTGACCATTCTAATATCATACAGAAGGTTGTCATTTATGTCTTGTTGCTTAAGGACTTTTATTTCCCCTCCTCTTTCACAGATTTATCATGGTACCAAGTGGAAATTTGGGAGTGTTTGATCCAACAGAGATCCACAATCGAGGACAGTTAAAGTCTCACATGAAGGAGGCTATGATCAAGTTGGGATTCCATCTACTGTGTTTCTTCATTTACTTATACAGGTGAATTCCATCAATTGACAGTGTCAACATTCATTCGTAGAAACTTTAGGAAAGCGCAAAGTCTGCTTTAAATGTTTGCCACTTATACTGGAAACCTTTTTGTAAGGCCTCTTGCACACGGGAAATGAAATGAGATGCATTGTTGTTTATGGGACATTGCACATAGCTGAGTAAAGATTAGCAATACAGAGCAGTAAAACAAAAATAGAAAATTTGACATTTCAGTGCAGTAATTTATGTGGATACGCATGTTTACGTAAGTATATTACAAAAGTGTCAATGAAGAAGAATATTACTTGTCTATAAGCTTACGCACCTTTACACGCCTATACTCAACACTACAGTTTTTTTTTTTACTAACAGACTTTCTGTCAAGTTCCTAGGTAAAACATCAGTAAATTATGAAGCCGTGTGTAAGGGGCCTTATTATGAAACATTTAGCTCTGTGAATTCTCTGCATCACTGGGGTCACAGTAATTGATGATCAATAAAGATTTATCCAACATAACAGCTGCCCTATATACAGTATCACAAAAAATGAGTACCCCCCCCCCCCCCCCACACACACACATTTTTCTAAATATTTTATTATATCTTTTCATGTGACAACACTGAAGAAATGTCACTTTGCTACAATGTAAGTAGTGAGTGTACAGCTTGTAGAACAGTGTAAATTTGCGGTCTCCTCAAAATAACTCAACACAAAGCCATTAATGTAAACCGCTGGCAACAAAAGTGAGTACACCCCTAAGTGAAAATGTCCAAATTGGGCCCAGTTAGCCACCCCCCCCCCCCTCGGTGTCATGTGACTCATTAGTGTTACAAGGTCTCAGGTGTGAATGGGGAGCAGCTGTGTTAAATTTGGTATCGCTTTCACTCTCTCATATTGGTCACTGGAAGTTCAACATGTCACCTCATGGCGAAGAACTCTGAGGATCTGAAAAAAAGAATTGTTGCTCTACATAAAGATGGCCTAGGCCAGGGTTCGGCGAAATCCGGGCGCCAGGTCGCAATTGCGACTAGAATTGGCGACCTGGCGCCTGGGGAAGGAAGCAGAAGGCCGCAAAGCTGCGGCCTCAATTGCCGGCGCGATCGTGCGCCCCCCACCTCCCTCGCCACGCGGAGACACAGGATACCTCATCCTGTGTCTCCGTGCTCCCCCACTGCGCGATCGCGTCGGGCCGTGCTGGCCGGTAATTGAGACTGCGGCCTTCTGCAGGCCTATGCTTCTGTGATCTGGCGCCATCTTGTGGTGGCCGTTGGTATGACATACAACCAGCAATGCTAATGGAGCTTCCCCTGTGTTTTTCACTGCCATCTCCTTCCCTCTAATTAGAACCTCCAAACATTATATATATTTTTTTTATTCTAACACCCTAGAGAATAAAATGGTGGTCGTTGCAATACTTTCTTACAAGCGCACTTTTTTGGGAAAAAATAAGACAACAGTAAAGTTATGTGAAAGATAATGTTACGCTGAGTAAACTGATACCCAACATGTCACGCTTCAAAATTGCGTCCGCTTGTGGAATGGCGACAAACTTTTGCCCTTTAAAATCTCCATAGGCGACGGTTAAAAAATTCTACAGGTTGCATGAGTTAGAGGAGGTCTAGGGCTAGAACTATTTCATTTGCTCTACCAATCGCGGCGATACCTCACATGTGTGGTTTGAACACCGCTTTCATATGCGGGCGCTACTCACGTATGCGTTCCCTTCTGCGCGCAAGCTCGGCGGGACGGAGCGCGTTTCTGGCTCCTAACCTTTTTTAGCTGGCTCCTAGATTCCAAGCAAATTTGTCAAACCCTGGCCTAGGCTATAAAAAGATTGCCAAGACCCTGAAACTGAGCTGCAGCACGGTGACCAAGACCATACAGCGGTTTAACAGGACAGGTTCCACTCAGAACAGGGCTTGTCATGCTCGACCAAAGAAGTTGAGTACACGTGCTCAGCATCCTACCCAGAGGTTGTCTTTGGAAAATAGGTTATGGGGGTGGGAGATCAGCCTGTCAGTGCTCAGACCATACGCCGCACACTGCATCAAAATGATCTGCATGGCTGTCATCTCAGAAGGAAGCCTCTTCTAAAGATGATGCACAAGAAAGCCCACAAACAGTTTGCTTAAGACAAGCAGACTAAGGACATGGATTACTGGAACCATGTCCTGGTCTGAGACCAAGATAAAATTATTTGGTTCAGATGGTGCCAAGCCTGTGTGGTGGCAACCAGGTGAGGAGTACAAAGACAAGCGTATCTTGCCTACAGTCAAGCCTGGTGGTGGGAGTGTCATGGTTTGGGGCTGCATGAGTGCTGCCGGCACTGGGGAGCTACAGTTCATTGAGGGAACCATGAATGCCAACATGTACTGTGACATACTGAAGCAGAGCATGATCCCCTCCCTTCGAAAAATGGGCCACAGGTCAGTGTTCCAACATGACGACCACTGCCTTGCTAAAGAAGCTAAGGTAAAGGTGATGGACTGGCCAATCATGTCTCCAGACCTAAACCCTATTGAGCATCTGTGGGGCATCTTTAAACGGAAGGTGGAGGAGCGCAAGGTCTCTAACATCCACCAGCTCTGTGATGTCGTCATGGAGGGGTGGAAGAGGACTCCAGTGGCAACCTGTGAAGCTCTGTGAACTCCATGCCCTAGAGGGTTAAGGCAGTGCTGGAAAATAATGGTGGCCACACAAAATATTGACACTTTGGGCCCAATTTGGACATTTTCACTTGGGGGTGTACTTTCTTTTGTTGCCAGCGGTTTAGACATGAATGGCTGTGTGAGTTATTTTGAGGGGATAGCAAATTTAACTGTGTTCATTTGTGTACAGCTCAGCATAGGCATAAAGCTTTTTTGGGGATTTTTTTTTTTTCCACTGTATTGTCTTTCATATGTAGTGTAGAAGCTGTGATTGTGGGAAATGTATTTAATCTGTATTCTGTTTGTACTTGCAGTATGATTTTTGCCCTATTAAACAACTGAGGCTTATCAGGAGCCAAAGAACAGGATGGAAGCCTTAACCTGCTTCATGAGAGGAGAGCCACCAGGAACAATGCAAATCAATATCGCACTGCTACTTGCAAAGTATTTTTCTTTCCCTATTTGAACTCCATATTTTTTTGCTGTATTTTTAACATAAAATATTTAAATAGAAAAAAAAATCCAATCACTTGTGTTTAATTTTTTTTAAACACAGAGGAGCACTACGGTTTTGGTCTAAGGATTCTGGGACTCTTATTGTATAACTATTTCTGTGCCATTTGAATACACCAGAATGACATTTCCATCCAGTGGGGTTGATTTTATTCAAGGATAAAAATGTAAACATTTTGGTAGCCTGTAAACAGATTTTTTTTTTTTTTTTTTTTTTTAAAGCTAAAGTGGCATAGCAGGGATGAATATTTTGTGAGATAAAGCCAATTTTCCTTTCTGGTGTCCCATAGTACACAATGACCAATTATTGTCTCCCCTCCAGTTACAGCACAGGGACATAAATGTCACATTTCTCAATGTGTGGGGACGTTTACATGCATACACGTGAGTGTTATTCAAGTGGATCTCTACTGAAATGCTAACAAGATGTGTTAAGTAGGTTTTGAGAAGGGGGCTGAAATACTTAACCCTTGTTAATGAGACCCTTAACCCTTGTTAATGAGAACCAGAGCCATGTGCGTAGCACAGATGGGAGCTGGAAGAGCACTTTCTTTAGCAATAATGGTCTCCCGCCACCACCTCCTTTTTTTTTCTTTTTTTTTTTATCTGCTCCAGCAGGGCTATTAACATAGTAGTTATTTGCTAATATTTAGGTCGAACACTTTAATAGCTCATATTTTATTTTTTAGGGGGGTGGAGGTGATACTTAATCTCGGAACGTAGGCTTGCTTTTGAGCAATCTTATTTTTTGGGAAAGAATGGGCAAAGGCTGCACGCACTTGGATTTTTGCCTGTGCTGTCAATGGATAGATGTCCTTTTTGCTTCCCATTCTGACAAGACAGGAAAGGAAGCAAGGGAAATCCCTTTATCATTACAGCCATGCTCTAGAGCAGTGTTTCTCAACTCCAGTCCTCAAGGCACCCCAACAGGTCATGTTTTCAGGATTTCCCTCAGATGAAACGGCTGTGGTAATTTCTAAGGTGGTGAAACTGATCAAATCACCTGTGAAAAATAATGAAAAGCCTGATGAGATAAGCCTGTTGGGCGCCCTGTGGACTGGAGTTGAAAAAAACTGCTTTAGAGGACTTGCCTGAGTGAAGACTGAGCTGCTGCAGACAATGGGGTTTTATTTACTAAAGTTGGAGGGTGCAAAATCACCTTGGCAGCTCCTTGTTATGGAAGGCATGTAGGTTTATGTTGATTGAACCTACCCACGGTGTTTCCTTTAAAGTGTTACTAAACACAGGACCACGCATTCACTATAGCTGGTCGCCCACCGCACAGAACATGCAAATGCAATTATTTTAGTAAATAAAAACTGCTAAATACCTTTTTTTTTTTTTTCTCATGAGCAGTTAGAGCAGTCTCGTGACTTATTGCAGTGCCTGGTTAAAGCTTGTAGGAGAAGTTTTCATACTGCAATGGCTAACCTATCAAGATGCGCAGGACCCCTGACTGTCTGGACAGTGCTGATTGGCCCTGTGCTGATTTATATGCACTCTCCCAAGAAAAAAAAACTCTATAGCAATACAAACCAAACGGAGCATGTGCATAGTAACTCTGTCTTATGTTTTCGAGACAATGAAAGAAGGGGAGGATCTGTGCATACAGGATCAAACGGCCTTTTTACACAATGCAAAAGATTTACCTCCTAGGTTTCACAGTGAGTATAACAAGCATGCTTTACTGCATATACAGACTGATTTTACTGTTGTGGTTTTAGTAACACTTTAAAGGAGATGAACCCAAATCAAACCTGCAGATCATGTATGGGTCGAAACATCTGACTCCCAATTACTAAAGTCATTGCAGTAATCTTCATAATAGACAAATAGCATTTTCAAAAGGAGAGGGTAGGCTTTTGTACTTTGTATAGGTATATTGTAATTGTTTAAAGTAGACCTAAACTTTGAATATCTGTGCTGGGACATGGGGAGGTTAAACCACCAGCCTTCATTGGGTAAAAGATTCTTTGCTTTAAAAAAAAAAAAAAAAAAAAGAGGATGATGGGAGATCAGTTTCTCATTTTACTTGAAGGAGGCAGTCATTTTACTGGCTAAGCCTATATTTTAGGATCAGACCATGATAAATACATACACTTTTATATTAGTAAATGCTGCTGCGATTTGTTCCTCGTATTCACTCAATCGGTAAGATTTCTACACCATGATTTTGGAGTATTCTTGCAGCCATTGTAAATGGAGTCATACACTTGATTTTACATTATTAAAAGCCAGAGAGAAAGAATTGTTAGATCTATATAATTATATAGAACTACCTGATGGACCCATAAGTGAAACGCACACTGGGAGATTTATTAAAATGGGAGCACACAGAATGTAGTGCACCTGTGCATAATAACCAATTAGCTTCTGGGTTTTAGCCCTCCTTCACATCGGTGTGATTTGTCATGCGATTTGACAGGTCGAAATTGCATTACAAGTTGCACCCTATTACCGGCAATGGAACCGTTCAAATTGCAGCGACTTAAAAAAATGGGTCCCTGCACGACTTTTATTTTTTCCATTGCATAGACATCTGTTAAATGAAGTCACCAGCTGCAATAATATTGGAGGTGCAAATTGCATGCTGATCTGCTGCTTTGAAATCACGTGTGATTTCAAAGCCACACTGGTGTGAACCAGGGCTTATTGTCAAAGCCTTATTGAACAAGCTGAAGTCAGAAGCTGATTGGTTACTATGCACAGCTGCACCTGATTGTGTGCACCAGTTTTAGTAAATCTCCCCCACAGTGTTGTGTAATGACCTTAAAGTAATCTAAAGTCTCCCTAAACACACTATCAATCCAGCTCTGAGTGGTTGCAGGTCTTCTCTTCCCTCTCTGATTTCTCACTGGCTTTACAGAGAACAGACTATTTGTCGGAAAGTCTATAAATGTGTCCAGGAGATCTCACGCTTAGATTCCCCAGTGGCTGCAAGACATTCCACCAGTCTTTATTTACGAGGGCATCTGTGCTTTGCTCATGCAGGACAATAAACCATTTCACTTTATGAAGAGCCCCCAACAGCAACTTATACTTATCTTTGCTTCACACCCCCACCCTATCTAATTGGCTGCTGGGAGTGCAAAATACCCTGTATAAGCTTCAAGGTGATACTTTGGGCTGAGCACTCTCTCCCCATGTGACGGCTCTGGTGCATGAATGGTTAATCTGCAAGCAACAACACCATCATGTGGATAGGTATGAAGTTGGTCTATTGCTCCTTGTACCCAGCAGCAGGGAGTAAAGGGGAGGTAAGTATAGATTGCTGGGGGCTGTTCCTAAAGGTTACCTGTTGCTTTGCCCTCCATGGAGAAAGCATAAGTAAGGTCATTTAAGATTACAATTTGTGGTTTGTGTATAATTACTGTAAATAAAAGTGCCATATTGTCAAAGCAATACACTAGTGCTGCACTTGGTGTACCTGTCATCCAATCACAGTTCAGGTAGAATTCTCTGCTATAGTGGACACAATCAAAGAGATGACTCCCTTGATTTCGATTGGATGGGAGGCCCACTTTAATCCTACTGTTTTGAATGCGAGGTAGAAAAATATATTTGTGTTGAGGGTTGTTGAGCGGGATATTTGTAATATACAGTTGACTAAGAATAATCTGCAGTTTGGACCTTTTTTAATGTCTTTCATGGTTTCCATTAAACTCAATCTGCCTATGATGCAGAACCTGCTTTTCAGACACTTGTGCTTGTTGTGAGATACATTTTTGTTACTGTTCGGTAAACCATGCTAAAGCATACACAAGTGTCAGACTCGGGAACATATCAAACCCTTATTCGCTTGCATTCAAAATACTTTCACATTGCAATCCCATTGCCTTTTAATACAACATGGAGTCTTAACTGGGGTTGTCTGGTATTAAACCCAAAAACAAAAATGTATGAAATTTCAGCTTACCCATTCTTGGATGTGGAGACTGCATTATTTATTATTTTTAGCCCCCCCCCCTTTTTTTTTTGTCACCTGGTAATACAGCTATTAATTGTTTTTCATCTTACATTAACAGCCAAGTGCAGGCAAAATAGTGCTTAGAGGGTTAAGACAAAACATTTACCACTGACTAGTGGTGCTTACAAGGATCGGCTTTTATTCATGTATATAAAACCTTTATCCCAAAAGGGGTGGTGGGGGGGGGGGGGGGGACTGCTGTAACTGCTTAGGTGTTAGCTGGAGTTCAGGTTCGATTTGTTAGTCAGGTCAATCTATATCTGCTAGTCACTAGTGCATCGAACACTCCCCTCGCCCAGACTTGCACTGCTGCTGTCCACGGGTGTGTCATTTTACTACTTCATTTAAAATGCAGACACCCTAAAGGCCCATACACATGATTCAGACTTTTTGACAACAAACGTCCGACTGACCTGTTTTAGCAGACAATCCGACCGTCTGTATGCTCCATCGGACAAATGTTTTGTGTTTTTCATCGGACAAATGTTCGCTGTGAAAACAGACAAACTTTCCGTCAACAAATGTCTGATGGAGCAAAATCCGATCGTGTGTACACAAGTCTATTGGACCAAAGTCCAAACACACATGCTCAGAACCAATACTAAAGATCAACCAACAATAGCAGAAGTTGCCCAAAGGGTGGCGGTAAAGAGTAGAAAAACCACGTGATTTGGTGAAAGTTGGCTGAAAAAGTCCTGCCTTGTGTATGCACACCAAGTTTACGGCCAACGCCTTTCGGACAAAAATCCACGGAAAAGTCTGATGGAAGTCCGATCGTGTGAAAGAAAACGAATACAGCCTCCGCATCTAAGTGATCAGTAAGCTGCAATATATAAAATGTTTGTTTATGGGTTCAATACTGCTTCAAGGTGCTGAGGTGTCTTCATGCCCTGTTCCCACAGTTTTTTGCAGTAAAAGGGCTTCATGCAGTGGGACTGAGCAGTGAAGTCTGCTGCTGGGTGGAGTGTTGTGCTTGCATTTACCGTCTTTCTTACCATTTAGTATTGAGGAGACATTTTCTCTGCTGTTGCTCCGATTTGCAAAGGGGCATGTGTACATGATCAATTCCTGCTGCCCACCTACAGTGACTATGGTCACCTCCGGGCATCCGAACCTCATCTGCTACCAGCTGTATGGGTTTTGTGAAACTAAAGCCTTGCCTCTCACACCTTTACCGTGGGGAAAATAATTTAATCCTCTGCAGATTTTGTCAGTTTGCCCACTTACAAAGAAATTGAGGTCTATAATTTTTATCACAGGTGTATTTTAAATGATAGAGACAGAATATCAACCAAAAATCCAGAAAAAAATCACATGATACAAATGTTATAAATTAAGTTGCAGTTCAGTGAGTAAAATAAGTATTTGATCCCCAAGCAAAACATGACTTTGTGCTTGCCAACAAGGGTTTCTCCACCAAGTACTGAGGTAAGACGTTTCTTGTAGATGGTGACCAGGTTTGCACACCCACCAAATTATTTTCCCCACTGTATAGGTGTGAGAGGCAAGGCTTCAGTTTCACAAAACCCATACAGCTGGTAGCAGTTGAGGTACAGCGCATTGCGGGCAGTATAGCTGCGATGTCCCATTGATTTTTAATGGGCAGGAGCAGTAAACACACCGCTCCAAAGATGCGTCTAGCAGTCCTTTTTTTTACCATCCTGCTAGCGCAACGCTCCAGTGTGAAAGCCCCCGGGCTTTCACACTGGAGACAATAGAGCAGCTGTATGAGGGTGGATTGCAGGTGCTATTTTTAACGCTATAGCGCCTGCAATATGCCCTCAGTGTGAAAGGGGTCTTAGAACTTATAATTTTAAGAGGGAGGGTCAACTGTGGGGATGAGCTGATGGAGAAAGTAAAAACAGTGTATTAGGCCTGGTTCATATCTAATGCATGTTTTTTTTTTTTTGTGCGTTTTCAGTTTTGCAGAAACACACTACAGTCCATATAACGTGGTTTCCTATGGATGTAGTCCACATCTGTGCATGTTATGGAAAGGGCCAGGGACTTCTTTTTTTTTTTCTGATTTTATAGACTTCAATGGTTTAAAAAGGTGTATTGAAAAACACAAAATGCACCCTGCATAGATGTGAATCAGGCCTTAGTTAGAAGCAGGATAGGCTTCTTTCAGGGATCGTCTAAAGATGGACAGATTAGGAGAGAGTCGAACAGACTGGGGTAGGGAATTCCAAAAGATGGGAGAAGCTCAGGAGAAATCCTGGAGGCGAGCATGGGAGGAGGTGACAAGGGAGCTAGAGAGCAGGAGGTCTTGGGAGGACCTAAGAAAGTTGCTTGGTTGATATTTCGAGACCGGGTTAGTGATGTAGCTGGGGGTAGAGTTGTAGATGGCTTTGTAAGTAGTTGTTAGTGCTTTTGACTTTTATTTGTTGGGTGAGCGGAAGCCAATGGAGGGATTGGCAGAGAGGGGTGGCAGACACTGAACAGTTGCTAAGGTGGATGAGTCTGGCAGCAGCATTCATGATGCACTCAATAGGGGTAAGCCAATGAGGGAGTTGCAGTGTTTGAGGCGAGATAACCAGGAAGTAAATTTGAAGCTTAGTGGTGTCAATAGTTAAAGGGGCATATTCTGGAGATGTTGCGGTGGTTGAGGCGCATGATTTGGACAGGGATTGGATGAGGGCCTGAAAGGACGTTTCAGAGTCCAGGGTTACCACTAGCACCTGGGGACGGACTGATAGTTGTGCCATTGATCTTGACTAAGAAATCAGGGGAAGGAAAAATGATGTGCTCGGTTTTGGATAGATTGAGTTAGAGGAAGAGGTGTAAAGGATAAGTGCAGCAGGGAGCTCTCGCTTCCGATTCAGAATACAAGCCCGTTGAAAGTAGCGCATCAGTGATGGAAGAGGAAGCAGTCCATTCTAAAAGAAGATCAGGCAGCCACCAGCAGCCCCATACACCCCAATGGTCAATCTGTAAATGCCAACGGAGCGAGACCCCAGGATTAAAGACCCCGTACTAGCACTGGAATATTTCCATACTCAGGAGTAGTAGCAGAATGTATTTTGGGTTGTAGTTCTTGGTATGTACATGCTATGTGTTAGAAATATCTTATAAATTGACAACTTTGTTAAAAAAAAAAAAAGCTTTTCATTTTCTTTCCACATTTTTCCAAAACTTGTGCAAAAAGGACATGTTCAAAAGACTCCTAAGAGCCCATTCACACAGGGGCAACTTTGGATCCGACTTCAAATCGCCCCTAGTTGCCTCAAGTCGCGCTGGCTGAGGAAATCAATGTAAGTTAATGGAGCCGTCTTAATGCACACTACTGCAGTCGCTCCTTCTTGTTTGATTGGCCACTGGAATGTCTCCTGTCCTGCAGGCAACTTGAAGTTGCCTTGTAAGTAGCTCCAGGTCGCGCTGTGATTCATACTCAAGTCGTGTCTGAGTTGCCTCATAAAATCGCGCTGGAAGTCGTGTTGCCCCTGTGTGAATGGAGTCTAACGCCTCAAAGAATATATACGTTTGCTTTCCAAAAATTGGGTTATTTTGTGGGCATTTACATTTGGCTGGTGCTCCAGGGCCTTCAAAAGTGTGATAGGTAGTCAGGAAATTAGATGTGTAAATTATGTCCCTAGAACACCTGAAGGTGCTACTTGGATATTGAAAAAGTCCCACATGTAGTATCACCATATTCGGGTTGAGTAGCAAAATTTATTTTGGGGTGTAGTTGCAAGTATGCCTATGCCGTGTGTGAGAAATAACTTGTTAATATGACAATTTTGTGTAAAGTAAAAAAAAAAAAAAAAGGTCTAAATTGTTCCATGATTTGTGGGGGGAAAAAAAAAAACTTAAAAAAATACTCACCATGCTTCTTACTAAATACCTTGGACTGTCTACTTTCCAAAAAGGGGTCATTTGGGAGGTAGTTGTACTGCCCTAACATTTCAGGGCCTCAAGAAATGTGATAGTCAGTACATCAGGATTGATCAATTTTCAATGATACATAGCATAAAAAAATTAAATACGTTACGCTAAAGATTTTTGATATCAGTTGATTCAATAAAACATCAGCAGCCAGCACAATTTAGAAAAAAAAAAGTCAATAAAAAGTATATAGTTAAGGTGCAGCGCTTAAATCATAATCCAAAAAGGACAATCCAGGAACAAATGTTCAATGGTAGGTAGTTCAAGCTGCGATATGCAGAGAATAGGAAGACTCGTCACCAGCACCCAACAATACAGTCGCTTACCCTATATGTAGTGGACCCTCATCACAAAGGTCACATCAGCATATATAATGTAAACTCAGGTAAGAAAGAAGCCTATCAATCCTCACACACTCAGTGGCAGCAGACCGGATAGGGGATGCAGCAAACCTGGATATGACTCTCCTTGTTCAAAATTACACTCAGAGTTTAGACCAGCGATGTCCTCTGGATGCATCTCATGGTGGAGGACGAGAGGTTGTTTGTACAGCTAAAAGGGACATGAAGACTGCAGCAAATCAGATGTGTTTTTTCAAAGCTTTTGAAGCTTATACATTTTTTTACTCGTTCGTTCATGGACCAACACAGCTTCTCTATTGACATAGTGGGTATTATCCATTAATTAGGAGTGACTAGGCAGAAAACTTGTAAAAAGTGTTGCATCACACCTTCTACAGTACTGCCCAGGAGGCGGACCCTCTGGTATATCCCCTCACTCTGCATCTCGCAGATCAGTTTTTTTCTGTCTAGCAAGGAGTAGGACATGGCTCCCTTCGGGCCCATTGGTCCGGGGGGAAAAAAGATTTTTTTCAAAAATTTTTTATTTTTTCCTGCGATCTTCGATCAACTGCCGACTGGGTGACAGGCTGGATCCTCGATCCTTGTAGTCCCCCCCCCCAGTTTCGGCCACCGAGCGTGTGCCGACCCTAGCTACGCGCTGGGTTTTCCACGACATACCCGTCGCTCTATGGGTGGCCGGTGAGCCTATGCTCCAGGGCCTGCATCGGACCGCTCAGCTTCGGCTGACCTTATGGCCGAGTCGCAGCAGCCTGTCCGGTGAGCGTTGCGCTCCAGGGCATGCATATGATCGTTCCCTAGGGTCCAATCGTAGCATGCCTGGCCGACAGTCACCTTCCGTGCACGAACGATGATCTGTTCTGGAATGTCTTCCAGCATGATACACGCAGGAAGGTTAAGTAGCTCCCCTGTTTCAGCAGGGTGACTTGGCTGGACATTCCTGGAGAGATCAAGTAAGTGGTTGTGGCCCCTTTCTTTCCTCTCTCCCTGCCTTCCCTCCTCCCTGGGCTTTGAGCTAAGGTTGCTGGGGGTCACCCAAGGGGTTCCATCTTGAGCAGGGCTGGCTGTAGCTGTCATTTAAAAAATTTAATTTTCTGCTTACCTGTGTGTGCTTTTCCCCCTCCATGCTGTCGGTGGCCATTTTGCGGTGGTCCATGTCTTTTTCGGCCTCTAGTGACTGTGCGGCAGCCATTTTCTTGTGGTTTCCCACCTATATGTGTATATCACCGCTCAGCGCCATTTTCTTGTGGTTCACACCCGCTTTGGCCTCTATCGACTGTTCAGGCGGCCCTGTTTCCTAGGGTTCATGCTGTATGTATATACCGCCACTTGGCGGCCATCTTTTTGTGGTCCACGGCTGCTTTTGCCTCTATATTTGGCTCAGCGGCCATTTTCTTAGAGCCCACAGTGTTTCCATACAGCCGCTTGGCGGCCATTTTGCAATAGTCTCCGGCCTCTAGGGTGCATTTGCACTGGCAAAAATTCACAAGGAAGCGCTGATAAAGAATCAGACTGACACAGCAGCGATGGGATAGCATCACAGGCGCAGCACAAGGCAGCATAGCGGTACCGTTCCAAGGGTGGTGAGTCCTCTGGGAGACCCTGCATCTCTGTATCAGCTAGGAGGGTGGCCTATTGATACCTTGCCTGGAGCCCTGTGGGTATCTGCGTGTGGGTCAGCAGGGTGTCTGAGGCAGAAGTTTTTTTCCCCTGAAACACCTGATTTGGCAGCTGGTGCCCCTGATGTATCTGTGGACGCTAGGTCTGTTGCCAAGATGGAAGCGGAACATGGGGGGTAGTAAACGCCCCCGTCCCCTGCAATCTTCCGGGGATAATTCTGATGCAGAACCAGGCCCAGCTATGGCTCATGGACCGGATTCTGATGCATCAGAGACTGCAGACCGTGACTGATTGGACAGTGAGAATGCTCCAAGTCCAGGTCAGCACGCAAGAAGGCTTTGGTATCTGACCTATTTACTGCAAATAGAGAATGCTGCAAAAGCAGCAGACGCCGGTCCCCTTTGGTTTCCCTAAAGCCAGCCCGCACTGCTAAGGTGTTTCCTTGTGTGTCTTATATTGATAAGCTCTTGTACAAGGAGTGGGAAAAACCCACTGAGGTTTTTTCTTTTTTCAGCCCCAAAGATGTTTTATTTTTTTTGGGCGGTCCGATACCCCTTGAGGAGAGTTCCTGAAAGGGTGGACCTCTCCCCCAATAGTGGACCCCCCTGTGTCCAGACTTAACAAGTTACCACGATTCCAGTGGAAGGGGCTCCTGTCTTCAGGGACACTCACTACCTATACACAGTGGGGGACTCAGAGGTACGTCCAGCATGGCTGGGTTTTTTTTTATGATGCCTCAGACACTTACTGCGTAGGCAAAGATGCTACTCCAGGGGTTAAAAGCACGGGAGGCTCCTCCGTACGTGGTAGCTCTGGCTGACCAGTTGGTACAGGGCCTTTAGAGGTCCTCTTATTATATAGATCTTTGGGGGGGGCTTTACCGTCAATTCCCCCTTGCAAGCTATTCTCTCAATGATGAAAAGCATATGGACTGGTATGGTAAAGGAAGTGGAGGTGCACATTAGCTGCCATGACTTATCTTGCCTATGCAGATTGCCTGTCTGGATAAGCATATAGAATAGAAGTCAGACTTGGATACTATACCCTTGCTATCTTGGACCTTGGGTTATGCGGTGGCGCTACGCCACCTGATCTGGCTAAGGTGCTGGTCTGCGGACCAATCTTCCAAGAGGGCCCTTTTGGATCTGCCCTTTTAGGGTGACAGACTTTTTGGGGTCTCGCTGGATGATCATCATTTAAGATGCCACAGGAGGTAGGAGCATATTGCTTCTGCAATCCAAAGAAGGTAAGGAGCCACGCCATAGGCTAGGGCCCTCCTTCACCACGCACAAACGGTCCCTTTGTCCGCCTAGTGCGGCAAGTAAACGAACTAAGGCTGATAAAGCGCCTGCTGAGGGACACAAGCATCCCTGGGTTTGCCAGCTCAACCTTGCTTGCCTACTGAACAGAATTTTTCCCTCTTAACCGCCAGCTTCTGCCGACTTTATGGGGCGGTACAAGACCTGCTGATACGCAGGGTAGCCTTCCTGTCTTGGTACAGGAACGGGTTCAGGGACTCTACTCAAATCTGTTCGTAGTACTGGAGGGGGTTCGTCCAATCTTGGATCTCAGGACCCTCAACTGCTTTGTGAAAGTACAAAGATTCCGGTAAGGAGTTGGCTCGCTCTGTTGTCGCTGCCCTCCATCCAGGGGATTTTCGGCATCCTTGATCTTCAAGGACGCATACTGCAGGTCTCCATATGCACCAGGCATCAGAGATGTCTGCGTTGGCGGCCGGGGAAGACCACTGCCAAGGGTGGCTCTACCCTTTGGCCTCGCATTGGCACCAAGGGTGTTCACCAAGGTGCTTGCCCCGATTCTGGCCCTACTAAGACAGCGTGGCTTCGCTATCAGGGGCAACTTGGACGATCTTCTGAGGGTCACTTCAAACAAAATTTAGAAGTGAGCGTGTCTATACCTGTCAGACCCTCCGATACTTGGTTGGGTGCTGAACACTCAGAAGTCAGTATTAAAACCGCCCCAACTTCTTGTGTGTCTAGGGTTGATTCTGGACTCCTCAGAGGTGTACGTTTCTTTCCCCCTAGGGGAAAGTTGCAGACCCTTCGGGCTGCGGTGCGGCAGTGGACATCCCAAAGTTGGGCTGTCACACCACTTTTGCAGGCGAGTCCTGGGCCTCATGGCAGCCTCTTTCTAGGCGGTACCATAGGCGCTATTTCACACGAGTGTTACAGAAGGTAACTCTGTCCTGAAGGGTCAAGTGCCCTTCATCCCTGGATTATCAAGATCTGGGTGAGCCACCTAAGCAGGACCTCCCTAGTTGGTGGCCGACTTCACCAGCATTCTGTCTGGGAAGTTGTTCCTTTTTACTGGATAGTGGTCATGGCGGACGCCTGTCTTTCCGGTTGCAGAGGAGTCTGAAGAGCTCAGTCAACCTGGGTCACGGGACTCCGGAAGGAATCCCATTGCAGATCATTAGCCTGAAATCTGGGCAAACTGGTTTTGCCTCTCCACATGGTCTCAGAGGCTACAGGGGCGTCCAGTCAGAATCCAGTCGGACAAACACCACAGTGGTGGCGTAATGTAAATCATCAAGGAGGAACAAGCAGCTCTGCAGCAGCATCGGAGGTCACGCACCTCCTAAGGGGGGCTCCCTTACCAGAGGGAAAGCACGCCAGTCGTATATCTCCTGACTTCTCGATTCAAATCGGAAGGTATTTAGGTTTGTGGTCAGGTCAAGGGACCCATGGGCAATACATGACATATGTGTTGATGGCACTGTAGAGCCAGTACCGACTAATCTATGCCTTGCCTCCTCGGAAGCTCCTTCCTCATCTGCTTCCCAGACTGGAGGCAGAGAGGATTACAATGGTCCCAATTACTCTGAATTGGCCTTGGCGTCCTTGGTACGCCGATCTAGTGTGTCTGGTAGCAGATGCCTTTTGGCATCTACCGTAAGAAGGACCTGCTGTCGCTAGATCCCGTACGCCATACTGTTTTTACAGTCACTGGCTTGAGAGCCAGGTGCTAAGAGACCGGGACCTGTCAGACTCTGTGATCGCTACCATGAGGAGTGCTCGGAAATCATCCCCTAGGATGATTACCATTGCACTTGGAAGACCTGCATATCCTATTGCGAGGAGATGAGGTGGCATCCGCGTACTTATTGGTTCCAGAGTCCTGCTGTTCTTCAGCAGGGAACGGGCCAAAAATGTTACTTTAAGTACAATTAGGGGGCAGGTATCTGCCCTGGCTGTCTTTTTCAACGACCCCTGGTGGCTCACTCTCTAGTGAGAACGTTTGTACAGTGGGTTTGGCAGGCGGCCCCTCCAGGCCACCCTCCACTACCTCGGTGGGGCTTGTGTAGCAGACATCCTTTCGGCGTCTACCACTACGAGAGGACCTGCTGTCGCAGGGTCCCATATGTCATCCTGCCTGCAGTCAATGGCTTCAAAGGCATGGCCTCTAAGTGTCTAAGAAAACAACGATTGAGAACTTCAGGGAGATTCCCTTGTTGACTCTTCCTTTAGAAAGTTGTCCTTTCGCTGTCTGTTATGCCAGTTAGGACGGGTTTCTGAGCAGGCAGCCTTGTCATACAAGCCTCCCTATCTGATCTTCCACAAGGATAGGTGGTGCTGAGCCCGCAGCCTTCTCTTCTTCCTAGGGTCTTTCGACCTTCCTCCAAGGAAGACATGTACTGCCATCCTTGTGTCCTCATCCGTCGAATCCTAAGGAGACGACGTGGCATTCTTTGGACATTGTCCAAACTCTGAGAGAATGCTTGTCTAGCACTGCTCCGTTCCAGAGTCCAGGCTCACTGTTTGTTTCAGTGGCTGGTCCCTAGTAGGGCCCAGCGGTTTCGTCGGCCACCATCTCTAGGTGGATCCGACAGATTGTGATCAGGCTTACGCCATGAAGGGTAAGGCGCCTCTTTCCCGACGCAGTCGACCAGGGCAAGAGATGCCTCTTGGTTTACGTCAGTTTGACGGTTTTCTGAGCCGGCAGCCTTGTCATGCAAGGCTCCTTATCTGATCTTCCACAAGGATAGGTGGTGCTGCGTTTGCAGCCTTCTTCTTCCCAGGGTCATTCGACCTTCCATCTAGGAAGACATTGTACTGCCATCCTTGTGTCCTCATCCGTCGAATCTTAAGGAAACAACGTTGTATTTCTTGGACGCTGTCCGAGCATCAAGCGTCTGTTTTCACCAGGTGTGTAAGGCGGCGACATGCTCGTCCGTTCACACTTTCACTAAACTTTACAAGTTTATGTGTGTGCATCTTCGGATTCCTCTTTCGGCCACAAAGATTTGTAAGCGGCTGTTTAGAGTTGCAACTCCCCCATTGGAGTGCTGTTTTTTTTGTGTGTTTGGGGTGAAGTTTACTTTTATGCTGTTACCACCCCTCGTTTTTTTTTCTCCGACACTGCTTTGGGACATCCCACTATGTCAATAGAGAAGCTGTAAGAAAAAAGGGGGAAATTACTGCGCTAATGTGAAAATGGATTGATGAAACTAATGGTGCTAGTTACCACCTAGGCTGCGACAAGTAAATATGTGAAACCATACAAAAATATCAGAAAGTGCAAAAAAAATTATCGCGCCCAATATAAATGAAAAAGAATAATAATAATAATAAATTATTCTAATGTGAAATAGTTAAAAATAAATACAATAAAACAAAACTCATAGAATAAACATCCACTGTAGTGTCTTAGTCCACAACCACCCTAAGTGAGAATCAGGGTGAAGTAGAAATCAAGGAAATCAGTGATTATTAAAAAGTAACCATAAAGTCACAATGAAGTGACATACAATAATATAAAAAAAGTCCTTGATAAACTTATTTACAACACCAAAAAATGAAAAAAGAAAAAGAATCAAAAAAAAGAAAAACAAAAAAGAAGGGGAGGGGAAAAAACTTGTCCAATGTAATCAATGTTTCACAGAGGAGAAATGGAGGGCTCTTCTAAAGATGTTGAAGACAGAAGAAATATCCCAGGAAAGTCCACACAGACCAAGAGGAATAATCACATCCACCACGGTGAGAATGGTTAGAAGATGGTTACTTTACCAGAAGTGTTGGACCTCCTCTGTGGCAAGGTCTAAAGAGCCTGCAGATACCACCCTCTGCAGGGTACAGATGATGGTTCCTGAAATCCAGAAGATATCACCAAACCGCAATCCTGGTACTAGCTCCTAGTACAGACTGTCACTTCAGCTGACACGAAGCAGGCCTCCAAGATCGAATGCAGGCACATGAAGGAAAGAAGAGGGGACTCGAGTAGTGTATTACCTCCAGAACCGTTTTATTCCACACTCGCGAGGCATACAAATTCCAAAGTACAAATTTTAAAAAAGCCGGCATAAAATAATAAAAGCGTTCGCCCGTGCTGGCGGGGTCACATAGTAGTGACGTCAGTGCGTTGCACCGCCCTGACTAGTTTTGTTTCCTGTAAACGTTCTCGTGCCCTTTGAGAGCGTTTACAGGAAACAAAACTAGTCAGGGCGGTGCAACGCACTGACGTCACTACTACGTGACCCCGCCAGCACGGGCGAACGCTTTTATTATTTTATGCCGGCTTTTTTAAAATTTGTACTTTGGAATTTGTATGCCTCGCGAGTGTGGAATAAAACGGTTCTGGAGGTAATACACTACTCGAGTCCCCTCTTCTTTCCTTCATGTGCCTGCATTCGATCTTGGAGGCCTGCTTCGTGTCAGCTGAAGTGACAGTCTGTACTAGGAGCTAGTACCAGGATTGCGGTTTGGTGATATCTTCTGGATTTCAGGAACCATCATCTGTACCCCGCAGAGGGTGGTATCTGCAGGCTCTTTAGACCTTGCCACAGAGGAGGTCCAACACTTCTGGTAAAGTAACCATCTTCTAACCATTCTCACCGTGGTGGATGTGATTATTCCTCTTGGTCTGTGTGGACTTTCCTGGGATATTTCTTCTGTCTTCAACATCTTTAGAAGAGCCCTCCATTTCTCCTCTGTGAAACATTGATTACATTGGACAAGTTTTTTCCCCTCCCCTTCTTTTTTGTTTTTCTTTTTTTTGATTCTTTTTTCATTTTTTGGTGTTGTAAATAAGTTTATCAAGGACTTTTTTTATATTATTGTATGTCACTTCATTGTGACTTTATGGTTACTTTTTAATAATCACTGATTTCCTTGATTTCTACTTCACCCTGATTCTCACTTAGGGTGGTTGTGGACTAAGACACTACAGTGGATGTTTATTCTATGAGTTTTGTTTTATTGTATTTATTTTTAACTACCGTATTTATCGGCGTATAACACGCACCCCAAGTTTAGGAGGGAAATTCAAGGAAAAAAAAAAACTTACATTTAAATGCAGCATGCAGCCTTGCCCAGTGTCCATCTGCAGCCTTGCCCAGTGTCCATCTGTCCATCTGCAGCCGTGCCCAGTGTCCATCTGCAGCCGTGCCCAGTGTCCATCTGTCCATCTGCAGCCGTGCCCAGTGTCCATCTGTCCATCTGCAGCCTTGCCCAGTGCCTTTGCGATCGTGTCAGTCCCGGCGGTTTTTAAAATTTGGCGCCGATTTCTGTGGAGAGGAGCGAGCGGGGCCGAGTGTACTTCGGCTAGACTCGGCTCCTCTCGCAGTTCCGCCCATCTCCACTGACGGAGAAAGCAGAGTGTACTTCGGCTAGACTCGGCTCTGCTCACAGTCACAGGCAGGACTGCGAGAGGAGCCGAAGTACACTCGGCTTTCTCTATGTCAGCGGCGCAGTCAGAGATGGGCGGGACTGCGAGAGGAGCCGAGTAAAGCCGATTGTACTTCGGCTTCGCTCGCTCCTCTCGCTCGTTTTCAGCAGGGGAATTCGACGGAGTATCGGCGTATAACACGCACCCACGATTTCCCCCTGATTTTAAGGGGAAAAAAGTGCGTGTTATACGCCGATAAATACGGTATTTCACATTAGAATAATTTATTACAATAGAGAAGCTGTGTCGGTCCATGAACGAAAGAGTAAATAGGATTTTTTACTCACCGTAAAATCCTTTTCTCTGAGTTCATGGACCGACACAGCACCCACCCCTCCTTTTAAGTTTGTACTGCTTTTGACAAACTGATCTGCGAGATGCAGAGTGAGGGGATATGCCAGAGGGTCCGCCCCCTGGGCGGTACTGTAGAAAATGTGATGCAACACTTTTTACAAGTTTTCTGCCTAGTCACTCCTAATTAACGGATAATACCCACTATGTCAATAGAGAAGCAGTGTCGGTCCATGAACTCAGAGAAAAGGATTTTACGGTGAGTAAAAAATCCTATTTTTTCAAAAAATAGTCTCCTGAGTAAGGCCCCTTTCACACGGGCAGACCTTTCAGGTCCTCCAGTCAGTTTTTTTAGGCGGACCTGAACGGATGCTCCGTGCACCGCCATGGAGCCACGGATGTCAGCGGTGACATGTCCGCTGACATCCGACCCACCAAAGTGTGACGGAGGAAAACCCTACGATCTGTCGTCATCTGATCCCCTATACGGGAGAGCGGCGCTCTGACAGGTTGGTCCCTGCAGTGTGCGGAGACAGACCTGTCATCTGCCTGCTCAGCAAGGATCGACGGAGCGATCCCCGCTGAGTAAAGCGGAGCCTGCACACGGACATGTCCATGTGAAAGGGCCCTAACACTCCGCTTATCTAAAATGTATTGACTTTCAACACACATCTGATTGATGTAGATATGAAATAATCTTATCCACTGAACCTGGTTTACTTATCCAAACCCCCGTTATTGTTAATCCCTTTGTGTGGTTAATTTTAACCAGTGTTCATGCTGGGATCTGCTGTCTCACAGCACAGTCATATAAATAGCAGCCTGAAGGCAATGCCACTCCAGTCCTGTCGAAGGACCTGACTTTCCGAGCGTGTAGCCTGCTATCCCATCGTTCTCCACGGTCACAGCTCCCCTGGATGTTATCCCGCTGTCTGTGACGTCACATCCGTGCATTCCATGCTGGTTCCGTTTGCCTTCCTGTGGCCACAGGACGTGCTGAGGACACACTACCCATACAGCAACGCATTGGAGGCCTTCCCAGGCACCAGGGGTCTCTTGGACCACTGGATAACAGACGAGCCTATATCTTTTTATCTCTTGTGAGTGTTCATATGTACCGTGTCATTAAAACGTTGATCTTAATACTGCACTTAGGTGGCGCTTCCTGTGTTCTCCCCTTTTATCTTCTTGCATACAGAGTTGGCTTTCTGATGACAGCAGCCACCTTTACTACCCCACCATTTTCTTCCCATGCTGATGATTCGTTTATGAACTATTTACAGACTGAATATAAGTTTTTTTCTTATTCACATTATCACTATCTTTATTTTACACTGTTCTTTGCAACAGTTAATGATAACATAACTTTCACACAGATTACATAAATGACTAATTTGGGTTGCCTTTTTTTTTTTTTTACAAAGATATGTAGCAATATCAATTTTGGCCCAAATTTATGAAGAAAAATTACTTATTTGCAAAATTTTATAATAGAAACTAAAAACTTTTTTTCCCCCCTAAATTTACCTTTTGATTGCAAAAAATAAAAACTCAGTGGTAATTAAATACCACCAAAAGAAAGCTTTATTTGCGTGAATAAAAATTATACAAATTGTTTGGGAACAGTGTAGCATGCATAGGCGTGCGCACAGGCACACCCTAATCACTCCCTGCAGTGCAGATTCCCCCTGCTGCCCAGTGTCCCCTCCCACAGCATGGCATGCTTCCCTCCTCTCCCATTGGCTACTGCAGTGGGCACACATAGATATTATTTCAGGGTGAGTGGGGGAAGGGGTAATGTGATTTACCGGCCCCTTCCCTTTCTGAATGAACACAGTGAGAGATCGGTACCGTGTTTGAGCTTTCAGGTGCACACCCTAATGCAACTTGGCTGCGCACACCTATGGTAGCATGACTGAGTAATTGTCATTCAAAGTGTTTGAGCGCTGAAAATTGGTCTAGGCAGGAAGGGGGTAAAAGTGCCCAGCATTGAAGTGGTTAGGGGCTTTTCTGCTTTCACATACCCAAAGCTCAGGAGCCCTGCAAGCTTAATACAATCAGTCTCCATGCAACACACAGACACTTTCAGAGCAAATAAATACACTTCTAGTCCAGTTATTCATTCTGTTTATTGACTGAAATTAAGGGAATACAAATGATTTTCTTGAGTGCAGTGCACCAACATGGAAAAAAAAAAAATTGTTAAAAATATTTTTAAAACAAAAAAAAAAAAAAAGAAAAAAAAAAAAGGTATTTGACCTGAAAAAAAAAAGTTTAAAATACTACACATTTTTTATTAAAACAAAATGAAATAAAAAGGGTGTTCCCTAAATAATTAGTAAAACAGTGAAAATAAATAGCGTAGACTCAAAAGTTATACTTTAATGTGGTAATAATACAAAGAAATTGAAACTGCGTAATATAGTTCAAAAGAACAAAAAAAAGAAAATCAAAAATATTTAAGAACGCAAAATCTTTTTAAAACATTTAATATCAGTCCATAGCAAATAGTCATTAACATACCAAAAAAGCTCTACTTGATAACTAGTTCCACCACAACTCCATACAAATCTTGACAATTGAAAAAAATCTCGAGATCAATTAAAGAGATTTGTTCTCGATCCCTGCAGCTTGGTTCGTAATGTACTCTTACATGCTTTTATGGTCTATCGTTTTCCTAAAACCTCTTTTTTTTATTTCTTTTTTTTTTATTATTCTTTCTGTTGAATGTGATTTTCTTTATAGAAGTTTGTCTTCAGTTCTAAATGTATGAAATTCTGAATATTCTAACCCAAAAGGAAAAGGGGAGTAAATGAGACGGTGATTTATGCAAATCTATCTATAAAAATATACTGGAGCCACTGTGGACATGTGAAACACGGCAGTTGGTTCCTTGATTGCTTTTTTTTTTCTTTATTTTTTCTTTATTTTTTTATTGCACAGAAGTTTTACTGACTTGTAAGTCAGAGAATCCACATTGCTTGGATTAAAAATAAAGGATTCGATTTTGGCAAGTCATGGAGGCAGCTCTTTGCCCAGTAAGCAACAGAAGATGCTGGACATGCTTAAGTAAAAGCATGGTTTAAGTTTACTACTCCTATTACATACTTGCTGATTCAGTTCATGAAGCTACACGCTGTGCCTTTAACATTTAAAGCAACTTTGCCGCTAGTAAATTTGAAAAATAGGCCAAAATAAATAAATGAAAATGCTTACCCACCTCATATCTTTAATCTGTTGCAGAGCTGGGGGTGACTATAAAATCTTCAGCATCTGATGAGGATACCTGCCCCCCCAATGGTTCCATCTGCTGGCTCCAAAATCTTCACAGAACGAACTAGGGCAGTGATGGCGAACCATGGCACCCCAGATGTTTTGGAACTACATTTCCCATGATGCTCATGCACAGTAGTTGGGCATCATGGGAAATGTAGTTCCAAAACATCTGTGGGTGCCAAGGTTTGCCACCACTGTACTAGAAGAAACCACAGCGTACAGAGGGGGGCCAGACATCCAACATTCCCAGAAGTGTGTCTGATGCTGTACTAGAGCGCAAAGATTTGTGGTGGAACAGGTAAGTATTCATATCTTCACAGGCTGGCCTATTTTTTTCAAACTTTAAACTAGAGACAGTTGCGTTAACCGATTAATAAGCTTCCTTACTTTTATTTCAGAGGATCTGCACTCCACATTTAAATGGCCTTTAGAAAAATTGAGCCTTTACACTACACCCAGAGAAGAAATATTTACTGCCAGAGTTCTTGATTTCTCTTTGACATGGTTGGCCAAAGCGCTGGTCATGTGATCTTGCTCAAAAAGGGAGATTTTAGACATCTGCCGATTGGCTGACAGTCTTAACATTACAAGCACAAGCCCCTTTACCTAGGGATCATGTGCTTAATGTCACAGTGATTGGTCACATGACTGGCCTTAGCAAAAATAAGAATTCAAGGAGTTTGGATGAAACTTATTTCTGGCCTCTTCACCTTTTATATTCCTTCACAGTGTAGGTCTACATTTGAATTTATCACATAAGTGGGGCTGGGGGGGGGGGGGGGATAGTGGACACAGCAAGGAATAAAAAGTGTGTGTGTATAAAGAAAATGCTGTATGGGTGAACCTGAAGGAAGGCCAAACTGTGTCTACCATCTTATGATTAAAAACATTCACACAGATACGACTTTATTTAATCAAGCAGTGAAAAGGGATGCAAAGAGCAGACAAACCACCACAGCCAATCAGATAAGTCATATCTATGCAAGATAAATAGTGTAGGCTAGTTTGCTTTATTCGCACTAATAAAGCAGCAAGTGTCAATGCTCTGACATGCAGGTTAGGGTCCTTAAAGTGGAACTTTACCCATAACAACTTGATTAAAAAAAAAAAAAAAAAAACGTTCTTTAGCAAGGAACATACATTCTACATTGATAATAATGCTTCTACAATTAGTGTGTGCTGTAAATTGCCTCCAGCAGTGTTCCTGTTTCTTCTTGCTGGAGGCTGCCATTTGGCTAAAGCCCCAGCTGTAAATCATAAAGTGGTACTAAACCCATTGATTTATCAGTTTCAAAAAACAGTTTGATTTGATTGTGTCCTCAACCAAACTGTCAAACCATCAATTGGCTGTGTCCTAACTGATCACATGTGCAGAACCATGATAGTTGCAGCTCAAAACAGAATCAGGTTTCTCGGTTGTAAAGGATAGGAGGGTTTAATTCCACTTTTGGACCCCTTTCACACTGAGGGCGTTTTGCAGGCTAGTGTTAAAAATAGCACCTGCAATCCGCCCTAAAACAGCTGCTCTATTCAGTCCAGTATGAAAGCCAGAGGGCTTTCACACTGGAGCGGTGCGCTGGCAGGGCGTCAGAAAAAGTCCTGGCAGCAGCTTCTTTGGAGCGCATTAGGAGCGGTGAACTCACCGCTCCTACCCATTGAAATCAATGGGCAGCGCTGCTGTAGCAGTGTATTGTGGGTAGTTTTAACCCTTTCTCGGCCGCTAGCGGGGGGAGGGGGTTAACAGCACCCCACTAGCGGCCGAAATGCACCGCAAATCCGACTGTAAAATATCTGCGTTTTACGGCTATTTTACCGCAGATGCTATGGGCGGCACAGTGTGAAAGGGGTCTAAAGCTATGCTCCAGCCCCCCCCCCCATGGAAAAACGAAAAGTTAGCAGCTACACATACTATAGCTGCTGACTTTTAATGTTAGGACACTTAGCTGTCCTGGGAGTCCAGCAATGTCCGCACCCCAGCTAATGTTATGCCGCTACCATAGCCTGTAAGGGAAATCTGCAGTGAAGGTTCTGACGTACCTTGCCTCCCGACAGAAGCAGGGACGGGTACCTGTCAAAAAAAAAAAACAGGTACCCGCTTATCCCCCCACGATAGGTGCCAAATGTGGCACGTGGATGAGCCAGATAAGCCTTCCACTTTTTGCTGGAACTCTTTGTGGAGGCTGATCTGCTGACAGCCTTAAAGCACTCAGCAGTGCCTAAAAATGGAGAGCAACTGAGCATGTGCAGAGCAGGGTGACACAGTGGTGTTGATTTACTAAAGGCAAATCCACTTTCCAGTACAAGTGTACTTGGAAGTGCAGTCGCTGTAGATCTTAGGCCCCTTTCACACTGGGGCGGTTTGCAGGCGCTATTTTGCTAAAAATAGCGCCTGCAAACTGAGCCTAAACAGCGGCTCCTTTCTCTCCAATGTGAAAGCCCCGAGGGCTTTCACACTGAAGCGGTGCGCTAACAGGACTTAAAAAAAAGTCCTGCTAGCCACATCTTTGGAGCGGTGAGAGGAGCGGTGTGTTTACCGCTCCTCCCCATTGAAATGAATGGGATACCGCCCGCAAACCGCAGCTGTAGCCGTGGTTTGCGGGTGGTATTAACCCTTTTTCGGCCGCTAGCAGGGGTTAAAACCGCACCGCTAGCGGCCGAATACCTCTGCAATTGCGACGGTATAGCGCCGCTAAAAATAGCGGCGCTATACCGCCCCAGTGTGAAACCGGCCTTAGGGAAAGATCTGAAATGAGGGGAAGCTCTGCTGATTTCTATCATCCAATCATGTACAAACAAAAATGCTGTTTATTTTCCTTACATGTCCCACTCAGATCTACAGTCACTGCACTTCCAAGTACACTTGTAATGCAAAGTGGATTTCCCTTTAGTAAATAACACCACCAGCCTGGAAGTCTGAGAATACAAAACACACTTTGCTTGAAGCAGGATCAAATGCATGTTGGGGGGAGAGGAGGGGTTGGGGGGTGAGGAGGCGTATCAACTGCAGATTAGAGTCACCTGTCATTGAATTCTGAATGAAGTCAGAAAAGTCTTAATTGACCACAGGCCCACAGCTTGCCTTGCTCACTAATATGAGGTGCACAATCCACAACTTGAACACCTTTGTTTCTGCTACACATTCTAAATAGGGGAGCGGAGAAACTAAAAAAACAGAAAACAAAACATTTACTGTGACTGCCATTGCTAAAGTTCTAGTTTTCTGGCTCCCCTAGGCTTCAGTGCTTTAAGTCAGTGGTTCTCAACCTCAGTCCTCAAGTACACCCAACAAAACATGTTTTGGGAATTTCTCTTAGATAAAATAGCGGTCTAAAATACCAAGCCATTGACTCCGATTTAAAGCACCTGTGCAAGATAAAAGGAAAACCTGCAAACATGGCCTGTTGGGGGGGAATTTGAGGACCGAGTTTGAGAACCACTGCGTTAAGTCACAGAACTAGATCATGCACACAGCCAGTAGCCTTCAATCCTGATCTTCAAAACGTGTTCTTGGTCACTGAAGCCACACGAGTATTTCAGAAAAGGCGAGGGCCGTAGCAGAAGCCTAGATGTCCTTCAGCAGTTTCATGTCCTGTCCTTAAAGACATGCTGCCATTCTTGACCCACTGATAATGCTGGTCCACAAGCCACAGTACTTGAGCCACCATCATCATGTAAGGTGGCAAGAGCAGCGGGTCAGCATGCTTATTCCAATTCAGCAACAGTGAAATTGGCAGATCTGCATGACAAGCCAGGCAACTGGTATATTCAGGAAAAGATTGAGAACAGCAGTATTTGGTTACAAATCTGAATCTGTTACAAAGAATGGTACCTGCATAAGTATGGGCAAAAGTAAAAATGGTTCTGGCGTGCACCCCAGAAACCAAACTATTAGTGCCGAAGGCTGGTATTTTGCTTTGGAAATCCACTTTAAAGGGGAATTGGTCACAATCAAAAACAAAAATGTCCCCTTTATTTGGGCAATAGAATATATTTTTGTATTAACCAACCACTTTTCAGATTGCTGAATGCCCGATTGGAAATAACTGTCCAAACCAGACATTCGGCAACCCTCCTCTCTTCCACCGACGTAGTTTGCCTGGTGCAGCTGAACGTGGCTGCACACAGGCACTTCCTTATACTGCTGTCAGTGTTCGTTCTCCAAGCCCTGGCCCATCTCTACCCACCCATGTCATCACAGCTTTCTCATGAATGACACACAAGCATCCTCATTCATGAGAGAGCTCTGCCAGGGGACGCAGCTCCTCCAATCATCTTCTTAGTCACAACCACATGCCATCCTTTGCTTTGGCTTGTAGGCAAGAATGAGCCACAAGTAACACACCCACCAGCCAATCTTAGGACCAGAAGGAAGGATGATTGTGGACCTAGCACAGGGACAAAACTATGCAAAATAAAAAGTAGAAAAACAGCGATTTTTTTCATTTTATTTTGGAGCACATCAAGCACTTTACATTAATAGCTGCATGGGTATATTTTGGGTGCAAGGGTTTCCAACCACTTTAAGGATGCTGCATCTGTTGGAGAACTGCCACCCCTAGCATACCTAACATGCAGCCGTTAGAAGCTCAGCCTACTGAAGAATGTATAAGGGCACTCAATCCCCTTAGTTACTGCATGGGCAGTTCTGAAGCAGCAATAATGGCACTGTTTATAGAGGAACAGCATGTGCAAATTATTTACTGGTAGTTCAAGTAGCAAAACAGATTTGACGTCCTCGGAAAAAGATGACAAATCTTTTCATGGAGACTGAATAGAAAACTAATTTGATCCTTTGGCCAAGGCCTGGTTTACACCTATGCAGGTTGCACTTCGCATAACCCAGGTGCATTTTGCAATACACATTTTTGATCCATTGAAGCCTATGGAACTCAAAACCAGAAAAAAGTTCCTGGCCCTTTCCTTAAAAACGCACAGATGTGAATTTGACCTATAGGGAACCATATTAAAATGGTCTGGTGTGTTTCTGCAAAACTGAAAATGCACAAAAAAAAAAAATGCATAGGTGTGAAGCAGGCCTACCTCCCCAAATTAATTTACCTTAAGTTTCAAAAGGGATGCAGCAATTTATATGGCATTACAAATGCAGAACTGAGTAGGTAGTCATTGGATATATTTAATTATGTGCATTTTTGTTTTATTACTGTGTATATCAGGGTTAGCAAGTACAAAACAGCTGTACAAGCTTTGTGTGGCAGTATACAAAAAGGGGCAATTGTTCACACATAGTTTTGATAGCCTAGTTTGTGTCAGGGCCACCTTCAATTTCTATCATAACCTAAATATCTGCAGCAGTTCCATTTCACACCATACTACCAAAAGCTATCCATATAAAGCATTTTATTTATAATCCATCTGAAATACCACAAAGATCCACAAGAACAGCTGCTATTGGCAACTAAACACAGTACATACCAGTTCGTCTTCTTCCAATCTCACCATGTCAGAGTCAGGCTAAATAGTATCATGTTTAGCCAGCAAACAAATGTATATATTGGTTTTCAATTTTTTTGTTTACAGCCAAAATGTGAAAAATAAGACAAAGTACCAAATTTTTCAAATAAATGTATACAAATGATACATTGAAGTGGAATTGTTATTAACACGCTGGAACCTGCAGAAGGCAGAGCCTTCAGTTCACTGGGAACACAGAGACCATTACGATATAATCCCTGTTGACCCACTTAGACTGAAGCCATCTCTTTTTATGAGCTGAACCCAGAGAATACAGCTTAACCAGTTCTATCTTCCCTTTCTCAATTTAGGTTAACAGGCTGATTTATGACAACTTAAATGAGAACCTCCACCTCATCTAAGGGCTGCCAAATACAATCAAATGCGTTGGATATGACAAAATAATTGTAATAAATTTAGGTCAGAGTTGTCCTTCCTGTGTGGAATATGAACAGGAATAGACAATAGGAACGGAGGCTGCAACCAGCCAAAGTTGGAGCTAATGACGTGAGACTAGGCAAAACAAGGCGGTGTGTATCCGAAATGTGGAAGTGACGAGAGCAGTGCCAAAATAACTGAACATTATCCAGGGTAAATATATCTGTGTCTTCTCAACGAGGCATTTGTTCTCTTATCTTGCATCCCCTATAGCAGTATATTTGAATACCCTTGTATGACTTTTCCCATATATAGCAATCCGCCATGCTTACTGACCAGAGAGACATTTTTTAGATCAAAAAACTGCACCCAAAACAGACCATCGGTTTTTAGGGAGAAGGTGGTGCAAGTCCAATTATTGCAACTGAACACCATTTGAGAATGGTACAGGGCACAGGGCTGTGTTGGGCACAATTCTGCTTGAAATTGGTGCAGCACAACCTCTGATCTCTCAGAGACCAATACTGCAAACTTGTATGAACATCGATCTCTAGATCCCCATTCGACAATGGATCTTTCAGTAACCAGAACCTGTACATTTGCCCTCCGCAATTAGCCGATGTCCTTTAACTCGGTGGTCATGAACCCAGTTCCTCAGGGCCCACTAACAGGCCAGTTTTGCAAGATAACTGAAATACATCACAGGTGATATCATTTGCTGCTCAGTGATTGCAATATTCTAGTCTGCATCTCCCCAAGGTAATACATAAAATCTGGCCTGTTAGTGGGACCTGAGGACAGGGTTGATGACCACTGCTTTAACTTGCTAGCTATCATTGGAAACATGAATGCTTTGTATCAACCTCCTGTAACACAACACTCTAAGATCAATTAACGATAATTGGGAAGCTTCTTTCCTCAATTCCTCCCTCTGCTACTATAGATTAAAAAAAAAACCTGACTACTTCCTAATTGTGCATCTGTTTTGAGTGAAAATGTGTCACATCTCCAGTTGTAAATTTGATGCAGACCTGTAAAAATCTGTCGTCGTTTACTACCCAGGATTACAGGCACAGGGGGTTAGAAATAACACAAGAACTGTTGCAAAGACTTGGCAGATTTGTGTCTACATTTATTGATAGATGCCCCTTCTCCATGTTAAGATAGAGGCCTAGTGTCTGCAGTGTTTCCCACCACCATGATGGCATGTTGCAGCTAAGCTTTGTGTAATGATACTGTCTGGTATGAGGTGTAGGCAGAAATTAAAAACATATGTAAACAATAAAACAAAAGCCATAAAAAGCATATAGTTTAATCTGCTAGAGAAAACCAATGAAGGCAAGGGAGGGACAGTCCGGTTTCCCTGCTGTAACAGGCGAGAGGACACGCTTGATGGACTCTCCCAATTTGACTTTTTAAAACGAGAATGCGACAGCTGCCAGAACCATTCCACCATCATGCCAAAACAAAATGACCGGATGGAGCCCTAGCAAATAACAGCACACAGGGCACTTACACATCCCATTTCTCCCTGGGATGCCATTGTTGGCCGTTTGGTTAGCAGAGGTATTTGGCCTGTCTGGCCAACACAACGGTATTGAACAGCGCTTCAGCTTTGCACCTAAAGCCATCTAAGATAAGAACGGTGCATTGCCTGCAGCAACCAATCAGATGCTTATATTTTTAGTTAGTGACATGCAAAGGGCCAGGCCCCAAAATATTCTGAAACCGCTTTTTTTGATATAGCAAGTGGGGAATGTTAATTGGAAGATGGCAATAATTGTCCCAATATTAGCATAGGTCCACACATAGTTTGCAACAGCTGGGTCATTGAAGGGTTAATTTCAAAAGTAATAAATGCAGTTCAGAATATCAGCATCGCTTAAAGTGTTTATTAAAATGTCAGACTGCTCACCCATCATCCCGTGGTCTATGGGGAAAAACTGCATTCAACCTTATGGTGTGCATCACTATTCAACACCTGATTCACAAGGAAGATCCCATCACGTCTTGGTAGCAAGTCAAGGATAAGCAGCCATTTCTAGACTTGCTCCTCCTCCTCCCCCCATCTATTGCAAACTTCTGAGAGATGCTGATGATTCTCATACATTAAACAAAAACTACAATTGTGCAGCTGAGAGCTATTACATTATGTCTAGTGAATATAGCCAGCTCACACCAGGCCCCAGCAGGAATATCTACAGCCATCCATCCTTAAATTGCCTTTTCCATAAAATACTTCTGAGTTGGTACTTAGCTTATTTGAAAGTAATCACGTATAGACAATGAATGGGGTTGATTTACTAAAACTGGAGTGCGCAAAATTCAGTGCAGCTGTGCATGGTAGCCAATCAGCTTCTAACTTCAACAATTAAGCTTTGACCAAAAAAAATAAAAAAAACTGGAAGCCCATTGGTTTCTATGCAGAGATGGACCAGATTATGCACTCTCCAGTTCTAGTAAATCAACAGCAATGTGTATCAAAGCAGAGCCCTTTATCATCTCCATGCTATTTCAGAAGTTAAACACTGCTGAAAATATATCCTAGGAACAGGCTGAAAAGTGGGTATTATCCACGTTGTACTTAAAAAACCTTAATGTAACAAAAGAAAAGGGTATATGAATTATAAGTAATGTGCTTTATCCAGGGGGGGAAAAAACCCCCATAAAAGAACCGTAGTTTCAGCCTGTGCAACTTTTAGAAGTGCCCCTCCCTCCTTTTGCCAGTTCAATGCCAAATAAAATAGCTAGGACCCAATGCTGTATGGAAGTTAGCTTTTTTACAAAGAGAATGATTGGCTGCTACAGGTAATGCATACTGTGCTGTCATGAGCAACATCACTCAAATCAGGTTCTTGTCCTGGGTGAAGTGGGGCAGGTCTGTACTGCTGTTATGGACCCAGTCTGGGAGATCTCCCCATCCAACATTAATGGTGAGAGGCCAAGCTTGGTTTTTCACCAAAGCTGCTGATGTCACCAGAGAAAGCTGTAAATATGCACCCTGTAGTGAATGTCTCCTGGAGTATGACACTTTAGCGCTGTTACTATGTAAACTGTAAGGTTTGCTAGCACTACTAGTTGGAATATAGGGGTGTCCATATATCAACGCTCAAGTTGTTACTATGCCACCCAGTTTTTTTGCATGGTTGGCACTTGCTAAAAAAAACAGTAATGTTTACTGTGACTTATTTTTGTTAAATTTGTACATTTAATAAGACCAGACTATCACTACCTAAAAACTTTATAGGCACACTCAGTGATGTAAATATAGGAAAAAGGTGCACAAATCGTTCAAATCAATATTTGGCTCTATTTCTAAGCAATCTGTTGTGAAACCATGCAACACTACCTGAAAGTGTTATAGGCTTCTTGAGCCTGTCCGCTGCCACCACCCCATCACCTGAACAGACATCACAGCTCCCTGCTCAGCTGAAGATAAACATGGTGCCCAATGTGAGGAGACGTGACCATCAATTACTCTCAGACCACTACAGTGATGGTGATCACAATAATGGCTGCACATTCATCTGGAAGGGGTAACCCTAGTTCTCAGTGCACGGGGAAGCCTCAGACACTGTCAGAGGACCCACAACAGATTTTTCAGAAACACAGGCAAAGATTGATAGAGAGATCAGTGGCAAGGCCTCATTCATACCATGTGTAAAGACTTTTTTTTTTGTGCCTTTGCAGAATGCGTGCAAAGAAACAAAATGTTCTCTAGGTGCCCTGGTCACACCACTGGTATCACGTGCAGATTTTCTGCCTGGGGGGGGGGAACTGGACGCGACATTAACATTGTGGTGTGAACAGGGCAGAAGAGAAATGAGATGACACAGGGTGTGATGTCGCATGCCTGATGAAGGGGTCGTGCGGGGCTCTGAAACGTTTCTTCTGCTGTAAAAATGTGATAGCTGAATAACGTTTTGGACCCATTCTGGAGATCCATGGTGTGCTGATGACATTCTCTTGCACCGAAAACTGATGTAAACTGAAATCGGCATGGTTTTTCCATCAGTTTTTTGCTTGTATGGTGTGAATAAGGCCAAATGCTCATTTTCCCATTTTAATAGCACTGGGTGTGCCTGTAAACATTTAGCTGCTGACCATGTCTCTTTAAATCTACCTACCAACTTATCCTTAGCTTGGTTAAAAAGTGATAAAACTGGTGAAGCTCAACTGTCATCCTTCACAAGGATTCAGATCTGGAGAACTTGGGCAGTGACAGCATCTGAACAAGGGAGATCTCCCAGCGATGTACAATGGCATCCCGAAGTCCCATTGTAGTACTGAATCCTGCCCCCCCCCCATCCTCCAAAACAGCAAAAAAAAAAAAAAGTGTGGAAATGTTTTTAGACATTTCCATACAAGGCGTCTTGGGTTTCACCAAACAAGGTTAATCCCCTGTGCGTTAACGAAAATTCAGTCAAGCATCAGCAGCAAAACAAATGGACGCCAAGATAACTTTTTGGGAGAGGTGGTGTTGGGTGTGGGGGGGGTCCAGATTCCCATTCTTCCCCCAGCTTGACTTTATGGGCAACGATGGTTGCCAAGCAAACAAAACGGCTTCCGTGCAGCTGTTAAATGATTACATACAATAGCTGGTTTTAGTTTTGAACTTATACAAATCAAGTCGATATAGTCCTATAAATAATTTATTTAAAAAAAATTGTGCCGTTAACCCAATACAGGGGTGTAACACACTTAAATGCTTTATAGTTTGAAAAATACAAATTTTTTATTTATTTTTTTAATTACTACTGTCAAATGCGATGTTCTCAAAAATGTCACATCGTGTATTGTTTTGGAACCGGAAATTTGCATTTTTTTTCCCCCTCCGTGAAAGGGGAGGGGGGGTGAGGGGGAAATAAAAATTAAAAGAAATCGTAAAGCTACGATTTATTTTTTCTCATGAACCAAGCTGGAAAGATCTCAAGCTAAATAAAGCGGAGAGAGAGTTTTATGAAATGAGGAAAAAATACTTTCCTATTAAATGGATACTCAGACTAAAGCAATCTATCAAGCCTTCTAAACTGTTATTTTTTTTTCCAAACAAGCATTTTTTAAACTTCATTACACAGAAGAGCAACAAGGATGGTAGGCTGCCAGACAAAAAGGCAGAAGGGAAAATATACTGAGTTCGATGAAGAGTTGGAGTATAGCACAGTTCTTCACAACCGATGGAAGGGGGGGGAGAGGGTAACACGGTGTCCAATAACAATCTAACGACGTGCTTCATCGGAGCTGGGTACTATGAAGCAGGGTGGAAAATGATTGCCCCCCACGGGGCATCAGACTTGTAGGTTTGCTTGTTTTTATTGTTTTTTTAATCTCTTGTGACAAGCATCTGTCCAGCTATCGATCTTTTGTTTGCACCAATCCCAAGCCATTTTAAAAATACGACTAATTTTAAGTTAGAGAGAAGTCGTCTTCAGAGCGATCACCATCAACTGTCCATGCTACTGATTTCCTCTAGAAGAGAAGTGTGGAAAAGTTTTTGAAGGTAAAAGGGGACAAAAAACAAAAAACAAAAAGCGATTAATTTTATTTTAAAAAACTATAGAAGAAAATAAAATCACTCTTTTACAACCTCTTACTATAGGATAGGATGTTGAGGGTTGACTCATGTAGGCAGCGCTTTCCCACATGTACAAACCGCACCAAATGTTCTGCTGTATTCTCAACTAGGAAGCAGAGCACATTCTTTAGGCAGTTTTACCAAGATCTCACAATTCCCCTGATTCTAACATCTACCTGATCAAGTATGCAAGCTTTCACACGGGTGCCTCTGTTTGGCAGACTCTGCTTGCTCAGCAGGGGATCGCTCCACTGACCCCCCACACTGAGCAGGCGGCTGACAGGTCCATGTCCGCTCACTGTGCAGAGCGGAGATGGACACAGTCTAGATGTCCTCTACGGGGGAATCGGGTGAAAACAGACCGCCTGTCAGTTTTCATCCGATCTACCAGATGGATGGAAAATAGGCCCACCATCCATCTGGATTTTACAGAGAGCATCGGATTGCTGGGGATGTCGGCAGACATGTGTCCGCTGACATCTGCTGCTTCATAGGGGAGACTGGAGAGTCCGATCAGGTCCACCTGAAAAATTGGAAGGAGAAAATTGCACTGATAATAGTCCAAATATTGTATGATTGGTCCAATGTTAAACACAAATGGAAGCAAATACGGTGTATTCAATTCTTCTTTAGGAAATTATAATAACACCTTGTGAAAAACATGCTTACCGGACAGCAAGCCAATTAAGCAGGTGGCTTAAACCCAGTCCAGGCCTTTATTTTGCAGCATGACCCAAACACTCCGGAATTGATTGGAAGATCTCCAATTGTAGGTATCTTTGACTCCACAGGTGGTAGTTAGCAATCAACCTAAAAAGGAAATTGTATAAAACCATAGCATAATATTGTCAGGTCAATCGAATGGATAGAACAACCATTACACTTACAATGTGGAAAAATAAGATGAGCATAGACACCCAGTGAGTAAATCACATAGGAGTGCACCGCCATCGCATAGAGAGCCTCCTTACCGACTAACAGGCAAATCTAGCAGTTAATCTTTTCCATGAAAGGCACCCTTTGGATGAATCACAGCATGCACCACCACTGTACAAAATGTCTCCTTACCAGATGGCAAACCAAATATCGCTGAACAGATATTCACCAAACGAAAAAAAAGCATAGGCTGGTGGATGGATGGATGGATGAAAGGGACCCTCGGCGGTCAAACATATCATTTAGTTCTCGTGGGAATTGGTTGCATTCAGCCCATAAAAAGAATAAACTATAGTGTAATACCGTCTAACTAGATTTAAGTAAAAAAGGTTATACTTCCAAACATAAGTTAAAATCTTGCATAAAATTTTCAAGCCGGCCGGCTATTAGCAAAGCTCCCGTCCTCCTCGATGAGCCGGCGTGGTGACGTCAGCACGTACCTCCTCAGACGCGTTTTGTCAGAATTAACATTCTCAATGGGGAACGGGCAGCATGCTGACTCACCATCTTATATAATACTACCACGCCTCGGTCTGAGTCCCGGATGTGGATCTAATAACGCCATCTTTATCATGGGCAGCTCAATAACAATCGATAGGAGTCGGACAATATATCTCATGTGGACTAACAGAGAACAATCTAAACACACGTCTATGGGATATCAATCACATAGGCGTGGAAATACAAAAGAAAAAAATAAATAAAAACTTTTAAAAATTGTCAAACTAGGCAAACTCCAAACCAAAACTAGTATGTCAATTCCCATTCGCAAAGTTCCCGAAGTTTGCGAATGGGAATCGACATACTAGTTTAGGTTTGGAGTTTGCCTAGTTCGACAATTTTAAAAGTTTTTATTTTCTTTTGTATTTCCACGCCTATGTGATTAATATCACATAGACGTGGGTTTAGATTGTCCTCTGTTAGTCCACATGAGATATACTGTCTGACTCCTAAGTGGATGGGCCTGGAAGAGGTTCTACCTATTGTAATTGAGCTGCCCATGATAAAAATGGCGTTATGAGATCCACACCTGGGACTCAGACCGAGGCGTGGTAGTATTATATAAAGGTGATGAGTCAGCACGCTGCCCGTTCCCCATTGAGAATGTTAGTTCTGACAAAAAACGCGTCTGAGGAGGTACGTGCTGATGTCACCACGCCAGCTCGTCGAGGACGGGAGCTTTGCTAATAGCCGGCAGGCCTGAAAGTTTTATGCAAGATTTTAACATATGTTTGTAAGTGTAACCTTTTTTACTTAAATAAACCAAGTTAGACGGTATTACGCTATAGTTTATTCTTTCTATGGGCTGAATGCAACCAATTCCCAAGAGAACTAAATATATGTTTGACCGCTGAGGGTCCCTTTCATCCATCCACCAGCCTCTGCTTGTTTTTCGTTTGGTGAATATCTGTTCAGCGATATTTGGTTTGCCATCTGGTAAGGAGACATTTTGTACAGTGGTGGTGCATGCTGTGATTCATCCAAAGGGTGCCTTTCATGGAAAAGATTAACTGCTAGATTTGCCTGTTAGTTGGCAAGGAGGCTCTCTATGCGGTGGCGGTGCACTCCTATGTGATTTACTCACTGGGTGTCTATGCTCATCTTATTTTTCCACATTGTAAGTGTAATGGTTGTTATATCCATTTGATTGACCTGACAATATTACGCTATGGTTTAAAGGGCTGGGTTTAAGCCACCTGCTCAATAGGCTTACTGTCCGGTAAGCATGTTTTTCACAAGGTGTTATTATAATTTCCTATAGAGGAATTGAGTACACCATTTTTGCTTCCTATTGTGTTTAACATTGGACTAATCATACAATATTTGGACTATTATCAGCGCAATTTTCTCCTTCCCATTTTATTTGTGCTATATCTCACATTAATTGCTGCTTTTTGGACTGGTCCATCCATTTAATTTATGTTTTTTCAGATTAGCGCAGTTTTTTTTTACCCTTTATATTTCCACCTGAAAAATTGACAGGCAGACCCTATCGGACAGCCCGTGTGAAAGGAGCCTCATGTATCAGGCTTCAACAATTTGATTTGGCTTTGTGCATCGATAAGTAAACTCAAAGTAAAGCCAATGTATATTCAGCGGTCAAAGTCAGTTACTTAAAGCAGAACTTCACTCTCTCAATCAACATTGACTATTTTTAATCCTTATGCTGTTCGCATTAGTAAATAGATAGGAAAATATATCATATTTGCCAGTTTTAATATATATTTTTTTATTTCTTCAGTTATTTCCAGGTTTCCATAACTAGGCAAATGGCATAACATCCCAGGAGTCTTCAGTGGGGGGGGGGGGGGGGGGGGAGGGGCTTTTTCAGGTAAGCACACCCTCTCCTGCTTGCATGCCCTTACCAAGGACAGGTGGATCACAGGAAGTAAATGCTACATTATTCATCTACCCTTACCCCCTAGCATTTCTGTCAGTGGCCATCTTGAGTGTTTTCTCAACAAAATAAAAAGGATGGAGACATGGTTGGATGGGGGAGTTTGAATATTAAAAAATGAATTAAATATCATTTTTGGTTTGTAGTGCTCAGATCAAGTGTAGTTCCACTTTAAAATAAAGCTCCCCCACCCCACCAAAACATTCCATAGGGTTAACCATTTTTGTGGAACCTTCAAAATCGAGCCCCTTTTCTGTTAAATAAGCATACTTTACGTAGTGTCAGAGCAGCTCTTCAATATGCCACATAGTTACCTTCAAAGTCCTGGTTTTCTATGTAAGGTGCTGGTCCCCATATTCTAACAGTACCATCGTCAGAAGCACTGGCCATCAGTGAGGGAATCTGAGGGTTCCAACTCACGCAGTTTACTGTGCGCGTATGTCCGGTCAGCTCTGCGATGGGCAGCTCGCTGCGCTTGTGCCACACGTACACTTTGTGATCTGTAAGTGGGGACCACAAGAAATACCAAATGGTAATTTAACAGGATCAGAGATTGGAAGTTAGCTAACAGAATCAGTTATTGGCAGGTAGCCAACTGGATACGATATTGGCCAGCAGTTAAAGTGATATTAACCACTTCAGGCCCGGGCCAATTCTGACACTTCGCTCCTACATGTAAAAATAATCATTTTTTGCTAGAAAATGACATAGAACCCCCAAACACTATATATGTTTTTTTTAGCAAAGACCCTAGAGAATACAATGGCGGTCATTGCAACTTTTTATCTCGCACGATATTTGCGCAGCAATTTTTCACACGCTCTTTTGGGGAAAAAAACAGTTTCATGCTTTAAAAAAAAAAAACAGTACAGTTAGCCCAATTTTTTTGCATAATGTGAAAGATTAAGTTACGCCGAGTAAATAGATACCCAACATGTCACGCTTCAAAATTGCACACGCTCGTGGAATGGCGCCAAACTTCGGCACTTAAAAATCCCCATAGGCGACGCGTAATTTTTTTTTACTGGTTTCACTTTGAGTTACAGAGGAGGGCTAGAATTATTGCTCTCGCTCTAACGTTCGCGGCAACACCTCACATGTGTGGTTTGAACACCGTTTTCATATGTGGATGGGACTTGCGTATGCGTTCGCTTCTGCGTGTGAGCACACGGGGACAGGGGCACTTAAAAAAATAAAAATAGGATTTTTTTTACTCACCGTAAAATCCTTTTCTCTGACATCCATGGACTGACACGGTGTCTCTTTACACTTTACACGTGGGTTATGTCCCTGCTTGCAGGAGAAGACCTAGGCAGAATGTGAGATGTTATACATACATTCTAAAAGCCAGAGCTGAACAGCCCCACCCAGGGGGCGGTCCCTCCGGGCATAACCCTCCCACTACAGTCAGCAGACTTCAGTTCGTAACAAAGCAGTACAAACTTAAAAAGGAAGGGTGGGTGCCGTGTCAGTCCATGGATGTCAGAGAAAAGGATTTTACGGTGAGTACAAAAAATCCTATTTTCTCTTATCATCCATGGACTGACACGGTGTCTCTTTACACTTTACACGTGGGATGTCCCAAAGCAGTGTCAAGAGGGATGGGAGCAGTATAAATGGAAAAACCAAAAACTTTCACTCCAAGAAGGCAGATCTCCTCAACGGAGGAGTCGCAACTGTAAACAGCGGCCTGCAGCACCCTGCGGCCGAAGGAAGCATCCGAAGATGCAGCCACATCAACCTTATAAAAAAACTTAAAAGGTATGAACAGACGACCAGGTCGCCGCCTTGCACACTTGTGCAACCGACGCTTGATGTCGGAAAACCCAGGAAGCACCAATTGCCCTGGTGGAATGCGCCGTAACCGGAAAGGGAGGCGCCCGCCCTTTGAGAGCATAGGCTTGAATGACGGTTTGTCTGATTCCCCTAAAAATGATGGCAGACGTAACCGCTTGGCCCTGTTATGGACCAGGGGCAGTCACAAACAGTGAGTCGGACTTCCGAATAGAAGCAGTAGCAGACAGGTACACCCGTAAGGCTCGTACCACCTCCAATATGTGCAGCGCAAACTCTCTGGGATGCGATGGGTGAGGACACAAGGACGGGAGGGCAATGTCCTCATGTAGGTGAAAGGTAGACACCACCTTTGGCAAAAGGGAAGGTCGCGGATGCAACACCGCCTTATCCTTATGGATGACTACATATAGCGACTTGCAGGACAAAGACGCCAACTCAGACACTCGTCAAACAGAAGTGATTGCCACTAAAAGGCCACCTTCTGAGACAAGACAAGAGAGGAATATCCCGGATATTCCCAAAAAGGAGGTTCCTGGAGGACCTAGAGCACCAAATTCAGATCCCACGGTGGGAGAGAAGGCTTGACAGGAGGGAGCACATGGCGAACCCCCAACACAAGGTGCTAACCAAGAAATGACCCGCTAGAGGTCGCTGAAAGAAGACGGCCAAGGCCGAAATCTGATCCTTGATGGTACTCAAAGCAAGCTTTTGGGTCACTCCACACTGTAGAGGACGCAGGATTCTGGGGACGGAATACGTCCGAGGACGCCAGTCCCGCGCTTTGCATATGGCGATATAAGCTTTCCAGGCACGGTGATAGATCTGCCTGGAGGAAGACTTCCGTGTCCTTAACATGGTCAAAATGACAGAGTCCAAGAGACCTCGGTCCCTCAACACCTGGCTTTTAACAGCTCTGGCGTTAAAGCCAGAGACTGTAAGCCGGATGAAACATAGGACCTTGAGACTGAAGGTCCTCCCTCATCGGCAACCGCCAGGGAACGTCCGCAACGAGACGTACCAGATCAGCGTACCAGTGACGCTGAGGCCAATCCGGAACAATTAGGATCACCGGAGTTTATATCAGGCGATAAGGACCCTATGGGGCCACCAACGCATCCGAGTCATCGCCCAAGGATCCCTGGATCTGGCCACAACCTCGACCCTTGCGACTGAGTCGAGAGGCCATCAGGTCCACATCCGACGTGCCCCCCCGTCGGCAAAGGAGTTGAAATATGCAAGGACCACTCTTCCTGGTCCGGCGTCTGGCGATTGGCGACTCAGATAGTCCGCCCCTACAGAGCCGGCACGTTTTTTTCCGGCCCACTTCAGGATACGGATTACCTCGGAAGCCGCAGCTGAGCTCCGAGTCCCCCCGTGATGGTTTACATACGCCACCGCCGTGGCGTTGTCCGACTGGCTCCTGATGGAGCGACCCCGTACTCTCTCCAACCTGAGGAGAGACACAGTCTGATGGCCCGCATTTCCAGAACAGTGATTGGTAAACGGGCTCGTCCGGAGTCCAAGGCCTTGAGCCGACAGGACTCCCCAGACTCCACCCCAGCCCGTCAGGCTGGCGTCTGTCGTGAGTACCGTCCATTGGATGGGAGGGGAACGACTTTCCGGACCGAAGAGCCGAGGGTCCCAACCACCCTGTCAGGGACGCCCTGACCAGGTGAATCACCTGGATCCGAAGATCCAAGGACAACGGGGATTTGTCCCAGGTGGACAAGATCTCCTTCTGCAATGCCCTGGTGTGTGATTGGGCATACGGAATGGCCGCGAAGGAGGCCACCAGGAGTCCCGGGACTCTCATGCAAACAACGGATTGACAACCATGTTCGGGATGTCAGCACCCGCACCGCAGACTGAAGTGTCAGCAACTTCTCCAGAGGTAGGATACCTTTGCCTCCAAGGAGTCCAGAACCAGAACTAGAGACTCCAGACACTGAGTCGGGACCAGGACTGACTCCTGAATGTTCAGGAACCACCCGAAGTCCCTGAGGGTCTAATTGACGATAGTCACCTTTCCTCTAAGTCTGAGCCACTTTCTGCTCATAGCAGAAGACCGTCCAGATAGCCCACGACAGCAATACCTCGCTGTAACAGAAGGCTAGAACCGGAGCAAGCACCTTGGTGAACACCCTTGGTGCCGAGGCAAGGCCGAAAGGAAGAGCCACAATCGAGAGTGGACTTCGCTGATCGCAAGGCGCAGAAACTTCTGGTGACTTGCACAGATCGGAACATGCAAGTAGGCGTCCTTGAAGTCCAAGGACGCCAGAAGAAAATCCCTTTGGTGGAGTGTAGCGATCACCGTGCGAATGGATCCCATGCGGAATTTCTGCACCTTCTCGAAGGCATTCAGGGCCTTGAGGTCCAGGATAGGTCGAACCACGTCCTATTTTTGGGACGACAAACAGATTCGAGCAGAATCCCTGAAAACTCTCCTGTGACGGAACCGGCACAATCACGCCGGACCTGATCAAATCCTGTACAGCCCCCAAGAGGGCTGCCCGACAGGTAGGAAGGAGAGGAAGATTCAAGGGAAAGAATCTGTGTGGGGGCCAGGATCGGAATACTATCCTATAACCTGAGGTGACCACCTCGCACACCCACCAGTCGGAGATTCGGGAGGTCCACCGATCCGTGAACCTGCGAAGTCGTCCCCCCACCCCAGAGTCGGGCGGAGGCAAGACTTCACGCGGAGGCGGGCTTGGGAGCCGCTTGTTTGGCTTACGCACCCAGGGGCACTTGTGCCCACCAGCCGCACTGCCGTCAGTCTGAGAGGGCCTACCTGTGGACTCTGACTGACGAAAAAACCCCTGTTTTGCTGGAAAGGAAGGCCCCTGTTTGCGGCGGGCCTCCTCACCCTTGCTAGTCTAAGGAAGAAGAGTGCGTTTACCTCCCGTGACATCCATGACGATGTCATCCAGAGCAGCACCGAAAGGTCTACCGCCTTTAAAATAGTAGATCCGTCAGGAGCTTCCTAAGGCTAGGTCAGCAGACCAGCATTTCAACCAGATAAGACGACGCAATACCACCGCCGAGACAGAGACCCTGGATATTAAAGGGGCCGCGTTCAGCGTGGCGTCGCACACAGAAACCAGGCCCTGAACCAGTTGGTGGGCCAGAGCAACTGTGTCTGGAGGAAGAATATGCTCCTGTACAGCTAGGTGCAACATTTTTGCCCAACCTGTAAGTGTTTTAGACACAAGGGTCGCCGCTACCACAGGTCGTAGGGCGGATCCCAACAAGGCAAACATGGTTCTGCTCACCACTTCTGACCTCCTGTCAGTGGGGTCCAAACGCCGCGGGACCATAAAAAATTCTTCTGCGGCTTTTCCCAGACCTTATCAATGAGCTGGTCAAAGAAAGTACAATGGAAAAAACCCCTTTAGAAGGCCTGGCCTTAAAAGAACCAAAGGAGACAGTATCCGCCTGAGGTTCTGCATCCGCAGCATTTGAGCTTGAGAGTGTCCCTCACCGCAGTCATGAGCACACTAACAAGCGCCCTGTCATTTACTGACTCAGAACTGGAGTTTCCCTCATAAGGAATGTCCTTTTCAAAACCATCCATACATTCAGAACTAGGGTCCTGAGCGATAGTGGCTAGGCCCATATCTGAATCAGCGCACTGCCCTCGAGTAGATAAAGTGGGGAGAGGGCGCCTTTTTGCACCTTGCGCTTGCACACAGCTCCCATCCTGGTCAGAAATTGATTCCAGGGCTGCCCACAACAGGTCCATAGGGACCGCAGTGCTGAAGCACTGCCTGTTGCCACTGACATTTTTAGGGGAAGCTGGTGACACAGACTCCATATTGTCCCTCTCTGAGACTCTCTCAGATAAAAAGTCCACCCACAGGCTGTGCTGACTGAGGAGGGGGCGCCCAGGGGACTCACCAAACCGGACCAGGGACCGCTTAGTTCCGTTGTCTGTACCGCGCTGTGTCAGCGCTTGTAAGCTGTGAGGAGACTGTGAGGAGATTTGCGCTGCTATAGCAGCGCTAGAGGCCAAACTAGTGCTGAAAAGCGCGCGGGCTACAAGAAAATGGCCGCCACACTTCACTGAGGCGATCCGCGGCAAGATGGCCGCCATGACGCAGTTAAAATGAAACAGCACACACGCACAGCGCCACTCAGGCCCCAAAAAAAAAAAAAGAATTCCAAAAAGGAATAAAATAGGTCAGGAGACTGGCTCCTGAGGGAGCCACGTCTTCTCCTTCTGCTAGGCAGAAAAAAACTGAAGTCTGCTGACTGTAGTGGGAGGGTTATGCCCGGAGGGACCGCCCCCTGGGTGGGGCTGTTCAGCTCTGGCTTTTAGAATGTATGTATAACATCTCACATTCTGCCTAGGTCTTCTCCTGCAAGCAGGGACATAACCCACGTGTAAAGTGTAAAGAGACACCGTGTCAGTCCATGGATGATAAGAGAAAATAGGATTTTTGTACTCACCGTAAAATCCGTTTCTCTGGCATCCATGGACTGACACAGCGTGTCTTATACACCTTTACACGTGGGTTATGTCCCTGCTTGCAGGAGAAGACCTAGGCAGAATGTGAGATGTTATAAATACATTCTAAACAGCCAGAGCTGAACAGCCCCGCCCAGGGGGGCGGTCCCTCCGGCATAACCCTCCCACTGCAGCCAGCAGACCTCAGTTCGTAACAAAGCAGTACAAACTCGAAAAGAAGGGTGGGTGCTGTGTCAGTCCATGGATGCCAGAGAAACGGATTTTACGGCGAGTACAAAAATCCTATTTTCTCTTGTCATCCATGGACTGACACAGCGTGTCTTATACACCTTTACACGTGGGATGTCCCAAAGCAGTGTCAAGAGGGATGGGAGCAGTATAAATGGAAAACCAAAAACTTCACTCCAAACAAGGCAGAGCTCCTCAACGGAGGAGTTGCAACATCAAACAGCGGCCTGCAACACCTTGCGGCCGAAGGAAGCATCCGAAGATGCAGCCACATCAACCTTATAAAACTTAGAAAAGATATGAACAGACGACCAGGTCGCCGCCTTGCACACTTGTGCAACCGACGCTTGATGTCGGAAAGCCCAGGAAGCACCAATTGCCCTGGTGGAATGAGCCGTAACCGGAAAGGGAGGCGCCCGCCCCTTGAGAGCATAAGCTTGAATGACGGTCTGTCTGATCCACCTAGAAATGGTGGCAGACGAAACCGCTTGGCCCTGTTTTGGACCAGAGACAGCCACAAATAGTGAGTCAGACTTCCGAATAGAGGCAGTAGCAGACAGGTACACCCGCAAGGCTCGTACCACATCCAAAGTGTGAAGCGCAAACTCTCTGGGATGTGATGGGTGAGGACACAAGGACGGGAGGACAATGTCCTCATTTAAGTGGAAGGCCGAGACACCTTTGGCAGAAAAGAAGGTCGCGGACGTAACACCACCTTATCCTTATGGATGACCAAAAAGGGCGACTTGCAGGACAAGGCCGCCAACTCAGACACTCGTCTAATGGAAGTAATGGCCACCAAGAAGGCCACCTTCTGAGACAAAGTCAAGAGGGGAATATCTCTAATATTCTCAAAGGGAGGTTCCTGGAGAACCGAGAGCACCAAATTCAGATCCCACAGGGGGAGAGGAGGCTTGACAGGGGGGAGCACATGGCGAACCCCCTGCACAAAGGTGCTAACCAAGGGATGACCCCCCAGCGGTCGCTGAAAGAAGATGGCCAAGGCCGAAATCTGACCCTTAATGGTACTCACAAAGCGAGCTTTTGGGTCACGCCACGCTGCAGAAAATGCAGGATTCTGGGAACGGAATACGTTCGTGGGCGCCAGTCCAGCTCTTCGCACATGGCGATGTAAGCTCTCCAAGTACGGTGATAGATCTTTCTGGAGGAAGACTTCCGTGCCCTTAACATGGTCGAAATGACCGAATCCGAGAGACCTCGGTCTCTCAGCGCCTGGCTTTCAATAACCATGCCGTTAAAGCCAGAGACTGTAAAGCAGGATGAAATATAGGACCTTGAGACAGAAGGTCCCCCCGTATTGGTAACCGCCAGGGAACGTCTGCGACGAGACGTACCAGATCGGCGTACCAGTGACGCCGAGGCCAATCCGGAGCAACGAGGATCACCAGAATTCCCTCGGTCGCTACCCTGCGGAGCAGGTGAGGCAGCAACTGCAGCGGAGGATAAACGTATATCAGGAGATGCTGACCCCATGGGGCCACCAACGCATCCGAGGCATCCGCCCAGGGATCCCTGGATCTGGCCACAAACCTCGACCCCGTGCGATTGAGTCGAGAGGCCATCAGGTCCACATCCGGCGTGCCCCACCGTCTGCAAAGGAGTTGAAAGACCTCCGGGTGCAAGGACCACTCTCCCTGGTCCAGCGTCTGGCGACTTAGATAGTCCGCCTGCCAATTGTCTACGCCCGGAACGTAGACGGCCGACAGAGCCGGCACGCTTCTTTCGGCCCACCTCAGGATGCGGGCGACCTCGGAAGCCACAGCTGAGCTCCGAGTCCCCCCTTGATGGTTGACATTTGTCCGATTGGATCCTGATGGAGTGACCCTGTAGTTTCTCCGACCATGAGGAGAGGCACAGTCCGATTGCCCGTATCTCCAGCACATTGACCGGTAAGAGGGCTACGTCCGGAGTCCAAAGCCCTTGGGCCGACAGGACTCCCCAGACTCCCCCCCAGCCCGTCAGGCTGGCGTCCGTCGTGTTCCCCATCCATTGGATGGGGAGGAACGACTTCCCGGACCGAAGAGCCGGGGACCTCAACCACCACGTCAGGGACGCCCTGACCAGGTGGACTCACCTGGATCTGAAGATCCAAGGACAACGGGGATTTGTCCCAAGAGGACAAGATCTTTCTGTATAGCCCTGGCGTGCGCTTGGGCATAAGGAACGGCCTCGAAGGAGGCCACCATGAGTCCCAGGACTCTCATGCAAAAGCGGATTGACGATCATTTTCGGGACGTCAGCACCCGTACTGCAGACTGAAGTGTCAGTAGTTTGTCTGGAGGTAGGAAGACTCTTGCCTCCAAGGAGTCCAGAATCAGACCTAGATACTCCAGACGCTGAGTCGGGACTAGAACAGACTTCTGAACGTTCAGGAGCCACCCAAACTCCCTGAGGGTCTGACTGACGATAGTCACACTTTCTTCCAATTCTGAGCCACTGTCTGCTCTTAGAAGAAAATCGTCCAGATAGCCCACGATAGCAATGCCTCGCTGTCTCAGCAAAGCTAGGACTGGAGCAAGCACCTTGGAAGAGCCACAAATTGATAGTGGACTTCGCCGACCGCAAAGCGCAGAAACTTCTGGTGGCTGGCGCAGATCGGAACATGCAAGTAGGCGTCCTTGATGTCCAAGGATGCCAGAAAATCCCCTTGGAGTGTCGCGATCACTGTGCGAATGGATTCCATGCGGAATTTTTGCACCTTCACGAAGGCATTCAGGGCCTTGAGGTCCAGGATTGGCCGAACCCCGTCCTTTTTTGGAACAACAAACAGATTCGAGTAGACCCCCTGAAACCTCTCCTGGGACGGAACCGGCACAATTACTCCGGACCCGATCAAATCCTGTACAGCCCCCAAGAGGGCTGCCCGACGGGCAGGAAGGAGAGGGAGATTTGAGGGAAAGAATCTGTCTGGGGGCCATGAGCGGAACTCTATTCTGTATCCTGAGGTGACCACCTCGCACACCCACCGGTCGGAGATCCAGGAGGTCCACCGATCCGTGAACCTGCAAAGTCGTCCCCCCACCCCAGAGACGGGCGGGGGCAAGACTTCACGCGGAGGCGGGCTTGGGAGCCGGCTTGTTCGGCTTACGCACCCAGGGGCACTTGTGCCCGCCAGCCGCACTGTTGTCAGTCTGGGATGGCTTACCCGTGGACTCTGACGGACGAAAAAAAACCCTTTTTTGCTGGAAAGGAAGGACCCGGTTTACGTCGGGCCTCCTTACCCTTGATAGTTTGAGGAAGGAGAGTGCTTTTCCCTCCCGTGACATCCTTGATGTCATCCAGAGCAGCACCAAAAAGTCTACCACCCTTAAAAGGTAGATCCGTCAGGAGCTTCTTAGAGGCTAGGTCAGCAGACCAGCATTTCAACCAGATGAGACGACGCAATACCACCGCCGAGACAGAGGCCCTGGATATTAAAGGGGCCGCGTCCAACGTGGCGTCGCACACATATATCAGACCCTGCACCATCTGGTGGGCCAGAGCAATAGTGTCTGGAGGAAGGTTATACTCCTGCACAGTTTGGTGCAAAATTTTTGCCCATTCCGTGAGTGTCTGAGACACAAGGGTCGCCGCTACTACTGGCCGTAGGGCGGATCCCAACAAGGCGAACATGGCTCTACTCACCACTTCTGACCTCCTGTCAGTGGGGTCCTTAAACGCAGGAGTCCCCTCCATCGGGAGAGTGGTGGCCTTGTTTAAAACGGGCGACTGGAGGGTCGACCACCGGGGGAGAAGCCCACTTTTTAAGCAGGGCGTCTTCAAAGGGGTATCTAATAGACAAACGCCGCGGGACCATGAAAGTCTTCTGCGGCTTTTCCCAGACCTGGTCAATGAGCTGATCAAAGAAAGGTACATATGGAAAAACCTTTTTAGAAGGCTTGGTCTTAAAAGAACTAAAGGAGACTGTATCCGCCTGAGGTTCTGCAGTCGCAGCATTTAGCTTGAGAGTGTCCCTCACAGCATCAATGAGTTCACTAACAAGCGCCCTGTCATTTACTGACTCAGAACTGGAGTCTTCCTCACAAGGAATGTCCTGTTCAAAACCATCCAAATATTCAGAGCTAGGGTCCTGAGCAGCAATAGCTAGGCCCATATCTGAATCAGAGCACTCCCCTTGTGGAGATAAAGTGGGGAGAGGGCGCTTTTTTGCTCCCTTGTGCTCACACACAGCTTCCATCCTGGTCAGAAATGATTCCAGGACTGCCGACAACTGGTCCATAGGGACCGCAGGTGCTGGAGCACTGGCTGCTGCCTCTGGCATGTTAGGGGAAGCTGGTGACTCTGACTCCATAATGTCCCCCTCTGAGACCACCCACAGGCTGTGCTGACTGAAGTAGGGGAATGCCCAGGGGACCCACCAACCTGACCAGGACCGCTCGGTTCCGCTGCCCTGTCTCTCCGCGCCGCGCCGCTCAGCGTGAGAGAGCTGAGAGGAGAGAGACTGTGAGGAGATTCGCGCCGTTCCTGAGCGGCGCTAGAGGCCAAACTAGAGCTAGAAGAAGGTGCGGCTACAAGAAAATGGCCGCCGCAATGTGCTCTGGCGGCCACGGCAAGATGACCGCCAATGTAAAAAAACAGCACAGTCACCAAACATGGCGCAGAACGGCGCCCAGGCCCCTCACTCTCAAATAAACAGCCCCAGCGAAATGCAGAGCAGCATGAGCCCCCCCCCCCCCAGGACAGTATGGCCCCCAGGCACCCCACACAGTACAGCGCCAGCGAAGTGCACAGAGAGTGACATTAAAAAACAGGGGGAGACAGGGAAATCCCCCACATAAGAAACACACAGCATGTACTCACCTGCAGCCAGGAGAGACTACTTACCCGTCCCCTGAGGGACCCACTGGTGTGTTTCTGACAGAACTATCACAGTGCGGTACTGAGTAGCTGTTGGCCCGGTCCACCGCGAAAGATACAGCCGGACTGTTCTATCTTGAGAGGACCGCGGAGCTGGAAGCCCACCGGCCACCCCTGGAGTCGTGGGGCATGTCGTGAACTGAGTCTCACGCACACAAGGCGAGGATCAGCACGCTCGATGGTCGGACAGGGAAGACTACGAGGATATCTTGTACCCAACCTGTTGCCCAGCCGACAGTTGATAAAAGATCTCAAAAGAGAGAAAGAAAAAAAATAGGAAAAAATTCCAAAAGGAATAAAAATAGGTCAGGAGACTGGCTCCTGAGAGAGCCACGTCTTCTCCTTCTGCTAGGCAGAAAAAAATTGAGGTCTGCTGGCTGCAGTGGGAGGGTTATGCCGGAGGGACCGCCCCCCTGGGCGGGGCTGTTCAGCTCTGGCTGTTTAGAATGTATGTATAACATCTCACATTCTGCCTAGGTCTTCTCCTGCAAGCAGGGACATAACCCACGTGTAAAGGTGTATAAGACACGCTGTGTCAGTCCATGGATGACAAGAGAAATACAATTTATTGTTAATTTTACTTTTTTTTTTTACACTAAAATAAAAAATCTGATCACTTTAATTCCTATTACAAGGAATGTAAACATGTAATAGGAATATGGCAAGACAGGACCTCTTTACAGTGAGATATGGGGGTCAATAAGACCCCACATCTCACCACTAGGCTGGGAAGCCTAAAAAAAACAAAAACAAAAAAAACAAACACAAACACGATCACCGTTCTACAGCTGAAGCGGCCCAGTTTTTTTTAATGCAGAGGCTGGGCGTGACATCATAACATCACGCCCGGCCTCAGACGATCATAGAGGCTCCGGCGACCATCTGGTCCGCCGGAAATCTCTGATCAACATCCTGTCACCGACTCACCAATCGCACAGGTGAGTCGGGAGAAGCACCGGAGGGCGGCCGTCCCCTTCCGCTGCCCGTAAGAATGATCAAGCTGCAAAACAGTGGTTAAAGCAGTGTTTTTATTAAACAAACCTGTTATACTTGCCTGCTGTGTAGTGGTTTTGCACAGAGCAGCCCGTGTCCTCCTCTTCGAGTCCCATGCCGGCGCTCCTCCCGGGTGCCCCCACAGCAAGCAGCTTGCTGTGGGGGCACCCAAGCAGGCACTCTCCCGATCTGTGTCCCCCATTTACACACGGAGCCACGTCTCAGCCACGCCCTGTCTCCTGATTGGTTAACTGGCTGTGATTAACAACAGCAGTAGCCATTGGCTCCCACTCCTGCCAAAAACCAATCAGGAGTGCGAGTCCCCGGAGAGGCAAGGCTTTCGTAAACACACATCGCTGGATCGAGAGGGGACTCAGGTAAGTATTAGGGATGACTGGGACTGCTGCACACAGGTTTTTTTTACCTTTATACATACAGTGGGTATGGAAAGTATTCAGACCCCCATAAATTTTTCACGCTTTGTTATATTGCAGCCATTTACTAAAATCATGTAAGTTAATTTTTTTTACTCGATAATGTACACACAGCACCCCATATTGACGGAAAAACACAGAATTGTTGACATTTTTGCAGATTTATTCAAAAAATAAAAACTGAAATATCACATGGTCCTAAGTATTCAGACCCTTTGCTCAGTATTTAGTATTTGCACCCTTTTGATCCAATACCGCCACAAATCTTTTTGGAAAAGATGCAACAAGTTTTTCACACCTGGATTTGGGGATCCTCTGCCATTCCGCCTTGCAGATCCTCTCCAGTTCTGTCAGGTTGGATGGTAAACGTTGGTGGACAGCCATTTTTAGGTCTCTCCAGAGATGCTCAATTGGATTTAAGTCAGGGCTCTGGCTGGGCCATTCCAGAACAGTCACGGAGTTGTTGTGAAGCCACTCCATTATTTTAGTTGTGTGCTTAGGGTTATTGTCTTGTTGGAAGGTAAACCTTCGGCCCAGTCTGAGGTCCTGAGCACTCTGGAGAAGGTTTTCGTCCAGGATATCCCTGTACTTGGCCGCATTCATCTTTCCCTCGATTGCAACCAGTCGTCCTGTCCCTGCAGCTGAAAAACACCCCCACAGCATGATGCTGCCACCACCATGCTTCACTGTTGGGACTGTATTGGACAGGTGATGAGCAGTGCCTGGTTTTCTCCACACATACCCGCTTAGAATTAAGGCCAAAAAGTTCTATCTTGGTCTCATCAGACCAGAGAATCTTATTTCTCACCATCTTGGAGTCCTTCAGGTGTTTTTTTTTTTTTAGCAAACTCCATGCAGGCTTTCATGTGTCTTGCACTGAGGAGAGGCTTCCGTCGGGCCACTCTGCCATAAAGCCCCGACTGGTGGAGGGCTGCAGTGATGGGAGAAAGTTGTAGAAAGTCAACCATCTCCCAACTGCATCTCTGAAGCTCAGCCACAGTGATCTTTGGGTTCTTCTTTACCTCTCTCACCAAGGCTCTTCTCCCCAAATAGCTCAGTTTGGCCGGACGGCCAGCTCTAGGAAGGGTTCTGGTCGTCCCAAACGTTTTCCATTTAAGGATTATGGAGGCCACTGTGCTCTTAGGAACCTTAAGTGCAGCAGAAACTTTTTTGTAATGTTGGCCAGATCTGTTCCTTGCCACAATTCTGTCTCTGAGCTCTTCAGTCAGTTCCTTTGACCTCATGATTCTCATTTGCTCTGACATGCAATGTGAGCTGTAAGGTCTTATATAGATAGGTGTGTGGCTTTCCTAATCAAGTCCAATCAGTATAATCAAACACAGCTGGACTCAAATGAAGGTGTAGAACCATCTCAAGGATGATCAGAAGAAATGGACAGCACCTGAGTTAAATATATGAGTGTCACAGCAAAGGGTCTGAATACTTAGGACCATGTGATATCTCAGTTTTTCTTTTTTAATAAATCTGCAAAAATGTCAACAATTCTGTGTTTTTCTGTCAATATGGGGTGCTGTATGTACAAATAATGAGGAAAAAAATGAACTTCAATGATTTTAGCAAATAGCTGCAATATAACAAAGAGTGAAAAATTTAAGGGGGTCTCAATACTTTCCATACCCACTGTAGAATGCACAAAATAAAAATAAAAAACCTTGTGCCTTTACAACCGCTTTAAGGGATCAGTTCACTTTAAAAAGAAAAATGCTCATTTTATTTGAAGGTAAAATAAAAATGTGCATTTATTATTTTTGTTGCAAAAGCCTGTAAAGCATTGCTCCAGCCATCAGATCGCCGATTCCATGCAGGTCTCCTGCAGACCTGTCAGTGTATACTTCCTTGTACGAGGAAGCGGATACATTGACAGAAAGAATCAATGAACTACCACAGCCCTCACAGCACAGTGGCAGTTCGTTAAAAACTACAAGCCGACAGCTGCAAAGGATGTCAGGACTTGTAAGTCATTCATACACAGAGCTCTGCAGCCATATGGGCAGAGACCTGCATGGCTACACTGATTTAACCACTTGCAGACCACCTTCTGCATATATACTGCGGCAAGGCGGCAAGGCGGCTCAGCTGCGAAAACCGACATACCTGCACATTGGTCTGTGCATGAGATACAGTGGGCGGGAGCGATCCCGCTGGTCCAGTGGACTCGATGTCTGCCGGCCAACCACGATCGCAGTACAGAGGCAGAATGGGGATCTGCCCATGTAAACAAGGTGGATCCACGTTCTGACAGGGGCGCTGGTATGAGCAGGGAGGGGAGGGGGAGGACGACAGAGGAGACAGACGCAGGAGAGCTGCAGAGAGCAGGCTGCGGATGACAATCACACAAACTGACCACAGTGTCAGGTCTCAGAAGCCATGATTATCGTAGTCAGTTTGCAGAGCGGAGAGTATAGCCAAGCAGGATCAGCCAGGTTTTTTTAGGGTATACAGGGGGCCAAATGACACAGCATAAGCACTGTGCTGTATAACATGCTTTAAGGGAACAGGATATGTTTTTTGGGGTTAGCGCTTTAAAAGTCTAAAGCTGGCCATACTCTATCAAATTTCACTTTGTGGGTGGCTTATTGCTACCCTCTTGCCTGACATCCTTTGGATTTAATAAAAAAAAAAAAAAAAAAAAAAAAACACACACACTAAAAACTTGGTTGTAGGGCAAACACAATATACAAAAGAAGTATGGGCATTATTTTTATGTTTGATTCATACTTACCTCAGTGGATGGAGCATCAGACCAATGCTCCATCTGTCCCCCGCCGTCTCTGCAATGAGAACCGAGCCACGAACATCACAGATGGCTCGGATCTCACAGATCCCAGAGAGGAAAGCTGCTTACTGTTAGTCAGCATCTTTCTCCTCTGCTTCTCCACGCTCACTGAGCTGTGGAGGGGCAGGGAGAGGCTGTCTCAGCAGCTCACTGAGACTCAGACTGCCATCAATCAGGGCAGCTGGCGGATCCTGACTTGGCAGTGCGTCATCATGACTTCCCCGGCTGATGGCAGTGATGTTAGCGGGGAGAACGGACTTCAGACCGCTCTCCGCTGAAAACGGGTCACAGGAGTGCAAAACGAATTGCACTCCTGTGACCCAGAGGAGAAGCCCAGCCTAAAAAGCTCAGGCTGTACTTCAATATTTTAGTAAAATATTAGGGCTGTGGAAATTACCTATTGATTCCTCGATTAATCGATTAATTTTTTTGATCGATCAAAATTCTTTTGATCGGTACTCACCTCTCCACCGGCTTCCGGGAGTTCTGTCGGAGATTCGGTGACGTCACCGACACCCGCGGGGCTTGCTGTGTCCATCTGAAGGGCTCCTTTGCTGTGCCTTCATATATGCATGCCGGCGGGACCTTACTATCTGCCACACGCAAGGGCTGTTACACTTCCCTCTATCAACCTGGGATTCTACAGCCATCCACTGGGAGTTGTGATAGTTCCCTTCACAGGAAATCAACATTCCGACGGACTGATGTTAACCCCTCCTCATCTGGATTCAGCAGTGGTATCGTTGTACACATTTTTATACCAGTATCATACTTAGCTACATGTTTTTCTGACTGCTTTTGCTACCGTTTGGAATAACTCGCACCATTTTTACAGTTTATGTAGCTACATTGATTTGATCTCCAGTGCAATGTTTATTGTGTTACCTACTTGAAGACTAAAAGTTTTAATGCTATTCCCATCAAGCGCTGCCTTTGTGTGTTTTTTGTATCCTGCTATCCATTTTTCCAGTGCTTGGTAGCTGCACTGGGAATCGGCCTGCAAGGAGATCAGCTAAAAGTAGTTGGATCTGTATGTGCGTTATAATTAAATCGAAATTAGTCGATTAATCGATTGAAAAAATAAATTAAAAAAATCGATTAATCAAACACGAAAATGTTAATCAGTAACAGCCCTATAAAATATAGATTAAGGCAGCCCCAAATAAATACCATACATGTCAAATCCTTAAAACTGCGTGTGCATGTGAATTTGCCAAATTTCAGTACCCTAAATTCTCCACAAGCAAAGCTTTAAAAGCCCCAACAGGTCATCAGTTTAAAAAGAGAGTAGTGAGCCTAAAGTTAAATTGCTCTCACTCCAGTGTGTCTGACAATATGCAACGTGTAGCACAATCTATTTTTTTTAAACACAGAGGGGGCAAAAAAAAAAAATGAAAAAAAATTCACAATGTCTTATTTGCTCTCCAATGTATAGCGAATGATTGCAGATCACACTTTATTAGCCTCTTCCCCTGTCCCATCACCCAGGGGAAAAAGATAGCTAGACCCAGAAGTGGCGTTCTACACGTCACTCCTGAGTTGTTTGTAGGAAGGGGAGATCAGCAACCTGATGTTTGCCGATCTCCCTACCCTCTACCCGATGGCACCCACTGTGTTGGTTCCAAGTCTGCCGATGGAATCGCAGACATGAGAAACATGGCAGAGGTTTGCATGGTAGGGGACCTAAATGCCACAAAACCCCCCACTGCTGCCAACGTAAGCACCCGACGGTGGCAGCAAAAGGTTTATAAAACATTATAGGTTATTAGTTAGCATTATACTTGACTTATCCAACGCTGTGCTTAAAAGAAGTGGCCCTCTCCCTCATATGACAGTGAGGCAGATACAGGAGCAATGGGCTCCTGCTGCTGTCAATCAAATCCTGTGACAAGGGAGTGGGGGGACGGGGCTGAGCCTCGCCTTCTGTCTACAGATGGAGCAGCTTGCAATTCAAGCCCGCAGGTGTGCCAGCATAGGAAGTAGCTTCCTATGGTAGCATACCGAGAAGAGGTGGAGCATTGGGGCTGCTCTGTGCAAAACCATTGCACATGGCAGGCAAGTATAAACGTATAAAATAAAAATAATGTTTAATCACCTTAAGGCACTACAATTATTGCTTACACATTTTGCAGCAATACCTCATGTGTGCCACCAAGTATGTGTTCATACACTACACTATTTGCATTGGGGTGTGTATTGGGGGGGGCAATTTTTTTTATTATAAAAAACAAAAAAAATAAAAAACACCAACACTTTTACATTTTTCTTTCTTCATTTATTTTTCTTGCTATTACAAGGAGGCAAACATGCCCCCTACGCGATTGTATGGACAGGTGACAAGTCCTCTTTATAGAGACATCAAGCATAGATCTGAACTTGGAAGTGGCATAATACTCGCCGCTTCCGAATTTAGTAGGGGAAGATTGGGGAATGGATGTTTCCTGATCCTCTTCTGCAGTCAATATTACAGCAGTTTACCACAGTACTGGGCTCCCTGGAGGAGTGGGAGAGCCTAAGATTTACAACAGACACTAACAGCCCACTTTCAGAGCCCCATAAAAGTGACCAGGCAGCTCTAGAGCCACTTGGATCACTTTTACCTGAAAGCCTATTGCAAGCTCTAAAAAAACAATTAAAAATAAACACATACCAAGCTCACATGAGCTTGCAATACATTCTTGAATACCACAAATGTACCTTGGTAGACAAGAGTTTAAGACCTAAACTGCACAGGAGATTTGTGGCTGGCCAGATACAAAATGTGTCATCTATAGCATACTCTTCCTGTGATGAGGGGGGGGGGGGGGGGGAAAGAAGCAATGGTCTGCTTTTGGCTAACATCTATTCTACCAGGTGCAGGGCTTACACCCCAGACATTCTTCATTCTTACACCCCAGTAAACATTCTAAGAAATATGAATCGCATGTAAATGTGTTAGAACTTCCACATATAGCCGCCAGATGGCAGGATTTACCTTTACTCCGCTCATTTTACAGCTTTTTTTAGAATGGAAAAGCAGGAGATCACACAGACCGCGGAGTGACAACACAGGAGGAGGAACGCTCTCTTATCTATCCTAGTAGAGACATCATTGCCTGGCTTAGATTTACTGCAACCCTTTAGTACTTTTACTACAAGCTTTGGTCAGCAGCATTTCACAGATCCCTTCAAGGGAATTTAACACACCCTGCCAGAAAGCCAAGTACTAACCTTTATTTACTGGGCAGTTTTTATTTTATTTTGCGCTTTTGAAGTTAACAGGATGCTTTAGCAAACAATCAAACTTGATTGATTGAATCTTCTCACTTGAACACAACTAAAGGAAAGATCTCTGTGCATCAAAAAAATAGGATTTTTGTACTCACCGTAAAATCAGTTTCTCTGACGTCCATGGACTGACACAGCTCTCATACTGTTTACGTGTGGGTATATGTCCCTGCTTGCAGAAGACCTAGGCAGAATGTTAGATGTTAAAACATTCTAGAACAAAACCAGAGCTGAACAGCCCCGCCCAGGGGGGCGGTCCCTCCGGACATTACCCTCCCACCTGCAGCTAGCAGCCTCAGTTCGTAACAAAGCAGTACAAACCTTAAAAAGGAAGGCGCAGGATGATCCCGTTAGGGGCGTCCAGGTGGGGTGTGACTTCCCTGAATGCCTATTTTTCATTTTTTTTTTTTTAATCTCTTGATGAGAACATTGTGACATAAACAATTGGAAATAACCCTTTGTCATGTTTAAACAACAATTTTTTAAGATTTTCTGTACATGTCTTGAATTGAAAAAAAAAATTTATTGAAACAGAAAAAAAATTTAAAAAAAAAAAAAAATTAAAAAAAAAAAAAAAAAAAGGAAGGGTGGGTGCTGTGTCAGTCCATGGACGTCAGAGAAACTGATTTTACGGTGAGTACAAAAATCCTATTTTCTCTTATCGTCCATGGACTGACACAGCTCTCATACTGATTACATGTGGGACGTCCCAAAGCAGTATAAGAAAAGGGTGGGAGCAAAATAGTAAAGGAACAACCAAAACTTCACTCCAAACCAGCAGAGCTCCTCAACGGAGGAGTTGCAACATTAAACAGCGGCCTGCAAACACTTTGCGCCGAAGGAAGCATCCGAAGAAGCAGCCACATCAACCTTGTAGAATTTAGAAAAGGTATGAATGGACGCCCAGGTCGTCGCCTTGCACACTTGTGCAACCGACGCTTGATGTCAGAAAGCCCAGTAAGCACCAATTGCCCTGGTGGAATGCGCCGTAACCGGGAAGGGAGGCGCCCGCCCCTTAATGGCATAGGCCTGTATAACAGTCTGTCTGATCCACCTAGAAATGGTGGCAGACGATACCGCTTGGCCCTGTTTCGGACCAGAGACAGACACAAACAAACAGTGAGTCAGACTTCCGAATAGAAGCAGTAGCCGCTAGGTATACCCGTAAGGCACCCACCACATCCAAATTGTGAAGCGCAAACTCTCACGGATGCGATGGGTGAGGACACAAGGACGGGAGGACAATGTCCTCATTAAGGTGAAAAGCCGAAACCACCTTAGGAAGGCAAGAGGGTCGCGGTCGCAACACCGCCTTATCCTTATGGAGGACCAGGTAAGGCGACTTGCATGACAGAGCCGCCAACTCAGACACCCGTCTAACAGAAGTGATGGCCACTAAGAAAGCCACCTTCTGGGACAAAGTTAAAAGAGGAATCTCTCTGATATTTTCAAAAGGAGGTTCCTGAAGAACCGAAAGCACCAAGTACAGATCCCAAGGAGGGAGCGGAGGCTTGGCAGGTGGAACCACATGGCGTACCCCCTGTACAAAAGTGCTAACTAAGGAATGACCTGCTAGGGGTCTTTGAAAGAAAACGGCCAAGGCCGAAATCTGACCCTTAATAGTGCTCAAAGCTAGCCTTCGTGCAACACCACGCAAGAACTGCAGGATTCTGGGGACAGAGTACGTCCGTGGACGCCAGTCTAGCTCTTCGCACATAGCGATGCAAGCTCTCCAGGTACCGCGATAGATCTTCCTAGAAGAAGACTTCCTTGCCCTAAGCATGGTCGAAATTACCGAATCCGACAGACCTCGGTCCTTCAGCACCTGGCTCTTAATAGCCATGCCGTTAAAGCCAGAGACTGTAAAGCAGGATGAAAGATAGGACCTTGAGACAGAAGGTCCTCCCTCAAGGGCAGACGCCAAGGAACGTCCGCGATGAGACGTACCAGGTCGGCGTACCAGTGACGCCGAGGCCAGTCCGGGGCAATGAGGATCACCGGGATGCCCTCAGTCGCTACCCTGCGCAGCAGACGAGGCAGCAACTGCAGCGGAGGGTAAGCATACATTAAGCGATACTGACCCAACGGGGCCACTAACGCGTCCGAGACATCCGCCCAGGGGTCCCTGGACCTGGCCACAAACCTCAACACCTTGCGACTGAGTCGAGATGCCATCAGGTCCACATCCGGAGTGCCCCACCGCCGACAAAGGTTGAAACACCTCCGGATGCAAGGACCACTCCCCCTGGTCCAGGGACTGGCGGCTCAGATAGTCCGCCTGCCAGTTTTCTACGCCCGGAATGTAGACGGCCGACACGCTTCTTTCCGCCCACCTTAGGATGTGGGCGACCTCAGGTGCCGCAGCCGAGCTCCGAGTGCCCCCCCTGATGGTTGACATACGCCACGGCCGTGGCGTTGTCCGACTGGATTCTGACCGAGCGGCCCTGTAGCCTCTTCGACCACGTGGAGAGACAATCTGATCGCCCCCAATTCCAGGACGTTGATTGGGAGACGAGATTCGTCTGGAGTCCAGAGCCCTTGAGCTGACAGGACTCCCGACAGGACTCCCCAGCCCGTCAGGCTGGCGTCCGTCGTGACCACCGTCCATTGGATGGGAAGGAACGACTTCCACGGCCCGAAGAGCCGGGGATCTCAGCCACCTGAAGATCCAATGACAATGGGGACTTGTCCCAAACAGACAGAATTCCCTTCTGCAATGCCCGAGTGTGCGATTGGGCATACGGAACCGCCTCAAAAGGAGGCCACCATTAGTCCCAGGGCTCTCATGCAGAAGCGAATTGACAACCATTTTTGGGACGTCAGAACCCGCACTGCCGACTGAAGTGTCAGTAACTTCTGAGGGTAGAAACACCTTCGCTGCCCAAGTGTCCAGGATCAGACCCAGATACTCCAATCGTTGAGTCAGGACTAGAACAGACTTCTGCATGTTCAGAAGCCATCCGAAGTCCCGGAGGGTCTGACTGACTGTTGTCACATTTTCCTCCAATTCTGAGCCATTTTCTGCTCTGAGAAGGAGATCGTCCAGATAGCCCACGATAATTCCTCGCCGTCTCAGCAAAGCTAGAACCGGGGCAAGCACTTTGGTGAAAACCCGTGGTGCCGACGCTAGGCCGAAGGGAAGAGCCACGAACTGATAGTGGACTTCGCCTATGGCAAAGCTCAGAAACCTCTGGTGACTTGCGCAGATTGGAACGTGCAAGTAAGAGTCCTTGATATCCAAGGACGCCAAAAAATCCCCTTGGTGGAGTGTCGAGATCACCGTGCGAATGGATTCCATCCGGAATTTTAGTACCCTCATATAGACATTCAGGGCCTTGAGGTCCAGGATTGGCCGGACCCCGTCCTTCTTCGGGACAACAAACAGGTTTGCGTAAAACCCCTGAAACTTCTCTTGTGACGGACCCGGCACAATTACTCCGCACCTGATCAAATCCTGTACGGCCCCCCAAGAGGGCCACCCGGCGAGCAGGAAGGAGAGGGAGGTTCGAGGGAAAGAACCTGTTTGGGGGCCACGAGCAGAACTCTATCCTGTATCCCGAGGTGACCACCTCGCACACCCACCGGTCAGAGATCCGGGAGGTCCACCGCACCGAGAACCTGCGAAGACGTCCCCCCACCCCAGAGTCGGACAGGGGCAAGACTTTATGCGGTGGTGGGCTTGGGAGCTTGCTTGGTAGGCTTACGCACCCAGGGACGCCTTTGTCCCCCAGCCGCACTTTTCAGTCTGGGCGGGCTTACCCGTGGATTCTGACTTACGAAAAAACGTTGTCTTCGCCGGAAAGGAAGGGCCCGGCCTGCGGTGGGGCTCCTTTCCCTTAAGACTGGGGAAGGAAGGTGCTCTTACCTCCTGTGACATCTTTAATAATGTCATCCAGGGCGGCCCCAAACAGTCTACCGCCCTTAAAGGGCAAGTCAGCCATGAGCTTTTTGGACGCTAGGTCGGCCGACCAGCATTTCAGCCAGATAAGGCGACACAGCACCACAGCAGAGACAGAGGCCCCTGATATTAGAGGGGCCGCATCCAAAGTGGCATCGCACACGAAGACTAAACCCTGTGCAAGTTGGTGAGCCAGGGCAATGGTCTCAGGAGGTAGATTATGCTCCTGCACTGTCTGGTGCAAAATCTTAGCCCATTCTGTGAGTGTGAGACACAAGCGTCGCCGCCACTATAGGGCGTAAAGCAGACCCCAATAAGGTAAACATAGTTCTACTCACTACTTCTGACCTCCTGTCAGTGGGATCCCTAAATGCAGGAGTCCCTTCCATCGGGAGTGTGGTAGCCCTATTCAAACGGGCGACCGTGGGGTCGACCACTGGGGGGAGAGTCCACTTCTTAACCAGGTTCTCCTCAAAGGGGTACCTTAAAGCTAGGCGCTGCGGGACCGTCAAAGTCTTCTGCGGCTTATCCCAGACTTGGTCAATGAATGTATCAAAAAAAGGCACATATGGAAAGACCTTTTTTGAAGAAACGGCTTTAAAGGAACCAAAGGATACAGCTTCCACCTGAGGTTCCTCAGCCTCAACATTCAGCTTGAGAGTGTCCCTCACAGCATCAATGAGTTCACTTACAAGCACCCTGTCAGTTGCTGGTTCAAGACAGGGGTCTTCCTCACAAGGACTGTCCTGTCAAAACACACCAAAATCCTCAGAGCTAGGGTCCTGAGCAGCAGTAGCTAGGCCCATATCTGAGACAGAGCACTCCTACAGGAGAATGTGTGGGGAGGGGGCGCTTTACAGCTCCCGTGCGCTCGCACACCGCTTCCATCCTGACAAGGAATGATTCCAGGACTGCCGACAACTGGTCCATAGGGACCGCAGGTGCAGAAGCACTGCAAGTTGCCTCTGACAAGTGTGGAGAAGCAGGTGAACCAGACTCCATACTGCCACCCTCAGACCTTATTTACTATTACAGTGAATAATACAGTCCACCCACTGGCTGTGCTGAGGCGGGGATACCCGGAGGACTGCCCACCCTTAGGGACCGCTCAGTTCCGCTGTATGAGCCGCGCTGCAGCGCGAGTGAAGCCTGAGGAGAGTGAAGAATCTGTGAGGAGACTGAGGAATTCGCGCCGTCAGCAGCGCCGCTAGAGGCCGAAATCGAAAGTGAAAGCGCTGCATCTACAAGAAAATGGCCGCCTGTATGACTGCGCAATTGAGCCACGGGCAAGATGGCCGCCGAGCGCACTATTTGAATTAAAAATAACAGCACTAATGGCGCACGCAATAAAGACTCACACACTCCACACCAGAACACTGCTCCACTCCCAGAGTTCACCAACAGACATGATCGCCCCCCCCCCAGGCCAGAGTGACCCCCCAAGCACCCCCACACAGCACAGCACCAGTACAGGGTGCAGAGAGCAGCATAACAGGGGGGAGACAGGGAGAACCCCCCATATAAAGAAACACAGCCAGCATGTACTCACCTGTATCAGGAGAGACTACTTACCCGTCACCCAGAGGGACCCACTGGCTTGTTTCAGACAGACCTATCACAGAGTAGTACTGCGTAGCTGTCGGCCCGGTCCACCGCGAAAGATACAGTCAGTCAGGTACTGTTCAATCTTGAGAGGACCGCGGGAGCATAAAAGCAGCCCGGCCACCCCTGCAGTCATGGGGTATGTCGTGAACTGAGTCTCACGCACACAAGGCTAGGATCAGCACGCTCGATGGTCGGACAGGGAAGACTACGAGGATACCAGTGTACCCAACCTGTTGCCCAGCCGACAATTGATTGAAGGTCTCAAAAATAAAATAAAATTCCCAAAGGAATAAAAATTAAAATCTTCCAGGAGACTAAGGTTAATCATAATGATTCTACAAGGACACGAATGATCTTAGACTATAATATTCAATATAGGAAGTTTGAGAGGATTGTACAGAGGCACTGGCCAATCCTTAAGCATGACAGGATTTTAGGCCCCTTACTTCCTGATCGTCCGCAATTCATCTACAAAAAAGCACCTTCCTTAAGGGATACACTAGCCCCTGGGGTCATTGACCCCCCTACCCATTCTGAGAACAGAATTTTTGACTTTCTGACTGGCTTTCACAAATGTGGTCGTTGCCCACCATGTCGACAGGCCAGAAAGAATTTAAAGAAGCGGAAGGAATTTGTGGCATCAGCAACTGGAAAAAACTATAAGATCAAGGATCTGATCACTTGTGACACTACTGGGGTCGTGTATATGCTACAGTGTGAGTGTGGTTTACAATATGTCGGTAGGACGTCTAGGCCCCTTCACGTCAGGATAGGGGAGCATGTCAATAATATCAAAAAGGGGTTGGTCACACACAACGTTTCGAAGCACTTCCGACTCCACCATAACCGTAGCCCATCTGGGCTGCAGTTTTGGGGGATAGAGAAGGTGACGAACCATTGGAGAGGAGGCAACTTCATTCGGCACCTTAGCCGACGTGAGTCGTTTTGGGTATATGAATTAAAGGTGGGGGTCCCGTTGGGGTTGAACGTTGAGTTCGATTTCAATTGTTTTATATCTGACCGCTAGCATTATAATTTTTATATAATTTGTTTTTATTATGACATTATGTATTTAGTATGTGATATTTGTCTAACAGGTTAGATGGTTGTGCTGACGTCTTTATTAATTTTACAGGTCTATATATGACTGTTTTATTACCCTTATGCACCTCTGGCCCCTGTTTAGTGTTACGATTGTCATCACTATGAGGGCCCACGGGCCCCTCAAAGTAATAACAAGAGGGGGGGAGCTGGTGTGTGTCTGTATACATATTGACCATTGTGCCCTATATATGGTCGGATTTTTTGATCTATGTATACATGACCCCAGCGAGCATATATGCACTTTTGTATTTGCTCGGTACCCTTCTATGTATCTTTCGTTCAGACAGCGGGATCACTGGTGTTTATGTTTATTTTACTTATTTTTGATTTTATCTTTTTATTCTCTAGAGATCCTGTATGACATGCAATGCAGGCTTTTGCCACTGGGTGGCACACTGTGGGATGCAGCGTTTGCTGCCTGTTAGCATTGTCACATGTCATTACTTATGACAGCTATGTTGCAGCTTGGAGGGATGGTTATTCTCAGTAGGGGTGGATGACAGTTTAAACGTCGAGGCTCTGCATATTAGGCACGCTGAGGGATTGTTATCCTACGTGCTTTATTTGCATCTGGTGTCACATGACCGCTCCGCCCCGCCCTCGGCTTCACGTAGGTGCGGTGAGGGGAACATTCTACAGGTATGTTTATTTTTGTTGCTATGACGGCAGGTCATGTGGGGAGCGCCGACCCGGAAGGTCATAGTCTGGGAGGTGATATCCCCTGTTATTCCTCCGCCGATTGGAGCTGCAGTACACCATGTGAGGGACATCACCCGGAAGTTCTTTGATTACCATATCCCTCTAGCCAATGATTGCCGGTTTGTTAATTTGGCATATCTCTTGGCCACCAATGAGGGCGCTTGTTACATAGTTCCCCAATTATGGGGTGGGCGGGATTTCTTTTTCACACACAGCATACACCAGGAATATGGCTTATATAAATGAACTGACATGCTGGCCCCATTTAATTTTCGCTGAGGAAGTCCTTGCCCACGGACGATACGCGTGCGAGGGGCTTCACGACGTCAGGACAGCCATCTACCTGGTTCCACATCTATGTTACATGACTGTTATCCAAGCACAGGGTGTCTGTGCCTCGCTTGTGAGTAACTTTTTAAATAAATAAATCAAGTGTTTTTTATAGATGGAGAGCACTATGTATTTCTTTTTGACATTTTTCATGTAACTACGCCAATTTATGAGTTCGCTTTTGGGATTATTGATTGATTGAGGATTTCGGTTGAAGCACTGTATGAAGACAGCTCTCTCATCTTTAAACATTACCCTTGATAAAGGGACTGCTTATGTGACCTTCTGGTAATACAGAGGTCCACATTCTGAGGTGAGCGGCCTGTGTATCTGGTGGTGGAATTACACGGAAGTGGTTGCACTTGTGATCATTTACAAGCACTCTGTTTCACAGCTAGAGGATCCTTCTTACTTCCTGTTGGTGTTTCAGATAACATTCCTCTGGTTTCTGAAGTATACATCCCATGGACTTTTTGTGTTACATATGATTTTAGCGCTGCACTGCTTTTTATACACGTTTCATTTAAGGATTTATATTTTGACCTTCAGTGTTCAGCTGCATTGTGTTAGGATTGGTTTTGCGCTGTCTGGTTTTTTCTACTATGGCTCCTGAGAGAGCCACGTCTTCTCCTTCTGCTAGGCAGAAAAAAACTGAGGCTGCTAGCTGCAGGTGGGAGGGTAATGTCCGGAGGGACCGACCCCCTGGGCGGGGCTGTTCAGCTCTGGTTTTGTTCTAGAATGATTTAACATCCAACATTCTGCCTAGGTCTTCTCCTGCAAGCAGGGACATATACCCACACGTAAACAGTATGAGAGCTGTGTCAGTCCATGGACAATAAGAGAAATTATTATATTTTCACCAGGACAGATCAAATGGTGCTGGTCGTAGTTCACATTAATCGTTTACTGCAATTTTTAGGACACCCAAATTTTTAAATAACTGATCTATTGAACAATAATAAGTCTGCAGCCTGCAGGAGCTCAGAATGAAGAAAGGATGAAAAGATCTATTCAGAAGCAAAAAACAAGAAGTCACCGTTACCTTCACTGCCGCTGGCGATAAAGTCTTCGTTGTGACCGCCAAAACACGAGTGTATTGTGTAAAAGCCTTGCGTCACGCCTTGGTATTTTCTCACTAAAACTCTATCTTGTAAGTCCCATAAATGAACGCCCTGCAGGTAAAAAAGAGACAACATTACACACAGCAGATGGGAAAAACAAACAATGCAAACAATGCAGCTATAGGCAGGTTTTTTACCGTCATCAAAAAGCACATTGTGTATATACACCTTCACCCATTCATATAAATAGCACACTGCTCAATATGGGGTCATGCAAATTACCTGCATGAGTGAACAATGCTGGCCATAGAGATGCACTATATTACCAAAAGTATTGGGACGCCTGCCTTTACACGAACGCGTGCACATACACCAACTTTAATGGCATCCCAGTCTTAGTCCGTAGGATTCAATATTGAACAAGGCCCATTAAGAGGGGGAAAAAAAAAAAAGGTGGCTGCCATTAAAGTTCATGTGCGTGTAAAGGCAGGCACCCCAATATTTTTGGTAATAAAGTGTAGCTAGTTACTGTTGAGCCCATGCCATTCTTCAGTGGGGCTTTTCTTTTGTTCAAGGCTCATAGTAAACATTTGAGTGGGTCCCTTTTTTCATAAAGTGACCCGGTCAATTAACAAAACTACCCGAAAAGTGACCTCCCTCTGCCCACACTGCCAATGATGCTTCGTTGAAGATAAATCTTCAACTGAAGTCCGCTAAGAAACAGACACCTCTGGTAACGTCCATCAGATCCCACGCTAAGCTCCATGGTTTCTCCACATCACAGCACACAGAGGTCTCTCGGCAGACTTCAGCGGTAGATTTTGATTCAACTGTGCGGGGTTCAGCAGTGGAGAAATTTACTCCCTATATCCAGGGGAAGGTCTTTGGCAAATTTTAGCTTCTTTACAAAGTCACATTAAGGAAGAATTACAGCACTTTAAAAAAAATGTGTTATCTTATAAGGGGTTAAGTATAATGAGGTTTATGCCACGTTACTTCTTTAATTTACCATTTACATTTTAATAGAACACTGGGTGCCTAGCTATCACTATACTTCTGGCGCTGGACCTTTGGGTTTTTAGTTCTGCAGCCGCAGTCATTTACAGCTGTTCTACCCCAACCCTCCTCTCTCGCCAAATAAAAAAGGTGGCATTGTATTATTTCAACCCATTAAACAAAATACAAATTATTCTGTGAATGGACAGCAGAAGGAAGGGGCTGGAAGAGCAGAATGCATCTCTCCCATCAGGTATAGCGATAGCTGTACTCCCAGCAGTCCTGTAAAAGGTAAAAAGGAGAGACAAGTCCATGAGATGGTATAGACCTTGTTGGACTTAACCCCTTATAAAATCAGAGTGTTTTGGACACATCTAGATTTCCTGGAGTTCTACTTTAAGTCTGGCTTGGATGGATAACTACAAAGTAATAGAAGGGTCAAAAGAGAACATGTCTGAATATGGAAGCGGTGCCTGCCGACTTGTTTTTACAGGTGCACAATACTGTGATATGTGGCTGTTTCTGGTTTTACCAATTTATCACCGGCTACTCCAGAAAGAGCACGCAGGAAAGTGCCAGGATACCAGATATAGTGATATACACATGCTTGTTCTAAGTCAGACTAGCTGAGTAAACACAGACTACCTCCAGTAGTCAAAAGCCTAGGCCTTTGGTCATATGATCCTTGTTGAAGGGGAGAAAACATTAAAGTGGTTCTAAAAGGTTTACCTTTAATGCATTCTCTGCATTAAGGTGAAAAGCCTTTTCAAATAGTTGCTTTCCCCCCCAGGCTCTCCTAAATACTCAACTGAACCGGCACTTGGTCCAGCACTGTGCACGTCAGCAGCAGCTCTTCTCCAATCTCACAGGCTTGGTTGAGAGCAGCGGGAGCCATTGGGGAAGGGCCGAGCCAGGCTGTGTCTCTCAATAGATGCAAATAGCCCAACTGGGGAAGGCGAACGCACGAGTGCCTTCATGGGAAGCAGCTGGGAGGGGCCAGAAGCGCCAGCAGGGGATCAAAGAGGAGGATCTGGGATGCTCTGTGCAAAACCAATGCACAGAGCAGGCAAGTATGACATGGTTTGTTTAACCAGTTCGCACCCAGGCAAATTCTGAAATTTCTCCACTACATGTAACACACAAACACCTTTTGCTAGAAAATTACTCAGAACTCCCAACCATTGTGTGTTTTTTTTTAGCAGAGACCCTAGAGAATAAAATGGTGATCGTTGCAATGTCACACGGTATTTTCACAGCAATTTCTCAAACGCATTTTTTTTTTTTTTTAAAACACACTTTAGTGAATTTTAATGCAAAAACACACAATATAAGACTTGCCTGTATTCTTCGCAACGTGAAGAAATTTGATGCGACATGGGATCCAATACTTAATGAATTTCTGGCTGGCCCACTTTCCTCTTTATATATTTTTTTCTTCAATAAACCGCAAGATGTTCTCATAGAACACAGTTCTATGCTGATAATATTCACAGGAAGGTACACGGCGGTCTCCCTTTGTTGGTGTGTACCCCCCCCCCCCCCATCTCCATTTTTTTTCCCGTGACATAGTCATTACCAGTTTTACATACCAAGATGGCCTAAAGGAATATCGCGTAATCAATCCCTAGTGGATTGGACATGTATCCCTCGACCCCATTGGTAATAATTTGTATTTTAATATACGGTTTTGTTGTCTCTACTGGGATCCCTACTGAGAAGGTTTATTGTTGGGTTCTTCCTGTTTCACATAACATGTCTTATGTCTATGAATATTTTAGGGTAAAATATTCCTATGTGTATGTATGGTTTAACACCAGTTTAAACTATTGTTCAAATATTGTGCTTTATACGACATTGTCGTATTACTTCAATAAAAATATTGAAATACAAAAAAAAAAAAAAAAAAAAAAAAACACAATATACAAGTAATTTTTTTTGTAAAATATAAAAGATGTTATTGCCAGGTAAATAGATACCAAAAACATGTCGCGCTTTAAAATTGCGCACGCTCGTCCCTGTACTACTTTGGTCCGACATTGATGTGAGTTGAGGTCCATACACAGGCATTCCCTGAAATTGCGTCAAAATCGCCGCCGCAAAGTCGCAGGAGTGTGAGGCTCGATTCACACTAATGCATGTTGCTTTTGAGCGTTTTTGCCTTGCGGTGCTTGCCGTGTTTTTACCGTGATTTGCGGTTTTTTTTTTTTATATATTTTTTTTATTATACAGTAATTTATTTTTTTTACATTTCCTTTAATAATAAAAAAAAAAAAAAAAAAAAACGCAAATCGCAGTAAAAACACGGTACTTGCGTTTTTGATGCTCGTCCATTGACTTCTATTACATGCAAAACGCTGCTTTTTGCAGGAAAAAAAAAGTCCGACCCTTTCCAAAAATGCAGAGGCACAAAAATGCATTGATGTGAACATGTTCCATAGGAACCCATGTTAAAACATTTCCATGCATTTCTGCAAAATGCACCAAAAAATGCATTAGTGTGAATGGAGCCTAAAATGGGCCTTACTGAGGGTCTAGTGGTAGAATTCTTGCTCTGGTGTTCACATCGATACCTCACGTGTGGTGCAAACACAGTTTACGTATGCGGGCGACCTACGTACGGTTTTGCTTCTGCATGCGAGCACAGGGGTGCTTACTTTTTTTCTTATTTATGGTTCATTCTTACACTGTTCCTTTAATTTTTTAAGATCTCTCCTCTACCCTGGAGAGCAGGAGACCAAAATAAAAATTAAAAATTAAACTCTGCTTTCTAGGCAGAAAAAAAACTGCAGTGTTTACATCTGCCAGAGCCGGAAGCGACGTCGCTTCTGGCCTCCCAGGGTCATTGAGATGGCTGGGGACCATCCAGTCCTCGGCCAGCTCTGTGGTAATCTGGCGCCGCTGCTGGATAATTTTTCCGACTTCCCCATTGCACGGAACAATTCGGTGAAGCACTGGAAGGTGTGGGGAACATCCCCTCCCGCTACCTATAAAAGCCATCCAGCGGCTAAAGAGCCGCTAGGATGGCTTTTATATTGCAAGAAATTGCCGGTTGAAAAAAAAAAAAAATATATATATATATATATATAGATAGATATAGATAGATATAGATAGATATAGATAGATATAGATAGATATAGATAGATATAGATAGATATAGATAGATATAGATAGATATAGATAGATATAGATAGATATAGATAGATGATGCCTGTAGCTGCAGGCATTATTCAGATGATATCTCTATTCAAAGTCCATATGACATCATTCGGGCAGAAGTGTTAAAACATAAAAATAAAATTCAAGCTTTACAATCACCTGTCCAGACAGAATAACTAGCTTGGTATTCGAAGGAGCAAGCTTGGTGTTTGCCATTCTAACCATTTTTATTACTTGTCCTCCTCCAGATCAATGATTTGAATTACCAATACTTTGCTGGCTTCAAGTCAGACAGAGCAAGTAGTAAGGGCCCATTTCCACTGTTGTGGCTTGTAAGAAACCAAATCGCACAGAAAACGTGTCCAAAAGCTGGGTCCCACAAACAGCAGCTTCCACAATTAAATTCCTAACAGACCCTCTTCCGAACTAACCAAACCTCTCTTTGAAGTGATCATGTCACCAAATACCTAAGCCTTGTATTTACTGGGGTCTCCTTTGGTCTGCAGCTCCATGTCACTGTAAAATTCCATAGTCAAAAGAATGTGTGCGTTAGATACAAGCAAATTTTAGAAGTGAAAAAGCTGATGCTTACCTGAGTAGCTACATTTAACAATGCTAGTCTTCCATTTTTTGATATTGTGAATGACATGATTGGGTGATCTTCTTGAACGCTGAAAATAGGCAAGGGGAAAAAAAAAAAAAAAGCATATATTTATACTGAACATCAGAATACTTAAGGCGAGCTGCAGCTTTTTTGTATTCTGACAACGATGCAAGGATAGCATTAGTGTCAGGCTGCTCTAGCTTGGGGTCGACGCTACACTATCCACCCAGGATCATCTTGGAGAAGCCATTCAAGAACTGATCTCTCACAATACTCTGCTTAAACCTGCCCACAGGTCCCAAAGTGGCAAGGCAGTGTAGAGTCCTACAGTTACAGGAAGATGGTTGTCATGAAATTAGCCTGAAGATTAGAAGCGACTTCCACCCCTATGCATAGTTCTATAGGAAATCATATTCAACTCTTCAGTGATTAGTTTCCAGAAATGAACTCTTCATGGAATTTTTATATATTTAATGATGAGTAGACCAAGGATGATCTGACCACCATCATGCAGCACAAATCAAAACACTGCAGAGGGCATGGCTACAGTAAAAGCATAAAGCAAGTTCATTTAGGAGAAACCAGTTATTCAGAAGATTTTAGGCAGAAGTTGATACATTTATTGATTAATGAAATAATTTTAGCCTGTGTGCTCAACCCTGAAACTAGTTTCACTTTATTTTCAATTTATCCGACTATGGGGCAGAGTGACATGGTCTTTTGAAAGCTAAACTCCGACCCATTTATACTCCTCTTAGGTTCAGCCTACCACGTTTGGAGCTCTTCGAGAACCCCTGATGCTTCCAGACACAGGACAGCATGTGACCCCCTTTCCAGGAAGCATAGCCTTCAGGCCCAAGACAACATAGGCCCAACATGCAGCTTACGTAGGATTTGGACACCCAGCCCCTACGGAGTGTGGCAAGGTTAAGCACAAGTGGGATGTGAGGGGATTTTTTAAGAGACTATAACTTTACTCTGAAAAGCTATAGTCCATTTAAGCCCACAATCGCCACCCCCCTTCTCAAACTAAAGCCTCAGTGGTCAGTAAAAACATTTTCACTGGATAAAAAGGATGATGGATCTCAATTCACCAATGTCAGGGTAAGTCCGTAAAGTGAAACTAGCTTCAGAGGTAAGCACAGTGGACAGTGTAACAAAGCCCAGTAAGCGAAGAAAGAACATCCTTTCAACCTTGCTTAAGGAAAATACCTTCCCGTCTCACCTCCCACATGCTCAGTGCACACAGAACAAGGCGTTGAACTGCGTCCCCATATTGCTCTGTGCTGGCATAACCCTCAGAAAGAATAAAATGACCTCTCTCACATGTTTCTATCTGTGAGGTCCTCAAAGTTATAGCCCCGAATCCGCTGGTGAGTGTCTGATGCCAGAACAGTTTTGCCGTCACCTAAGCACCACAGACACTGCACTCTAACGCCCTCCCAGGAGTCCAGCAGGTTGCCATCCAGGTCCTGAAAATGGAAAAGAACAAAGTGAGTGTGTGCGCGCCATCCGATACATGATTTATTCCGTTTGCTGCAAATTGTCAACACATTTAAAATATCAGCAGAAAAAAGGATTTTTGTACTTTTCCATAAAATCTTATTCTTGGTGTCCATTGAGGTAAACAAAACCGTCTTAAACTGTCTGGTTATATTGCCGGCTACAGGAGAATGGGACACAAATAGCTGTAGGCCTGCCCAGGAGAACTCCTACTACCAACATGGCTTTGTTTTTTTACCAAAGCAATACCAAAAGCATGATCATAGGCAGCTAGGACCTGTGTCTCAATGGGCTTTAAGAAAAGGATTTTACAGCAAGTAAAAATAAAATAAAAATTGTTATGTCTTTCTCCACTGAGGGACACAGGAAGTCCTAAATCTTCATGACATTTAAAAGCAGTCCATCTGAGGGATGGGAAATACAGCAAACACTAATAGGGCAATTAAAAAAAACCACCAGAGCTGGGGACAGTTTGTAGCTCAAAGAAACATAAGGGATCTTCTGCCCAAAGCAAGCATGAGATGAGGCCACAATGTCCATGTGCTAGCACTTAAAGTGTTACTAAACCCAGGACCCTGCATTCACTATATCTGGTCTCCCACAGTACACTAGAGGTCGACCGATATGGGTTTTCCTCTGGCCGATGCCGATATTTAGAAATCGCGGCGGCCGATATATGATGCCGATTTTTTTTGGGCCGATTAGTTAGGCCGGTTTTTTCTTTTTTTTCCCCCCTTCATCTCATAAAATCTAACAGACCCCTTTGTGTGCTTTCACACTGAGGCGGTGTGCTGGCAGGACATAAAAAAAAAGTCCTGCAAGCAGCATCTTTGGAGTGGTGTATACCACTCCTCCACCACTCCTGCCCATTGAAATGAACTGGTACCGCTGCCGAAGCGCCTGCAAAGCACTTCTGCAGTGGCGCTACATTGGAGCATTTAACCCCTTCATCGGCCGCTAGCTGGGATATAAGCTCCCCGCTAGCAGCCAAATAGCGCCGCTAGAATGAAGGTCCAGTGTGAAAGCAGCGGAGTTCCGCGAAAAAAAAAAAAAGTCAGCAGCTACAAATACTGCAGCTGTTGACTTTTAATATATGGACACTTAACTGTCCTGGGCGCCCACGATGTCGGCACCCGAAGCCAATCTCTCCCTCGGGTTCCTGCGCCGCCATCTTCGGTAAGGGAAACAGGAAGTGAAGCCTTGAGACTTCACTTCCTGGTTCCCTACTGTGCATGCGCGAGTCGCGCTGCGTGATCCCACTGGTCCCTTTTGTCTTCTGGGACCCGTGTATCTCCCAGAAGACAGCAGGGGGGGCGGGGGCAGAGTGGGCGCCAGATGTGGCGTAGGTCACCGCAGTCACCTATGCCCGGAAGAGGGAACAAATACCTGGATTATACAGGTATCTGCTCCCTCCTCCCCCTGAAAGGTGCCAAATGTGACACCAGAAGGGGGGGGGGGGGGGGATTCAAAAAGTGGTAGTTCCATTATTACTCCGTCCGCTAATACAGAAAATTTCTTAAAAAAGCCTCCAATCAGTGCACTTATATGTATAATTTATATATATATATATATATATATATATATATATATATATATATATTTAAATACACAAAGACAGGCAATCAAAACTTTTGGACGAAAAAAAAATATGGGCTAACTTTACTGTTTTTTTTTTTTTTTTTTTTTATTCGTTAAAGTGTATTTTTTCCCAAAAAATTGCGTTTGAAAGATACCGTGTGAAATAAAATATTGCAACCATTTTATTTCCTAGGGTCTCTGCTAAAAAAAAAAATATATATATATATATATATATATATATATATATATATATATATATATATATATATATATATATATATATATATATAAAATGTTTGGGGGTTCCAAGTGATTTTCTAGCAGAAAATATTGGATTTTTACTTGTAAGCAACAAGTGTCAAAAAAGATTTAGTCTTTAAATGGTTAAACTGAGAACTTCTACAAGAGTTCAGTCCTTTGAAGTTTTAAACATTGTATTCTTTTGTCAAACTTGGCAGGCTGCCCAGGAGGGAGAAGTCTCTTCATGGAGAAACTTCTCAGGCAACTTGCATTGACTTCTATTACAAGTCATGCTGAAGTTTAAATCGGCTTTATTTTTTAAACAACCGGCCGATTAATTAAAAAACGCCAAATATCGGCCGATATATCGTCCGGCTGATATATCGGTTGACCTCTACAGTACACAACATGGAAATGCAATTTTAGTAAATATAAACTGCTAAATACCTTTTCTCATCAGCAGTATATAGCAGTCTTGTGACTTCTATCAGTGCCTGGTTAAAGCTTGTAGGAGTTTTCATACTGCACTGTCTGTCCTATGAGGACAGCTGACCCTCTGTCTGGACAGTGCTGATCACATGCATGCTCCCAAAAAAATAAAAAATAATTCTAGCAATACACACCAAACCAAGCATGTGCAGCCCGACTCCAGTAACGGTCTTATCCAGACATGTTTTGAACACAAATGCAAAAAGGGGAGGGCCTGTGCATACAAATAGCCTTTTTTACACAAAGCAGAGGATTAACCCCTTAGGTTCCACAGTGAGTATAACAAGCATGCTTTACTGCATATACAGACTGATTTTACGGTTGTGGGTTTAGTAACACTTTAAGGGCACATGTGAACAGAAGACCTTGCAAATCCAAAAAACAGTTGCCCGACACTGAAAAGCCCAAGCAACACTGTAATTTAGTACAGTGCGCCTTACCCCATAGCCATTGCCTCCCTAATCATTTGAGTGCTTAGTACTGCAGTGTCTTGTTGCATAAAAGATGCAATGTAGAGATCACCAGAGATCCAAGTAATGATCCAATAGGCCATACTTAGCCAGGTACCGGTATATAAAAAAGTACATGAAAACCATGTCCGTGTTACCGGTTATGTTCAGGGGTATGCCCACTGTGATGGTCAAAGCCTAAAGGGGTCTTGAAGGTCTGGGTGTCATTAGAATGGGCCATAGACCTGGACTTTTATAGCACCCTGCGACTAACTACACTAGTTACAACATAAGGATACTGTGCCCGAAGCAAGCCTTACAGGCCAGCCCCACTACTGCAGGGTCCGGATACGGTTCTTAAGGTATACACTAAGGGCAGGCCATACATGGGTTGAATTTCAAAATAAATTTTCTTTTGAAAATCTTATCTAAGAATTTTCGTTCATATTTGGCACCATTAGTGGGCTGCAGCAAGTCGATTTTCGTGCAGCCATTGAATTTTAATAAATCGGACATGTTGGAAATTTTTTGAAAAACTAACGGTTTTCTAAATCAAAATGATGGGAGAATCGTGCGAGAAATGTAAATCGAAAAAGAAATGCGCATGTGCAAGAAAAGAAAATTCCCGGAAAGAAAAGATGCCCAGACATGAAAATTTTCTGTAGGAACAGGAGGTGAAATTGAAGGTTTGGTCGGTCGAATTTCGAAATCAATGGTGGCACCATTGGATCACAAAACACTCAAATTTTAAAAAGAAAAAATTCTTTCAAAATTCTACCATGTATGGCCTGCCTAAGGGTAACTGACGCAGAAATTGCTAATAGCCATAAGGTAAAAAGTAGTCGGAACTTGATAGAAGTGCCAGTTGAAGGTAATCTGGTGAACCGAAAACAAAAAACAAATCTTTAAAAAAAAAAAACACACAGGAAAAATAATTGGTCGGCTCATGGAGGAGAGGACAGAATTATATGGATAGGGCACTACTAAAAAAACAAAACAAAACAAAAACTGAGCATACTAGTAGTAGTGGCGGTTTATCCTGGATTGGCCTAGAGTTTGTTTTTTTTCCCCCGCCAGTGTCCTATTCGTCTGTAGGTGGTAGTATAACCTGAATATTCAAGGCTTCCTGTGTCCCTCAACGGACGGAAAAGATAGATATTTTCAAACTACGGTACATTTATTTTGGCCCAGTGCCATCGTAACGTGAACCTGTCACTACATTATCTGCATGGAGCCAACATATTGTATCCAAGTATACAATGGTTTCCACTAGATTCTTTTGTTTCCTTCCATAATCCAAATACATTCTACTGGGTTGACTTTCAGTCAAACCTGGCCCTACACATGTGGATGACTGCAGCAGGGACACTGGTCTAAGTTTCTTTGCTATAAACGAAAAGGATGCAATTGGCTAAATGCTTGCCATACATCACAGTTGAAAAGTGCCAGAACTATTAAAAAAAATGTTTAAAACAAAGAAAAGTAAAATGTGCATGCATGGTAAATTCTATAATGTAGAGCCTAGAATGCATATAGATGTGATCACTTACACATTGGTAGAATTGCCCCCGCTGTCCGCCAGTTACAAATCGCTTCCCATCTGGATTCCAGGCCACACTTGTCAAACTGTCTTCGTGGGACTGGCTCATTTTCGTTCTCAACTCGCCAGTCTGGAAACGAAAGGTGTAAAAAAATAAAATAAAACAAACTGGCTGTGGTCTTTACAGATCATATTTGGCCCCGCTGAGCAGTTGGATGGCTGGTCCACAGCCTGCTCTCCAGTATGGGCGGCCAGATTTAAACAAACCTATCCGTTTACACCCGACTGCCATCCAATTAGATCTGTAGACAGAAGGGGAAGGGATTCCCATTCGGCTGTTTCTAGTGGGTTGGATTGGATGTAGGCAGACATGTTTATTTACGCCCGCCACTTCATAGATAAGAATGGATGGGTCTGATCAGGCAGATTCAAATCTGTTTACTTGTGTGACCATGCCACACGTTATCTGTGTTTAGAGGTTCACTCTGCACAAGTGAAAAGAAGAAACACGTTTTTTTTACTATCTGTAAAGCCGAATTTGCTTTATAGATGACCCCCCCCCCCCCCGGCATGTAGCTAGGTTATATACCCACATCTTTGCTGCCAAGCGCATTTTGATATGCTCAGGCTGTAAACTATGTTTTACCCCAAAAGAGACCACATAACAATATAAGTAAAGTTATTCAGTTAAGGTTCTTTTATATATGAAATGGATGAGACACGTCACAAATGTTGGTTACACAAAAGTGAGAGATAGTTAACAGCACACTACCCCTCTGCTGAAGTGCTTAGCAGGTTTCAGCTCTGGCAGACAACAGCAACATGTGTACAAGTAAAGCTTACCTGTACATTCCATAGCCACAGCTCAGAGCAGTCATCTGGACCACAAGCAACAAGATAGTTGTCGTCAGGGCTCCAGGCAAGATAAGAAACTCCGTAAGCGTGGCCTTCTAACGTCTTCAGTAACTTCAGCTGGTGTGTGTCCTGGCAATGAAAAAAAAGGGACTTTGGAGTTTGCTGCACAGACAATAATAAAGAGATCTACAAAGTTCTGCAACTGCTGCACTTGGAAGTGTTATCCAATTACAGGGGAAGGGATCTTAAAGTGTTGGTTAACCCAAAAAATAAAATGCAGATCCTGGTCCCCAAGGCAGATTACACAGCACAGCCCGTGTGCTGTGCAATCTGCCTCCCTCTAAAATGGAAAAAAAAAAAACACACCCTGAACTTGCCACTCTTCCTGTATGCCCGCTCTAAACAGCCCACGAAAATCAGGGCTGCTCCAGTCCTGATCACTGTGGTCTGATCGCGTCCCTGCAGCATACGCATCCGTCCCCTTTGCTCTCCTCTCCCCCTCCTTCCTGTCATCCCCCTCTGTGTCCATCTCCCTGGCCCCGCCACTATTCTTATAAAACAAATCCCCAAATTTTCACTGCCAGCCTCTTTATTAGAGGCTGGCATAGCACACTATATCAAAAACGAGTGTTCTAAATACCCAATTTGAGCAGTCTTCAGGCCGGTCAAGTGACTCGCAGCCGTTTCACAGCTCCGATACACGGCTTTTGCGGAGCAAATGAGCAGCCACGTGATCTCCTTGGCTGACGTCAGAGGGAGATCACGGCCCCTACCACAGAACAAAACCATTGGAGCTGTAAAGCGGCCGCAAGTGATGTGACCGCCTGAAGAGCGCTCAAGTCCGGTATTTACAACACTTTTTTTTAAACTACTGACATAGTGTGCTATGCCAGCTTCTAATAGAGGGTCTGGCATAGTTTTATATAGATGGGTTAACAAACCCTTTAAGCCTAGAACACACTGCTAGTTTTCTTCATTCAACCCAGCAGGTTGAACGAAAAAACTGAAAGCTCCGAATGGAGCCACTGTTCTAACTATCCAATGTTAGTACAGGGATCTCCCCTGCTGTGCTGATGTGTTCTGACAGGGGGACGCGGGGGACGCTGTAGTCAGCACTCTCGGCCATTGTCTGAGGGCACTGATCGGCGGATCTTTTTCGGCCACGTCTCTTTGACAGAAGCCGGCCGAACTGGCTGCAGTACTCACAGGACAAATGTCGGCTGGTTTTTATTGAACCGGCCGATGCCACCAGACATCCTGCCCGTGTGTATGGGGCTTTAGATAATTAGGAGCAGGTTTAGAATTTGCAGATCTAATGCAGTTAGCTCCCTATTAGACAAATGGAAACAAGGATTCCATTCATGGTTCGGCCGATGTAACGCCATCAAAATGAACATTCTGCCAAAATTCTTGTACCTATTCCAAGCTGTACCAATAGGAATTAATAGGGCCTACTTTCGGCAAGTAAATGCACTTTTCACTAAGTTTATATGGGCCAACAAGCGACCAAGGATTAGCAGAAGTCAAATGACCCTCCCCAAATGCCATGGGGGCTTAGCAGTCCCAGACGTGTCTAAATACCACCAAGCAGTCCATTTGGGAAGGGTCATAGACTGGTGCAGACATGTAGAATTCAAACTATGGATAAAACTGGAGCAAGAATTTAGCCAGGTGCCTTTGAGCAGGGCACTCTGGTGTTATTCAAGGTTACCTGACTCACTTAAAAAACACCCTTTGATAGGACCAACATTATCTATAGGGGCAAAAATATGTCTGAACCCTAAATACTCATCAAGACATTCCCCATTATATCCAATATTGGGAAACCCAAGCTTTGATCCAGGGATGGAGACAAGAGCATTTCGGAGACTTCGAGAGAAGGGCTATACTCAGGTATCGCATTTTATGCAATCCGAAACTTGGCCCACAATGGTAGACCTGACGAAATCAGGAGGTCAATTTGAAGTAGAACACTGGCAGGCAATACAACTTCGATACTACCTGGAGACATTGGGCCCAATGAGTAATTTTAAACGGGAACTAACTAGGTTTGAAACATACTGTGAGGAGAAGGAACCCACCAACCGAATAATATCTAAAATATATACGATGTTAATGACCCCACCAGAGAATTTTGAGCTGCCAGTATTTAGAAAATGGGAAAGGGACCTAAATAAGACCTTTACACCAGCTCAATACCAGAAGATAATATATTTGGCATTAAACTCATCAATATGCACTAAAATGCAAGAATTAAATTATAAACTACTGATGAGGTGGTATTATACACCATCAAAATTAGGCAGGTTCTACCCTGATGCATCAGATCAGTGCTGGCGATGTAATGGGGAGCGGGGAACTTTGTTCCATATATATTGGACATGCCCTCAGATCAGACAATACTGGCTAGAGGTAGGAAGGATCGCTCAAAAAATTGAGCCTTACCCGGTGCCGGACGATCCGGGTTTTTTCCTATTGCATATAACGCAAATACCCACACAGACCTATAAAAAGTCAGTATTATGTCACTTGGTCAATGAGGCTAAGGCGTGTATAGCGAGATGCTGGAAAAGCTCTAGCCCTCCAACAATCGCAGAATGGCTCAACAGGGTCAGACAAGTGGGGGCGATAGAGGAGTTGGTGGCTTCGGCCCAAGACAGAAAAGAGCAACATATTAAAATCTGGTCAACATGGGAAAAATTTACGCAGACAGAAGAAGGGAAAAGATTAATGGGGAAGTAAGTCTGTCCACCTAGCCAGAGAAGTATTGAGGAGGTTATGGTTTACCTAACGGGGGAGGAGGTTGGGGTGAGGAGGGGAGAGAGAGATTTATTTAGTTATCTACTTATCTATTTAATTTTTTTTCTTTTTTTTTTTTCTTTTCCTTTCTTTCCTTCTTTCTTTTTTGGGGTTTGATTTGGGAGGGAGGTAGAGGGGGAATGGATAAAAATGTAAGGGAGAAGAAAACAAGGGCGTGAGAATCAAAGACGTTTAATAGAGGAAAGGAACTTTATGTGTCCCTCCTGTCACGGGGAGACACGTGAAGGCCAAAAGGGAAGGGAACCCATTGACATTGAGGTTTAGAGGTGAGAGGATCTAATTAATGGAATGGGATGAGGAAAATAATATGAATAGAAATGTAATGGAAAATGTATAAACGATGTATTGTATGTATCCCTTTTTGAAATATAAATAAAGAATATTTAAAAAAAAGAATTTGCAGATCTTACCTTGGGTGATCAACAAGTTGTGAGCTAAAGCTGACAAAATTTCCAGAGGGAAGGGAGAACACTCAGAATCTCCCCAGTGGGATCACAAAGCCAAGGTTAGCTTTAATACCTCCCTGCCCTGACACAAATAACCCTATTTTCCTCAAACACAATCATTCTACCGTCAATGGCTAAATCCCCATTACCCACTAATGCTCTGGCACTTTGGCATTTGAAAATCCAAAATTACAGGTTTTCTGAAAAGGCCCAGTGATTTTTTTTTTTTATAAAAAAAAAAAAAGAGCCATTGCAGACTTCTAAAAATACATAAAACAAAAAAAAAAAAATAAACACATTACCTGGTCATCACGATGGCTTTAATAACCGGAGTTGCTACCCTAAAAGCAGTATACAGATTAGAAGCTCCAACCACACTTTAACCACTTGACCTCCGCAAGATTTAACCCCCCCCCCCCTCATGACCAGGCAATTTTTTGCAAAACAGCACTGCGTTGCTTTGACAATTGCTCGGTGATGCGAAGCTGTACTTCATTAAAGTGTATGTCCTTTTCCCCCACAGAGCTTTCTTTTGATGGTATTTGATCACCTCTGACCAATTAAAAAAATAAAAAAAAATAAGTGGTTTACTTTCTGCTATAAATTTTTTTATTCTGCTACATATTTTTGGTAAATAAAAACCCAATAAGCGTATATTGATTGGTTTGCTCAAAAGTTGTAGCGTTTTTTTTACTAGTAATGGCGGCGAGACTTATAGCGGGACTGCGATATTCCAGTGGACATTCTGACACTTTCGCCCCTGAAGAGTTGGTATAACCAAAACGTGGTGGGCCTATATAGATGCATGATGTCGGATACCATGTAATAAACACATACAAGTATTACTATGCTTACTCTATATAGTGATTGGCCTAAAAAATTCCCCCTGACCAAAATTCTATTTTTTGAGGTACCAGTGACACCAATATGCTAAAAATATGGACTTCACTGTTCTAATGAAACTGTCTGGGAAGGGGTTAAACATCTAGGGCCATCAAATGGTTAAAATGTGTGCCTAGCCAGTGTTTAGGTGTAGTGTATGTTGTGCATTCTCTAGGAAAAGTAATCGATTTTATTCCCTGCTTTGCAGGGAAAGAAATCCTAATAATTCCCTGCTGACAGGCAGAGCCCTGTCCTGTGTGTTCGACGATCAGCGGGTGCCGGCCAATAGATTACCGTCAGCACCCGCCGAGCAACATCTGCTATGTAAAAACACAGCAGAGCCGGGTCGCCTACTCAGAAGTGAGCAGGAGAGCCACCTTGCCACGGTATATCTAGTTTATATGGTCGGCAAGCTGTAAAAAAAAAAAAAAAAAAAAAAAAAAGAAGCGGTATGGCTTTTTCCCCAGAAATTATGCTTACCTATGTGGACGCAGCATCGGTCTGCCGGCTCTAAGACTGAGCTGAACTTTCCCACTCTGGACGGTCTGACTTAAAGCCCGCTGTTGGCTGAAACCAGGCCACAAGAGTGAAGAACGAACTGCACTCCTGTGAGCGACAAGAATAGCTGTACTTCTCCTTTAACTTGCTTGAGCTTCTTGTTTGTATTACTTTTAGTGAAAAGAATACAAACCGAAAAGCTCCACAAAGACGGTAAAGCGCCGCTAAAACTAGCAGTGTTTTACCGCTGACGCCTGGGCGCCGTCAATGTGAAATGGCCCTCAGTCTCAATGTGCCAGGGTAGTGTTTATCTGCAAGCTTTATTTTCCAATACGGAGAAGCCTTAAGCATGATAGTGATCGCTATGTCATAGGTAACATAGAACCAGAAGATCGAGAACCACTCTGATTGGTTCCCAATCGTCAGCTGGTCACTCTCAAAACGAAGCATGTTTATAAACCTATGTCCAGGCAAGGGATATCATACAGAAGGATTTAGATCAGTGGCAGCATGTCCATAGGGGTACCACGCCAATTTCCACCATGTGGGAGGGGTCAAAAAAAGGGCAGGGTCTGGCACCCCCCATCCTAAAACTTCACCAGACGCCACTGATTTAGAGATTATGAGCACAAAGGCATTAAAAAGAAAGGAGGATAATATAAAATAGCAAATCAGTGATGACACACCTCTCACCCAGAAATGCAATTCCTGACAGGTGAAAAGGCAGACAGGACAAACCTGTAAGGGAGGAATATACAATAACCCTCTTGCCTGATTGATGTCCAGCATAAAAATAGTCTGGGATATATAGGTCTGTTGGAGTGTATTTTCCCAGTTGAGATTATTCTTATAAAGTTCCTGTGTACAATTAACATTCCTATCTTCTTATGTAAAAGAACACTACAATTAACACACTCCAAATAACTTAAACAGCTAGAACCCAGTCAGTGCTTAAAGAACTAGGACGTTCTAAGTTTCCAAGCAGGGTCAGAATAAGATCAGCCACATTGTCGAAATACACAAACACAGTCTAATAGTGAGGGTGGGGAATAAACTAAACATAAAAAGAAAACACCACCTGTCCTGATGCAATCTGAATATTCAGTTCTAAACCATGAAATGCCAATGTTTGTCTTTATGTATTATGTGACTCTGCAGCTCTAGACTCAAGGACAGAAGTTATCTAATAATTGAGGATTTGTCAAGCTACTGACCAATTTCTCAGAGCTTCTCAGTCTGCAAAACAGAATCTGAACAGCTCCCTGCAAATTTTTTTTTGTTTCTCTTAACTGCGGGGCTCTGTTATTTGACAATCTTGTACTTTCAAGGCGACTGAAAAAGAAATTTGGCAACGGTCATACTACAAGCAATTCTCAAGCTAAAGAGTCAGCCTAAGGGCTCTTTTACACAGGCAGACTTCACCAGTGGATCCGCCTGCAATCTGTCCACTGATCCCCACTAAGCAGGCAGATGATCGGTCCGTGTCCACTCCACTTATTTTTGCAAATAGGATTGGATGTTGGCAGGTGTAAACTGAAGGCAATGGATGGTCTGATCGGGTCCGCCTAAAAAACTGACAGGTGACCCTGATCGGTCCGCCCGTGTGAAAGAGCCCTTAGACAAAAAATAAAAAAAAAGTAAAAAGCTAAATAAATGGGCAGATGTAGATATGCATGTAGATAAATGTAAACCACATCTAAATAAAATGCAGATATTTAGGAATGTGAATTTCTAAATTAAAGGCTAAACATTCACATTTTTGCATGAACAAATGGTAAAACCATTATTAAGACATAGTAAAAAGGGAAGAGCTACACACAAGAATATACAAATAATATGCCAGTATTGAGCAAGCAGTTTTCTCTGCACCCCATCATTCCCAGACATGCTCTTTGCATAGCCCATTCAAGTCAAATTACCACCCCCACCCACTTATACCCACCATAGCTACGTTCCCCCGCCGTTCCACTGCAGCCCTCTGGAAATGCCCAGTGCTACCAAGCATGGGGGAGCATGTCCACTCCTCCCGTTCTTCCCAGGATGCAGTGCTCGGGCCTCAGCGGCCAATCACTAGGCCCGAACACTATCACGAGAGGGAGGGGAGGAAGTCATCAGTGTTTTCTTAACCTGAAAAGACACAAATCTTTTAGTTTAGCCTGTGATACCAGGCTGCAACACATAATAGGTCAGCCCTATAACAGGCTCAGTGCTGTATCATGTCAACATGCTTGGCACCAAACGTCAAAGCTCAAATGAAACCAAGGCCATAACAAAAAGCAAGACAGGAAACGTTTACACATTTCTCTTACATGGCATAAGATGAGCGGGAAAATCAGGCGATATTAGATTTTCTTGAGCTTTAAAAGAGACATTGCCACTTTACCGATTTAAGGCAAAGTGACGGCCCGCATTCAGATAACCCACCCGCACAGTGAATTATACTCCCCTATCTGCACTTCCTCTCTACCTCCCCCTGCTCAATCAGAGCCCTCACTCTGAACAGGGCTCCCAGGTATGGGAGAACATGCGACTGGAAGTGGGAAAGTGGCAAGGGAATGCACAAGTATAACTTGCAGGGAAGGGATGGGCTCTCAAAAAGGCACGGTTGCTCTTAACAGGCAAAGTGACCGTGTCTCTCTGAATAGAAATGCAAGTCATACTCACTGGATCAACCTGCCATATAATAACAGTTGTGTCTTTTGATCCTGTTGCTAGTTTAGTGCCATCGTTGGAGAACTTGCAGAACCACACTTCGTTACAGTGCTCTGTAAGGACTTGTTGTGTGAAGCACGGAAACTGTTTTCTTAAGAAAAAGAAACAAAAAAAGAAACACAAAGTGAAGAGTTAAAAGAAAACATTACATACAGTACAAAAAGAAACACAGTAGCACAACATTTGTTCATCCCCCTCAGCCAAGAATAAGTGTAGTTTACAAACACCTCTTTAGTCTATGCAGGCAACTCGGCTACATTTCCAAATTTAAAGTAGATGTAAACTAACTGCATGACATTTAGTCTGCTAAACATGGCATTCCTTTGGATGGGGTTTCCGATGGTGACAACAGTGGAGCATGCCTGTGTAAGGTGTTGAAATGGCAACTTGTAACCTCCATCAGAAGCCTCTGGGACAGGGAGAGACAATGTAGGAGCACATATTGGGAAATAGGGACAGAATGGGCTGTTTAAGAAAGGGGCGGGCCACATACACGTAGCAGCCCGCCCAGATCCCATCCCATCCCATGTAGTCCCCTGTCAGGGATCTGCCTTGTTTACATAGGCAGAGCGGGCATATGCCTTTCTGTTCCACGATCGTGGGTGGGCGGCGGACATCGGGTCCGCCGGGCACTATTGCACGAAACGACATACAGGTACTTTGTTTCGTGCAATAGAGCCATCCTGCCACAGTATATATGTGATGGGCAGTGTTTAACCACTTGCCACCCAGGCCAATTCTGACATTTCTCTCCTACATGTAAAAATCATGAGTGTAAGAACACAAAAATAAAAAGTACTGTAATTATTGGCGTATAACACTCACTTTTTTACCCTGAAAATAGAGGGTAAACTGTGCCTGCGTGTTATACGCAGGTTTTTTTTTTCCTGAAACTGCCCTATTAAAGTTAGGGTGCGTGTAATACGCCGATAAATACAGTAATTGATAAACCAATGCTCTATGTGAAAAAAATTATATGCAAATTTCAAATACTGTCCAAAAAAAAAAAAAAAAAAAGGAGTCCAGAGTCCAATATCAGCAAAGGAATCTTGAGTGAATAAGCGACAAAAGTTCCACCACCAGAAAGTGCCATCTCCTTAAAAAATGCTTGCTTACCAAATGGCAAGCAAGATAAGCTTGGGCCTTTAACTGAGTGCTCGTGGCAACAACAGCTTCACAGGAACGGTTGATGGAAGACTGGGTACTCGTATGAGTCAAGTATCATGCAGGGCAAAAGTGGTTACCGGAAATGAAAGGCTCACCATAGCATAAATCCAATTGAACAGGAACGGTTTAATAAGGTAAAAACACTTGCATCAATATTTAGATAAAAACAGCATGTAATGACAATTTAGACGGCCGGCTGGCGAACGCCCGTCCACTCTGACTTCAAAACGCGATGACATCAGTACATCAACTAGTCCCGCCGCGCTTTTCGTCATATAATGACGTCGTCTGGGGGCACATCCGTTCCTGTTTAATTGGATTCACGCTATGGTGAGCCTCTTTCATTTCCGGTAACCACTTTTGCCCTGCATGATACTTAACTCATACGAGTACCCAGTCTTCCATCAGCTGTTCCTGTAAAGCCGTTGTTGCCACGAGCACTTAGTTAAAGGCCCTGGCTGGGGTTTGCAGCCGCAAGCTTATCTTGCTTGCCATTTGGTAAGTGAGCATTTCTTATGGTGATAGCACTTTCTGGTGGTGTAACTTTTGTTGATGTCACTTATTGACTCAAGATTCCTTTGCTGATATATTGGACCCTTTTTTGGACAGTATTTGAAATTTGCACATCATTTTTTTTCACATAGAGCATTGGTTTATCAATTACTTTTATTTTTGTGGTATTACATTCATTTATTCCCAATACCACCATTTCTTGAGTTTTTTTTTTTTATTAGTACACAGGTTGGGCCAGCACGGCTACCATTTTTTGCCATTTGATATTGAGTGTGTATTTTCATTTTTTAGCTGCTGCATATTTTAGGTAAATATTCAAAGAACGGAATATGGGACTTTAAAGGTGCTAAAATATCAGCAGATACAACAGTTAAAAAATATAGAAAATGTATTGTTAAACATCAATTAAAAAGAAAACTGATGTATACCTGTAGCGGTCAATGAATTGTGTACATCATAGGGTTGTCCCGATACCACTTTAAGACCGAGTACAAGTACCGATACTTTTTTTCCCCCAAGTACTCGCCGATACCGATTACCGATACTTTTTTTTAAATGTCATGTGACAGTTTCTCAAAGCACAATACAGATTAGGTGGCACTGATATGCATCACCGACGGCTGGCTGGCACTCACCGACGGCTGGACGGCTGGCTGGCACTCACCGACGGCTGGCTGGCACTCACCGACGGCTGGCTGGCACTCACCGACGGCTGGCTGGCACTCACCGACGGCTGGCTGGCACTCACCGACGGCTGGCACTCACCGACGGCTGGCTGGCACTGACTGATGGTACTAACAGGTGGCAGGCACTGAATATGGCATTGGGCACTGATAGGTGACATATATGGGCACTGATGGCAGGCACTGGAATGCCATTAGGGAAGGCTGCCTGCGATGCCTATCTTGGTACTCCTTGCACTCGGCCGCATAAAAGCAGCAGCGGCCATCTCGTTACACCCAGCCCGAACTATATGGGCTGGGTGTAACAAGATGTCAGCTGCTGGTATACTGTGGCCGAGTGCAGGGTGTACCAAGATGGGCGTCGGGATTTTCAAGCACTGGCGGCAACATGGAGCGTCACTTCCGTTACCGAATGTGACGGCTCCGGTCGCTGATCCCGATGGATGATGCGGCTGCGCCCTGCATTCTGCACTCCTGACAGCTTACCTGCGTGAGGACTCGCTCTCCGCTCCGCCAGCTGACTCCACCCTCTGCTCTGCCCGCTGACTCCGCCCGCTGCACACCGCCTCTCTCCCATCCCAGGTATCGGCTAAGGCATCGGGAGCATTTGCGCGAGTACAAGTACTCGCGCAAATGCTCGGTATCTGTCCCGATACCGATACTAGTATCGGTATTGGGACAACCCTAGTATATCAGTTTTCTTTTTAATTGATGTGTAACAATAAATTTTCTATATTTGTTAACTGTTGTATCTGCTGATATATTAGCAAAATATAAAAAATAAACCATCTCGGCTTCCCAGCCGAGGCGGCGCTGTTTTTTTTTTAATGCAGAGGCCGGGCATGACATCATAAAATCGCGCCCGGCCTCTGACTACCTTAGAGACTCCGGCGACCATCTGGTCCGCCGGAAATCTCTATGGTCAACATCCGGGGCCGGCGGATCCGTCACCGACTCACAGATCGCAGCGGTGAGTCGGTAGAAGCACCGGAGGGCGGCGGGAGGGGGGATATCACCTCTCGCCTCCCGTAAGAACGGTCAAGCAGCGAACAGCCGTTATAATCATTCTTATGGTGTTGAGAATCGCGGCTGAAAAAAAAAATTATATCCGAATGATGCCTGTAGCTACAGGCATCATTCAGATATCCCCAAAGTCAAGGACGTCATATGACGGCCGGCGGGCGGGAAGTGGTTGAACACAAAGTAGTCCATTTTACAGGATATTATACACACACACGACAATTTATCCCCAAAACACATTCTGCTACTTCTCCCAAGTATGGGGATACCAAATATGTGAGACTTTCAATGTTTGGACTGATCATGTACAGGACTTTTTTTTTTTTACATACCGTTACCAGAACAGCAGTGTCGCTATGGTGACATTTTACTGCTCTGATAAATGATCAGACACTGTATGCTGCAATGGCATACAGTGTCACTGATCACTAACCAGAGCAGTACATTATCACCATAGCGACACTGCACTAATGACTAATCAGCGTTACACCACTGCTGTTGGTAAATGAATGTTTAAGAGCAGTTGGGCCTTATTTTCAGCTGCCCCTGAACTCTGTTATTTTATCAGTACATGTACACACGGTCATTTATAGTCGTTTCCAGGCAGTTGCCTTCAGGACAGATGTTCAGAGGCATTCGAAAACGGCAAATGCCTGAAACAGCTTGTAAACGTGGTAACTCGCGTTTAATTTTAAAGAGACATTTTTGACCATTTAAAAAAATAAAAAATGAACACACGCTTCTAAACGCAGCAAAACTTTAAAGCGACATCCCACAGCAGTAGATGAAAATTAAAAAAAAAAAAAGTTTCTTTTTTTTATATGTCTATGTGCCCCTTACATCCCATTGCAGAAGCTCAAGGAAATAAATGTATGCGTTTCTGTGGGGTCTATTTATTTGGGTTAACTGGACAGGAAAAAACAACCAGAGCACACCACAAATGCAAACAAAGGTATTGGCTTTTCAGAATCACTCAATTCTCCAGTTCAAAGGATTTTTCTGGGTGAATCTGATGCTTTTGCAATAGAACATTATAAAGATTCACCAACATCTGTATGAAAGAGAATGTGTTGTCAAATGATCTTTGGTCAGCAAAAGACGTACGACCTATTCTCAAATTAGCAAACAAAAAGTTAACCAAAATCGCATTACAGCGCTAAAAGAAAAAAAAAAAAAAACAACGTTTTAAGCTAGTTTTTCAAGAATTGGTAGCTTGACGATGCACACATATAGCAATATTTGTTTGTGGTTTCCAGCATCCACGATCCACAATGTACTTGCGTAAATTCCATGTGTGCACAGCTGCCTTTACTTTTTATTTCTTTTTTGGACCCAACCATTACCTACCTGCTGCAGACATGATCAATCAGCAAGGACACAGAATCCAGATTGTTGTCAAGTTTTGTATTGTGATAGAGGCACCGGTCTCGCTGCAGCTCAACCGCTTGACGTAGCAGAGTTTGCAGGCGTCTAGGGGGCAGCATAACCGAGGGTGGCAAGTATGCTGGGGGCAGAATAAATGCAGGCATCAGACATATGCACAGAAATGAAAAAAAATAAAATAATTCCTCATCATTTCTAATAAGAACCTGCACAACATGTGTGGCGAATAACGTTTTCCAAGCTGAACCAACGACTGCTACTGCTAGAGCACATAGAAAACAGTTGTTTTCTATGTGCCTCGCTCACACTGCAACATAGCCCGGAAAATGCAGTGCAGTGAGGCGCACGTGTGGGTACACGCTGAGGCAAAGAAACAATAGTATTTTTGTACTCACAGTAAAATCCTTCGATTCGCCCATGGACGGACACAGCTCCTTAATTCATGACCGTTGGGTTATGTTCCTGTTCATAGGAGAGGACTAGGCAGAACATGTTAGTTATCTTAAAACATGCAACTTTAACAAAGTTGAACAGCCCCGCCCAAGGGGCGGTCCCTCCGTACATAACCCTCCTACCTGCAGTCAGCAGACTCAGTTCGTAGTAAAGCAGTACAAACTAAAAAAAAGGAGGGGTGAGTGCCGTGTCCGTCCATGGACGAAATCGAGAAAAAGGATTTTACGGCGAGTACAAAAATCCTATTTTCTCTTCTTCGTCCATGGGACGGACACCGCTCCTTAATTCATGACCGTTGGGACGTCCCAAAGCAGTGTAAAAAAAAACAAGGGGTGGGCACAGCAAACAAAAAAACATTTTCACCCCAAAGAAGCAGAGCTCCTCAACGGAGGAGGTGCAACCTCAAACAGCCGACTGCAAAAACTTTGCGGCCGAAACTAGCATCCGAAGATGCATGCACATCAACCTTGAAAAAGTGTGAAAGAAATGTGAACGGACGACCAGGTCGCCGCCTTACACACCTGTGAGACAGATGCTTGATGTCGGAAATCCCAAGAGACACCAAAAACCCAGGTTGAATGCGTCTTAACCGGAAAGAGAGGCGCCTGCCCTTCAAGGGCATAAGCCTGGATGACGGTCCGCCTGACTCACCGAACAATGGTGGCTGACGAGACCGCCAGGCCCTACTGCGGACCAGACACAGACAGAAACAGGGAGTCAGACCTCCGGAACGGAGCCGATAGACAGGTACACACGCAGGGCACGTACCACATCTAAAGAAAGTAGCGCAATCTCCTTGGAATGCGATGGCCGAGGACACAACGTGGAAGTACCATGTCTTCATTCAGGTGAAAGGCCGAAACCACCTTCTGAAGAAAAGAAGGCTGCGGTCGTAGCACCGCTTTGTCCCATTGGAGGACCAAATATGGGGACTTGCAATAGAAGGCCGCCAAGTCAGAAACCCTCCTGACAGCTGTGATGGCTACCCGGAAGGCCACCTTCTGAGAAAGTGACAAGAGGAATTTCCCTAATGTCCTTTAAAAAAGGGAGGTTTCTGCAGCGCCGAGAGCACCGGATTCAAAACCCACGGAGGTAGTGGTGGTCGCACCAGAGGAGCCACCTGTCAAACCCCTTGCGCAAACGTACGTACTTGTTAGAGACACCAGGGGTCGCAGAAAGAAAACAGCCAAGGCTGTAAACTGCCCCGAATGGTGCTTAAGGCAAGTTTCTGATCCTCTCCACGCGGTAAAAAAAATAAAAAATAAAAACAGCAGGATCCTGGAAACCGAATCAGTCCATGGATGTCAATCCATCGCCTCCCACAGAGAAGTAGGCTCTCCATGTGCGATAGTAGATCTTCCTATAAGAAGATTTCCGTGCTCTCAACATGGTCGAAATGACCGAAACCGACAGGTCTCGGTCCCTCAGTACCTGGCTTCCAATAGCCATGCTGCTAAAGCCAGTGACTGCAAAGCAGAATGAAGAATGGGACCATGAGAGAGAATGTCCCACCCCAGATGCCATAGACATGAGGTCGGCAAACCATGGACGCCTAGGCCAATCTGGGGTGACTAAAATCACCTGAATTCCTTCGGACTCTACTTTGCGGAGTAGACGAGGAAGCAACCTCAGTGGTTGAAAGGCATAAATTAGCCGAGCTGACCCCACGCGGCCACCAACGTGTCTGACGCGACTGCCCAGGGATCTCTGGACCTGGCCACAAACAGACGATTGCGTCGAGAGATCAGGAGATACACGTCTGGAGTGTCCCATCTCCGACAAAGGAGTTGAAAAAAAAACCCGGATATAATGACCATACCCCGCGGGACAAACGGTGCTGCCTCGAAGGAGGCCAAGACCCATTTCACTGCCCCCTGGAGCATCCGCAACCTTTCTGGCGGAAGAAAAATTCTCGCCTCTGATAAACACAGAACCAGCCCCAGGATGGTGACTGACTATAGACACGTCTCCCTTTAATTCTAAACTAAAAACAGGTTATAAAAAGAAAGACCATGCAGAGACCAATGATGGCAATGCCACGTTGACTCAGCAAGGCTAGAATCGAAGCGAGCACCCTGGTGAAAACTCCCGGTGCCACTAGCTCAAAAAGGAGAGTCTTAAATGGTGGTTTTCCCTGACCACTAATCACAGGAACCTCTGGTGCCTGTCGCATCTGGGGACATGCCAGCTCGCGTCCCTGAAGTCTAGGGATGGTCCTGGATGGAGCGAACTGACTCCATCCTGAATTTCCAAATCCCCACCCAGTCTTGAACTGCCCCATCAGGGCAGTCCAACGAGACTGTAGGACAAAGAACTATCCAGTGAATAAGAAAGAAAACATTGATCTTATATGAAACAACCACTTCACAAACTCCGTGGTCGGAAAAACCAGACGGCTACACAAGGGCATTAAGGGCCCTAAGAGCCATGAACAGATCTGAATCTGTCCTGCAGCGGTATGGGTATGACAACCCCAAAGAAAAACCTCAAGATATTGGAGAAGGAAGGTCCCAGCTTACGGGGCGCCTCTACTGTTAGCCAAAGAAAGGCAAATCTGTCAGAGCTTCCCTAAAAAATGGGTCAGCGGACCAGTATATCCGCCTTTCCAGGTGGCGCAAAACCACCCCGGACACAGAGGCCCTAGAGGCTAAAGCAGTTACAGTGCACCTGCTGGTCGACTGATAGAGGAAGCTGATGCTCCTCCACTGCCTGGTACAAAAGCTTTGCCCAGTCATTGAGTGTCAGAGACACCAGAGATGCAGCCACTAATGGGCGTAACGCTGACTTCAGCATGGCGAACACAGTCCAAGCCATCGCTTCTAAACACCTCCGATAGGCAGGTGACCCCCCTGCCGGGAAAGTGGTACCCCTGATATTAGGGGTCAACTTCATAGGCAAAAACACATATCCTTATGACAATGTTCTACAAGGAATAATGTGCGTTGAGGGACCAAAAAGGACCTCTGCAACAAACCCATTCCCCATCTAAGAAGAGTGGGCACGCTTCTTCAACATAGAGTGGGTCGAGCGTGACCCAAAAAAAAGGGACCGACACCTTCCAGCAGCTACTTCATTGATAAGTGCTGATTGTACAAACACAGTTTATACTGTGTATTGCGCCAAAACGCGCAATTGGAGCGTGGGAGGAAACCCATTCAGCCACCGAGAGCATAGTACATTAGACATACGGTGTATGTAAATAAACATATTGAACATGTTTATACTGTGCAAGCGCCGAAGTACCCGGAGGAAACCCACGCAGACTGCATACACATACTGTGTAGGTATTTTAGTATGTGAGAAAAAACATATTGAACATGTTTAATGGTATGCGCGCCTTCGGCGCTATGCACAGCATAGAGTGTAGGAGGAAACCGGAGTACCCGGAGGAAACTCACGCAGACACAGAGTAATAATACATACATATACTGTCAATGTATTTAGTTTTGTGTATAAACATATTGTGTATGTTTATACTGTGTATGGCACCGAAGGCGCGCAAGTCATTGGAGCGTGGGAGGAAACCCACGCAGACACAGAGAGCAATAATACATACATACGCTGTGAATGTATCCAGTGTTGTGTATGTTTAAACTATTGCGCCGAGGGCGCTTAATCTTCTCTATCGTTCCAATCTGCGTATATGTGCTGCCGAAGCAAGCACCAAACTGCAGGTAAAAAGCAACCTCTGACACCTCAGACCAGTGGTCCTGTCAGAGTCGGAGCATTCCCCAGGAAATGGCGGGAAACCACAGGTGCAGGGGCTCTGCTGTTGCCTTACAGATACTGACTCCATGTTTGGCCCCTCCCCCGGGATAGAGGTTACTTATTATAACCGAGAGACCGGGGTGCGCTGAGGGACCGCAAGGGGCCTCTGCGACCGGTCTGTAGCTATGCAAGGAAAACCTTAAGCATAGCGGGGTGGTTTGTGCGACCCAAAGAAAGGGCAGACTCAGCTGTGGAAGAGTTCTATCATCCAGCTTGCGAGTGTTCTGACAGCAGTAATGCTGTCTTGAGGTGGCCCGGACGAGGGGTCCTCCACACAGGGAAGGTCCTTGTCCACCGCTTCTGACATCTCAGAACCAGCCGCAGCCAGGCCCGAGTCAGAGTTAGAGTAATTTCCCAGGTGATGGCGGGGGGAGGGAGCGCATAGCAACCCTCTTCCTTCGCTCGCACGCCTCTTCCACCTTGGCAACAAGGACTCCAGGACTGCCTAAACAGTGCCCATGGGAAGTGCAGGTGCAGAGCACCAGATGCTGCTGCTAGAATGTCTGAGGGGAAAAAATGCCAGCCTCTGGCTCCAGAACGCCCATTGACCACCCTTGGGGACCTAGTCAGTTACCTGACACATAACTTTGTCCACCCTCCTAGCTGCACTGACCGAGGGGAGGGAATACCCAGGTGACTCACCGCCAGCCAGGGACAGCCGAGTGGCGCTGCCCGCTCTCCATCCTCACACCACGAGTGACTGAGAAGCTGCGTGGGGTGAATGGTGCCATCCACGCCGTTCTCAGGAAGTCAGTGCAGCACTAGAGGCCAAAACCCATTCCAAAATGGCCGCCAGGTGCCCAGAAAAAGCACGCGGACCACAAGAAAATGGCTGTAGCATGGTGCGGCTATGGCAAAATGGCAGCCAATGGGGAATTCAATGCAATGCATAGGCCCCAGAAAAATGGCACCAGTGCTTCAAAAATTGGCGCCCAGCAAGCGAGGTGGACGAGAAGGCCAGCAGCGGAGGCTCCCAAAAAACACCACCCCCCACACAGATAGCGGGCCTGGACACCCTTACAGCCCCCAAAAAAAAAAAAAAAAAAAAAAAAAAAATGTTATTCCCCGGTCGCAGTAGCCCCGCGAGGAGAGGAGGAAAGAGGGTGACAGAGAGAAAAGGTAGGAGAACTCAACGACCCCCTTAGGAATGCCCAGCTGTTCCACCCCACCGAAGCAGGAGCTGTACCTGCTGGTGCGTTCCTGACAGACCTACAACCGAGCAGTACGGAGTAGCTGTCGGCCCGGTCCACTGTGACCGAGACCGCAAGCCGCTCGGTCATATGTGAACCCTGGAGGATATAGCTCACCGGCCACCTCTGGAGCAATGGGGTATGTCGTGACAGACCCCACGCTTCTTTGCGAGGGGACGGTAACACGCTCGATGGCCAGACTGGGGGGACTACAAGGATCTATAATATCCTGCCTGTCATGCCCAGCCGGCAGTTGATAGAAGATTCTCAAAAATAAAATAAAAGTAAAAATCTCTTCAGGATACTGGGCCCGAAGGGAGCTACATCCTCTCCTCTGCTAGGCAGAAAAAAAACTGAGGCTGCTGACTGCAGGTAGGAGGGTTATGTACGGAGGGACCGCCCCCCTGGGCGGGGCTGTTCAACTCTGTTAAAGTTACATGTTTTAAGATAACTAACATGTTCTGCCTAGTCCTCTTCTATGAATAGGAACATAACCCAACGATCATGAATTAAGGAGCTGTGTCTGTCCATGGACGAAGAAGAGAAATTAGCATTTACCAGAGTACGATCGTGCACAGCCATTCACTTGTAGGGCAGGCTGGATGTCACACCTGCAGCGCCCCAAACACAGGAGGAAAGTGCAGAAGTTTATGCTAGCCATAAAAAAAATGCTATAAATCTGTGCATGAACCTATAGGAACAGCATGCATTTCTGGAAAACAGTGGGTATTTTTCTGGACTTTCAGTGTCTTTACAAGGATAAAATGGCCAAAATGTAATTCTCCCTCTAAAACATTTTAGACATAATCTGTCACATACATATAATTATTCTCTGCCTGGACAAGAGGACTATGTGAAAGTTTTTCTAGTCTCAGCCAGATCTCTTCCCAGGCAGAGTTTAAGGCAGTAAACTCTCCTGTACACGGACCATGTCAGGATTGTTATTAACACATCACAGGATGTACCCTTGAGGCCAACAGACAGGAGTCAAGAAAAGACTAGATAATAAGCTTAAAACACATAAATCAACAGGACCAAATGGCTTACACCTGAGAGTCCAAAGACCTCAGTCAGATTATAGCTAGGCCATTATTCCTAATCTTTGCCAACAGCATACTGACAGGAATTGTACCAGCTGATTGGAGAAAAGTCAATGTGGTACCAATATTCAAAAAAAAAAAAAAAAGAAGAACAGAGACATTCCTGGAAACTACAGGCCAGTCAGCCTAACATCAATAGTAGGTAAAGTCTTGGAGGGGATGATAAGGGACTATATCCAAGAATTCGATTTTTGAAAAAAGTATCAGTAATAATCAGCATAGGTTTACGAAGGTTTCTCTGTTAACATTCCACAAGGAAGTGAGCTGCTATCTAGATGAGGGAAGGCTGGTGGATGTGGTCTAACTGGATTTTGCAAAAGCATTCGATACAGTTCCCGATAAACGATTAATCTACAAGCAGAGGTCTGCAGGCATGGACCATAAGGTTTGTTCTTGGAAAGAAAACTCGTTACAGGGGCTTGTACAAAGGGTGGTGATAAATGACGTGTACTCAGACTGGTCTGGAGTGGCAAGTGGGGTACCCCAAGGCTCCATCTTGGGACCAATCCTGTTTAATTCATAAATTATATAGGAGGATGGGATACATAGTTTAATCTCAGTTTTTGCGGAGGATACAAAAATAAGCATGGCAATAACTTCACAATTTACAGTAAAGCCCCGTACACACGTTTGGATTTTCCGCAGACAAAAGTATCAGACTTTTGTCCGAAGGGCGTTGGCCAAAAACTTGTCTTGCATACAAACGGCACACAATTGTCGGACAACAAACACGAACATAGTTACGTACTACGTTCTTTTTCAGCTCTTTAGCGCCACCCTTTGGGAACCTTCTGCTAATGTTGTGTTTGGTGAGCATTGCTTCCGAGCATGCGTTTGTACTTTGGACTTCTGTCCGACGGACTTGTGTACATACGCTCGGAAAATCCGACAGACTGTTGACGGAATATTTTAAAGCCTGCCATCCAACATTTGTCCGCGGAAAATCCGACAATTGTCCGATGGAGCATACAAACGGTCGGATTTTCCGCCAACAGCCTGTAATCACACAATCCCCGTCGGAAAATCCGATCGTGTGTACAAGGTTTAAGACCTGAACAAAATAATGGAGTGGGCAACTACATGGCAAATGAGGTTCAATGTGGAGAAAAAAAAAAGGTGTAAAATAATGCACCTGGGGGGGGGGGGGGGGGGCTTAAAAAAAAAAAAACACTTACTAGGGGGAGAACCTCTGGGAAAAGCTAGGATGGAGAAAGATCTGGGGGTCCTAGTGGAAAACAGACTGAGCTATAGCTTGTAATGTCAAGCTGCAGCTACAAAAGTCAGCAGAATATTAGCATGCATAAAAAATAGGGGATATACTACAGAGATAAAAACTATAATCCTGCCACTTTGTAAAATGCTTTTTAGGCCTCATCTGGAGTATTCCGTCCAGTTCTGGTCACCAGTCCTCAGAAGGGATGTGCTGGTGCGAGTCCAAAGACGGGCAACTAAATTAATAAAGGGATTGGAGGACCTCAATTACGAGGAACGTCTACAACCGCTAAAAATGTATTATCGCCGGAGAAGAGATAAAATACCTCAATGGTGATCCCAGTGTAAGAAAAAAAACTATTCAGTCTCAGAGAGAGTGTAAAGGCCCGTACAAACGGTCGGACTTTTTGCCAACAAACTTCAAAATGAGCACGTTTTTAAAAAAATCCGACCGTGTGTACGCTCTATCGGAAAAAAAAATTCGGTTTTCATTGGACAAAAGTTCGCTCTGCAAACGGACAAACTTTTTAGCAACAAAAGTCCGATGGTGCAAAGTCCGACCGTGTGTACAGAAATCCATCGGACTTTTGTCCGAGGTACAAATACGCATGCCCAGAACCAATGTTAAAATCAACCAACAATAGCAGAAGTTGACCAAAGGGTGGCGGTAAAGAGCAGAAAAACCACTTGATGTTGGGAAAGTTTGCAGAAAATTCAGAGCGTGTGTACGCTATGGGTGTGCCCAGCCAACTCCCTTTGGACAAAAATCCTCGGAAAAGTTTGTTTGAAGTCCGACCGTGTGTACGAGGCTTTAGGAGGACAAGGGGCCACACAATGAGATTGGAGGAGAGATGGTTTAACCTTCAGCAGACACACAAAAACAGTCTCCTGCGCTCGGATGTACAGTCTCTTAGTGGCACAACCAGAGTATTCCGTAGGGAAATGACCAAGAATCTTGCTGCCCTCCTCAGAACAATTGGTATTCTTTAAGACTGAAAAGTAAAGGAAAACAGAAGGCGCACCGACCTAGTGCATTACCAGTGGCTAGGTTTTATTTAAAAGGTTGGAAGAATTAAAAATACTCACAAAGCAAGTATAGTATTGAACACACAATCTTTCCATCAAAAGGAGATAGCCTCCTACTGGAACCGGACGACCAGAGAGTCCAGACAACAAAATTCACAGCCACGGCTGACGCGGGCCTGAGTGGTCACCTGACTACAACTCCACCCACCACAGGCCACTCCTCCTCTCGCCTAAAAGGCAAACCCATATAGGCTTAACCCCTCACTATACACTCTATGTCCATCTAAATCTTACATAGTAACTATTAGTACGCCATACCTATATACCTATGTAAGATTTAGCCTATATGGGTTTGCCTTTTAGGCGAGAGGAGGAGTGGCCTGTGGTGGGTGGAGTTGTAGTCAGGTGACCACTCAGGCCCATTTACACATGGATAAAAAGGAGCCCAGAGAGAGAGAGGGGGGTCCAGTCACCATCACTTTTTGGCTCTGAGGAAGAGGGTGCGCCCTCGCAACGCGTCAGCCGTGGCTGTGAATTTTGTTGTCTGGACTCTCTGGTCGTCCGGTTCCAGTAGGAGGCTATCTCCTTTTGATGGAAAGATTGTGTGTTCAATACTATACTTGCTTTGTGAGTATTTTTAATTCTTCCAACCTTTTAAATAAAACCTAGCCACTGGTAATGCACTAGGTCGGTGCGCCTTCTGTTTTCCTTTACTTTTTAACCTTCAGCAGCACAGGGGGTTTTTCACTGTCAGGGCGATAGGGATGTGAAACGCTCTTCCACAATCGGTGGTGTCAGCAGGCAATATTGATATTTTTATAAGATTCTTGGGCGCGCATCTTTAAAAAGACAACATTCAGGGATTTGGGAAATAATTATCGACACTGACACACGTACACCTACACAGGTTGAACTGTCTTTATTCAACCTTACCCACTATGCAACCATCCCTGTCCCCGTGATGCCGATAAGAGTACTGTGGTTATCACCAGGACAGAAAACCAGACAAAATATTGTCAGAATTCTTAGCTTTGATTTTGTTAGTGCCCCCTGTTGGAGGATTTCCCAATCATTCCGGTTATGTCAGAAAGTGGAGTTAAAAATTACAGACAGCAATAAAAGTCTAAGGGGAGCTCTAAACCCCTTAGTGCCCAACCTGCAGCCCTTTGGTACTTGTTGTGCAACCCTTGGACCCCAACATGCTGGAGGGGGAGAATTGATTCGTATAGGGGTAATAGCAGGATCTCGGCTAGCCTCATGTTATATGTCCCCAACTTCTCACTATCCTATTCAGTATATTTCCAGTCTCCAGCCTAAACCTGTTGCAGTCTCTGACCCTTATTTCCTCTACTACACAGGTGTCAAACACAAGGCCCGCAGGCCAAATCCGGCTCTCCAGGCCATTTCATGTGGCCCTCGCACCTCTCCTGCAGCTGCAGGAGAGCTCCAGCTCTCCTCTGGTCATCAAGACCCTATACTTTCTGCTTTCAAGCAATGCATCCATCTTCCCAGCAGCAGCATAAGGTAAGGGGGTGCACTGTGATGTAAGGGAGGGTGGGGGACTCAGCTTCTGACGGTGGGGTGGCTCTTGACATGTAATGTAAGGGGAGGGGATGCGCTGGACATCTAATGTTACAGATACAACCGGCCCTTTTGAGGGTAATCATAATGCTGATGCGGCCCACAATGAAATTTGAGTTTGACATCCCTGCTCTAGTAGATCTGTAGGATCACAATCCTCACTAGAATTACATATACTGAAAATTATGTGCAGCGCTTTGATATCAGGGGCTCCTGCTAAAGAAGTCAAAACTTTGCAAGTTGACAGACACCACTGTAACCCATCAGCACTGCGCCAAAAGCAAAACAAAGCTTTGGCTGAAGCTGGACTTTCTAAAGCCGCAAATGGCAAAGTTGATACAAATGCTAAGAAAATTGCACTTACTCTGGAGTTTATCGAGAAGTTTCGAGCGAGATGGTGCCCCTTTACCTTCCCATTCCGCTTTTGCACGAAGGTCTTCAGCATGACTACACATTAAATACCTGAGAAAAGATTAACGATAGATCAGTATTTACAAATTCTGTAGCAGTTAGATTTGTCCCTAGAAGGAAAACTGCAATGAAAGAATGATCGATTAACATTTTAGTTTTGAACAGAAAAGCCAATTACTCATCCAATGCAGCTGCTGCAGCTCATGGCATCCCAGTGATTTGTAGTTGCATATCAAGCCTGGCAGCCAGCTACAGCTGCAAAATTCTTTAGGTAGCTACATACCGCCACAGAAAACAGACTTGTAGCTGCTACAAATCCCTGTGATAGTTTGACATGAAGTTGCCCTTACCATTCCTGTCTTGCAGGTAACCACACAAGTACAGGTGGAGTGACCAGTATTCCAGCAATATACCAGGAGTGAACTTGTGCGGATAACCACAAAACATGGACTGTGTAATGATTTTGCAAAACTGCTTTTCAAAGTTTCCATAGTCAATTGTTTCCATTTAGGCAATAGTGCAACTGAGGGTTCATTTATTCATTTTCCTTTTCAAGATATCAGTTCAACAATGTCCACTATTCCTTTGCGAGCCATGACAATTATTGAATAAGGCTCTGTTCACATGTAGTGTGGTGACCTATGTTGTACCACACTGGAAGAATGCAGGTCACAGCTAGGACACAAAAAACAAAAATTGGTTTCTATGTGTCACACACACACACACACACACGCGCACACACGCGCACACACGCAGTGCAATGAGCTGTGATAAAATGCAGACATGCTGCATTTTATCAGGATCGCATGTCACTGTACAACAGCACAACGAACCACACTGCTGTACAAAAAAAAAAAAAAAAAAAAGTCATAAATCTATCCCCTATTTTGTAGGCACTATAACTTTTGCGCAAGCCAATCACTATACGCTTATTGCGATTTTTTACCAAAAATATGTAGAAGAATATGTATCGGCCTAAACTGAAAAAAAAAAAAAAAGTTTAAAAAAAAAATTGGGATATTTATTATAGCAAAAAGTAAAAGTGTTTTTTTTTTCCAAAATTGTCGCTCTTTTTGTTTATAGCGCAAAAAATAAAAACCGCAGAGGTGATCAAATACCACAAAAAGAAAGCTCCATTTGTGGGGGAAAAAAGAAGGACGTCAATTTTGTTTGGGAGCCACGACCGCGCAATTTTTATTCAAAATGTGACCATGCCGAAAGCTGAAATTTCGCCTGGGCAGGAAGGGGGTATATGTGCCCAGTAAGCAAGTGGTTAATTTGATGGCTCTGTCCTACAATGTAGGTAGGGAGTCTCGAATCAGGTCGGTTGTGGTTTTAAAATCCCCTTTACCACAGCAGCTCAGTCCAAAGATATTAACCCTCTGGACACTGGAATTTCAAAAGACAAGATAGGGGACAAATGTCCCTGCAATGAAGACTTCCCCAGGATCCACCAACCTGCATGACGTGGGACTGGTATGCAACTAAAGATATAAATATTGATACTAATGATCATCAGAAAGGGGCACAGATAATGGAAAAAAATACACCCCCCTAAGCTAATAGGAGCAGCGGAGCGGGGGTGTGTAATTCAGATTTTTGTTTTTTTTTATTTCTGCACTGACTGTCTTTAGCTAAATTTCAGTTTTAACATGCTGATGTGGCAGAGCACTCTATTCATGAGTGCACCTCCAAAATGGCAAGGGGGCATGTACCAGAAGTGGACACCACAGGGCGCAGGTGGCCACGGACCTGCAGTGTGCCATCCCACCCAGCCAATAAGGGAAGGGGAGAGAGTTGAGGGAAGGCCTACCTTGCATGTTGGAGAAAGATGGAGGAAAACACCCCCCCTACAACTCAAGCTAACCAGGGAGAAAAATAGGGGCACTCTGTTCACTGCAGCGTGCCAAAAAGCCTGATCTTTGCCCATCATGGAGCCTTCAGAGACTCGACTGTTCCACAGAGGATCACTGCCCTGGACTTGTATAGCACCTTGACCGCAATACACAAATACTTGCTGCCAGCAGAATACAGTGAAGACCAGTAAACTTACAGACCTTCTCAGTTCTACAGTGGGGTCCAGGAACTGTCCCCACATGGCCCAGGGCAGTAGGTGACCTATCTAGATAAAGAAAATTTCTTTCCCCACCATGGGAGCAGAAAATGAGGCTCACAGAAGATCTTCATAAAGACTGATCAATCGTCCTCAGACTCAATCTCAAAAAAATAAAAAAGCCGCACTGAGCTGGGAGAGGTTCTCACTTTTTTGGCCAGCATCTTTTCAAAAGAAAGGTGGCAGCATAACCAAATCATTATGATTTTCCCTGTGATGTACGATGGGACAGGTTTGATGACCACTGCTCTCAGGGCCCACTAACAGGCCAGGTTTGCAAGATAACGGAAATACATCACATCACAGGTGATATCATTTGCTGCCCAGTGATTGCAGTATTCTAGTCTGCATCTCCCCGAGGTAATACATAAAATCTTGCCTGTTAGTGGGCCCTGAGGACAGGGTTGATGACCACTGCGATAGAGAACCACGTAAGAGAAATTTTAGAGCCAACGAGAGAAAAACAAAAAATTTGGGTTTACAGACACTTTAACCCTTTGCAGGTAGTACTCGGTCGACGTAAAAGTTGCAATAAGGGTACAAACACCCGTTTGAATAAAAAAAACACACAACTATAAATTTACATTTTAGGTGACCTCATACCCTAAAAGCTGCACTGAATTACCCATTCACTGCCTATACACAGCGTGCCTAGAGCTAGTGGATGAACGAACAAGACAGGAACGACCTCTTACCCACTGAGGACATGAATCCTCTCTGTATTGTATTTCAATGGTGTCAGCTCACAGCGCAAGACCTGAAGTGCTTCTAGGACTTTGCCATCTTCCAAGTATTCCAGGTACTTCTGCTGTAGCAATAAGAACTTCATCCGCTAGAGGAAAGAGGAACAATGGTCATTACAATCAGCAATAGACAAGTTATCCTCATAAAAAAAGGTGAGGTGTGAGCTGCTCCTTTAAGATGGAAAATATAAAAGTAAAATACCTGTCAAAAGTGGACCTAGCCTCAGAAATCTTTATGCTAAAAAGACAGGGTCAGCTTTCCCATTCACGATAGTGTGTAAAGGCCACCCCTTAATCACCTTATATACCTCTCGCAAAACACCACCACCACCACCACCACCCCCCACCGCTCCTTCTGTGACCACTACTTCAAAACACCTTGTGCTTTTGGGATATAAGGTGGGGAACAGGGACTATGTGAGCTACTATGATGCAGTGTTCAGGCATAGAAGCCAGTCACTAAGCCCACATACTGCCACACGATGACAGAGGCAATGTCAGAGGAACCGCAGCAGTTGACACCAGGTGTTTTAGCAGTGGCTGTGAGGAAGGAGCAACAGGGAACACTTGAGCGGAGTAAAGTGTTTGAGGGTATTTTTACGCACTTACGAGCGCTGCTTGCGCACTAGGATAATATTCATGCCTGGGAAGCCCACCTTCTCCTTGATAAACCTCATGTTATTGTCTATGCTCACCTAGGCCCCGTAATTATCAAATATTTGCTGCGTGGATGCATCTTTAGCAATGTATTAGACCCGGTTCACACCAGGGCGTCGCGACACGGCACGACTGGTGGGGGCGACCTCGGCGGAGCGATCTCAAGACGACTTGAGACGCCCGCCGAGGCGATTTGCATAAGACTTCTGTATAGAAGTCAATGCAGGTCGCCTTGGGTCGCCCCCAAAAGTAGTACAGGAACCTTTTTCTAAGTCGGAGCGACCTGAGTCGCTCTTACTTAGAACGGTTCCATTGAAAAGCGTGGGAGGCGACTGAGTCGCCTGACGAGTCGCCCTGGTGTGAACCGGCTCTTACTTTGTTCTTTTTGTAAAACAAAGATATATTTACCTCTAAAGTGTTTAGGGGTGTGGGCTTTACAAGGTCAGTTTGGTTGAATGGAGAAAAGTACCGGTAGTGACTAGATCTGAACCTAGTCGCTCTCCCCACCTTGGGTCTTGATGCCCCATGTTGGCATGGTGTCCACCTTAGCATTTGCAGTGGCTAGGCAGTGTAGGACTGGACAGAAGAGGGATTACTTTGACACAGTTGGTCAGCTTAAACATGTATTGCAATAAATGTGAACTAAATATCCGTGTTTTTTATTGCATAGTTTGCTGGGAAGGGTGTGTAGCAGTATGCAGAGGGTCCATCCAGAGTTTGATTGAATGGACACGTTGACAGTGTCTCTCTGCATAGGTACGCTAAAGAGAAATTCTAATATTTACAGGCTATAACTGTGCCTTCCCTTCTTCCTTATGACTACAATAGAGATTCTGTCGACTCTCCATTCATTACAACAGAAATCCTATCATAAGAACTGTGCCTTTAACATATTTCATGCAGGTTAGTTATTTACTTGCAAAAGTCTCACTTGTGTGGACATTAAGAAGGCCCAAGACTACTGCTAAGTGCCGCCATCTTGGATGTGATGTCCGTAGCCCCAGCAGACACAGAGCCATCACTCAAGTGACTCTAGCATTCACTTTTGCTCCTCTTTCGACGGCTACAAAAGTTTATGGAGGGAGGCGAGGAGCTGGGCCAGCACAGACAGCAGTTAGCCCCCTCCTTTTCCTCTTGTCTATGGCATGCGAGGGAGGGGCTTGTGATAGGGAATGGACCGACACTGAATGGCATCTTGCAAGTGAATACAAGTATATTTTTGGAAACTAAGAACACTGCAAGCACCTAAAAACACTTGATTTTTTTGTGTGCTTTTACTTGGTGCAAGCTGGCCAAGATGTGCTCCTCAACTTCATTTTTGGACCATGTTACACCAGTATACAGGTTGTAACAGGGATACATCTCACCCCCCACCCCCTTTCCCAAACCACACCCCCCCATCCCACCTCAAACCGACACATAACCCCCCCCCCCCCCAGCCCAAAATTCAAATCACAACCCAACCCACAGGCGTCATCCCACTGCATCCTCTCACAGCACAACCCCCATCCCACATACCCCCACCCCCTCATAATTACCCCACCCATCCCCAGGTAATCCCTGCTAAGAAATTACAGGCAAGCAGCTGCATTTCGCTGCAAAAACTTTTGGCATCCTATTGCATCTAATCACCAACAAATCCATTTGCATGTGTGAATTTGTAATTTTGGCCATCCACACTGCTCTGCTGGTTGGCAACATCACCCTGCTACTTCCTGGTTTAGCATTACGGTATCCTGTGAAAGCTTTTCACATTAGCTTCTTGCTGATTGGACAAGTTTGATAATGATGAATCTCTGTCCAATGAGGAGGCTGGAAACAGAAAAACGACACAGAAAGCTGCATTGACAAACCAGGAGGATTGTCTAATCAGAACATTGCATGTCACCTGCCTGGGCAGTGTTGAGAATATCCTGTGAATGCACCCTGTCTGGGATTAGATGCAAGAACCCCGGGTAGGGGTTACCGCAATCAGGCAGCCACATTGAAAGTAATGAGAAGCTGCTGGCTCTCGCAGCCAATTGTGACCACCCACATGTAATCTCTTACAGGCAGGAATCACATGCAGGTGATTGGCCCGAGAAATCTGCGTCCAGGCCCTTTCACTCAAATGCAAGTGGCGGTGAGGCAGAATTAAAATATCCCTTGGCAGTAATAAAATATATCGATTTCAACTATATGCATTTGCCTGGAGTTTGGTTACAGGACACTTCCATACACAAGACCGACTAGGTCTTTGAGCTCTGTATAGATTTATAGTGAGTGGCAAGTCCATCCATTTGGTTTATAAGATTGCTCAGACTTATTGGCATTCAAGCTGGACAAGAAAACAAGGCTTCTGATTATGGAGTTAAGCTGCAATTCTGAATGTTCACGTTGCTAATTTATACATCTTGTTACAGACTCTGACCCAACACATGCCCCTCATTTAATGTTTCGTTATGTGCTTTTGTAGCTTGTACACAGAGCCGTTAGCCAGATTGAACTAAAAGAATACAAACAAAAAAATATTGACACTGCACAGTTTATCCCACAATGCAACAAATATATTTTCAGACCTGTAAGAGGCTTTGGCAACATATTAGAAGTTTAATAGGGAATGTTTACACCAAAACGAGGTGTGGGAAACCCACGTTAGGTGCAGTGTCGATATGGAGTGGGCGTCTGTAACGTCACCCCACATGCAGGTCGCAGACAGAGCATTTGCTGCACAGAACCACATAGTACAGTGGTAGCATGCAATATGGTTGCTGTGCATTTTGTAAAGTTGTGCATGGTGTGGTCCAGTGTGATTTTAGGGCTGAAATCACACTGCACACAAATCGCATGTGCGTTCCTGCGTGATTCATGGTGTGAACCGGTCCTCAAGTCACACGAGTCAAAATAAAGGAAAAGAAAAAGGAACAAAAAAAAAACACAAATCAAGGCAACTTGTCAACGTGTCAGCACAGCCAAAGCGTATGTAACCACTTCCCATCATCACATTTTTTTGTTTAGCTGGCGTTTCCGTAAAAAGCAATCCTAGCAGGCTCTCCCATGCAAAAAACAGGGAGGCCGGCACTGAAGCCAGCGGTTGCACCAGCTTGCCATAGGGTTTTTTTGGAGACCAGATCGTTTCCGATCCCCCTCTATGGTGTTAAAAAATAGGATTTTTGTACTCACCGTAAAATCCTTTTCTCTGACATCCATGGACTGACACAGCGCCTTTTATTCACTGTACACGTGGGTTATGTCCCTGCTTGCAGGAGAAGACCTAGGCAGAATGTGAGAGGTTATACATACATTCTAAAAGCCAGAGTTGAACAGCCCCGCCCAGGGGGGCGGTCCCTCCGGACAAAACCCACCCCCTGCAGTCAGCAGACCTCAGTTTGTAACAAAGCAGTACAAACTTTAAAAGGAAGGGTGGGTGCCATGTCAGTCCATGGATGTCAGAGAAACGGATTTTACGGCGAGTACAAAAATCCTATTTTCTCTTATCCATGGACTGACACGGCGACTCTTCTTCACTGTACACGTGGGATGTCCCAAAGCAGTGTCAAGAGGGATGGGAGCAGTATAAATGGAAAAACCAAAAAAACTTCACTCCAAACAAGGCAGAGCTCCTCAATGGAGGAGTTGCAACTCTAAACAGCGTCATGCAACACCTTGCGGCCGAAGGAAGCATTCGAAGATGCAGCCACATTAACCTTATAAAAACGTAGAAAAGGTATGAACAGGCGACCAGGTCGCCGCCCTGCACACTTGTGCAACCGACGCTTGATGTCGGAAAGCCCAGGAAGCACCAATTGCCCTGGTGGAATGCGCCGTGCCCGGAAAGGGAGGCGCCCGCTCCTTGAGAGCATAGGCTTGAATGACAGTTTGTCTGATCCACCTAGAAATGGTGGCAGACGAAGCCGCTTGGCCCTGTTTCGGACCAGAGGCAGTTACAGTGAGTCAGACTTCCGAATAGAAGCAGTAGCAGACAGGTACAAAACCAAATGCAAAAAAATTCCGCGCCGCCTAGTGGAATAGCTGAGTCCGAGAGACCTCGGTCTCTCAACAGCCATGCCGTTAAAGCCAGAGACTGTAAAAGCAGGATGAAATATAGGACCTTGAGACAGAAGGTCCTCCCTTATTGGCAACCGCCAGGGAACGTCCGCGACGAGACGTACCAGATCGGCGTACCAGTGACGCCGAGGCCAATCCGGAGCAATGAGGATCACCGGAATTCCCTCGGTCGCCACCCTGCGCAGCAGGCGAGGGAGCAACTGCAGCGGAGGATAAAACGTATATCAGGTGATAATGACCATATGGGGCCACTAACGCATCCAAGGCATCCGCCCAGGATCCCTGGATCTGGCCAAAAACCTTGACACCTTGCGATTGAGTCGAGAGGCCATCAGGTCCACATCCGGCGTGCCCCACCGTCGGCAAAGGAGTTGAAATACCCCCAGGTGCAAGGACCACTCTCCCTGGTCCAGCGTCTGGCGACTCAAATAGTCCGCCTGCCAATTGTCTATGCCCGGAATGTAAACGGCCGACAGAGCGGGCACGCTTCTTTTAGCCCACTTCAGGGCGACCTCGGAAGCCGCAGCTGAGCTCCGAGTCCCCCCTTTGATGGTTGGCATACGCCACCGCCGTGACGTTGTCCGACTGGATCCTAATGGAGCGATCCTGTAATCCCTCAGACCACGAGGAGAGGCAGTCTGATGGCCCGTATTTCCAGAATATTGATCGGTAAACGGGCTTCGTCCGGACTCCAAAGCCCTTGGGCCGACAGGACTCCCCAGACTCCACCCCAGCCCATCAGGCTGGAGTCTGTCGTGAACACCGTCCATTGGATGGGGAGGAACGACTTCCCGGACCGAAGAGCCGGGGACCCCAACCACCATGTCAGGGACGCCCTGACCAGGTGGCTCACCTCGATCGGAAGATCCAAAGACAACAGGGAATTGTCCCAAGTGAGCAAGATCTCCTTCTGCAATGCCCTGCTGTGTGATTGGGTATACGGAACAGCCTCGACGGAGGCCACCATGAGTCCCAGGACTCGCATGCAAAAACGGATTGACGACCATTTTCGGGATGTCAGCACCCGCACTGCAGACTGAAGTGTCAGTAACTTCCCCAGAGGTAGGAATACCTTTGCCTTCAAGGAGTCCAGAATCAGACCTAGATACTCCAGATGCTGAGTCGGGACCAGGACTGACTCCTGAATGTTCAGGAGCCACCCGAAGTCCCTGAGGGTCCGAATGACGATAGTCACACTGTCTTCTAATTCTGAGCCACTTTCTGCTCTTAGAAGATCGTCCAGATAGCCCACGACAGCGATGCCTCGCCGTCTCAGCAAAGCTAGAACCAGCGCAAGCACCTTGGTGAATATAAGGCTATAAGGCATTTAGTTTAGTCAAGCTAGCTAGGATAAAAGAGTTATGCTTTAGTTTGATCAGCTATAAATATGGAAAATTACTGAGCTATGTGCATGAAGTTATTTCACATTTATCTCACATGTTATGTTCCTTTTCACTGAGAAACTGTCTTGTGATTAAATAATATCTGCTTCAACAGCGTCTTTAACCTTCACCGCAGGTTAGACAGAGGGCGTCTTCCCTCGTCTTGTATGTATATAACATTTGGACACTGAACAATAAATTGTAATCATTATTCACGTACTCTCCGTGTATGTGTCTTGATTATCTCACCGGTGAAGAGGAGCATTTCCACACATCCAAGGGTCCAGCCTAGGCGAAGGGTCAAGAAGTGCGGACCTAACAGATCTGGTACCAGGAGTGGGGTCATCGTCCGGCAGGTAGGCATTTTTGACCTTTTGGTGGAAATTGTACATCTACTCTGTCGCGATAACCAAAGACCACTGAAATTTTGTTAGATAAATCTTAAAGCGATCTGTACCCCTGCGGATGAGCTAGGCGGGCTCCCGAAAGACAGTAGGCGCACTATCTTTTAAAAGAAATAGGAGAAGTCCGGCTGGTGTTGGCCTGACTATAAAATATCTCAAACTGAGAAGCAGTAGATTGCGCTCAGTACTGAAGGACGGGTGTGTGGAACCCTCCTAATTTTTAAGGCCATATATATATATATATATATATATATATATATATATATATATATATACACACACACACACACACACACACACACATATTAAGAATATTATAGAAGTGTTTTAAGACATTTAACCACTTCAATACCATGCACTTATGCACCTTCCCGCCCAGACCAATTTTCAGCTTTCAGTACTCTCACACTTTGAATGACAATTACTTAGTCATGCTACACTGTATCCAAACAAAATTTTTATAATTTTCTTCTCACAAATAGAAGTTTCTTTTGGTGGTATTTAATCGCCACTGGGTTTTTTATTTTTTGCGATATAAGCAAAAAAACAGCATTTTTTTTTAAAAAAAAAAGTTTTTTTTAGTTTCTATTGTAAAATTTTGCAAATAAGTAATTTTTCTTCATAAATTTGTGCCAAAATGTATACTGCTACATATCTTTGGTAAAATGAACCCAAATTAGTGTATATTATTTGGTCTTTGTGAAAGTTATAGAGTCTACAAACTATGGTGGCAATCACTGAAAATTTATCACATCTGATCACGCCTGATGTACTGAAGGGATATCTCATTTCTTGAGACACTAACAAGCGAGGAAAGTACAAATACCCCAAAATTACCCCTTTTTGGAAAGTAGACAGTCCAAGGTATTTACTAAGAGGCGTGGTGAGTTTTTTGAAGTTGTATTTTTTTCCCACAATTCTTGGGAAAATTGATTTATTTATTTATTTATTTATTTATTTATTTTTTACACAAACTGGTCATATTAACAGTTTTTTTTCTCTCACATAGCATATGCATAATTGCAACTACACCCCAAAATACATTCTGCTACTCCTCCTGAGTGTAGCGATACCACATGTGAGACTTTTACACAGCCTGGCCACATACAGAGGCCCAACATTGAAGTAGCACTTTCAGGCGTTCAAGCATAAATCGCACATATCCTTTCTCAACCACCTATTACACTTTTGAAGGCCCTGGAGCACCAGGACAATGGAGTTTTCCACAAAATGACCCCATTTTGGAAAGCACACACCCCAACGTATAATCTATGAAGCATTATGAGTCTTTTGAACGGTTCATTTTTTTCCAGAAGGTTTTGGAAAATGTGGAGAAAAAATTGAAATGCATTTTTTTTTTACACAAAGTTGTCCATTTATAAGATATTTCTAACGCATAGCATATACATAGCAAAAATAACACCCCAAAATGCATTCTGCTACTCCTCCTGAGTATAGCGATACCACATGTGTGAGACTTTTACACAGCCTGGCCACATACAGAGGCCCAACATTGAAGTAGCACTTTCAGGCATTCTAGCAGCATTAATTGCACATATCATTTTCTGACTACCGATCACATTTTTGAAGGCCCTTCACATATCTAACACATAGCAGGTACGAACCAAATAAAAGATTACCTGTGGTTTTAGAAGTGCAGTGGTCCACAGAGGAGAGCATCGGTCCAGGCAGCAGGCAGGGATGAGGTCAGCGACAGCAAAAGCAATCATCCAGGCAGCAGGCAGGAATACTGTCCATAGTTCGCACAGGCAGAGATACTGTCAGCACAGCCAGAGCACAGCCAAAGCACAGCCAAAGCACAGGTCCAGGTAGCAGGCAGAGGTGTCCCGGCAGAAATGCTGTCCAAAGTCAGTAGAGGCAGCAGGCAGATATATGGTCAACACAGCCAAAGTATTGGTCCAAGCAGCAGGAAGAAACATGGTCCATAATGTCATGGGTCATTACAGGCAGTAATATGGTCAGCACAGCCAAATTATTGGTCCAGGCAGCAGGAAGGACCATCAAGCTTAGGGCCAGGGGGACAGGGGTAGAGGCTTCTCCCACCCAAATCGCTTTGAAGCCTCCGGGCAACCAGACCCTGTTCTTGGAGCACAGAAAACGAAAAACTGGTTTTCTCTACTCAGAACGCTATTCTAAAGCCCCTCACATATGTGAGACCCCTGTGTACTAAAAGTAGATTGCCAAAAGATCAGTCCAAGTGGCAGGCAAAAACATGGTCGATTAACAGGCCAAGGTCGGTACACGTGGAAGTCAGAAACGTGGTTTAAATCGGCAGGCAGAGGCATCGTCGGTAAACAGGCCAGGGTCAGTTAATTAACATGGAAGGTAGTTAGTAACATGGTAGCAGGCAAATAGTGAAATGGCAGTCTGTTAATAATAAGGGGAACTAATGGATGTATGATAATTTTTGAAGCAATTTCCGATGCACAGGCCAGGTTGGGAGGGACAATCGGGACAATAATAGCTGGTGTCTCTTCTTACTCCTCCTCTGCTGCATACACGGCATTTCTTTTGGCGTCTTCTTCCAGATTCTGTGGGGGGGATGCTAAAGGGATAGTGTCGCTCGTGAAGCCGACTCACACTATCAGAGCGAATGCTTCCTGGGGAGGGATCTTGTTGGTAAATGAGGGCATCGATGATATCTTCGATATATTGGAGGTAGTGGAGTCGGTGATTTTGAGTTGCTTTTTGGTAGCAGACAAACGAATTAAAAAGGGCCATGTGAAACGCAACTTTTTTGTGCCAATAATGGGACTTTCTGGTTGATAAGTAGGGCTGTAGCATCTGGTCGTTTAAATCCACCCCCCCCCCCCCATGTACAAATTGTAGTCGTGGACACATTCAGGCTTTACAATGGAGCCGCGTCTTCTTGGGATCTCCACCATGGTGTCATTGTGGATCGTAGAGAGGATGTGGACATCTTTCTTGTCCCTCCACTTCATGGCCAACACCTCCTCATTCCTCATGGATGCCGATTCTCCAGGTCGCAATTTTTTTGTCAATAAATTTTGTGGGAATCCCTTCCGTTTTTTTTTGAAGGTACCGCAGGCCGGGGTTTGTTTACTGTAAAGGTGGCGAAAAAGGGGCAGGCTGGTATAATAATTATCAACATATAAATGGTAACCTTTTCCGAACAGGGGGTATGCCAACTCCCAGACAATTTTCCCACTGGTTCCAATATATGTGGGGCAATCACGGGGCTGGAGCTGGGAGTCTTTGCCTTCGTAGATCCTGAATTTGCAGACGTATCCAGTGGCTCGATCACATAATTTATTTAATTTTAACCCATACCTGGCTCTCTTGCTTGGTATGTACTGCTTGAACTGCAGTCGGCCGGTGAAATGTACGAGGGACTCGTCCACACAAATTTTTTGGTCTGGGATGAAAAGTTTTTCAAATCGCTGGGAAAAGGCATTGATTAGGGGGCGTATCTTGTACAATTTGTCGTAGTTGGGATGATCTCGGGGAGGGCACTGTGAATTGTCATTGAAGTGGAGAAAGCGCATAATCATGTCGTATCTTTTCCTGGACATGACAGCGGAATATATGGGCATGTGTTGGATGGGGCGTTTGGACCAATATGAATGGACTTCGTTCTTTTTTGTAAGCCCCATATTGAACATAAGGCCCAAAAATAATTTAAATTCCTCCAATGTTAGACGCCGCCACTGGAACATGCGGGCGTAGGAAGAATCGGGGTTGGCAGCAATAAATTGGGATGCATACAGATTCGTTTGATCCACTATATTCTGCAGCAAATCTTGTGGGAAAAATAAACAAAAATAATCAAATTTAGAAAAATTTGTAGTGTCGGGCTGCACACCTGGCTGTGCGGTGAAAGGGGGGATGATAGCGGATCCTGAGTTGGCAGGCAACCATAAGGGGTTTGCTAGGGCATCGGGAAGGTAGGATTGGGGCTGGATTCTTCGGGTTGGGCGTGCATTTCCATTGCTTGTACTGGGCTCCTCTTCCTGGGGTATGGCGCTGCTGGTGGTGGGCAGTTCTCCTGATCTTGGTGCTGATCTTGGTGCCGATCGCATTCTTTTGGGAGGGACGGTTTCCTCCGGGGACTCGGACTCTGAGCCACTATCCTCCACTGGCTCGTATTCCTAACCAAAATCGGATAATGGGAGCTCCCCGCTGCTCTCATCATCCGACATGGCAAGAATGGCATATGCCTCCTCAGGTGTGTAAACCCTTTGGGACATTATAGCAGTGCTTATTGGTGGGCCTGTGTAATGGTACTGCTGGTGGTAGTGGTGGCGGTCTGTGTGGTAGTACCGATGGAGGTATTAGTGGTGGGCCTGTGTGGTGGTACCAATGGCGGTATGGGTGGTGGTGGTACCAATGGCGGTACGGGTGGTGGTGGTACCAATGGCGGTACGGGGGGTGGTGGTACCAATGGCGGTACGGGGGGTGGTGGTACCAATGGCGGTACGGGTGGTGGTGGTACCAATGGCGGTACGGGTGGTGGTGGTACCAATGGCGGTACGGGTGGTGGTGGTACCAATGGCGGTACGGGTGGTGGTGGTACCAATGGCGGTACGGGTGGTGGTGGTGGGACCGATGGCGGTACGGGTGGTGGTGGTGGGACCGATGGCGGTACAGGTGGCGGTATGGGTGGTGGTGGTACCGATGGCAGTACGGGTGGTGGTGGTACCGATGGCGGTACGGGTGGCGGTATGGGTGGTGGTGGTACCGATGGCGGTACAGGTGGTGGTGGTACCGATGGCGGTACAGGTGGTGGTGGTACCGATGGCGGTACAGGTGGTGGTGGTACCGATGGCGGTACAGGTGGTGGTGGTACCGATGGCGGTACAGGTGGTACCGATGGCGGTACAGGTGGTGGTGGTACCGCTGGTGGTGGTACCGATGGCGGTACAGGTGGTGGTGGTACGGGTGGTGATGGTACCGATGGCGGTACAGGTGGTGGTGGCACTACCGACGGTGGTACGGGTGGTGGTACCGATGGCGGCACTAGTGGTGATACTGGTAGCGGGCCTGTGTGGCAGTATAGATGCTGGGCCTGGTGGCGGTACTGGTGGTGGTACTGGTACCGATGGCGGTACTGGTAGCCTGTGTGGCGGTGCCAATGGCGGTACCGATGGAGGTGGGCCTGTGACAGATGATTGACAGATGGGCTGATTGATTGACAGATGGGCTGATTGATGTGCTGGGCTGTGTGACAGGTCCTCTTTATGGGGGGGGGGGGCGTGTTGTGCACTGTAAACTTATGTAGACAAACTACACTGAGCAAACTTACTGATCTCTTCTCTCTCCTCACAGATCGGTGTGTGAGGAGAGAGCAGGGATCAGGTATCAACTCCTGTGGAGTTTGTTTACATTTGTGACCGGCTGTGATTGGACACAGCCGGTCACGTGGTAAACAGCCAATTCATTGGCTGTTTACTCTGATCGGGGACGCGCTGTGTCCAAGGGACACTCGCCTTCCCCGATCCCCGCTCTGCAAGCCTGTGGCGGCGCGCACGGAGCGCGCCGCCGAGTTTGTTTTGACAGGTGATCGGCTGTGACTTTGACACAGCCGATCACATGGTAAACAGCCAATGAAATTGGCTGTTTACCGTGATCGGGAAAGCACTGTGTCCGAGGGACACATGCCGTCCCCGATCGCTGCGCGCGGGCGCGCGCAAGGCATTATCCTGCAGGACGTCATATGACGTCCAGTATCGATATTGCAACCACTTCCCGGACGTCAATTCGCTATTGACTGGGCGGGAAGTGGTTAAAGTATTAAGAATTCTTAGAAGTTATAAGATTTATTCCTGTATTGCATTTCAAATATATTGTATTATTGCCAATGTCTAGAGATCAACCCGGTAGTATTGAAACACCTCCTACTAGTTGTGGACAATGTACTCTGGGATTGTTATTTGTTGAACATGGAGATGTGCCAATTTTACTAGCAACTAGACCAGGGGGGATTCCACAACACGAGGACGGTGTTTATTTTGTTACCCTGAAACTTAACATACATAGTTCAATAGGGGAAGATCAATTAGAGTTTGAATCAACTCTACAGGAAGTTATTGAAAGGTGTATTCAGGTCACTGGTTTTTTGGTCCAATGTCCAAACGAGGGCTCATCAGATAGGAATTTCAGGACTAGGACCCCAAGGGCCATGTTGTGAGGCAGATTGGAAGGAAGTACAGAAATTATGCGGGTCACACAAACATTCATATCCCCCGGGAGATTGGGATGAGAAATATATGAAGAACACTTGTAGAATATGGGGGGAACAAATGAAGAACTACAGTAAGAAGTATGTGACTCCCCAAGGAGAGAAATCCCCAACGACCCCCCTTGAGATACCCATATCTTACATTGAGGCACCACCTCCCTATGTTTTTGTCAAAAATGATTCAGTCATTCCACCCCGAAAATTAGGTCTTTACCCTAACCTTCCAACTGGTCTACCAGGTCTAGATACCCCTGCCTTGGTGGCCATAATACATGAAACTTCCTCAGAAGAAGATAAAAAACGGTGGCAGGAGTATGAAGAAAAAAAGAGGGAAAAGGAAGCAAAGGAAAGGGAGGAGAAGTTAGCATTAGAAGACCAGGAGACCCTTGAGGTGTGGCGGGCTAGAAAGGACCAGGAAAGTAAGGAAGCTGAAAGGGAAGAATTTATTAAAATTCGGCTTATGGAACAGAAGGAAGAAGAACAGAGATTGGATATAATAAGTAGAAAGTTGATGGAAAGGGAAAAACGAATGAATAAAGAGATGGAAACAATAAAATTAAAAGAACAAGAAATAGAAAGAAAAAATGAAAAACTTAGGAGGGCACAAGCAGACCTGGAAGCAGACCTGGAAGCAGACCTGGAAGCAGACCTAGACTTCACAAGACAGCAAGTGGTACAAGCCATTAGCCCCCTACCAGGCACACCTGAACTCATATATGATCTCGAGACTCCTCTAGGGACAGAGGAAGAAAGAACTATGGACTCCATACTTGATAGTCAGGTTATGTTAACCAGGTTTCGCCAAAAGGCCCTCGTGAAAGCCCTTAAGGAAAAACCGAGTCCTCCAGATTCTGAAAGGGAAACGATAGAAAGGGTAGCTAGGGAAGGTGGGAGTTTTCCCTTAACTATCGGAACATCCAATGTCCATATTCCCCTCCCCCTAGGTGCCCTGATTAATTTAAAAGAACTCTGCCCCAATCCAAGGAAGAATCCGAGAGAGGCAGCTAAATTTTTGAAAAAACATTGCGCAGGTTATGGCATGGATGAGGAAGACCTCTCATGCCTATTCAACATAATCGATCCAGAACCATATGTTCCAATCGATCTTAACGGTCTTTACTCAAAACATTTCACAACTACAACTTCCCCGGACTGGGCGGGATTTTGGGCAGATATAGCTAGTCATTGGTCAAAACATTACAAAGGACACACTGCACTACATTCCCTAGTCACGGCAAAACAGGAAGGTAAAGAGAACTTCTTCGAATTTTGCCAAAGAGTGTTTGATTTATTTAAAGCAAAAGAAAAAAAAAGATGTTTTATTTTTAACCACTTAACAACCACCTGCCGACAAATAACGTCGACAAGGTGGTTGCTTAACTCTGGGAGGACGTTATATAACGTCCTCCCAGAATCGCGCTCCCGCGCGCCCCCTGGGGCGCGCACACGGGAAACTCCGTGACCGCCGGGTCCAGAGGACCCGGCGGATCACGAATCGCGGTAAATCGCCGCTGATAGCGGCCGTTTACCACGTGATCGCTCCGTCAAATGACGGAGCAATCACTTGTAAACAGACCGGCGTCATTTGATGACGCCGGTTCCTCCCTCCCCTCTCTGTACCGATCGATACAGTGTGAGAGGGGAGGGGGAGGGAGCGGATGGCAGCAGCAGCACTGTGGGCTGGATCTGTGACAATTGCAGTCACAGATCCAGCCATCCATCCATCCCTGTGCTATACCCTGCCAATACTCTGCAATACCCTGCCAATACTCTGCAATACCCTGCCAATACTCTGCAATACCCTGCGCAATACCCTCGGCAATAGCCCGCCATAGTCGGCAATAGCCCGCCATAGTCGGCAATACTCCGCCATGCCCGGCAATACTCCGCCATGCCCGGCAATACTCCGCCATGCCCGGCAATACTCCGCCATGCCCGGCAATACTCCGCCATGCCCGGCAATACTCCGCCATGCCCGGCAATACTCCGCCATGCCCGGCAATACTCCGCCATGCCCGGCAATACTCCGCCATGCCCGGCAATACTCCGCCATGCCCGGCAATACTCCGCCATGCCCGGCAATACTCCGCCATGCCCGGCAATACTCCGCCATGCCCGGCAATACTCCGCCATGCCCGGCAATACTCCGCCATGCCCGGCAATACTCCGCCATGCCCGGCAATACTCCGCCATGCCCGGCAATACTCCGCCATGCCCGGCAATACTCCGCAATAACCACTTCCCGCCCTCCGGCCGTCATATGACGTCCTTGACTTTGTGCGGGGATATCTGAATGATGGGAGCAGCTACAGGCATCATTCAGATATTAGCTTTTTCAGCCGGCGATTCCCTACACCATAAGAACAATCATAGCGGCTGTTCCGCCGCTTGATCATTCTTACGGGAGGCGAGAGGGGATGTCCCCCCCCCCCCCCGCCGCCCTCCGGTGCTTCTACCGACTCACCGCTACGATCAAAGCCAGGATTGTTGTTTTTTTTTTTGAATTTTTTTCAGGCTTCCCAGCCTAGATGTGAGGTCTTATTGACACCCCCCCCCCCCATATCTCACTGTAAAGAGGACCTGTCATGCCATATTCCTATTACAAGGGATGTTTACGTTCCTTGTAATAGGTATAAAAGTGATCAAAAAAATGTTTAGGGCGGAAAAACATGTCAAACTAAAATAAATAAAGTAAAATGAAGAATACATTTTTTTTTTTTTTTTTAAAGCGCCCCTGTCCCCATGAGCTCGCATACAGAAGCGAACGCATACGCAAGTCCCGCCCACATATGAAAACGGTTTTCAAACCACACATGTGAGGTATCTCTGCGAACGTTAGAGCGAGAGCAATCATTTTGGCCCTAGACCTCCTCTGTAACTCAAAACATGTAACCAGTAAAAATATTTAAAGCGTCGCCTATGGGGATTTTTTAAGTAGCAAAGTTTGGCGCCATTCCACGAGTGTGTGCAATTTTTAAGGGCGACATGTTAGGTATCTATTTACTCGGCGTAACTTCATCTTTCACATTATGCAAAAACATTGGGCTAACTTTACTGTTTTTTTTTTTTTTTTAAAGCACAAAACATTTTTTTTCCGTAAAAAACGCGTTAAAAAAATTGCTGCGCAAATATCGTGCGAGATAAAAAGTTGCAACAACCACCATTATATTCTCTAAGGTCTTTGCTAAAAAAAAATATATAATGTTTTGGGGTTCTATGTAATTTTCTAGCAAATAAATGATGATTTTTACATGTAGGAGAGAAATGTCAGAATTGGCCTTGGTGCTCCAGAACGCCTGAAGGTGCTCCCTGCATGTTGGGCCTCTGTATGTGGCCACGCTGTGTAAAAGTCTCACACATGTGGTATCGCCATACTCGGGAGTAATAGCAGAATGTGTTTTGGGGTGTAATTTGTGGAATGCATATGCTGTGTGTGAGAAATAACCTGCTAATATGACAATTTTGTGAAAAAAAAAGAGAAAAAAAAAATCTTGATTTTGCAAAGAATTGTGGGAAAAAATGACAACTTCAAAAAACTCACAATGCCTCTTTCTGAATACCTTGGAATGTCTTCTTTCCAAAAAGGGGTCATTTGGGGGGTATTTGTACTTTTCTGGCATGTTAGGGTCTCAAGAATTGAGATAGGCTGTCAGTACTTCAGGTGTGATCAATTTTCAGATATTGGCACCATAGCTTGTGGACTAACTTTCACAAAGACCAAATAATATACACCAATTTGTACTTATTTTTACCAAAGATATGTAGCAGTATAAATTTTGGCCAAAATTTATGAAGAAAAAATAGTAATTTGCAAAATTTTATAACAAACGAAAAAAAAAATCATTTTTTTACAAAATTTTCAGTCTTTTTTCTCTTATAGCGCAAAAAATAAAAAACCCAACAGTGATTAAATACCACCAAAAGAAAGCTCTATTTGTGTGAAAAAAAGGACAAAAAATTCATATGGGTACAGTGTTGTATGACTGAGTAATTGTCATTCAAAATGTGAGAGCACCGAAAGCTGAAAATTGGTCTGGTTATTAAGGGGGTTTAAGTGCCCAGTGGTCAAGTGGTTAAGTACTGTGATGTCAAATGGGGACCCAAAAACTACTCAACTTATCAAACTGATAGATGCAAATTGGATGACAAAAAAGGCAACAGACTTCTTAGAAGAGAACAAGAGACAGGCTTCGGGAGTATTTCAGCAAAAGGGTGGGTTGTTTCATATGGGTAGCCCCCAACCATCGGCAGAGGCCCCTATAATGGCAGCACAGTTTACACAATCCTACCCACAGAACTATCCTACCCCCCCAGACCAAGCTTGTTTTAATTGTGGCAATTTTGGTCATTGGAAATCACAATGCCCAGCCCGGAGGGGTCAATCACTACCGAGAAGAGGTAGAGCAGGGGATTCGGATATGGGCCCCCCCCCCCAGAGATTCCCCAACTATCAGACTCAACAACAAGCCCCACAACACCCATATAGACCCAATAGACAGGCACCCCCAGCACCTCAAAATACTCGAGGACAACCTATCCCTCTACAATGGCCAACCACACAACAGAGCCAGCCTCCACAATAGGGGTGCCTTGAGCAAGTTCCAGCCCTTGTCCTTGTATGTTATAATTCTTCTTGGAAACCACTGCCTAAGGTAACCCTTTTGGTAGATGGACACAGAACTAATTTCTTAATTGACACAGGCGCGACTTCCAGTTGCTTAACTGACCCAATTTTTGACACAGAAAATTGTGACGAGGGACGCTCAATTGGCATAAATGGAACTGAGGTTACACATCCAATAACCAAGCCACTCCACAAGGACAAATTCTAGTGCATCAAAAGTTTGCAGTCCTTACTTCTTGTCCCCTACCCCTTATGGGAAGGGATTTAATGTCCGCCTTGGGAATAGAAGTGTTGTTTCATAAAGAGGGAGGATTAACTGCCACCTCCAGGCTCTGTGACTTACAAAGTCCAAAAAGGGTTGACCAGATGGGATACCATATGTTACTCCCCGTTAGATTACAGAATCATGCAATCCGGGCAAGGAGCAAGACCACTGCCAGATTTCTAAATTGCACACCCTACAAACCACAATTACAACAATACTCTTCACCAGTCTTTCAGAAACAATACTCTTTACACGAAGAGAAAATCAGGGGCATAACACCACAACTTTACACATATTTAGAACAAGGAATTCTGAAGCCAGTCATCAGCCCCTGGAATACACCTATCCACCCTGTAAAAAAGGCGAGTGGCGTTTTGTTCAGGATCTGAGGGCCCTGAATAAGGTAATTATCCCACTCCCACCCCTGGTTTCTGACATCACCTTCATATTCACAAATATTCCATCTGACTCCAGATTCTATACAGTGGTTGACCTGTTCAATGCGTTTTTTAGCGTCCCAATAGAGGAAACTGCCCAATCAATGTTTGCCTTCTCATGGGGCCAAACCCAGCTAACATGGACTCGCTTGCCTCAGGGCTTTGTGGACAGTCCAGCAGCTTTTTTAATAGTGTTGAATGCCTCTCAAAGACTGGACGCCGGATCATGGCTCCGTCTTGATCCAGTACGTGGATGACCTATTGCTCTGTAATAAGGATGAGGAGAGCTGTGCAAAGGACTCTGAGCATCTGCTCAAACACCTAGCCAGCAAAGGTCACCTGGCGTCTAGGAAAAAGATCCAGTGGGTCTGCAGGCGTGTAGAGTATCTGGGTTGTATACTGACAGAGGGCCAGCGCCGCGTATCCCCAGCTCGAGTCAAATCACTCTCTGCCCTCAATCCTCCGAGAGACAAGGCCGCCCTTCTCTCCTTTCTAGGCTCCATCGTATACTGCAGACAGTGGATTCCTGATTGTTCACACTATGATTCAATACTCAGACCTGCTACGCTTCAGACTGCCCCCAAAGTCGTACATTGGACTGATGATATGGTGCAAGCTTTCACCTCATTATTGTCCTCTTTGGCCAGGGCTCCTGCTTTGGAGCTCATGGATCACTCAAAGGACTCCTCACTCTACTGTGTAGTTTCAGGATCCACTTTTGCTGCTGTACTAGCACAGATGCACGGGACAAATTTAAGACCCGTGGCCTACATCTCAAAGAAACTGCCAATACAGGTGCAGGGAATGCCCGCATGCCTTCAAAATCTGGCTGCTGCGGCTATGGCAGTACAGGAAGCAAGCAAATTAATCCTAGGCCACCCTATGACATTGTATTCAACACATACTGTCACACATCTGTTACAAAATATGAATACACAGCACATGACTACACAGAGATCAAGCGGATATGAAATTATCCTGCTAAATACAGCCAATCTCACTGTCAAATATTGCCCGGATACAACCCCCGCCGTGCGATTTTTACACTCCTTGCTCAGACTCATTAATAACCCTGATAAGGAACATTGTTGTTTGACAGAATTGGACCTTGTCACTTCACCCCGAAGGGATTTACTTGATATCCCCAGGCCTGATGCACAAAACGTATTTGTAGACGGTAGCTGCTCCCGACCCTCTGATGCCACTTACCAAACTGGTTATGCTGTGGTACAACTGCCAAATGTGGTACTTTAAGCACAAGCTATTCCTAAAGCCCCGTACACACGATCGGTTTGACTGATGAAAACCGTCCGATGGATGGTTTTCATCAGACCAACCGATCGTGTATGGTACCCATCGGTCTTTTTTCCATCGGTTGTAAAAAATAGAACTGGTTTTAAAATTTTCCGATGGATAAAAAACCGATGGGAATTTCCGATCATCTTTGGGCAAGTCCATCGGTTAAAAAACCCACGCATGCTCAGAATCAAGTCGACGCATGCTCAGAAGCATTAAACTTCATTTTTCTCGGCTCATCGGAGTGTTTTACGTCACCGCGTTTGGAACGGTCGGTTTTTTGACTGATGGTGTGTGGCCAAGACTGATGGAAAAGTTTCATCGGATTTCCGATGGACAAATCCATTGGACGAAAATCCATAGGTTATCCGAGCGTGTGTACGGGGCTAAACACATCAGCACAAATTGCTGAACTGATCGCTCTTACAAGGGCCTGCCAATTATTCAAAGAGAAAGAAGTTAATATCTACACTGACAGTAGGTATGCACATGGAGTGGCACATGACTTCGGGAAGAATAGAGACTTTAAAACCGCAGATAACAAGCACATTTCAAATAAACAGTTTGTTTTACGACTCTTAGATGCAATCCAACTGCCAAAAAGTGTCTCCATCATTAAAGTTAAGGCTCACGCAACTGACAAAGGAGACTTAGCTAGGGGCAATGCCTTGGCAGATCACATAGCTAAAGAAGTTGCATCACAATCACTTCCAGAGCCCACATTGATATTCTTTCAGCAAGATTTCACTGCTCCTGATTTTCCCACTGTAGCTCAACAGCTGCAAGCCTCAGCTACCTCGGAGGACTTGCTGTTTTGGCATGAAGCAGGATTAACCAAAGACCCTTCTGGTCTCTGGTTAAAAGAGGGGAAAATAGGTATTCCCCAGAGTAGCTGTGCCTTAATTCTTTCCTACTTACATGGACCGGGCCATATAGGGGTGCGACCCCTTCTGAAATTATATGAAGATTTATTTTTTACATGGGGAATTAAGAAACAAGCAGAAATACTTGTAGGCAGTTGCCTTACATGCGCGCAAAATAATGTACAAGGAAAGAGACAGGGCCTCCACGGATGCCTGCCACCCCCTTTGGGGCCATTACAAGATTTACAAATAGACTTTACACACATGCCCACTCAGAAAGGAAACCTAAAATATCTTCTAGTCATAGTAGATACATTTTCGGGATGGGTAGAAGCAATCCCCACCACAGGTGAAACTGCCAAAATAACCGCCCGAGTATTGTTGAACCATTGGGTATGCAGGTTTGGCATCCCAAGAAACATCTGGTCAGACCAGGGACCAGCATTTACCTCAGCCCTCACAAAAGAACTGGCATGCTTACTGGGAATACAATGGAAATTACACATTCCCTACCACCCACAGAGTGCAGGTATGGTAGAGCGGATGAACAGAAACATAAAAGACAAACTAAAAAAGGCTACTAAAGGGACTATGAAAAATTGGTTAGACATACTGCCCTCCATTCTTTTCCGAATAAGAACCCCCCCCCCGAGCAGGACAGGTTTTTCCCCATACGAAATACTTATGGGTAAACCAGCACAAACCAAAATACCGACCCCAGATAGTTCAGAAGAGCTTAACCTTTTTTCTTTGCAGGAAGAATACGTGAAACATCTGGTAAGTAGCTTACAAGAAATAAACGAACAAGTTGTTGTCACCTTTTCTCCTCTTTCCACAGAACCAACCCATCCTTTCATCCCTGGGGATAAAGTATTAATAAAACAACTGGCTGTGAGAAAACACGTGGGTCCTGTCTTTCAAGGTCCCTACAGTGTGGAGAAGGTTGCCAGAACTGCTGTCTTAACAGACCAAGGTCCACAGTGGATCCATGCATCAAGACTGAAAGCATCTCCAGGTACACCCCCAGAGAAAAAAGGAGGTGAAACAGGTGTTACAAGTCCTCGAAAAATAGAGACTAAAAAGGAAGATTGTACCCTAAAAATGACTGTTCATAGCAAATGATTCAGGAAAATTATGGGCCCTGTTGGGAGGACTCATAATATTGGTGTTTATCCCCACTTGGAACATAACTAACTGTATATACCACCCGGAGGATCTGGGTGAAATGAAGGGTATATGTGGTGAAAATACAGAACTAAATTATACTGAACAGAGAAAGAAAAGAAGTATAGATGGGGGTTTTACAGATAAAATGTTACTGTTGAAATTTAAATATGCCTATGCTCAGAAGTCAGGATATGATAAATGTTGGATATGTAGTAAACTTCACCCTAGTACTGCTAGGATTCCTCTAATGGCAGTAACTCTGAATTTCACCCCTCTCCTAAATGGGACGCCACCTGTACACCACACAAATATCACTAGAAAATTCCCAAACTCTACCCTCGTTCTACAAACCATGGGCAGGAGTTATGCCCCGGATTGGTGTTTCAAGTTAGGAAATTCCACGGTGGGAGCCCGAACCTGTCAGCACACTGTAATTAACTTCACAGCCACATCTTCCAATTTCACGGATCCAAACATCTCTTTTTATCATACATCAAGTCCTGAGGCCAAATTGTAGCTTAACAACATTTATGCGCGACAACTCCACCTCTGAGCTAGGTCGATTACTATCAGTTATACAGTTCTCTAGCATGTCTCATGACATGAGGAAAATCTTCCAAACCCTTCCCCTAGATCTGGGTAACAACACATACGTATGCTGTAAAAAGGGTTGTTACCCTTGGATCCCTTTAGAATCCCAGGGATGGTGTTATCTGGCAGCCCTAGTTCCTGTAATGGGGGTATTGGGAGACAAAGAGGGAGGACACTTATTAGAAGCTAGTCCTCACCCCAGATATCCCCTTAGACACCGTATTAAGAGGGGACTGTTCCTTGAAAAGGACATGGCTTGGGCCTGGTTCCCTTCCTGGACAGGTTGGGGAATAGATTTAATGAAAAGACTTAAATATACGGGCATCTTAGATGAAGTACTAGAGAAAAATTCTGATGACATTACTAGTTTAAACATTGAGACTAGAGCAATCAGAAAACAATTGGAGCTCCATGAGCTTGCCATTGAAAGCATGAGTGCTGCACTCACTGGCCTGTGTGAGGTCGCGCAGGATTATGAGTGCTGCACTTGGATTCACAACACATCCATGGAGGTTCCTGATTATTATGATGTGATTACACAACACAGAAACGAAGTAGACAAGTTACAACAAGAGGCAAGAGATATTGGAAAAACTTGGAGCCCTTTTGGGGAGGGAGGATTCTGGGGCACAGGTATTTTTTCCTTCCTAAAACAAATCGGTACAACAGTAATAATGGTTTTGATCTTTATCCTACTGTTGTACTTAATGTTTAAATTAACCATCTGTATGATCAGTGGAGTCACTAAAAAGAAGGTACAAAGCTCTAGGGAACCGTCCTTAATGATGTCCAAAATATCGGCAAAGCAGAAATGGTACCATAAACAAGAATCGATACTATAAGCGATCAATGAAATCTAGAAGATTGCATGATCAAAGAGAGGTTTATAAGGCTATAAAGGCATTTAGTTTAGTCAAGCTAGCTAGGATAAAAGAGTTATGCTTTAGTTTGATCGGCTATAAATATGGAAAATTACTGAGCTACGTGCATGAAGTTATTTCACATTTATCTCACATGTTATGTTCCTTTTCACTGAGAAACTGTCTTGTGATTAAACAACATCTGCTTCAACAGCGTCTTTAACCTTCACCGCAGGTTAGACAGAGGGCGTCTTCCTTCGTCTTGTATGTATATAACATTTGGACACTGAACAATAAATTTTAATCATTATTCACGTACTCTCCGTGTATGTGTCTTGATTATCTCACCGGTGAAGAGGAGCATTTCCACACATCCAAGGGTCCAGCCTAGGCGAAGGGTCAAGAAGTGCGGACCTAACAGTGAACACCCTCGGTGCCGAGGTTAGGCCGAAGGAAGACTTTGCCGATCGCAAGCGCAGAAACTTCTGGTGACTTGCGCAGATCGGAACATGCAAGTAGGCGACCTCGATGTCCAAGGCCGCCAGAAAATCCCCTTGACGGAGTGCATCGATCACTGTGCGAATGGATTCCATGCAGAATTTTTGCACCTTCACGAAGGCATTCAGGGCCTTGAGGTCCAGGATAGGCCGAACCCTGTCCTTGTTTGGGGCGACAAACTGATTCGAGTAGAATCCCTGAAACCTCTCCTGTGACGGAACCGGCACAATCACTACGGACCTGATCAAATCCTGAACAGCCCCCATAGGGCTGCCCGACGGGCAGGAAGGAGAGTAAGATTCGAGGGAAGAATCTGTCTGGGACCAGGAACGGAACTCTATCCTGTAAGCTGAGGTGACCACCTCGCACACCCACCGGTAGGAGATCCCGGGAGGTCCACCGATCCGTGAACCTGCGAAGTCGTCCCCCCACCCCAGAGTCGGGTGGGGGCAAGACTTCACGCGGAGGCAGGCTTGGGAGCCGGCTTGTTTGGCTTATGCACCCAGGGGCGCAGGTGTCCACCAGCCGCACTGCTGTGAGTCTGGGAGGGCCTACCCGTGGACTCTGACGAAAAAAAAACTTTTTGCTGGAAAGGAAGGACCCTGCTTACGGCGGGCCTCCTTACCCTTGCTAGTCTGAGGAAGAAGAGTGCTTTTACCTCCCGTGACATCCTTGATGAGGTCCATCCAGCGCAGCACCGAAAAGCCTACCACCTTTAAATGGTAGATTCGTCAGTAGCTTCATAGAGGCTAGGTCAGCAGACCAGCATTTCAACCAGATAAGACGCAATACCACCGCCGAGACAGAGGCCCTGGATATTAAGGGGCCGCGTCTAACGTGGCGTCGCACACATAAACCAGGCCCTGCACCATTTGGTGGGCCAGAGCAATAGTGTCTGGAGGAAAATTATGCTCCTGTACAGTTTGGTGCAAAATTTTTGCCCATCCCGTAGGTGTCTGAGACACAAGGGTCGCCGCTACCACAGGCCGTAGGGCGGACCCCAACAAGGCAAACATGGCTCTGCTCACCACTTCTGACTTCCTGCAGGAGTCCCCCTCCATCGGGAGAGTGGTGGCCTTGTTCAACTGGGCGACTGGAGGGTCGACCACTGGGGGAGAAGCCCCTCGTTTTAAGTAGGGCATCTTCAAAAGGGGTATCTGATAGACAAACGCCGCGGGACCATAAAAAAGTCTTCTGCGGCTTTTTCCCAGACCTTATCAATGAGCTGGTCAAAGAAAGGTACATATGGAAAAACCTTTTTAGAAGGCCCAGCCTTAAAAGCACCAAAGGAGACTGTCCGCCTGAGGTTCCGCATCCGCAGCATTCAGCTTGAGAGTGTCCCTCACCGCAGCAATGAGTTCACCAACAAGCGCCCTGTCATTTACTGACTCAGAACTGGAGTCTTCCTCCCAATGAATTTCCTGTTCAAAACCATCAAAATATTTAGAGCTAGGGTCCTGAGCGGTAGTGGCTAGGCCCATATCTGAATCAGCGCACACCCCTTTTGCTCCCTTGCGCTCGCACACCGCTTCCCTCCTGGTCAGAAATGATTCCAGGACTGCCGACAACTGGTCCATAGGGACCGCAGGTGCTGGAGCACTGCCTGTTGCCTCAAACATGTAAGGGGAAGCTGTGAACACTGACTCCCATATTGCCCCTCTTTGAGACTCCTCAGATAAAAAAAAAAAAAAAAAAGTCCACCCACAGGCTGTGCTGACTGAGGAGAGGGCGCCCAGGGGACTCACCAGACCGGACCAGGACTGCTCAGATACGCTGTCTGCACCGCGCTGCGTCAGCGTGAGTGAGCTGTGAGGAGATTGTGAGGAGATATGCACTGTTACAGCTGCAATAGAGGCCAAACTAGTGCTGAAAAGCGTGCGGGCTTCAATAAAATGGCCGCCGCACTTCTCTAAGGCGATCCGCGGCAAAATGGCCGCCATGCGCAGTTAAAATTAAAAAAAATAGAAAAAACACACACACACACACACACACACACACACACACACACACACACACACACACACACCGCCAAATTCACACAAAAGGCCCCCAGCGATATGCAGACCAGCATGAGCCCCCCCCCCCCCAGGACAGTATGACCCCCAGGCACCCCCCACAGCACAGCGCCAGCAATGGCACAGAGAGTGTGTGTTTCTCTGTGGGGGATTTTCCCTGTCTCCCCCTGTGTTTTATTGTCATAGTATTTTGTACTCACCTGCAGGCAGGAGAGACTACTTACCCGTCCCCTGAGGGACCCACTGGTGTGTTTCTGACAGACCTATCACAGAGTAGTACTGCGTAGCTGTCGGCCCGGTCCACCGCGAGAGATACAGTCCGTCGGGTACTGTTCAATCTTGAGAGGACTGCGGGGGAGCATGAAAGCAACCCGGCCACCCCTGGAGTCATGGGGCATGTCGTGAACCGAGTCTCACGCACACAAGGCAAGGATCAGCACGCTCAATGGTCGGACAGGGAAGACTACGAGGATACTAGTGTACCCAACCTGTTGCCCAGCCGACAGTTGATTGAAGGTCTGAAAAATAAAATTCCCAAAGGAATAAAAATTAAAAGTAAAATCTTCCAGGAGACTGGCTCCTGAGAGAGCCACGTCTTCTTCTGCTAGGCAGAAAAAAACTGAGGTCTGCTGACTGCAGGGGGTGGGTTATGTCCGGAGGGACCGCCCCCCTGGGCAGGGCTGTTCAACTCTGGCTTTTAGAATGTATGTATAACAACATCTCACATTCTGCCTAGGTCTTCTCCTGCAAGCAGGGACATAACCCACATGTACAGTGAATAAGAGACGCCGTGTCAGTCCATGGATGATAAGAGAAACATGTATTTTGCCACTTCCGGTCTTTTGTTAAGCCATTACTAGCTTGTACAAGCCTTTGATCAGACCGATCTTGGTCTGATCTGATGCACTTAAAGTGTTACTAAACCCAGGTCCCTGCATTCACTATATCTGGTCTCCCACAGTACACAGAACATGGAAACGCAATTATTCCAGTAAATATAAAACTGCAAAATAGCTAGCTTTTCTCATCAGCAGTATATAGCAGTCTCGTGACCTTTAGCAGTGTCTGGGTAAAGCTTGTAGGAGGGGTTTTCATTCTGCACCGACTGTCCTATGAGGCTGCAGGACCCCTGACCCATTGTGCCGATCACATGCACCACACCACCACCCCCCCCAAGAAGGGGGGAGGGGGAAGAAAACCACATCACACAACCTCTCTACAATACCCAGTAAACTGAGCGACTCCAAAGACTGTCTTGTAAGCAGATGGACTTGGGAAAATGGAAGAAGAGGAGGAGGATCAGAAAGGACAGGAACAAACAGCCTTTTTACACAGTGGGGAGGATTAACACCTCAGCAATGTCCAGGAGAGCCTTGCTCCTCTGGGGACGCACACTCCCGATAGGTTTTTGACAGCCTGTAACTGTGCAGCAAGAGACGGGATAACAGCTCTGAGAGGTTATGGTGCACTAATGCAAAAGAATCTGTGAATACTGTAATAGTAGCTTAACAGCCTTCTAAATCAACTAGCCCTATATAGACTGTTTAACTGATAATTATCTGGGATACAGACCAACACCTCTGCTTAAAGTGATAACGAAAAAAATTTTTGTTAAAAAATAACAAAAATGTTATACTTACCTGCTCGGTGCAGCGGTTTTGCACAGCGCAGCCCTGATCCTCCTCTTCTCGGGTCCTCCTTCGGTGCTCCTGGCCCCTGCCTCCTGTTGAGTGCCCCCACAGCAAGCAGCTTGCTATGGGGGCACTCGAGCTGAGCTGCTCCCTGTATCCATTTCAGACACGGAGCCGCGGCCTGACCCCCCTTACTGTCCTCAATGGCTCACCAACTTAGACAGCAGCGGGAGCCAATGGCGCCACGCTGCTGTCTCAGCCAATGGGGAGACAGCCGAGTCCCTAGTGCAACATCGCTGGATCTAGATGGAGCTCAGGTAAGTATTAAGGGGGCTGCTGCACATGGAAGGTTTATTATTTTCCTTCATGCATCAAGATAAAAAAATTCTTCTGCCTTTATCACTTTTAGTTCTACCTACATTAAAAATTGACCCTTGTGAGAACACTGTTTACCGTCTATTCTCCTATATGCACAGTGAATAAGGAGATATTAGAGAGCAAATTAACATAAAAGGTTTCACTCACCCGGATGACATCCGTAGTGGGGCAGGATGAGGAGGAATGGTCACTTCCCGAACTCCCTGCAGCTGGACGGCATGCCTGTGAAGAAGTAGTTATATTCTTTAACCAATCCTTTCATAGGTTATTGGTGGAGATGCCTTTGTTCTAACCGAGTAGGAGAATTAAGTTTTGCGAAAGCATACCCCCACCAGAATACACATACAGTACATACAAAAGCCAGGGAAGTGACAGCGCTCTTCTGGACTCCAGTACCAAAAGAAAAATCACAGATATAGATATAATGCCAATGTGATCAGTTAAACATAAATGATCCTACCAAGGAGCTAAAGTTGAATGCCAAGCAAACTGCTAAATACACAGATGATATGTATACCAGATCTACCTACTGATTTTTACTTTACAATAATTCCTAAGATTTACACAGCCAACCTGGAGACACTGTTGGCTGTAATTAAAGTGGTAATAAAGCCAAAACCAATAATATATAGCAGCTTACCAATTTGAAAGTGGTAGTTGCATTTGTTTTCTTTTTTTAAAATTGACCTCGCCCCCATTTTCTCCCAATTATCTGGCCAGTAACACACCTCCAGTATTAGAGTACCCCCCACTCTGGATGTAGCCGCACATGGGTGGGAGGGGGGAGTAGCATTTTCAATCTGGGGGAGGGTTAGGCTTCATGTACACTAGCATCTCCTAAACTTGAGTTTAAGAGCTTTTGGCTTTTTTTTGTCAAAGCTCCTAAACTCAACTCCATAAAAGGCTAGGTGTCCATGTATACATAGGATTGTAGCAGAGTTTTAGGAACTGCCACGTTTAGGTGAGCTTCAACCTCCCTCTCCTTAACGCAGGAGAATCGCGTTGGGGATAGGAATTTTTTGACCGTCGCCCGTGGTAAACATAGGCCAAGTGTATATGAAGCCTTAGTTGTACTAGCAGATTTAAATCCAACAAAACTGAACTCCAGACAATACTTTTATAAGCAGTTTTCTCCTTTTGGGATAAAGATTTTACATAAATAAAAGCTGACCATTGTAAGAACCCCTGCCAGTGTTAAATGGTTTGTTTCATCCCTCCAACATGATACATTTGCAAGACAGCAAACAAAACAAATAATAAAAAAAACACACACACACACACACACACACACACACACACACACACACACACACACACAAAAAAAAAAAAAACACAAAAAAAACCACGAGAATTAGTAAGCTGCAATACAATAAAAAGGTTTGCTTTTGGGTTGAAATACTGCTTCGGAGTAATAAACAAATCTGTCTGTCCCTGTCTGCTGCTTAAATACAACAGCCAGCAGATTTCACCACCCATGAGGTTTAAAACGGTCAAAAGTCCGCTTTATGATTTTTTAGGTAAAATGAATATCTCCAAGCGTGCACCGTTTAGGAGATATTCACCCTAGATGCAGCTGGTGACATCAGCGCATGCGCTCTGAAGTTCCAGGCACACTGATCTGGACCTTCAGAGCACCGTGTCATAACCGAGGACTCCTGCGCGCATGAGCGGGACTAATGTCATTGCGGCTCTGGTCACTCACACAGCTGGAGTTTGAGAGCCCGAAAGAAAGACTGGGGGAAGACTAATGACAGCGCACCGCGGGAGGGCTTCATATTAAAAAGGTATTTCTTTCATAATGTGTTGGAATGCGAGGCATACTAGCACATTATGGCATGTGTGGCCAGTTTCCGTCTAAGAAGCTTTGGTTAAACTACAGTTGTCAGCTTAACTAAAGCTGAACGCTTCTATTGTTCTGAAACAAACTTAAGACTGCCGAAGAAAAAAACCCCCAAAGAAGTTGACTTCCAAAGCCTTGGGAACAGAGGGAATGTCAGCCCCAGGGAGAGTTGGACAGTCTCACATTACAGAGTGTGTGCTGAAGGCATAAAGATTATGGGCCTGCGTCTGTAAAGTGACCAAACGAGAGGTCAAAGGGCTTTATTGTTTGTTATGGTTACGAGGACACCATGCTTTTAAAAAGGCCACAATTGACAAAGGTCTGTGGCGTTACCTCACTTCCTGTGCAGGCCACCCTCCCCCACCGCACAGGAAGCCCATTGCATAAACAAAACAAACCAGCTGGAAGCAAACCTCAAGGCAGCAGTCAGCTGATTCCTGGATTCAAAACAAAAAAACACAACACAGCCTGTGCTGAAAAGCAGCCTGAAAGGTCAAACTGCAAAAATGTTTGTCCAGCTCTAAAAAAAAACACCCATAGGAAGGAGCTGCATCCCCTTTTGGGCAGGTGTTGGTGACTCATGTCTGTGGGTGCCCACTGATGCAGCTGGCAGGTTAGAAAAAGCACAACTACTGTTCCCTCCTGGTAAGAGGCCAGTGCTGGGCACCTCTCCACCCATCGTTTCTCTATTACAGCTGAACACCAGGCAGATATGCATGGAGATCTGTATTTATTAATATACTATTACAAGAAAAGTAAAAAGGAGTTTATTTTTGCAGTTTTATTTTTACCTGGATGCTGGTGGATGCTGCATCTGTCCCCCTGCGCCTCTACACTAAGAACCGAGCGATCTGACATCGCTTGGTTTTTAGAGCTCCGTGAGCAGAGCGCTGTAGACCTTCATTTACAGCACTCTACTCTGGTCCTTCCTTGGAGCGCCGAGCTGTGGAAGGGGCGGCCAGCTCAGTCTCTCAGCAGCTTGCTGAGAGGCTGAGCCAGATGTCAGTCCAGGCGGCTGGAGGATCCAGACTGTCGTGATGACGCGGTGCCTAGACTGACATTCGTGACGTCAGCAGAGAGCAGACTTCTGCTGAAGACGGGTCACAGGAGAGCAAAACGAATTGCACTCCAGTGATCCATAGAAGTCCAGCCAAACGAGACAAATTATCTGAATTTAACTTTGCATCTGCCTCTTGCAGTCGCTGTACAGCAGAGATTAGTGAGGGAGCAGGAGAAATAGAACAAGGAGCCAATCATTTGTACTGCAGTGCTCATATGCCAACAAAGAACATGCTGATAGGAGGAGAGGGAGCAAAGTGACAGATCTCAGTTTGCTCCTTCACCTTTCACTGTTCAGTCCCAGGCTAGGGGAGGGGCAAGACCTTCAAGTGTTACTTTACTGTAGCAGAGAAAAATCAAGTCTCTTGCCCTGACAGACACGGTTGGGCTGTGTGGCAGATCTGTGTACCTCTCAGAACCTCCCTTCTATATTGTAAGCCCTAATGAGCAGAGCCCTCCTATTCCTCCTGTATTGAATTGTATTGTAACTGTACTGTCTGCTCTCAAATACTGTGTGACCTGAAAAAGTTAAAACAACGGCCATTTTAGTCCCTAGGGTGTCTGCTAAAAAAATAGTGTTTGGGGGTTCTGAGTAATTTTCTAGCAAAAAATAGGATTTTTGTACTCACTGTAAAATCCTTTTCTCTGAGTCCATGGACCGACACAGCCTCTCTATTGACAAAGTGGGTATTATCCGTTAATTAGGAGTGACTAGGCAGAAAACTTGTAAAAAGTGTTGCATCACACCTTCTACAGTACAGCCCAGGGGGCGGACCCTCCGGGTATATCACCTCAGTCTGCACCTCGCAGATCAGTTCGTCAAAAAGCAGTACAAACTTAAAAAGGAGGGGTGGGTGCTGTGTCGGTCCATGGACTCAGAGAAAAGGATTTTACGGTGAGTACAAAAATCCTATTTACTCTTTCGTCCATGGACAGACACAGCCTCTCTATTGACAAAGTGGGACGTCCCAAAGCAGTGTCAGAGAAAAAACGAGAGGTGGTAACAGCATAAAAATAAACTTCACCCAAAAACACAAAACAGCACTCCAACGGAGGAGTTGTAACTCTAAACAGCCGCCTGCAAAACTTTGCGGCCGAAAGAGGCATCCGAAGATGCACCTACATCAACTTTGTAGAATTTTGTGAAAGTGTGAGCGAATGACCAATTCGCCGCTTTACATAATTGGGAAACAGACGCTTGATGTCGGAAAGCCCAAGAGGCACCTATTGCCCTGGTCGAATGCGTCGTGACCGGAAAGGGGGGCGCTTGGTCCCTTTAAGGCGCAAGCCTGGATTACCATCTGTCGGATCCACCTAGAGATGGTGGCCGACGAGACTGCTTGGCCCTACTTGGGACCAGCCACCGAAACAAACAGTGAATCTGACTTCCGGAACAGGGAAGTAGCAGATCGGTATACTCTCAAAGCTCGGACAACATCCAAGGAATGCAACGCCGACTCCTTAGGATTCGACGGATGAGGACACAAGGATGGAAGTACAATGTCTTCATTGAGCTGAAAAGCCGAAACGACTTTCGGAAGAAAGGAAGGCTGCGGCCGCAGCACCACCTTATCCTTGTGGAAAATCAAATAGGGAGCCTTGCAGGACAAGGCTGCCAGCTCAGAAACTCGTCTAACTGACGTAACAGCCACCAAAAAGCCTTTGGTTCACCCCATGCTGTAAAAACAGCAGGATTCTGGAAACCAAATAAGTACGCGGATGCCATTTCATTTCCTCACACCTGGAGATGTAGGCCTTCCCAGTGCGGTGATAAACCTTCCTAGAGGACGGTTTCCGAGCACTTCTCATAGTAGTGATTACTGAATCTGATAGGCCCCAGTCATTCAGTACCTGGTTCTCAACAGCCATGCCGTTAAAGTCAGGGACTGTAAAGCAGGATGGAGTATGGGACCTTGCGATAGCAGGTCCTTCCGTAGTGGTAGGCGCCAGGGGACTAGATCGGCGTACCAAGGACGCTGAGGCCAATCTGGAGCGATTAGGATCATTGGAATTCCCTCTGCCTCCACTCTGCGGAGCAGAAGAGGAAGAAGCCTTAAGGGAGGGAAGGCATAGGTTAGCCGATACTAACCCCACGATGCCACCAACGCGTCCGTTGCATCTGCCCATGGGTCTCTTGACCGGGCCACAAACCTCAATACCTTCCGATTGAGTCCGGAAGCCAGAAGATTTACATCTGGTGTACCCCATCTTTGGCAGAGGAGTTGGCACACCTCCGGGTGTAAGGACCATTCTCCCTGGTCCAGCATCTGGCGGCTCAGGTAGTCCGACTGCCAGTTTTCCACACCTGGCATGTACACGGCCGACAGTGCCGGTACGCTCTTCTCTTCCCACTTAAGCATGCGAGCGACCTCCGATGCTGCAGCTGAGCTTCTTGTTCCTCCTTGCCGATTGACATATGCCACTGCTGTGGCGTTGTCTGACTGGATCCTGACAGGACGCCCTTGCAGCCTCAGACCATTTGAAGAGGCACAGCCTGATCGCACAGATTTCCAGGACATTGATCGGCAGGAGGGCTTCCTCTGGGGTCCAGCGACCTTGCGCCGACTGAACACCCGACTCCCCCCCCCCCCCCAACATGTAAGGCTGGCGTCCGTCGTGATCACTATCCAGTAAACCAGAAGAAATGACTTCCCGGCCATTAGAGCCGGTGCTGTCAGCCACCATACCAGGGATCTCCTGACTAGGTGGCTCACTCGGATTTGATAATCCAGAGATGAAGGACATCTGTTCCATCTGGACAGAACTTCCTTCTGTAACACTCAAGTGTGGTATTGAGCATATGGGACCGCCTCGAAGAAGGCTACCATGAGGCCTAACACTCGCATGCAAAAACGGTGAGACGACCAATTCCTGGAAGTCAGCTGCCGTACTGCAGCCCGGAGGGTCTGCAACTTCTCCACAGGGAGGAATACCTTTGCCTCTGAGGAATCCAGAATCAACCCCAGGTACACTAGGCGTTGAGTGGGCACCAATACTGACCTTTGCGTGTTTAGTATCTAACCACAGTCTCGGAGAGTCTGACAGGTAATGGACACGCTTACCTCTAATTCTGAGCTTTAAGGGGCCTTCAGCAGAAGGTCGTCCAAGTAGCCCATGATAGCGATACCCCGCTGTCTTAAAAGTGCCAGAATCGGATCAAGCACCTTGGTGAACGTCCTGGGTGCTGAGGCAATGCCAAACGGGAGGGCCACAAACTGGTAGTGGTTCTTCCCGATAGCAAATCGCAGAAACTACTGGTGTCTGAAGTATATGGGGACATGCAGGTATGCGTCTGATGTCCAAGGAGGCCAGAAAGTCCCCCGGATGGAGAGCCGTGACTACGGATCGAACCGACTCCATCCGAAATCTTTGCACCTTCACAAAGCAATTGAGGGCTCCGAGACCCAAGATTGGACGAACCCCCTCCTTCTTCGGCACAATGAACAGATTTGAGTAAAAAACCTGACCCCGTTCCTGTTCTGGAACTGGAATAACTACCCCGCGTTCCAGTAGACCCTGGACCGCCCCATACAGGGCCTCCCGATGGGTCGGTAGTAGCTGGAGATTGGAGGTGATGAATCTGTCCGGTGGACAAGATAGAAATTCTATCTTGTAGCCTGAGGAGATTACTTCGCAAACCCACCTGTCGGAGACTAGAGCTGTCCACTGAGTCGCGAATTTGCGAAGACGTCCCCCCACCCGAGAGCTGGGTGGGGGCGGACCTTCATGCGGACGCAGATTTGTCCGCAGGCTTGTTGGGTCTGCGGGACCAAGGACGCTTTTGTCCTTGGGCAGGCGCCTTGTCGGCCTGGGGTCTTTTTTCCTGTCGCCCTAGGGGGACGAAAAAAAACGCTTGCGTGTAGTAAAGGAGGGCCCTTGGCGTGGCCCCTAACCTTGCTAGTTTGAGGAAGCAAGTGCTTTTACCTCCTCTGGCATCCTTGAGGATGTCATCCATAGAGGCCCCAAAAAGTCTGTCGCCCTTGAAAGGCAGATCCAACAGGGCTTTCTTGGAGGTCTGGTCCGCAGACCAGCCTTTTACCCAGATCAGGCGGCGTATTGCTACTGCATAAACCAAAGCTTTTGACAGCAGGTGAATAGTATCCATGTCTGACTCGCAGACAAACTTTAAGGCCCTGGACCAACTGGTCGGCCAAAGTTATCTCATCAGGAGGAGCATCTCGCTCCTTAACCCCTGGAGTAGCAACCTTGCCCATTCAGTAAGTGTCTGAGACACTAGGGCCCCCGCCAATGCCGGGCGTACTGCCGAGCCTACCACTGAGAATAGGTAGCAAGCGAGTGCTTCAGCCTTCTTATCCACAGGGTCCTTGAAAACAGGAGCCCCTTCTACTGGAATTGTGGTGGCTCTATTAAGTCTGGACACCGGAGGGTCCACTATAGGGGGGAGAGGTCCATTTCTTCAGAAAACTCTCCTCAAAGGGGTACTGTACCGCAAACCTCTTTGGGGCTGTAAAGACCCTCAGTGGGTTCTCCCATTCCTTGGGAAAGAGTTTATAAAAATAAGACACACAAGGGAACACCTTAGCAGTGCGGGCAGGTTTATGAATCCCAAAGTGGACCGGAGTCTCTGCTGCTTCTGCAGTATTTTCCAACTTTAGCGTATCCCGCACTGCAGTAAAAAGGTCAGATACCAAAGCAGTCTTGCGTACTGACCTGGACTTGGAGTCCTCCTCACTGTCCGGTCACGGTCTGCAGTCTCTGATGCGTCAGAATCTGGGCCCTGAGCCGTAGCTGGACCTGGTTCTGCATCAGAATTATCCCCAGAAGCTTGCAGGGGACGGGGGCATTTACTACCCCCTGTATTCCCGTGTGCTGCTTCCACCCTGGCAGCAAACGCCTCTAGGATTGCCGTCATAGCGTTCATGGACACCTCAGGGGCACCAGCTGCTAAATCTGGTGTTTCAGGGGAAAAGACATCTGGCTCAGATGCCATGCTGACCACACACTGACACCCACAGGGCTCCAGGCAAGATATCAATAGGCCACCCTCCTGTGCTGCAGAGATGCTGGATCACCCAGAGGACTCACCACCCTGGACCGGTACTGCTATGCTGCCGTGTGCTGCACCTGTGATGCTGTTCCACTGCTGCTGTGTCAGTCTGCTTCTTTTATCAGCGCTTCCTGTGTGAATCTATCGCGCCAGTGTAATGCACCCTAGAGGCCGGAGACTCTCGCAAAATGGCCGCCAAAACGTCTGTATGGAAGATAGTGTGGGCTCTAAGAATAGAGGACAAAGCAGCCGTAGACCACAAAAAGATAGCCGCCGAACGGCAATCTCTACCTACAGCGTGGATCATAACAAACATGGCCGCCGATCAGTCGATAGAGGCCAGTGGGTGTAGAACTACAAAAAAAAAAAAAAAAAAAAAATGGTGCCGAAACCACAGGAAGATGGCCGCCGGGCAGTCACTAGAGGCCGAACCCGGCATGGACCACCACAAAATGGCCGCCAACAGCATGGAGGAGGACACACACACGTAAGCAGAAATGACATTTCTTTTAAATATTAGTTACAGCCAGCCCCGCTCCAGTGGAACCCCTTAGGTGACCCCCAGCACCCTTTAGCTAGAAGCCCAGGGAGGAGGGAAAGGCAGGGAGAGAGGGAAGAAAGGGGCCACAACCACTTACTTGATCTCTCCAGGAATGTCCAGCCAAATCACCCAGCCGAGGTAGGGGAGTTTACTTACCTATCCTGCATGTATCATGCTGGAAGACATTCCAAACAGATAATCGTCCACGCACGGAAGGTGACCGTTGGCCAGGCATGCTGTGATTGGACCCAAAGGGACGATCATATGTATGCCCTGGAGTGCGACGCTCACCGGACAGGCTGCTGCGACTCGGCCGTAAGGTCAGCCGAAGCTGAGCGGTCCAATGCAAGCCTTGGAGCGTAGGCTCACCGGCCAGGCTGCTGCGACTCGGCCGTAAGGAGCGACGGGCATGTCGTGGAAAACCCAGCGTGTAGCTAGGGTCGGCACACGCTCGATGGCCGAAACTGGGGAGACTACAAGGATCGAGGATCCAGCCTGTCACCCAGTCAGCAGTTGATCGAAGATCGCAGGAAACAAAAAAATGTAGCAAAAAATAAATAAAAAAATATACATCTTTTTCCCCCGGACCAATGGGCCCGAAGGGAGCCATGTCCTACTCCTTGCTAGACAGAAAAAAACTGATCTGCGAGATGCAGACTGAGGTGATATACCCGGAGGGTCCGCCCACTGGGCGGTACTGTAGAAGGTGTGATGCAACACTTTTTACAAGTTTTCTGCCTAGTCAATCCTAATTAACGGATAATACCCACTTTGTCAATAGAGAGGCTGTGTCGGTCCATGGACGAAAGAGTAACATGTTTACATGTAGGAAAGGAGTGCCAGAATAGGCCTGGATGTGGTTAAAGGGGTTGTAAACCCTTGCGTTTTTTTTTTTTTTTTAACCTTAATGCATCCTATGCATTAAAAGGTGAAAAAAGTTCTGGCAGTGATGGGCCCCCCAGTTTTACTTACCTAAGCCCCGTAATTCCCACGGCGGAGATGCACTCTCCCTCTCTGCAGGGGGTCCCGGCTCTTGATTGGATAGATCAAATCCAATGACGCGGGTGCTGGGGCCAAGTCCGGACGTAAATGCTGAACTCAAAGGGCGCCCACAAGCCCCCTCCACCACAGATCATACAGCCTCTCACCTCCTTGATTCGACCTGCAGCAGGTCACTAAGCCAATAGAACCACTCCTGGGTTACTGGTATCAAAGTCAGCGAACCGTTTTATCTCCACAGCATATGTTAAAACACAAAGGAACAATCTAGTGCTCTCTGTAAGAATCCAGATTATTGAACCATAAAATTTATTAGAAATACTCACAAAACAGAGCACTGGCGATCGAGTGCAAAATGTACAAGCAAAGAGATTGTTTCCAACCACAAAGATGGCCGCGGGTGACGTCAGACGTAGCTCCTCCCACCCCCATACGCGTTACGTCCTATGGGCAGGGACTTCTTCAGCGTAGGGATGGAAGCATTGATTTGATTGACAGCTGCGCTGCCATCAATCTCCAATGAAGAGCCGTCTCAAGGGGGGGAAAGCATCGCGCCCACGGAGTTTCGCGGCTCAAGTAAGTAAAACGGGGGGGGGGGGCTCGGAGGATGCATTAAGGTGAAAAAGCACGAAGCTTTACAACCCCTTTAAAGCAGAAATTCCACTTTTGGGTCAAACTCCGCATTAACCACTTAAAGTGGATGTAAACCCACTCTCATCCTTTCTAAACTACTGCCATAGTGCATAGTGTTATAAGAACCGAAGAACTGCAGATTCTGTGGGTGGATCTGTTGTCTGGAGCTCAGTGGGTGGAGTTGTGATGTTAGTAGACTCCCCGCCCACCTCTACACTCCCTTTGTCAACATGCATTTTCTCATGTGTGATCCTTACACTGAACTTCTGCTATGATCACCAACATCCAGTCAGAATCCAGAAAAGTAACCACATGACTTCAGAAAAGGAGTGGGGGTGGGAATTAAAAAATAATGCCAGTCTCAGGCTTAGTACATGAGATATGTAAATAACCTGTCACTCACAACAAGGGGGCAGAACGGACAAAAGTGTTCTCCTGTTTGTCAGTTTATCTTACTAAAAAAAGAAAAAAGAGGATTGCTCAGAGCTGAATTAACTCTTTGTGGCAAGACTGGGCACAGATGATAGGAAATCTTATACACTACATTGTGACAGCAAAAAAATAAAAATATTCGGGTTTACATCCACTTTAAGGACCGAGCCTCTTTCTGAGATTTTGGTGTTTAAAAAAATTAGTTAAAAATTTTTTTTGCTAGAAAATTACTTGGAACCCCCAAACATTATATATTTTTTTGTTTCCCCTAACACCCTAGAGAATAAAATGGCAGTCGTTGCAATAATTTTTTTCACACCGTATTTGCGCCGCGGTCTTACAAGCAAACTTATTTTTTTCAGGGGGAATTTTGTTTGGGCAGGAGTGACGTTTTGATGTCGCTTCCGCCCCGCAATGATATGGAGACGGGTGGGGGCCACCTTCCCCTCACTCGTCCCCATACCCAACAGGGACAAGAAGCCGATCGCCTCCGCCGCTGTCGACGGCTCCGGTAAGCGGCGGAGGGCACCTGCCGATAAAAGTGATCTTGATTGGCCGCAGAGACCACTTATTTGAAAGCGGACCGCCCGCTCGAGGTTACCAGGGTTATGGTAGCTAGCTGCTACCATAACAACGGTATGCCTCTTCAAAGTAGCGACGTATAATGTTTAGTAGTATGAGTAAGCATCATGATGTGAAACGCGTTAGCCCTGTACCTGTTCACATTTCTAAATTTGTATGCTGCGTTATAGATTTTACTAAATAAACAGGCATTTTTTCACGGAGTGCGGCCAACCAGGACTTTCTTAATCACCCACATTGTGCAGAGCCAGCACCTGTGAGTCTGAAGTGGGGCGGAAGCATTTTATGAATTCGGAGGCTTGGGAGCGGTAATTTCTTTTCCGTATAACGTTTAGTAGGAGGAACTATACGAAGCAAGAGTGGCAAGTTTCTCTGAATGTGCTTTTGAGCAGCAGAGGAAGGATCATCCAATTTGATTTGGCCATGGCAAAAACAGGTGTGCCTTCTAGCCAGGAAAATTGCCAAGCAACCATTGTACGGTTATCAATTAATAAGTGTGACTAAAACAAGTCCTTAATGGGAGTTTCTTTAAATACTACTACCCTCATCAACCTAAAAAACATATCAGTTTAAAAAAGGCACAGGAAAAAAAAAAAAAAAAAAAAAAAAAAAAAGTATCGGCAGCGGCTTTCAATTTCCATAAACTTTTTGTAAAAGATCTAGGCAGAATGTTAGATACATACATTCTAGAACAAACCAGAGCTGAACAGCCCCGCCCAGGGGGGCGGTCTCTCCAGACATTACCCTCCCCACCTGCAGCTAGCAGCCTTAGTTCGTAACAAAGCAGTACAAACCCTAAAAAGGAAGGAAGGATGGGTGCTGTGTCAGTACATGGACGTCAGAGAAACTGATTTTACGGCGAGTACAAAAATCCTATTTTCTCTCATCGTCCATGGACTGACACAGCTGGATACTGTAAACGTGTGGGACGTCCCAAAGCAGTATCAGAAGGGTGGGAGCAGTAGTAAAGGAACAACCAAAACTTCACTCCAAACAAGCAGAGCTCAACGGAGGAGTTGCAACATTAAACAGTGGCCTGCAATGCTTTGCGGCCGAAGGAAGCATCCGAAGATGCAGCCACATCAACCTTATAAAATTTTGAAAAGGTATGACCGGATGACCAGGTCGCCGCCTTGCACACTTGTGCAACCGACGCTTGATGTCGGAAAGCCCAGGAAGCACCAATTGCCTTGGTGGAATGCGCCGCAACCGGAAAGGGAGGCGCCCGCCCCTTAAGAGCAGAGGCCTGAATGAAGGCCTGCCTGATCCACCGAGAAACGGTGGCAGACGAAACCGATAGGCCATGAGTTGGATCAGACAGGCAAAAAAACAGCGAGACAGACTTTTGAAAACGAAGCCGTAGCAGACAGGTACACCCTCAAAGCACGTACCTGGTCTAAAGAATGAGGCGCAAACTGTCTGGGATGCGCAGGACGAGGACATGAAGACGGAAGCACAATGTCCTCATGAAGATGGAATGCTGAGACCACCTTCGGGAAAAAAGAAGGCTGCACCCCCTTATTCTTACGGAGGACCAAGCATGGCGGCTTGCAAAACAAACAAGGCCACCAACTCAGAAACCCTTCTGACAGTAATGGCGACTAGAAAAGCCACCTTCTGAGACAGAATCACAAGATGAATCTCCGATATCTGCAAAAGGAGGTCCTTGAAGAACCGAGAACACCAAATCCCAAGGGGGAACACACACACACACACACACAGGATCCTGGAAACAGCATACGTCCGTGAACGCCAGTCCAGCACTTCGCACATAGCGATGTAAGCCCTTCAGGAACGGTGGTATATCTTTCTGGGAGGAAGATTTCTGTGCCCTCAGCATGGTCGAGATGACCGAATTCCGAGAGACCTCGGTCTCTCAGCACCTGGCTTTCAATAGCCATGCCGAAAAGCCAGCGACTATAAAGCAGGATGAAAAATGGGACCATGAGACAGAAGGTCCTCCCGCATTGGAAGTCGCCATGGAACGTCCGCCACTAAGCATACAAGATCGGCGTACCAAGGGCGCCGAGGCCAATTTGGAGCGATGAGGATCACCGAAATCCCCACGGCCTCCACCCTGCGAAGTAGTCGAGGAAGCAACTTCAGAGGATAGGCATAAATCAGCCGATACTGACCCCACGGGACCACTAACACGTCTGACGCATCTGCCCAGGGATTCCTGGACCTGGCCATGAATCAACACCTTGCGATTGAGTCGAGAGGCCAGAAGGTCCACATCCGGCGTGCCCCACCTCCGGCAAAGGAGATGAAACACCTCTGGATGTAAGGACCATTCCCCCAGTATAACAGCTGGCGGCTCAGATAGTCCACCTGCCAGTTGTCCACACCTGGCATGTAAATGGCCGACAGAGCTGTCCTGCAGCGGTATGGGTATGACAACCCCAAGAAACACCGCAATATATTGGAGAAGGAAGGTTCCAGCTTACGGGACGCCTCTACTGTTAGCCAAAGAAAGGCAAATCTGTCAGAGCTTCCCTAGAAACTCGGTCAGCGGACCAGTATATCAGCCTTTTTAGGTGGCGCAAAACCACCCCGGACACCGAGACCCTAGAGGCTAAAGCAGTTGCAGTGCACCTCCTGCTGGTCGACTGATAGAGGAAGCTGATGCTCCTCTACCGCCTGGTACAAAAGCTTTGCCCAGTCATTGACCGTCAGAGACACCAGAGACGCAGCCACCAACGGGCGTAACGCTGACCTCAACATGGCGAACACAGTCCAAGCCATCGCTCTGATCACCTCCGAAAGACAGGTGACCACCCTGCCAGGAAAGTGGTACCCCTGATACCAGGGATTCAACTGCATATGCTAAAACACATATCCGTATGACAATGCTCTACAATGAATAACGTGCGTTGAGGGACCAAGAAGGACTTAGACAACCCCAGTGCCCATCTATGAAGAGTTGGCACGCTTCTTCAATATAGCGTGGGTCGAGTGTGACTCAAAAAAGGGACTGACACCTTCCAGCAACTATTTCATTGATAAGTGCCGATTGTACAAAACACACAGTTTATACCGTGTATTGCGCCAAAACGCGCAATTGGAGCGTGGGAGGAAACCCACTCAGCCACAGAAAGCATATACGGTGTATGTATTTTAGTATGTGTGAACATATTGAACATGTTTATACTGTGCAAAGCGACTAAAGCGCGCACACCATTGGGGTGTGGGAGGAAACCGGAGTACCCGGAGGAAACCCATGCAGACACAGAGCAATAATACATACACTGTGAATGTATCCAGTGTTGTGGATAAACATATTGGGTATGTTTAAACTATGGCGCCGAGGGCGCTTAATCTACTCTGTATCATTCCAATCTGCATATATGTGCTGCCGAAGCAAGCACCAAACTACAGGTAAAAAGCAACCTCTGACACCTCAGACCGTGGTCCTGTCAGAGTGTTCTCCCCAGGAAATGGCGGGAAACCACAGGTGCAGGGGCTCTGCTGTTGCCTCACAGAAACCGACTCCATGTTACACAGAAAGCTCTCAAAGACTAGACAAATAAATGAGTAAAGTCCCCCCACCATGCTGCACCGACCGGAGGGGTCACCTGGGAGACTCACCAGCCCAGAATGAGACCCATTATACATTAAGACTGTATTATCCATGCTGCTCTAGAAGCAGTGTGTGAGGAAATAGTGAGGAAGCTGTGAGGAGAATCGTGCCGCGCCATCCAGGAGCCAGCACTAAAGGCCAATGGTGTAAAATAGCTGTAAATGAACCAAGGGAGACTGCCTCCACCAGGGGTTCCTCAGCCGCCAGCTTGAGAGTGTGGCCCTCACAGCATCAATGAGTGCACTAACAAGCAACCTGTTCATTCACTGACCCAGATAAGGAGTCTTCCTCATAAGGATTGTCCTTGGTCAAAATCCAAAAATTCAGAGCTAGGGTCCCGTGCCGCAGCATTGCCCATATCTGAATGGGAGCACTCCCCTGGATATGCGTGGGCAGAGGGCGCTTTTAAGCCCCCCTGCGCTCATGCACCGTTTACCTCCTGGTAACAAATGATTCCAGAAATGCCGACAACTAGCCCATAGGGATCACAGGTGCAGTAGCTCTGCCTGTTGCCACTGACATAAATGGGGAAGCAGGTGACACCGACTCCATAATGTCACTACACTCTGAGACTTTTGTCCTGTGAGAGAAACAAGTCCACACTCCCGCTGCACTGACTGTGGGGGATACCCGCGGGACTCACCAACCCAGCCAGGACCACTCGGTTCCATTGCCTGCGCTGTGCACCCAGTGAGAGTGAACAGTGAGGAGAATTGCTCCAGTCAGCAATAGAGGTCATCCAGCACAAAAGAGCGTGCGGTTACAAGAAAATGGCCACCGCAATTACAAGTGTGCCATAGCAAACCACAGCAAGATGGCTGCCAATGCGGTTTACAATGTAAAGTGAAAGACAGGAAAAACATGGCGCCGAAGGGCGCACAAGGCCCAAACTGACAGAAAACAGCCCATACCGCAATGCAAACCCCTATGGACACCCACCGGGACAGGGAGACCCCCCAGGCAGCGCTCTGCAAGAGTAGGTGACAGAGTAGCAAAACACACAAGGGGGGACAGGGAACCCCCTACAGCATAGGAACACAGCGTGTACTCCCCTGCGGAGGCAGGAGAAACTACTTACCCCGTCCATGAAGGACCCAAATGGTGTGTTCCTGACAAGCATATCACAGTGCAGTACTGAGTAGCTGTCGGCCCGGTCCACCGCAAAAAAGATACAGCAGAGCTGTTCAGTCATACGTGGACCTCGGAGCATAAAAGCCCACCGGCCACCCCTGGAGTCGTAGGGCAGGTCGTGGACTGATCTCACACTATGTACTGAGCGAGGATCAGCACGCTCGATGGTCGGACTGGGAAGACTACGAGGATAGCGAACTACCCAACCTGTTGCCCAGCCGACTGTTGATAGAAGAATCTCAAAAATAAAATTCAAAAGGAAGAAAAAAAAAGAAAATTTCCTCAGGAGACTGGCTCCAAGGAGAGCCACATCCTCTGCTAGGCAGAAAAAAAACGGAGGCAGCTAGCTGCAGGTAGGAGAGTTATGTTCGGAGGGACCGCCCCCTGGGCAGGGATGGTCAGCTCTGGTAATGGAATGTATGTTAAAACATCTAACATTCTGCCTAGTGTTCTCCTATGAGCAGGAACATAACCCACTTTGTCAAGACTGAAGATGCTGTGTCAGTCCATGGACGGAAAGAGAGAAAAAAATTCTAATGTTTTTTTTTTTTAGGCTATTATATGCACAATAATGCCATTTTGTATTTTTGGTGGAAACTCCACTAAGATATTTTGGTGCATTAGTTTTCAAATTTCAGGCTCCCCTTTTGCTCCAGGAAAGATCGCACACTACAGGTAAAAGTATTGTTCAATTAGAATACTCTACCTGAAGATGAGCAGTGCTGTTATTCCAGGACAGCACGTGTATATGGACTACAGAACACCTACCCCTCTATACCATAAGGAGTAGGTGATTTGTCATCAAAGGTAAACTGGGCAGGGCAGATAACACCAATTAGGAATTCAATACAACAGAGGCTGAGAGCAGAGGATGTTGGCAGCTTACTGGATTTCTAGTATAACCGGTATTTTTATGTACCTGCAGTGTTTTAAAAAAAGAGACAAAACATGGAAAATGTGCATGCATTGTAGAGTTATACTGTGTGTTTTTATTTTGCCCAGACATACTGTATGCGCTTATAGGAAGAATACATGTTTCAGATATGCCTTACACGCATTCAACTTGCCATGTTTTTATTTTTTGCACATATTGAACACTAACTCTTTGCAATAGCATCTTAAAATGTTCCATGAACTCTATAGGCAAAAAGTTACAGCGCACTTAGTGACCGTAAAGCTTACATTTTTTCCTCCTGAAACAGGTTATACTTACCTGCTCTGTGCAATAGAAGTGTAGTCCCTTTCCCTCTCTGCTGGGGTCGCTCATTGGCACTCTCAGCTCTCCTTCCTACTGAGTGACCCCATAACAAGCAGCTTGCTTTGGGTGCACTCATGCCGACTCGATCCCGAGCTGGGCTGTGTGCATCTATAGACGCACAGTGCGTCTCAGACCCGCCTTGGCTCCCTCTTAGGCTTTGATTGACAGCAGCAGGAGCGAATAACTCCCGTTGCTGACTCAGTCTGGTGTGCTCTTGGGCACAGCAAAGAATCGAGATAGAACTCAAGTATTTAGGGGTGCTGGGGGGAGCTGACCAGGGAAGGATTTTTACCTTAAAAGTGGTTGTAAACCTCAGACATAAAATATGAGCAAAATACACTGTTCAAAAACATTAAATGAACAATTTGAAAACACATCAGATCTCAACAAGGAACAATAACATGCTGGAAATCCATACCAATATGGACTGGGTAATGTGTTAGGAAAGAAAGGATGCCACATCGTTTGATGGAAATGATCAACCTACAAAGGGCTAAATTCTAAGACACTTCGAAAATCAAAATAGTGAGAGATACACACACACACACACACACACACACACACACACACTTCACAGTTTTGTAAATATTTTATTCTATCTTTTCACGTGAAAACACTGATGAATTGACTCTTTGCTACAATGTAAAGTAGTGAGTGTACCACAGCTTGTATAACAGTGTAAATATGCTGTCCCCGCAAAATAACTCAGCCATTAATGTCTAAACCGCTGGCAACAAAAGAGTACACCCCCAAGTGAAAATGTCCAAATTGGGCCCAATTAGCAGAAAAAGAAGAAAAAGAAGAAAAAGAAGAAGAATTGCTGCGCTACATAAAGATGGCCTTGCCAAGGGTCGACCAAAGAAGTTGAGTGCACGTGCTCAGTGTCATATCTTGAGGTTGTCTTTGAGAAATAGAAGTATGAGTGCTGCCAACATTGCTGCAGAGGTGGAAGGGAAGGGGGGGGGTCAGCCTGTCAGTGCTCAGACTATATGCCGCACACTGCATCAAATTGGTCTGCATGGCTGTCATCCCAGAAGGAAGCCTCTTCTAAAGATGAACAAGAAAGCCTGCAAACCGTATGCCGAAGACAAGCAGACCAAGGACATGGATCACTGTAACCATGTCCTGTGGTCTGATGAGACAAAAATAAACTGATTTGGTTCAGATGGTGTCAAGCAGAAACCAGGTGAGGAGTACAAAGACAAGTGTGTCTTACCTACAGTCAAGCATGGTGGTGGGAGTGTCATGGTCTGGGGCTGCACGAGTGCTGCCGGTGTTCTGTCAAGAAGTGCCCGGGACGAGATGCGCATGCACCGCACGGAACAGCACAACAGCTGATTTTACGATCAGCTGTTGTGACGGCGCCTGCCAACAATAGCTGATAGTAGAAATTTTTGTGTCAGATTGTGCCCTGCACTGCCGAGGCATGTTTATGGCGGTGAGGGGTGGTTTTGTAGGTGTTGGGGCGGATTTTTAAATGATGGCCAGTGCTGCAAAATAAATATTTTTCCGCTATTTTTCATGGACGCTTGCGGGGCTTCTTTAATCAACTGAAGAGTGGGTTTTTCTATGTTGATGGGTAAGTTTGCAGGGCGTATTTAGCCAACTAGCACAAAAATAGACTAAAATGATTTGTTTTGCAGCACTGCCCATCATTTAAAAATCCACCCCCAACATATACAAATCCGCCCCTCACCGACATGAACACACCTCGGCAGTGCAGGGCACAATCTGTGCGCAGGCGCCGTCACAACAGCTGATCGTAAAATGTGCTGTTCCGTGCGGCGCAGCTCGCCCTGGGCACCTCGACAGAACACCGGCACTGGGGAGCTACAGTTTGAGGGTACCACGAATGTCAACATGTCCTGTGACATACTGAAGCAGAGCATGATCCCCTCCCTTCAGAAACTGGGCCGCAGGGCAGTATTCCAACATAATGACCCCAAACACACCTCCAAGAGGAACACTGCCTTGCTAAAGAAGCCGAGGGTAAAAGGTGATGGACTGGCCAAGCATGTCTCCAGACCTAAACCCTATTGAGCATCTGTGGGACATCCTCATAACAGAAGGTGGAGGAGCGCAAGGTCTCTAACATCCACCAGCTTCGTTATGTCATCATGGAGGAGTGGAAGAGGACTCCATTGGCAACCTGTGAAGCTCTGGTGAACTCCATGCCCAAGAGGGTTAAGGCAGTGCTGGAAAATAAAATGGTGGCCACACAAAATATTGACACTTTGGGCCCAATTTGGACATTCACTTAGGGGTGTACTCACTTTTGTTGCCAGCGGTTTAGACATTATTGGCTGTGTTGAGTTATTTTGAGGGGACAGCAAAGTTATACAAGCTGTACACTCACTACTTTACATTGTAGCAAAGTGTCATTTCTTCAGTGTTGTCACATGAAAAGGTAGAAAATATTTACAAAAATGTGGCAGGGGTGTCCCTCATCACCATTGCTTTTCATTTTATGTCTGGAACCCCTGGCCGAGTCCATCCGCACTCATCCGGATATCCGTGGGGTGGTGATGCGACAGGGAGAATATAAATTATCGCTCTTTGCGGATGACATTCTGCTCACTATTACGAATCCGTTGATATCGCTCCCTTCTTTGCATAAACTATTAACCTCCTTTGGTGCCATTTCCGGTTACAAGGTTAACACTTCCAAAACTGAAGCCCTCCCCATACACATCCCGTCATTATTATTATTATCTCAGCTTAAAGGGTCCTATCCTTATAAAGAGTGCACTGCCTCTCTTAAATATTTAGGTGTCCTTCTTACCCCCTCTTACTCTTCTCTCTATCAAGCCAACTTTCCCCCTCTCGTTTTAGACATCAACAAATCCCTGATGGCTTGGACAAAATATCCCCTGTCCCCGTTGGGTAGGATTAACGTTCTAAAAATGTCTGTCCTACCCAGACTACTTTATCACTTTGAAACACTACCAGTTGCCCTGCCTTCCTCTCAACTAAAAGCGATTCAGGAGGAGTTTTCTAAAGTTCATATGGGGCGATAGGGCACATCGTATAGCGTGTTCAGTGGTATTCGCCCCAAGATCCAGGGGGGGGGGGGATTGGGTGCCCCGGACATTTTTAAATACCATTACGCCTCACACTTGAGGGCTATTGTTTCGTGGTCCTCCCTACACGCCAAATCAATGGTCTGCCATTGAAAAGGGGGTGCTATACCCGGTACACCCATGTTCCTTGGTTTGGGACGCCGTCTCATCCCTGGATCCCATTTTCAAACGCCAATGTACTGCTCCGATGACTTTCACCCTAACCATTTGGCGTAAATGCCTCAAGAGTCACCATCTTGCTTCAACTTGCCCTCCCCTTGTGAACGTGCTGTTTAACCCAAATTTACCAGACAGTTTGTCCCTGAGCAGGGTTTTCCCATGGCTTGATGCCCCTCTTTTTCAACTCCGGAATTTGGTACATCCTATCACGCGGCATTTGCATACTTTTGATACCCTGCGTAAGAAATTCAATATACCCACCCAACTTTTCCATTTTTACCTACAGGTTAGACATTTTTTCCACTCCAAGTCTCCAACCCTGATTCTTGACAAACTAACTACCTTTGAGTACATATGCGCACAGGGTCCACACCAACTACATTTAATTTCTTCCATACACCGTATTCTCCATGAGTCTACCCCACAAACCGAGACGGCACACCACTACATGAAGAGATGGTCTCTTATTGGGTAGACCTATTGCGGTCCAGGTGTGGGACAGGATATGGTCCCCTACATTCAAATCCTCCAAAATGTGTGTCCCAAAGGGAAACGTCCATTAAGATTCTTATGTTTTGGTATAGAACACCTGATGTAATTCACAAATATGATCCCTCAGTCTCGTTGCGCTGTTGGCGATGCGGGACCGATACAGGTCCCCAATTTCATATTTTCTGGCAGTGTTCTATGATCCAACCCTTTTGGCATGATGTGAGGCTACTGATACAGAGGGTGGTGGGTGTGTCTTTTCCGCTCGATACCTTAAATTACCTATTGGGTCTCCCCTTTTCAGGCATACCCAAGAAGATAAATCGGCTTATTTCCTATATTTTGCTAGCTGCCAAAAGGCTTATTCCATTATGTTGGCTGTCTAATACACCTCCTCCTCCTTGGCCTAGGCTTCTCCATCTGGTGTCTGAGATTCAGAGGATGGAATACTTAACGGCCTCTGTACATGATATAATCCCCCAATTCGATAAAGTATGGGAACCTTGGGATCGATCGGAATATGGGACCCTTGCGACACTTACCACATCTTGACATGTATTAGCTTTGTTTTTTTTTGTTTGTTTGTTTTTTTTTTTTTTGCTTTGACTTCTCTCTCCAATCAAGTCCCCTTCCTCCTTCCCTGTTTCTATGCTTGCCACTTGGTGCCTTCATGAGTTTTTTGTTGCCTACCGTATACCCTTCATAGGTAACCTTGTCTTTTACGTTTACGATTGCATTTTGAGTATTAATCCCTATTGTAAACCTACAAGTTGTTTATTTTATATATCTTTGATATTTTGTACCGAGCACCCCTGTGCCCTGTACTTATGGACATTGCTTAACTGTTCCTCTTTTTTTTTTTTTCTTTTTCTCTGATATCATTATGTTGTCGATATCTGTGTATTGTGCATTATGTAACCATATCATGTTTGTTCTTTAAAACCCAATAAAAAATTACAATTATAAAAAAATTAATAAAATATTTACAAAAATGTGAGGGGTGTACTCACTTTATGAGATACTGTGTATATAATATAAAAGTGTGTGTGTGTAAAAAGGTGTGTTTGCCGACCACACAGGGCACAGGAAAAAAAAATAAAAAAAAATCACACACAAAAAACAAACAAAAAAGCAATTACAAAACCACCCATGTGCTCTAGAAAAACTAGACAATATTGTCTTTAGTGCTGTGGAATGGATAGCTAGAATGCACCACACACATTTGTACTGGCACAATGAATAAGAGTGTTCTAGTCATACAAAGGTTGTGGTCATTCATTCAACTATGCAGTTAACTGTCATTTCTCACCAACATGCAATACTGTTTTCCCCACCCTGACATTTGAATTGTCACATTTCTAAAAACGAATCGGATAAACCTGTTTTAAAATAGGTTTTAATTTTGCATTTAGCATGCAAGAACTAAAATTAGATTAGCAATATCTGTTTACAATAAACCAGCCAAATGCAATCCTTGTTACAAACACTAGTCTGACCCTCTGTTCTGTAAAAGCATGTTAAAAATTATAAAAGCCAGCAGCTACAAATACTGCAGCTGCTGACTTTTAATAAATGGACACTTACATGTCCATTGTGCCCGCGATGACGGCAGCCGAAGCCGAGCAATCGCTCGCCCCAGTTGTTTCCCCCGCCGCCATCCTCGGTGAGGGAATCAGGAAGTGAAGCGTTGCGGCTTCACTGCCCGGTTCCCTACTGCGCATGTCGCGCCGCACGTCTTCACAGGTTCCCACTCTGTTCTGGGAACTGTGCGTTTCCCAGAACACAGTATTCTGCAGATCTCTATGCCCAGAAGTGGGTGCAAATACCTGTATTATACAGGTATCTGCCCCCCCCCCCCCAAAGGTGCCAAATGTGACACCGAAGCGGTGGAGGGTTTCGAAAAGTGGAGGTTCACTTTGTGTGGACCTCCGCTTTAAAGCGTCACTTAGCACACATAAAAATTCAAAAAAAGTCGATAAATGGTTCATTACATCATCATGCTGTTCAAACTCACTCAGCGAGTGGAAAAAAAAAACCTGGCTGATCCTGCTGTTCTCTATCTCCCCATTCTGTTCCTGTCCCCAATGTAGTTGGGGATTTTGCAGAGCAGTATTGGCAACTCTGCACATGCTCAGTTTTCTGTGAGTTTCTATGCTGAGCATTTCCTCCTCACATCTGAGCAGCCCATGTGACTACAGTCACACATGTGGGCGCATGCACAGTGGTAAATGCCAGCCCACTCCCTCCCTCTTCCTTCATGCGCACTAACCAGCTAAACACAATGGGGGTGGGATATTACATGTAGATTGATGGAGGCTTCACATTCCTCTTATTCTAAGACACAGGCTGGAGGGGTGTGACAAAGGCCTGTGACTGGCAAAAATGCACCCATAATTATGCTAGAAAAAAAAAAAAAAAAAAAAAAAAAAAGTAAAAAAAATTGAGATTTGATTTCAAACATATTTGTATGACCATTTAAAACATTTGATATCATGTAGGTTTACTCTGTGTCCCAAAGGCTTTTCTTTTTTTTGAAGCATGTGACCAGCAGCAGAGGCCTAGAAGCTCCTCCAGCTTAGGTTTCTCTTTAGACAGGCTTGGAAAGAGCTGGTCATATGGCAAACTGTATATTGATTAAAAAAATAAAATAAAATCCATTACCCCTTTTCCTAATTGAAATAATTAGAGCAGGGTTTGACAAATATTGTTTGAATCTAGGAGCCAGCTAAAAAAGTTAGGAGCCAGTCTTAATTTTTTTGGCATTAGGGTACTTTCACACTGGGGCATCGCAGGTGTTGGCGGTAAAGCGCCGCTATTTTTAGTGGCGCTTTACCGTCGATTTTGCAGCGATTCTCAAGTATTGGACAATTTATGCAGAGGACTGCGCGCCATGCTCTCATACACAGGGCTCATATTACATTGACAGTATCCACTTCAATGCTACACAAGGAAAATGAAATATGCAAAAGTTTTAAGGACTACTAGGCTCAGCAAGCCTATGGGAAAATATAGAATATGATAAAGAAATTAATAAAAAAAAAAAAAAAAAAAAAAAAAATGTAATAATTATATACATATATATATACACACACACACACACACACACACACACACACGAGATTTATAAATTCTGCATCTAATTGATATAAAAAAATAAAAAAAACTTTTGCAGTGTGTGCCCGACATGCCGGCAGGCAGGGGATTACCTCCTTGCACTCCTCCTAGCCACTGGCCCGGCTCTCCAGCATTTCAATGAACTGCTCCTGGCTCAGCTTCTCTTCCACCCAGAGGAGCAGAGCGCTCGTGCGGGGAAACCACCGACTCCGGAGCCCCCATGTCCCTGAGCCCAGTTGCCGCCTCCCTCAGCTGGGCCTGCTCCAGTAATACCCTGGGTGAGAGCGACAGCAGCGGGGATGACGAGCCGCTTGCTTCTCCAGCCATGTCAGTGGCTGCCGCGCTCCTCACTTACTGCGCCAGCCTCGCTGCCGCCGCTAATCAAGTTCCCTAATGATGACAGTGCTGGACAGTACTCGGGGCTTTCACACTGAAGAGACAGCAGCGGCTGTTTCAGGTCACTTTGCAGGCGCTATTTTTAGCGTTATAACGCCTGCAAAGCGACCCAGTGTGAAAGGGGTCTTAGCGATGTTTAAGTGACACAAATATTTGATGCTATACACGTTATGATGTCATATACTTAATCAGTTTTTTTTTTTCAGTAAGGCCTCATATGTACACTTCTGCTGCTAAACAGACGTTTAGGAGCAGTTGGGCATTTTTTTCCAACTGCCTTTGAACTCTCCTCTATCCATGTACACAGGGTTGTTTACAGTCGTTTCTCGGCAGTTAAGTTTTTAGAGGCATTTTTTGGAACTCAAAAAAAAAATACATTTAGCCGCATTTCGTTTACAGGCGTTTGCTTTTTTTCCCCCCCAAAATAGCCAAAAAAAACAAAAAAAAAACAAAAGCGGCATGTAAACGTGGCAAAACAGATGTTTTAAACGTTGGTTATTATCTGTCAAGTTAAAACGTTTAGAAGAGGTTGTAAAAACATGTACATGAAGCCTTAGGCTATTTCTCTTTGCTGCCAAGCTATAAAAGGTCCTGAAGAAGCTCTCTGATGTGAAACATGTTAACCTCTTGGACAGTTTAGCAAAGCCATGTATTGATAGTATCTAGGGGCTATATCGCTTGACAGGGATGGTTCCCATAGGGTTTTAATAAATTTCCCTCCTCTCCGCCCTAGCCTCCTCTGCCGTGGTCATCAGTGAACAGCGGAGAGCGAGGCGCAGCACAGCTCAGGATGGAGGAGGAGCTGGCCAAGTTAACCCGCAGGCAATTGGTTGCTAGGTCCAACCATTTACCAGTTTGTTAATATGAAAAGTCATTCTGTCAGCTCCCGCCCCCTGTCCAGAACCTTGCTGCATCTCGGTCTCTTGTGTGGGGAGGAGGGAGGAGGGAGGCATTGGACACTGCTATGGGCAGGGCCACCCCCATAGCAGTGTCCTCTACTACACTTCAAAACAGAGGCCCCCCGAACCCTGCATTCTGAGCGCACGCAACGCACTCATGAACCCTGCACTCTTGTAATACTTTTATTTCAGAGTACCTCGTTCTCTTTGGAAAGGCTGAGGCAGTCAGAATCACCGAAACGCCTTCCACCAGAATTCTGCAACAGACCAAAAATTAGGGAGAACCAATTCCATGGCGTCACCAGAGCCATGCACAATGAATGCTCGAGAGTTCCTGGTCCCAAATACAAAATTTATTGAGTTTTGCATTGAACCTGGATGCCAAAAAGACCCACATTTTGCGAAAGAGAATCACCTGGAAAGAGGCTACGATTTTGCATAGAACCCTCATGCAAAGACAGATTATCGAGTGTCAAGGGTTCCACCAAGCTCGTAGATCAAAAGCATTTGCCGTGGGAAAGATCAGTCAACTGAACCATGTCCAAAATGAGGAATAAGTATTTCAACCTCTGGGATTGTGACGAAGGCAGAATTTTGACCCAGTCAAACCACTCCAAAGTCTGCACCTTCCCATACACATTGAACTCCAGAAGCAGTGCACACTGCTCCCTCAGAAGCAAGTTGTCCAGGTAACCTATGGAAGGAATACTCCGAGCACATAGAAGCTCCAAGACTGGGGCTAACACTTTGATGAATATTCCGAGAGCAGTGGAAAGGCTGAACTGCAGGGCAAAAAACAGAAAGTGGCTTAGTGGGATTCGAAATCCATGTCTTCTTGTAGACCCGGGGCTTGGGCTTCGGGCCCAAGGCTTGTAGTTGGCAAAAGGAATGCTTTTTGGAAGTTTTCATGGTTGGGGGAGGGGGGGGGGTTTGTTAGGGTTAGGAGGTGCGATTGACCCGAACACAGCAGTTTGTTGTAGTTAAGTGGGGGGGGGGGGGGGGGGGGGGCAGAAAGTGCCTTTTGCTAGAGGCCGACAGGAGTAGTGACATAGCCGAGTGCTAAAAGTGTTTAGGAAAGGAGGAGAGCACCGAAAAGAGGTGCAGAATGTGCCATCTCCCCCCCTCCAGCTCCTCCTTCCTGCCAGCTTCAGGCTTGTTAATACAGGAGCACTGTCAGTTCAGGACTGTGCTGGGTTTGTTTACCCACCCACATGTTTTGTCAGTTTACACCCCTGGCCACCTCCTCCCTAGACTGCTCCTGTCTAGCAGAAAAATCAGGGTATGGGGCGGTTAAGCAACCCTATAAAAAAGTCCCAATCTGACATTTGTCAGAAAATCCAATCGTGTGTACGAGGCTTATGATTTTCCAACAAGCCATGACATTTTTCCCAATTGCTTTCCACATTTTTTTTTTTATTATTCTTTACCAGCTTGGCACAAACTAACCATGTAAAGTGTTTGGAAAAATTGAGTAGTTCCTTAAGCCCCCCCCCCCCCCTCCCCATCGCCCATTTTATTCTAATAGCAGGTTTTCCACCTGTCAGAATACAAGGATTACTGCTGGTGGCTATAAATTAAACCATACCCAAGCCCGACTTCTGTATGCAAAGTTTAACAGCTGAAGAGCGGTGCTCTGGCTGGGATGTTCAGTTCCCGGGTGCTCCATTCATGTGATCGGCTCCCAGCACAGGTTTCAGTGTGGAGGAGGGAAAGCCAACAACGGATGCCCCATAGTAAGCCTGTGGGTGACAGCACCGCCCTGCAATTGCAGCCATTGTTGGGAATCTCTCCTGTCCCCTGAAGCAGACAGACAATGGGAGTCGATCATGTGACTGGACCAAGTACACTATATTACCAAAAGTATTGTGACGCCTGCCTTTACGCGCACATGAACTTTAATTGCATCCAAGTCTTAGTCCGTAGGGTTCAGTATTGAGTTGGCCCACCCTTTGCAGCTATATATCTTCTGGGAAGGCTCTCCACAAAGTTTAATAGTGTGTCTATGGGAATGTTTGACCATTCTTTCAGAAGCGCATTTGTGAGGTCAGGCACGGATGTGGAATGAGAAGACCTGGCTCGCAGTCTCCGCTCCAATTCATCCCAAAAAGTGTTCTATCAGGTTGAGGTCAGGACTCTGTGCAGGCCAGTCAAGTTCCTCCACCCCAAATATGCTCATCCTCGTCTTTATGGACCTTGCTTTGTGCACAAGTGCGTAGTCATCTTGGCATTGAAAGGGGCCATCTTCAAACTGTTCCCACAAAATAGGGAGTATAAAATTGTCCAAAAGGTCTCGGTATGCTGATGCCTTAAGAGTTCCCTTCACTGGAACCAAGGGGCCAAGCCCAACCCCTGAAAAACAACCCCACACCATAATCCCTCCGCCGCCAAACGATTTGGACCAGTGCACAAAGCAAAGTCCATAAAGACATCGATGACCGCGTTTGGGGTGGAGGAACCTGACTGGCCTGCACAGAGTCCTGACCTCAACCCAATAGAACACCTTTGGAATGACTTAGAGCAGAGACTGCGAGCCAGGCCTTCTCATCCAACATCAGTGCCTGACCTCACAAATGTGCTTCTGGAAGAATGGTCAAACATTCCCATAAACACACTCCTAAACCTTGTGGACAACCTTCCCCAAAAACAGTTGAAGCAGTTCTATAGTGGCAGAGAGTGGGCCAACTCGATATTGAACCCTACGGACCAAGACTGGGATGCCATTAAAGTTCATGTGCGTGTAAAGCCAGGCGTCCCAATACTTTTGTCAATAGTGTATACACAATTTTCCTCTTTTTTTTTTTTTGTCAGAGTAGGGAATGTCTCAGTCTGTGGCGTTGGAGAAATATCCCTTAAGAGCCAAGTCACACCACCCCCTACTGCCAGTTCACTACAGCCAGGACAGCCGTCTGCTGCAGTGTACTGTGCGCAAGCTGTCCACTTATATGCGAACGAGCTCTAGATCACCTGAAGATAAACAGAAGTGAAAAGGAAGCAGCTATCCCTCTAAAGCTGGGGAAAGGAGTAGAAAAACGGATGACAATTCAAACAAAAAAAAAAAAAAAAAAATTGAAAACGTTCTTTTGATCCAACATTCGATGGCCCAATCATTGTATCTAAAGCCTCGTACACACGATCGGATTTCCATCGGACAAATCCGTGGAATTTTGTGCGAAGGGCGTTGGCTGTGAACTTGGTATGCATACAGACGGCAGAACTTTTTCAGCCAACATACACGAAAACTACGTGGTTTTTCTGCTCTTTAGCGCCACCCTTTGGGCAACTTCTGCCAATGTTGTGCTATAGTTAGCATTGGTTCGGACCATGCGCGTTTGTACTTTGGATTTTTTTTCCGAAGGACTTGTATACACACGATCAGATAATCCGACAAGACAAATTTTTTGTCGGAAAATTTGAAAGCATGCTATAAAACATTTGTAGGAAATTTCGACAATTGTCCGAAGAAGCGTACAAACGGTCGGATTATCCGACAAAACCCTTCCATCACACATTTGTCGGAAATGCCAATCGTGTGTACGAGGCTTAAGATTTTCCAACAAGCCATGACATTTTTCCGATTGCTTTCCACATTAAACATTTCTTTCCAATAGAATACTACTACGCCCACTTTTATTTTTTTTTATTCTTTACCAGCTTGGCCCAAACGGACCATGTAAAGTGTGTAGAAAAATTGAGCAGTTCTTTAAGTCCAAAAACTGCAGCAAGAACCCCAATAGGGTGGACCACATATACAATTAAAGCGGCTGTATACGTTTTTTTTTTTTTACTTTTACCTACAGGTAAGCCTATACTAAAGGCTTACCTCTAGATAAAAAAAAAAAATATATCTCCTAAACCTTTACGGTTTAGGAGATATTCCCCTTGCACTGCAGCGGCGCATGCGCACAGGGGATTCTGGGCTGAAGGCCCAGCGGACACCGGACCTTGCCGGAAAGAAGTCTCCCGCACGCATGCACGGGAGTGACAACATTGCGGCTCCAGCCACTCACAGTGCTGGAGCCACGATACCCGGAAGACATGCCGAGGCATAATGTCAGCTGCCTCGGCGTGGACCGGGAGGGACACCAACACCTCGTTCTAAGGCAAGTATTTCATGATAAGCTAGTATGCGGTGCATACTAGCTCATTATGCCTTTTTCTTTACAGGTTTAAAAAAAAAAAAAAAAAAAAAAAAAGGCAGCGGGTATACAACCGCTTTAAGTTACAGTGCGATGTATTGGGGTGCATAAGCTGTGAAGGCCTGCCAGACATCCCAAAAATATACAAACGCACCAATACACAAGCAGATGGATGGGGAATCAGAGGGTAGGAAAAAAAGGGGAGGGGAACACACACACACACATACAGAGAAGGGGACCCTAGGAGTGGGGTCAGGTTTACACATCTGCCAGTGAGGCATCATAGTCCTGGAGCAGTAAACAATATCTAATGGAACCAGGGGTTTCTAAATTTCTCCTCAGTGCCCTTAAAAAGGGGTGTTCCAGGCTACCCCGGGCAAAAAAAAAAAAAAAAAAACATTTAAAAGCCAGCAGCTACACATACTGCAGCTGCTGGCTTTTAATAAATGGAGACTTACCTGTCCTGGTGTCCCTCAATGTCGGCACCGCAGCTGATGTTTCACATCAGATGTCAGGTGCTGCCGTCGCCATTGTGGGTAAGGGAACCCGGCAGTGAAGCCTTTCGGCTTCACGCCGGGAACCCTACTGCGCATGCGCAAGGCCCCGCTCCTCTCTCCTATTAGCCCGGCGGCCAGGGGAGGAGGGAGCCCCGCGGTGACGTCATGGCCGCGACCGGACTCCAGGAAGTGGAAAAGGATACCCGTCTGACAGGTATCCTGTCCCCCCCTCCCCCCGAAAGGTACCAATTGTGGCACCGGAGGGGGTGGGAAGTCAGATGAGCGGAAGTTCCACTTTAGGGTGGAACTCCGCTTTAAAGTAAGAAAATCTGGAAGATTACCTTATACTGGGACCCACACTCCCTATCCACCACTGGTCTTGCTGTACTATAGTGCCGCCAACCTGCTCGGTCATGGACCGAAACGCCGTTTCACCAGTCCTGGGGATGTGAAATGCCCACGGCTAAATCTTCTTTCCTTACAGCATGTATGGACAAGAGGTCAGCGCCTTCACATGGATGACGCTGACCAATCAGAATCTGTCTAGCCCATCCTTTCAAGCTGCGAGGAGAGGAGAGAAAGCTGCAAGGGTTTCAAATCCCTGGACCTGTGAAGCAGCATGCCAGTGTCTGACAGTGGAGGATTGTGGGACTCCAGTACAGCTGGACCAATTTTCTGAAAAAGTGAACTTACACTTTAAAGTGGTTTTAAAGCCACTTTGTGCACTTAATAGATTTCCTTATGTTCCATGAAGTTATGTGCTATATTAAAAAAAAAAAAAAAACACACACACATGTAGCTGTATCCCTCATTTCAGAGCACCGCTCACGTGACCACCCTCCTCTCCCAATCTGACTACAGCGGGGGTTGGAGTGGGGGCTGAGAAGCCCCCACCGACGTCAGCCGGGAGAAGGGGAGCTCTGAAAAGAGGAATACAGCTACAATTTTTTTGTTATACAGAACATACGCTGGGGCACATAACTTCATGTAACAGAGGAATCCAAGTACACAGTTATTTTAGCAGCAGGAGGGGAGGGGCAGGCACGGACACTAGGTGACAGACAGGGAGGAGGAGGACAGCGGGATGATGGAGGCATGTTAACTGACCATAGTATCAGGGCTCAGCCGCTATGATAAACGTGGTCAGTTTACAAAGGGGAGGGCAGGATCAGCCAGGTATTTTAGATGATAGAAAAGGGCTTTACCCCCTTCCTGACAAGGCCATTTTTTGCAATATGGCATTGCGTTACTTTGACAATTGCGCGGTCGTGTGATGTTGTACACAAATAAAATGTATTTTTTCTCCCACAAATAGAGCTTTCTTTTGGTGGCAAAAAAAAGACAATTTAAGAAAAATTATATTCACTTCCTGATATATAATCTATCTATCTCTCTATCTCTATCTAACACGCACCTTCATTTTAATAGGGAAGTTTCAGAAAAAGAAAAAAAAAATTAAATTTTAAATAAAGAACTTTGAAGCAAAATAAGGGTCAGTGCCCATCTGCAGCCTCCCCATTGCCATGAATGCAGCCTGATCAATGCCCATCTCAGGGAGGGGGGGGGGGGGGCGGGATGAGCACCGTCAGATTACATACAGCAAGAAACTCCTGTTTACTTGGCGGCCTCTTTAATACAAGTCCCACCTCCTGGACCAGCTTCTATGATAGACAGAACACTGGTCCAATGCTGGCCCAGGAGAAGGGACTTTCTATTACAGAGGCCGCTGAGTAAACCGGAGATTCTCACTGTATGTAATCCGACGGCGCTCGTGCGGCACCCCCCCCCCCACCTCTCTCTCGAGGCAGCCCAAATTGCAGTATCAGCGTACTAGTAATGGCGGCGATCAGCGTTTTTTAGCGGGACTGCGAGTTACACTTTTTGGGGACCAGCAAGACCAATACAGTGCTTTAAAAAAAAAAATGCACCGACACTGTATAAATGACACTGGCAGGTAAGGGCTAACATCAGGGGCAAAGGGTTAACTGTTCCCTGGGTGTTTTCTTACTGTGTGGGGGATGCACCGACTTGAGGAAGTGACATCTGTGTTCCTAATTAGCAGGAATCACAGATCTCTCTCCTCCTCGCTGACAGAACGGTCTGCCTTTTTTACATAGGCAGACCGCCGTTCTGTCTCTCCATTCTGAAGTTTACTTGCAACAGGCAGACATACCCGGAGGAACACACCCCACATGAGAATCAATGGTGTATTCCAAGCTACTGTACTTCTTGCCAGTATTAAATTTGTATAACTATTTTTAGATCACATCATACAGTCTGCAGTGACTAGTATGGTCTCTGAACAAACACAGAAAGCCTTGTGTCACAAACCTGGCAACAGTCAGAACAATCAGAAAGTAGCATGCAACCAGCTGCTCCGGTTTTAGCTCTAAACAGAACACTCAGGTCACAAGTGCCACCTTGTTAAGCTCACAAAGCAGCAAGTCCACCACTGCTTTCAGTCATTTGTGTGCCAAACTATAATTCACAATAAAAAAAATGGAGGGTCCACTTAAACGTTTGCATTAGAATATAAAATGGGCTGGCTTAGGTCAATGTAGATAAGGTGTAACCAAAAGGCAAACTGCACAGTAAAATCGCAATAAATCTGTATTATCCAGAATGCTCTGCTTCCCCCCCCCCCCATCCCAAAGCACCTTCTCCCCATGTTGATAAAACAAATGCTTCCCCCGCGGCGAAGGCTAACCTTCGACTGCCTGCTCTGACAGTTCATAAATAGGCTGGCTCTACATCGGGGGACATTTTATTTTATTTTATTTTTTAATAAAAGGACTTGTCAAAAATTGTCTCTTGATTTTTTTTTACCCTACACTTTTGGTGAATGGGTAGAGGTACAATGTACCCCATACTCATTCACATTGGGGGGGCTTAAAGATACCAATAAGCCCCCCTGCCCACAGACCCTCACAACCAATGCCCAGGGTTGTGGGTAAGAGGCACTTGTCCACAAGGTACAAGGTACGTTGGGGTGGGCATGTTGCCTGGTATGGTTCAGGAGGGGCAAAAAGGGCCCGATATGCATGGGTGGGGGACCCCCCGCTGTTTTTTTCACCCCCCCATTGCCAGGAATGGCTTGCAGCTGGCAAAATCAATTTAAAATGTCATTTTGTGTGCCAGTTTTGCTGCAGCAGGTTCTATACATGGAACAGATGCGGCACTTTACAGGCAGACTAAGGGGCCCCCCCCCCCCCCAGGCACTATATTTAAAGGAATTTTTATTGTTTCACTTTAAGCATCATTAAAATCACTGCGCCTTTAAAAAAGGGCAGTACCCAGGCTCCCATACCCCTTTTTATGGCAAATAACTTTCATACAAGTCTTCAAAATGGGGACAATTGATTTTTCAAGTTCGGGTCCCATAGAGTTTGCGGCTCGGGCCTGAACTTTTTACATGTTCGGCCCATCGCTAGCCAGGACCATTAACCAGCTATAAATTCAATAAACTGATCAGAAAGGTTACTTACCATTACTGAATGAGGAGTGTGCACCAAGGACTTGAGTTCATTAAGATCGTTCTCCGCCTGCAAAAAAAATCAAACCAAACAGCTTTAGAGGGTTACCAAAGTTTTTCACCACAGCCAACAATTCCCTATATACAGCATCTCGTATCAGTGCGGATCTGTGTACCCAACAACTGCTATGAAAGGTTAAATGGAGTGGCAGTAGCAGCATTACCTTGTCCCACTCCCCTTCCATGACATGGTTGCGGAATTTGGTAGCCGCAGAATGCTCTAAGCGACATCCTGATTCTTGCATGAGGAGGTCAACCGTCTGGCTGCAAGAGAGATACAGTGTCAGAAACCTTACCATGAGCTGCAGCAATATGGACTGTAAACACACACACACGTAACTGGCCCTACAGGTGACTTTATGTTGAGAACTGTTGCCTTGCCATGAGGGGCCCCAAACAAAATCACAACATACACAATGCAGCAGCTCTAGTTTAAAAAGTCTGCCAATTTGCCCTGAATGGACAAAGTGAAAGGTTCTCCTTGCAAGTAGTAGTCACCCATAACACCCTTTCCACTGAGCCCTTAGTAAATACTGGGTCTTTCCAGGAATGGGCATTTGATCTTTTCCTGGAGATCTCCAAGAGGTCCATATCAATAGGTATACATCCAATAATAAAGTTTTGTTTGCCAAAAAAAATAAAAAAATCACATGAAAATGCAGAATTAGACACTGACCCATAATTACTAGGAATAAATTATATACAGTCAAATTTTTTGTTTTGCTTTATAAAGCTACCAGTTACTCCCAAAAAAACACATTGGTAGGTTATACAAGATATGCCAAAAAAAAATTGTCAGAAGTCATTAATGTCGATAGAGGAACAAAGCAGCAGACAGAAATTACACTAGTGTTCTCGATAGAGACAAGTACACACTATAGAGGATATGCTTTGTTCATATTTCATGTCTGAGGTTTTCAACCAAATTTAAGTTATTAAAAGTATATACACAAGAGACACATTCTACAGTATTGTATGGCGTACACAGACCCATTCAGGAGAAGTTACAGACCCCGAGGAGCATTTCTAGTCACTATAAACACCATAAGGGCAATTTAGAAAA